>JALMGJ010000001.1:57220000-57820000 GCA_023362775.1 Charina bottae | reverse complement strand
CTGAAAGAGCTAGGTATATTTAGTCTTGGGGAAAGATGGCAGAGAGATATGATAGCATTATTGCCTGAAAGAATGTCACAAGGGGCTCTTCCCCATAGCTGTTAGTGCTGTCCACCAGTCCAAGAGCCAACAGAAGGATATCCTGGCATAAGATTTGCTGCCCCCATGGGTGATCCTTGTCCTGCCAGAGATACGATGCTGGCAAATAGCACCATCCTTATTTACACTGTACAGGACCTGTTGAAGACAGTGGTGTCATATGGTATTAGCTGATGTTGGACTTGTAGTTCAGAAAAGCACTAAATCCATGTTCAAAAGTAGCTCAAATAACAGATGAGAGGCATAAAGACATCCCTGTCATACAGTAGTTTTTCCTGATGCCACAGCTGATCAGCTGCTGTTCTGGCTGATTCAAGTCTCTGAGGCAGAGATTGGCTTGGAGACTTGATGGATTCAATAGTAGAGTCCAGTTTGAATAAACCAGACTCATCCTATGCCCAAAGCAGAATGCCCTGGGAAGTAAGTGCCTAGGGGGTGGAGGGAAGGGAATATAGCTATACAAGCCTATAATAGTGATAGATGTCGGGCTGATTCCACCTCCTAAATGTTGACTTGACTGTAACACTGAGAAAGTGGTCAGTGAAGTATATCAGATTGTATCCATGGCAAAATGTGTATGGGGCAAGGGGAGAAACATTTTAAACCGGTAGAGCTAAGATGATTAGAGGATGGACTAGAAAGCCAACGAAAGCACTATCATGAGGACACAGCAGAAAAAAGAAGCCGCCAAGGCATGTTGTGCTGCAGTTAGATGCAGGTGAGGAAGAAGAAGATCAAAACATATTCTCTCTTGTGTATTCTCTCATGGGGAAAGGGATTTAAGTTACAGGACAGCAGATTCTCATAGGATGTTAGGGGAAAAGTCTTCCTAATAATAAGAGCAATTCACCAGTAGAACCAATTACTCAGAGAAGCATTGGGCTCCCCTTCAGGTAGAGGCTAGACAACATTCTGTCTGGGATGTCCCACGCCATATCCTGTTAGCATATAAAGAAAAGAATTTCTCAATGCACAATTAGGAACAGGCTAAGATATCAGTGTGTATTATCAGAACCCAAGAAACTTGAGTTTCCTCTTCTCCTATTCTAAGACTGGAACTTTAGGAAACCTAATATACTCTCTGATATTCACTAAGATACAGTCACTAATACTGAGATACGTATAAAAATAGGATCTGGTCCAAATGTGGAAAGATATAACCCTGGTTTCCATCTTCAGTATCTTATTTTAATTTACTTCATTTAATTTACAAATGTATATGTTGCCCACTCCCAAATGGCTCCAGGCAGCATACTTTATATACAATAACCTAATAAGTTCATTTGCCACCCATTATTTATTTACCAAAAAGTCTAAAATGTATTAAAGCTCTGAGTAAAAGATAGATGTTTAAACCCTCTCCTAAATTGTAAAATGGAATGTGGTTATCTCAACTCCAATGGCAGTTTGTTCCACAACAAACCATGAATTTGCAATGAGTTCTATCAAATTATTTGGACCAGTCCTGTAGCCACTCACAACTCTGATTATAAGAAACAAGGAAAGGCAGCAGTGGCGTACAAGATAACATCTTCCACAGATGTGTGAATGCGCCTGCAGGGACACACACACCTGTCAGACCAGCCTTCTCCAATTCCTAGCTCTCCAAATATATTGGTCAACAACTTCTGAAATGAAGCATGCTGACTGGGAACTCTCAAGCTCCAGAAGGCTGATCTTGGTTTTTACAAGGGAAGCGTGTATCTCACACTTGATGTTATATAACTCCAAACATGCTTGGATAGAATTCTACAATGCTCTCAAACCCAATCCCTGAAGGTCACATTCTTCCAAAAAAAAGTTTAGGACCTCTTTATCATTTATCAACCTGAAAGTACTCAGAGCTGTCTTCTGATGATAAAAGCCGGCCATTCCCAAGTAGATGGGACAGCTATGAAATCTGTCACAATCAGTAAAATTAATATTTAATGGACAATTAAATTTCATAGGCCAAAAGAGGATCTTGGCGAAGCAGATTTTGCAGTTGGCTGCTTTTTTTTATTTGTGTAGGCAAAAGAGGTGCTGAGTTGCTGAGAGATGTCCTGCTTTCTAGCATCCCTCACCACACTGAAAACAAGTAACCCAATCCAGCATTTTAACAGTCAACTCTCAATACCAATGGCTCTATTATTAATTGCCCAGATGGAGTAAGAAAAACATTGGCTTGTGTCTAACAAAGAGCCATTATTATCTTCTTTTCCCCATATTGATATCTTTTTTTATGGTGCGCCATCAAAATAAACAGTGTCCTTCAGCTTCTTTCTGGGCTCCAGAATGATGTTTTATTGCCCTGAGAGTTAAAAACATAACAAAACGGTAAAAGTACTAGCAGCCATAATATTCAGATAGCTTGTTCCTGGAAGGAACTGTTGGAATTATCAGGGGTCAACTCAGCATTGTCTCATAAGCATAAAGGGGGTCCTTTTAGTAAACACCTCTCTATTGTGATTGTGGGATGTCACATGGGTCATCTGATTTCCACTTCCTTTCTCCTTCTTGAGTTTGGGGGATCAACAATCTCCAGTACTCTTTGGGGCACACCTGCAAGCAGGAGGTGCTGCAGAATGCATCTCTCGTCCTTTCATCTCACTTGCGCACAGATCTGTATCTCTATTTTTTCTTCATCTAACTGCTATGTGAAGACTGAATTTATTTCTGAACATAATTAAGCGTAATGTGCAAGTCCCTTCTGGTTCATGCTTCTACTTTGCAAGATTGTTGTTAGCTGCTTGGAGTTATTTTATTAACCTTCAAAATTCCATCAGGAACCACAGCACAATCCTTCCATTTGTGGGTTATTTATCTTCTCTAAGATTAAAAAATAACTCTCCCTCTCCCTCTCTCTCTCACACACACACTCCATCTTCCAGGTAGGAATGATTCAATAAAATGCTCTCTCCCACATGCAACTGAGGAAAATGTTGATGTGGAAAAATAAAGCTGTAACATTCACTTGGAATGAAAGGATTTTATTTTTATTATCGTGATTGACTTTCAAAGATTCTGATGTTTTTTTTCCTGAGTCAAGAACCAGCAGGTATCTTGGGCCTCACCCCTACTGAAGAAATTAGCACAAAATATTTTACTACTTAATCAGGCTTTTCCCATACTGCTGCTCATCACAATGCTGGTTTTATGGCTCCAGGATTCCCAATAAGCATCTGCTAGAAAAAACCTGGCTTAATCAAATCTTTATTTTGTCATTATTATTAATTAATTTTGTATTAATGAGGGGAAGAAGGTTGCCTGGAATAATAATATTTATTTATTTATTTATTTATTTATTTATTTATTTATTTATTTATTTTATATCCCACCTTTATTATTTTTATAAATAACTCAAGGCAGCAAACATACCTAATACTCCTTCCTCCTCCTATTTTCCCCACAACAACAACCCTGTGAGGTGAGTTGGGCTGAGAGAGTGTGACTGGCCCAAGGTCATCCAGCCGGCTTTCACGCCTAAGGCGGAGCTAGAACTCTCAGTCTCCTGGTTTCCCATTGGCTCCTTCCTAGGGCTGAGAGACAGGGACTGGCCCAAGGTCACCCAGCCAGCTTTCATGCAACACTCTTGAACTTTCACCAAAGAGCCTTAAAGCGTAACATTTTTTATGGCATAAACTTTTGTGGACTGGAGTCCACTTCATCAGAAAATCTTATACCATGCTATTATATTACACTGTTTATACTACACCATTCCATTTCACTAATATAGTATAATGAATTTGCCTGTGCCAAAGGTTCTTGGGTTGTTTTTGCTTCAAAGAATAGTTCTTTAGGGGATGTTTATCCTTATTTTGTTTTTGCTTTTATTTTAATTAGGTCTGCCCTTCCTCCTAATTTTATCTTCTCCTCTTGCAGAGTAATCCCAACGCCATGGATGGCTACCTCAAGATGGTTAAGATGGGCCTGTGCTCACCAACAGAGAAGAACTTCAGCAATGCAAGGGATCAGCTCCATCCAGAATATGGTATGGCCATAGATAACTCCTTTGCCTCCACTGCTGGTGGTACATTTCAGGACTAGGGTTCAACAGGTATAGCCTCCATGTCTCTCAAGATTATTTCCTGGTTAGATAAATCCTATTCTATACTAATTAGCATAAATTATTTTGTTTTTGCTTTTATTTTAATTAGGTCTGCCCTTCCTCCTAATTTTATCTTCTCCTCTTGCAGAGTAATCCCAACGCCATGGATGGCTACCTCAAGATGGTTAGGATGGGCCTGTGCTCACCAACAGAGAAGAACTTCAGCAATGCAAGGGATCAGCTCCATCCAGAATATGGTATGGCCATAGATAACTGAGAAGATAAAATTAGATCAAATTCTAAATCCAAGATGGTGACCGCAAGCGGACGCCGGCTGCTGCTCCGGGAGAATTGAGCCAGAAGCCCCAAAAGCCCCAAACAACCCTCCTTATACCCCACAAATCCCACCTTGGGGCCTTGAAAGGTTGTATCGGGGCTTGGGGTGAGCGGACGTCTCCGGAGGGAGTGGTGAGCGGCGAGCGGAGTTCGGCGGAGTTCAATGGCTGGGGGGCCGCGGCCGCGGCAGAGTCCGGTGGTTGGGACCACGAGTTGCTGGAGCCATCGGCCTGGGAGAGCTTGGTGGAGGCCGGGCGGAGCACAACCTGAGGCTTCCCCCTTGGGCCCAGCGGAGTCACCGGGACTCAGCGGAAACCTCAACGGAACCTCAACGGAACTTGTGGAGCTCAGCGGAACCTCAATGGAACTTGTGGAGCTGGTAGGACCAATAGAGCTGGGAGAGGCGGCCCAGGGGCCCAGCGGAGTTGCCGGAGTCGCGGCCCAGCAGGGCCCAGCAGGGCTTGACAGAGCCTGGAGCCTGGTAGCCTTCCCGGACGGAGCGACGCAGCGTGGTGGAGTCCGATGGGTCCGGCGGACTTGGGGGGACCCCAGTGAGGAATGGGTGGCTGTGGAGACTGTGGCCCAGCAGCCAGAGAAGGGACGCTTACGGTGGCCGGTGGAGACCAGTTAGAAATGGCACCGGCACCGAGATGACTGCGGGGGCTGTGGAGTGTGAAGCAGCTTCCCAAAGATTGATGAACTGGAACTGGGGTGCTCCTGAGATTGAATGGACTTGTAAATTTTTATATACTTTATATCTGGACTCCACTATTGGGATTAATGAAGATCTTCCCAATAGCGTTAGCTTGTTGGTTACTTGAAGGACAACCACCCCCACTGCCAGGGCGGCACGAAATTGCGGGGTCTCTTGTGCGAGTGTGGTTCCCCCCCGCAAGTGAGAGTGGCGGGAGGGGGTCCAGGATTGTATGGGACTGAGAGAGTACCTAACCCTGAGTGAGAGACAGGGTAGGTAAGAGTGACTGTTTGCCCCTTTGTGGCTAGTGAGAGAGGCCACAGGGGGCATAGTGAGTGATTGGATTGGTGAATGGAATGGGGTGGTTGAGGCTTTCCAGCGCCGAGAGCTTTCGCTGGTTGCGCTGGTGGCCTACGACTCCCCAGGAAGATTGAGAGTGAAAGGATGGATGGATGGAAGAGATCCCCGCTTAGATCCAGGTTTTCGAGGGTTCCGGGAGTGGAGGCGACCGGGCCAGGGAACTCTGGGGACTGTAATGTGGGTAATTCGATCGAGGTGGTCCTCCGAGTTCAACCCCAGGTTCTGGACAGCAGATCCTCGAGGGCTCCGGTTTTCGGCTGCTGCTACTCAACACCAGGTCAGTAAACAACAAAGCCCCTCTCATAAGTGAATTAATCACGGAGAGAGGGGCAGACCTGGCGTGTATTACTGAGACCTGGCTGGGCTCAGAGGGAGGGGTAGCCCTCTCGGAAATGTGCCCAGCTGGATTTCAGGTGTGGCACCAGCCGAGAGACTGGGGCAGAGGAGGAGGGGTGGCAGTTATCATCAGAGAATCTTTGATGGCTTTCAGGGGCCTTGCTCCACAAGTATCCGGATGTGAGACCCTGTTTTTCAAGTTGGGTGCCCGAGAACAGTTGGGAGTGTTGCTATTGTACCAGCCTCCCTGCTGCGTAGCAACCTCCCTGCCTGAGCTGCTGGAGGCCGTCTCGGGGCTGGCGGTGGAGTTCCCCAAGCTTATGGTTCTGGGGGATTTTAACTTGCCGTCCCTGGGACGTGCCTCGGAAGTGGCCCGGGAGTTCATGGCTACCATGGCAGCCATGGGCCTGTCCCAGATTATTCGGGACCCGACTCGAGACAGTGGACTCACTCCGGATTTGGTTTTCTTGTCAGAGCAATGGCAAAGTGACCTGAGGGGAAAGTTAGAACTATCCCCGTTGTCATGGTCAGATCACGTCCTGATATCCCTAAGATTCTCTTATGCTGCCCCACTCCGCAGGGAGGCAGGACCTATTCGATTGGTCCGCCCCCGGCGACTTATGGACCCATTGAGGTTTCAGAGGGAGCTGGGGGTAATACCTGAAGATCTGCTGCACGGTCCAGCGGAGGCATTGGCTGCAGCCTGGAACAGGGAGGTGGCCGATGCCTTGGACAGGACCGCGCCGATGCGACCTCTCCAACCCCATTCGACCCGTCACTCCCCATGGTTTACGGAGGAGTTGAGGGTCTTGAAGAGGGTGAAGAGACGTCTAGAGCACCGCTGGAGAAAGACGAAGACAGAATCGGACCGAACACAATCTAGAGCTGCTATTAAGGCCTACCATGTGGTGGTAAGAGCGGCGAAACGTGAATATTTCTCCGCACTTATTGCATCCGCAGAATGCCGTCCGACGGCCCTGTTCAAGATTACTCGATCACTCTTGGGTAGGGTGGTACCGACCACCCACCTGCAGGGCTGTGTGGAAGAATTTGCTGAGCATCTGCAGGATAAAATCGCTCGGATTCGGTCTAAGTTGGACTCCATGCGTGAAATGCAGTCTGGGGAGATGCCGGGAGAGCAGTCTTACCCTATTATCTGGGAACGATTTGATCCTGTTGGACCTGAGGAAGTGGACAGGATCCTTTGAATTGTTAATTCCACCACATGTTATTTAGATCCCTGCCCTTCCTGGCTGGTAAAATCAGCCAGGGAGGTGACATGTGGATGGGTCCAGGCTATGATTAATACATCCTTGGCGGAGGGGGTGGTTCCAACCGCCTTTAAAGAGGCACTGGTGCACCCCCTCCTCAAGAAGCCAGCCCTGGACCCTATCATCCTGGACAATTTTCGTCCAGTCTCCAACCTCCCCTTTTTGGGAAAGGTGGTTCAGAAAGTGGTGGCATTGCAACTTCAAAGGACCCTGGATGAAGCGGATTATCTAGACCCTTTCCAGTCAGGTTTCAGGCCGGGATATGGGACGGAGACTGCATTGGTCACGCTTACGGATGATCTCTGGCGGGAGCGGGATGGTGGTAGTGCATCCATCCTTGCTCTCTTGGATCTCTCAGTGGCATTCGATACCATCGACCATGGTATCCTGTTGGGGCGGCTTAGGGAGTTGGGGATGGGCGGCGTAGTTTTACACTGGTTCACCTCCTTCCTCCGAGGCCGCTCCCAGTCGGTGGTAATAGGAGAGGAGAGATCTGACCCTCGGCCCCTCTTGTGTGGGGTGCCGCAGGGTTCGGTTCTCTCTCCTCTCCTATTTAACATCTACATGAAACCGCTGGGTGAGGTCATCAGACACCATGGGATGAGGTATCATCAGTATGCAGATGATACTCAATTGTACATCTCCATCCCTGGTGAAGTAAGTGATGCAGTGACCACCCTGTCCCAGTGCCTGGGGGCTGTGAGGGCCTGGATGGGGAACAGCAGGCTACAATTGAACCCTAGCAAAACCGAGTGGCTGTGGATTGATGGCCTAGTGTCTTCTGGGAAATTATCATCTTTGGTTCTCGATGGGGTAGCACTACCCCTTTCGGAACCGGTGCGGAACTTGGGGGTCCTTCTAGACTCACGACTCCTGCTCAAAGAGCAGGTGGCAGTCGTGGCTAGGAGGGCTTTCGCACAACTTCGGTTGGTGTGCCAGTTACACCCATTCCTGGATCGCGATGCCCTCCGAACAGTCACTCATGCTCTCGTCATCTCCCATGTAGATTATTGCAATGCGCTCTACATGGGGCTACCCTTGAAGACTATCCGGAAGCTCCAGCTGGTGCAGAATGCGGCCGCGCGAGCAATTTTGGGTGCACCAAAATCTGCACATATAACACGTTTGCTCCGCGAGCTGCACTGGGTGCCGGTCTGCTTCCGGGTACAATTCAAGGTGTTGGTTATTACCTTTAAAGCCCTACATGGCATGGGGCCAGAATACCTGAAGGACCGTCTTATCCCCATTTTATCGACCCGCCCCACCAGGTCATTCAGGGAAGGCCTGCTACAAACCCTATCAATCAAAGAATGTCATCTGATGGGGTCTAGAAGACGGGCCTTCTCTGTGGTAGCACCCACACTGTGGAACATCTTGCCCCCAGAGTTGAGGCAGATCTCCTCCCTCCCGACCTTTAGGAAAGAGCTGAAGACCTGGTTTTGCCGCCGGGCATGGGAAGGAGGAAAGGATAGTTCCTCATGGGGGTGGCTAATTCCTTAACTTTATAATGTCCTTCGTTTTAATTCCATCGTCCATCTGGATTTATAATTATTTATTATTTTTATATATTGTATATTGATGTTTTATATTCTGTTTTAACTATTTTATTGTAAACCACCCAGAGTTCCCCGTTGGGGGAGATGGGCGGTTATATAAATTTAATTAAATAAAATAAATAAATAAATAAATAAATAAATAAATGCTGCAGCCTCCGTGCAACTCACTGAGAGGATTAAAAAGAGTCCCCTTTGGGGGAGATGGTGCGGTGATAGAAGTTGAAGGATGGATGGATGGATGGATGGATGGATGGATGCATGGATGGATGGATGCATGGATGGATGGATGGATGGATGGAGAAAGAAAGAAGAAAAAGAAGAAAGAAAGAAAGAAAGAAAGAAAGAAAGAAAGAAAGAAAGAAAGAAAGAAAGAAAGAAAGAAAGAAAGAAAGAAAGAAAGAAGAAAGAAAGATCCACATTGGGAGAATTATCTAACTATCTATCTATCAACATACACATACACAAACAAAATACAGACAGACAGACAGACATAGTGATATACACAGACCTATTCTTATGTCGTCAGCCTACTGTATTCAAACTCATCTGTCTCGACTACTTAGGACTGCAATGATAAAAGAAAGTAAAGTCTCCCTCAAATTGAGCTCAGGGCCTGCTGGCAACATGGACACTTTCATGGAATTTTCTTGGCAGCAGTATGGAAATGATTTGCCAGTCTAGCCTTTAACCTTGAGGTTTTCTGGTAGCTTCCCATCCAAATACTAACCAGGTCTGACCCTGCTTAGCTTTTTAAGAATACCCAAGGTCTCTAGGTGCTGTTGTCAGGTACATTATAACACTGTACTGCTTCTTAAAGTCTCTCCAACCACCAGAACAACATTTTGGATGTTTTCCTCCAGAAAACACTGAAAACCTTTGGTGCTACGTCTGAGGTCTAAACCAGCCTTCTGCAATCTGGGACTACAAGCCCCAAATTCCGACCAGTATGGAACTCTCGTGGTTCCTGAGAAGTTCTTGGGCCAGTGCTGATTCAGTCAGAGGATGCCTGCCTTCTCCATTCAATGTGAACAATCTCAGTTCAAGATGATAATTTGTGAGAATACCACGATAGAACCCCAGGAATCTTTCTCTTACTTTCCTGTTTCTAAACTGGGAATATGGTGGCTCTGAAATCCCTTTCCTGCATGGCCTTCATAAGGATGAATGGGATTGTGATTAGACAAGAATTTAGGCAGCATTTAGCCTAATAAACCAAAAGAAGAACCCGATAGAACAGCTACTCCCTCTTCTGGCCATCGAAAGAGAGTATTGTCAGCACACAGTAAAAGACTCACTACACATCAGCATTTCTTTCAGGTCCCCTTCACTGTTAGAAAAGCCTTGGAGTTCAATATCTTTTTGTTAAATTAACTGAGGTTTTGCTTTGCCCTGCTGACCTCCATGAAAATTATAATGCAAATCTGATGGGCCCCCATTCAAAACAAACCGCAAACTGCAGTTCAAGGTTTTGATTATGAAAAAATTAATACATTAAGCAAGGTGATTATGTGATAAAGGACTACCCAAATTAATGTATTCCTTTGCTTTTTAATATATTTACGGTTTCAGTATGTGGTTATTTATGACAACTATGTACTACAAAGCAGATCTGTAATGCAAGTACTGCTTATACTGTTTACACCCAAGAAAGTAAACTAGGATAGAGTACTTACCCCTCAAGGCCATCTATTTTATGGATGTCTTTTTTTTTTTTTTTTGTCTGTACAACTGGCCTTATGAGGCATTGCTCCATACCAAAGACAACAAGAATATAGTCATTCCTGGTGAAAGGGAAATGAACAGGAGTCCAGGTCAACACACATAAAGCAGATGGCCTTCCTACCCTTTAATAGGGCTACTTTGGAGTCCATTTCTGGGAGGTGTTTTCCCTCAGCCATTAGACAGGCTCTTTGAAAATTTCCAGAAACATTTAGTTTGGTGGCATATTTGAGAAAGCATGCAAAATCACTGAGAGAGATGGACAGGCAGTCCCTCAAAAAGAGGAACAGGTAACTTAATGCCCAAAATGAGAGTTCTGGACTGTGTAGGCAAAGCATAGTTCTAGACACAACTTGACTTCCAAGCAGTGGTGCTGTCAATCATAAATTTTACTAGAATTATTCATGTTGCGAAGGGGAAGGAATTAAAATTATAATTCGCTTGGTCCACAAGGCTATTTGGTTTTATTCCCAAGGCTACAATATAGTACATTGGTCTCCAAGGCTTCTACTGCAACAGAAGATAGTTATAAAAGAATGATAGTTCAATGTAACCTCATGTGACTCCTTAAGGCACAAGTGCCTATTTTTTTTCCAAGCTTAGGACCATGCCTGCCTTCTGAGGGGCATTCCCCATCACATTCCAAAATGTAGTATTTAAGGCCAGGATGAACACTCCGTTTGATCACATCTCACATTTAGAATTAATTAAGATAAAATACAGTCCATCTGATTACTCTCCAGTCACACATTTCATCATTTTTGCCTTCTGTCCTATTAAATTACAATTCAGTTATGACTTTAGGAGATTTTTGGAGGCTACAAGATTTTCAAGGGCCACATTTGGTTTGAGGCCTCCAGTTCTGCACCTCTGTCATAAGGAAAGGGGGGGGGGGAACATCCTTCAAACTTTTTGGTTTTTTATTTACAAGACTTGGAAGTCCAAGTCTGTCCTGTCCAACTCTGAGCATTTTACAAGTCAACAAAGATACACAGTAAAATAAAAATACAGTAAGACAAAACTATAAAATATATCCTATTGCAGCATTCATCATTCTCTCAAAACAGCAATCTTTTCTCCAAAGCCTTAACAAGTTTCGGTGAGGGAGGGGGACATTTTCACTTCTGGGGCAAGGAGAGGAGCCCCTACAAAGAATGCCTACTTCTATGCCCCTGCCCACCAGGCATCCTGAGGAGCAGAGACATTCAACACTCACTCTTTAATTTAACCTTGGTCCTGCTGAAGATTCTACCCAGAAGATACCCACGTCCCAAGCCTTCTGGGACATTTTAGTTAGCAACCAGCACCTTCAACTGTACTCAGAGACAAAGCCAACGCAGCTTGTGTAGCTGCCGTGTAATGTGACAATAACGGGACTGACCTGTAAGCAAATGGGCAGCTGCATTTTGTACCAATGGAGGTGTCTGTGTGGTCTTGAAGGTCCCACATACATTGAATCACAGAAGTCTAGTTGAGAGGTGACTGCAAAAACTAATTCTTATATCAATAGAAACATCTTCCCAGGCACACTTAACAAGCTAACACCCACACACCCACACACCCACTGAATGTCGTATAGTTTTTGCATTCGTTCTTGCTACCTTGCCCTTTGTATACAGCAGGGGTAGGGAACCTTTTTTCTGCCAAGGGCCATTTGGATATTTATAACTGGGGACCGGGGGGGCGGGGGGCGGGGTTTCTGGGATTTCCGCAGACCGGGGGCCGGAGTTTGCGGGCGGGAGCCAATCACAAGCATTGGGGGGTGGGGTTTGCAGGCGGGAGCCAATTGCATGGAAGGGACGGGGTTTGTGGGCGGGAGCCCCGCAGACCTTAGGCGGGAGCCCTGCGGGCCTTATACGGCCCACGGGCCTGACGTTGCCCACCCCTGGTATAGAGGAACAATAAAAGGATGTTTCATCAGGCACAGATGCAGTCTTCACACACATGTTAGATAAGTCCTACAGTGCTCATAAGCAAACCACATCCATATTTCCAAATTTCTCCATTTAACAGCATCTTCCTATTTTTCATTTTTTTTTTTTGCCTTATTTGTTTAATTAAAGAGAAAAGGAAAAAGAAAAAGAAGAGCAAACCATCAACAAAATTATATATACAAGGGCTTCTCATATATTTATACATACATACATACATACATCTCCAGCAAAGGAGATCGTTACCTTGTCGTGGTGCTGGAGCTTGAGCACCTCAATGAAACCATGAGCTAAACCGTGAAGGGACACCCAAGACGGGAAGGTCGTGGCAGAGAGGTCAGACTAAATACGATCCCTGGGGAAGGTAATGGCAACCCACCCCAGTATTCTTGCCATGAAAACTAAATGGATCAGTACAACCAAAGATATGTCGGTATACCATTGGAAGATGGGACTCCCAGGTCGGAAGATGGTCAAAATGCTACTGGGGAGGAACAGAGGATACGTTCAACTAGCCCCAGATGTGATGACGCAGCTAGCTCAAAGCCGAAAGGACGGCTAGCGGCCGACGGTGCTGGTGGTGAACGACGAATCCGATGTTCTAAAGATCAACACACCATAGGAACCTGGAATGTAAGATCTATGAGCCAGGGCAAATTGGATGTGGTTATTGGTGAGATGTCAAGATTAAATATAGACATTTTAGGTGTCAGTGAACTGAAATGGACTGGGATGGGCCACTTCACATCAGATGACCACCAGATCTACTACTGTGGACAAGAGGACCACAGAAGAAATGGAGTAGCCTTCATAATTAATAATAAAGTGGCTAAAGCAGTGCTTGGATACAATCCAAAAAACGATAGAATGATCTCAATTCGAATTCAGGGTAAGCCATTTAACATCACAGTGATCCAAATATACGCCCCAACCACAGATGCTGAAGAAGCAGAAGTAGATCAGTTCTATGAGGATCTGCAGCACCTACTAGATAATACACCAAAAAGAGATGTTATTTTCATTACAGGAGACTGGAATGCTAAGGTGGGTAGTCAGACGACACCTGGAATTACAGGCAAGCATGGTCTGGGAGAACAAAATGAAGCAGGACATAGGCTGATAGAATTTTGCCAAGACAACTCACTGTGCATAACAAACACTCTCTTCCAACAACCTAAAAGACGACTTTATACATGGACTTCACCAGATGGTCGACACCGAAATCAGATTGACTACATCCTTTGCAGCCAAAGGTGGCGGACATCTATACAGTCGGTAAAAACAAGACCTGGAGCTGACTGTAGTTCAGATCACGAACTTCTTATTGCAAAATTTAGAATCAGACTAAAGAGAATAGGGAAGACCCACAGATCAGTTAGATATGAGCTCACTAATATTCCTAAGGAATATGCAGTGGAGGTGAAGAATAGATTTAAGGGACTAGATTTAGTAGATAGGGTCCCAGAAGAACTATGGACAGAAGTTCGCAACATTGTTCAGGAGGCGGCAACAAAAAACGTCCCAAAGAAAAAGAAAACCAAGAAGGCAAGATGGCTGTCTGCTGAAACACTGGAAGTAGCCCAAGAAAGAAGGAAAGCAAAAGGCAACAGTGATAGGGGGAGATATGCCCAATTAAATGCAAAATTCCAGAGGTTAGCCAGAAGAGATAAGGAAATATTTTTAAACAAGCAATGTGCGGAAGTGGAAGAAGACAATAGAATAGGAAGGACAAGAGACCTCTTCCAGAAGATTAGAAACATCGGAGGTAAATTCCAGGCAAAAATGGGTATGATCAAAAACAAAGATGGTAAGGACCTAACAAAAGCAGAAGAGATCAAGAAAAGGTGGCAAGAATATACGGAAGATCTGTATAGGAAGGATAATAATATTGGAGATAGCTTTGACGGTGTGGTCAGTGAGTTAGAGCCAGACATCCTGAAGAGTGAGGTTGAATGGGCCTTAAGAAGCATTGCTAATAACAAGGCAGCAGGAGACGACAATATCCCAGCTGAACTGTTTAAAATCTTGCAAGATGATGCTGTCAAGGTGATGCATGCCATATGCCAGCAAATTTGGAAAACACAAGAATGGCCATCAGATTAGAAAAAATCAACTTATATCCCCATACCAAAAAAGGGAAGCACTAAAGAATGTTCAAACTATCGAACAGTGGCACTTATTTCACATGCCAGTAAGGTAATGCTCAAGATCTTGCAAGGTAGACTCCAGCAATTCATGGAGCAAGAATTGCCAGATGTACAAGCTGGGTTTAGAAAAGGCAGAGGAACTAGAGACCAAATTGCCAATATCCGCTGGATAATGGAGAAAGCCAGGGAATTTCAGAAAAACATCTATTTCTGTTTTATTGACTATTCTAAAGCCTTTGACTGTGTGGATCATAACAAATTGTGGCAAGTTCTTGGTGGTATGGGGATACCAAGTCATCTTGTCTGCCTCCTGAGGAATCTGTATAACGACCAAGTAGCAACGGTAAGAACAGAGCACGGAACAACGGACTGGTTTAAGATTGGGAAAGGAGTACGGCAGGGTTGTATACTCTCACCCTACCTATTCAACCTGTACGCAGAACACATCATGCGACATGCTGGACTTGAGGAATCCAAGGCTGGAGTTAAAATCGCTGGAAGAAACATTAACAATCTCAGATATGCAGATGATACCACTTTGATGGCTGAAAGTGAGAAGGAGTTGAGGAGCCTTATGACGAAGGTGAAAGAAGAAAGTGCAAAAGCTGGGTTGCAGTTAAACCTCAAAAAAACCAAGATTATGGCAACGAGCTTGATTGATGACTGGCAAATAGAGGGAGAAAAAGTGGAGGCAGTGACAGACTTTGTATTTCTAGGCGCAAAGATTACTGCAGACGCTGACTGCAGCCAGGAAATCAGAAGACGTCTACTTCTTGGGAGGAGAGCAATGGCAAATCTTGATAAAATAATTAAGAGCAGAGACATCACACTGACAACAAAGGTCCGCATAGTTAAAGCAATGGTATTCCCTGTAGTAACCTATGGCTGCGAGAGCTGGACCATAAGGAAGGCTGAGCGAAGGAAGATAGATGCTTTTGAACTGTGGTGTTGGAGGAAAATTCTGAGAGTGCCTTGGACTGCAAGAAGATCAAACCAGTCCATACTCCAGGAAATCAAGCCAGACTGCTCACTTGAGGGAATGATATTAAAGGCAAAACTGAAGTACTTTGGCCACATAATGAGAAGACAGGATACCCTGGAGAAGAAGCTGATGCTAGGGAAAGTGGAAGGCAAAAGGAAGAGGGGCCGACCAAGGGCAAGATGGATGGATGGTATTCTGGAGGTGACGGACTCAACCATTGGGGAGCTGGGGATGGTGACGGCCGACAGGAAGCTCTGGCGTGGACTGGTCCATGAAGTCACGAAGAGTCGGAAACGACTGAACGAATAAACAACAAACATACATACATACATACATACATACATGCATACATACATACATAACTGTGTGTGTGTGTGTGTGTGTGTGTGTGTGTGTGTGTGTGTGTGTATTTATTACTTCCTTTTCATTTTATTTATTATTTGAATTTATCCCCGCCCATCTCTACCATGGTAGACTCTGGGCGGTTTACAATACTTCCTTTTCATCAATGTTTTTCCTGGACACTAACATTTATAGCATTCATTTTTCATGTCCACTCTCTGACATATCACTGTTATTCCCATACAAATCTCTAAAATATTGCTGCCTCCTTTCTCTCACTTCAGTCTCATCCCAAATAATTGTATCAAATTTAATTGTATTCACTCCTTGTGTCTCCTTGTTTAGCTCCTTCACCCACTTCCAAAATATTTTTTCTTATTTTCATCAAAATCACTTTGTACTTTTTTGTTAACTTAAACTGTCCCTTGCCCCCTGACTACATTTTTGCAATTATCTTTTTCTCTACATACAATACCTCTCTTTTGTCCTAATTTTTTGCATCCACATTCTTTTATATACATTTTTCTCATTCACAGCCTCTTTCACTTCATTATTTCACCAAGTCTTCTTTTCATACTTTCCATTAACATAACTCCGTACACTTCTCTTGAAATTCTTTTCACTCTGTTCTAAGCAGCTTCCACATCCTCTTTCTTTATGTCCCTTTTCCCTTCACTCTGTTGGGAGATTCATCAGTTTTCTTCTCCTTTTTCATACTGTGCTCATATGTCCTGTTCCGACTAAGACCCAATGCAGGGGAGGGTGATATAATATTAATTAATACATTAATTTACAATGGAATGCACACACACAAGGAGTACTATAAACAGATTATGCTACTCACAATTGTACTAGTCCGAATACTGGCACGAGCGCGGGAAGCCACCATGTGGTGACAGATCAAGTCCTGGTTTTTTTGTTTTTGTTTATTCGTTCAGTCGTTTCCGACTCTTCGTGACTTCATGGACCAGTCCACGCCAGAGCTTTCTGTCGGCCGTCACCATCCCCAGCTCCCCAATGGTTGAGTCCGTCACCTCCAGAATACCATCCATCCATCTTGCCCTTGGTCGGCCCCTCTTCCTTTTGCCTTCCACTTTCCCTAGCATCAGCTTCTTCTCCAGGGTATCCTGTCTTCTCATTATGTGGCCAAAGTACTTCAGTTTTGCCTTTAATATCATTCCCTCAAGTGAGCAGTCTGGCTTGATTTCCTGGAGTATGGACTGGTTTGATCTTCTTGCAGTCCAAGGCACTCTCAGAATTTTCCTCCAACACCACAGTTCAAAAGCATCTATCTTCCTTCGCTCAGCCTTCCTTATGGTCCAGCTCTCGCAGCCATAGGTTACTACAGGGAATACCATTGCTTTAACTATGCGGACCTTTGTTGTCAGTGTGATGTCTCTGCTCTTAACTATTTTATCAAGATTTGCCATTGCTCTCCTCCCAAGAAGTAGACGTCTTCTGATTTCCTGGCTGCAGTCAGCGTCTGCAGTAGCAGTAGCAGAACAGGGTAAAAGTCCAAGGCCCGACATGGTGACAAGGCAAGGCTGGAGTTCAGGGTCCGATGCAGCGGCAAGGCAAGGCAAGGCGAGGTCTCTCGATCCAGCACGGAGACAAGACAAGGCTGGAACTCATGGACCGGCAAGACGGCAAGGCAGGGCTGGAATTCTCAGACCAGCGCAGCAGCGAGGCTAGGCGGGAACTCTCAAACCGGCATGGCGGCAAAGCAAGGCGAGGAGTCTGTTTCTGGTGCAGCAGCAAGGCAGGGCTTGATCTCAGAGACTGGAGCAGCGGCAAGGCAAGGCTCAGGATCTGGGTCCGGTGCAGAGTCTTGTGGCATTGGCGTACTGAGTTTAGAACGGTTGTCTCCGGCAACCTGTGCAGGCTTCGTTGCCTTTTTATTCTTGCGATTTTCGCACCATTTGCAGGCGGGAGCCAATCGCTCCTTGTGCTGGTCAGCCCACCTTTCCCACCTCCTTTCTCACGCGCTGATAGGCGGAGGTAGTTCTTCCTCCTGGCTTTCCCCAATCAGTGGCTCTGAATCCGACCCACCACCTGATTTGAATTTCACACCTTCCCAGCTCTTTCCTGCTCTTTCCCTTACCGGCCCTTCCTCCTCTGACTCGGACCCAGCCTCCATCCTGACACTATGCTTTTTCTTCTACAATTCTTCTACTTTAACTCTCATTTCTGTCACTTCTTTCCTTTTTTTTCATATCCATTTTTTCCCAAGATCCATTCTTGACACTACCAAAAAATGGTCTGTCCCCCTTTCAGAACTGCTCATCACTCTTCACTAAGTCCCTCAGTCTTCCATCATAAACTGTCAAATCAATGCTGCTTGAAGATTTTTATTCATATGTTTTTCTAAGCAATACTCATCAGTCACCATTCTGATTTCTTCTTTGGTCTTTGGCCTAATGCCTTTTTCAGGATCCTCTTATCTGTTCCCACCCATCTATTCATATCATTTAACTGGAGTGATAACACGCAACTATTGTGAGGTGCTTCGCTCCGATGACCTAACAGCCGTTTCTCTTAAGCAAATCGACAGACACAGATTTGCTAAGAAGTAAACAGTTTATTACGGTACATGAAGGTTAGCATGGAAGAAAGACTTGAATGAGTAATTACAATATGGTTCAGTATTTTTAAACATTTTAGCCCAGAGTCTTTTCCCCTCCCCAAAGTCCGTATTAGCCAATTCATGTCGTGCTCAGGTATCTGGGTGCTCAGACAGCCATCAGTGTAGATGTGTACTTCAGTTTCCCCAGTTGGTGTTAATGGGTCTTCTTCCTGGGTCGGCTGTCTTTTGCGCGTCGGTTTCTTTACCCCCACAATCCACATACCAGTCTGTCTCGATGACAGGACTCTGCCAGAGTTCTGACAACTATCCCCCCGAAGCAATGTTTGGGAACCTCCTCCTAGGGGGGAGATGATGGGGTATATGCTGGCTTAAAGGGGAAAAACCGAGGCTTGAGAATAAACAGACAAGAATGCAGCTTGTTAGGGCCAACAGTGTTTACTGTTTAGCATAGGGCAATAATGCAGATACAATCACATTATCGCAAAAATGAAAAAGATGAATATACAGAATACATCATTGTAAAAGGAAAAACAAAACTAGAACTTATAAGCAGAGTTCCGTGTATTGATCCCAGGGCCAGAGTTCCTGCCATGGCCTATACCCAAAGCCAGGCATAGCTCACTCTGCCCAGTCCACGGGAAGTGAACACGTGAAGAACTACATGGCTAAAAGACACTAGAAATCAAGAAGACATAGAACACCATTTTGCATGGTTGTATATCCAGTTCTTCCAGCATTCTGATTGGCTGGAAGTTAGCTGTTACACACACTAGGCCTCAAAGCACATAGCATGACCTGCTATTGGTTAGCAGTGCTGCATCTACGCACTGAGTTCCCCCCCTCCTTGCTCAGGGGGGGCTTGAGCAAGGCTTCCCACGGAAAGAAATCAGGAGACCTTGTTCCCATGCAATCTAGTCAAAACAATACACACGTGACCGTTGCTATCTTGCACCTGCACTTCACGTCACCATGAGAAGCTTGGCTTTGTTTTGTATAGGAATAATTCGCCAGGGCAACACAAGAACTCTAACAGGAGATGGTCGTTGATAAATTTGATAAATTTGATAGATAGATAGATAGATAGATAGATAGATAGATAGATAGATGATAGATAGATAGATAGATAGATAGATAGATAGATAGATAGATAGATAGATAGATACATAGATTACAGTAGGGTTTTACAGTAGGGAATTACTGCAGGCTGGGGATGAACAGTCCTGATTTTTGCTGTTTAGCACATTACTGAGAAACGTATGAATATGTGAAAGAAAGTTTATTATCTATATATTAATTCCAAGAATATGATAATAGGCTTGAATTATGAGGTGTTCTGCTTGAATATAGAATTAAAAGTAGGTTGTTGAATGTGTTAAGAGTGGTATGTAATGGAAGTAAAGCATGCATGAGAAGAAGTGGGACAGCAAATGGTTCAATACTGAACAGGGAGTAAGACAAGGATATGTGATACCTTCTTATTTGTCTAATGTGTGGATAAATGTATAAGGAATGGTTGTACAATTGTCAGGTGCAGAGACATTAAAGGTATATTGCTTGGAGACATGATGTATATATAATGCTATGTTGTTGGCTGAGAACCCAAATGTTCTGCAGCAAAAGTTAGACTGTATAATGCAACAAGGAGTATGGATTTGAAAATTAACATTGTTTACTCCAAAAGGGAATGGTGTGATAAGTATAGTTATAAGTAAGTTATACATGTACTAATCTGAGAGTATCTGTCATTCTTAGAATTAATTAAGCCTACTGAAATTAATTAGATGTAAGTTTATCATTACAATGAGTATATTCTAAAGACAACTAAGTCTAATTTCAATCTTATATGTTTTTCAAAACCAAGACAATAGTACTAAAAGGTATTAACCAGAACTCTCTAGATGTTCCTTAAATTCCTTTCTGATTAAAAGAGAGAATTATATGACAAAATCCCACCGATTCATGAATCTGTTTCATTTATGGCAAAAAATTGTGACTGGCCATAATTTTCATACACTTCTGACTTTCATAGGCTTATTTCCTGTGCATAAACAGATTTTGTATGTTTAAAAATATGATAATGGGGAATTGTATGTTTAAAATATGACAACGGGAATTCTCATACAATCAATCTGCACTGAAATATAAACTGTCGTAAAACACAAAAAATATGTTTCTGCTCATTTCAGACTTTAGGAATGATATGCAAGAGTTGACCCTGCAAATTATAGTTATTCCTTATGCTTTCCTCCCTGCTTGTTTATGAATGTCTGCTGCAATGTCCATCCATATTTTATTTCAATTATTTATTACCTATTTTGTTTATATTTTACAAGCAACTGAAATCCATACTGTTCCAACATGCCTCTAGCCCCAGTTGATTGTGGATTTTTGCTTTTAGTGTGGGTTTTTTGGTGGTGGGGTTTTTTTTGTTGTTGTTTTGTTTTGTTTCTATTGTTCACCACTTGGAATCCATCACAATTGGGGCAGGCTATAAATTATTAGAATGAATGAATGAATTAATTAATTAATTAATTAATTAATGAGAAAGACCTATCAAATTCTCTAGAATCCACAATCATGAAAAAATGATCTAAAAGACAACAAATGTTGAATTACACCAGCAGAAATAATACAAAACTATAACAATAAAAATACATAAACTGTATGTTTATGTTTATTTCTTAAACATGTATATGAAGAACTAATATCACTTAAAAAGTATAAGGATTCAACTCATCAAAATACCATATGGATTACAATAAGATACGTTTTTAAAAAAACTAAAAGGGCAAAAACATTTCATCCTGATCCCAAAAAGGAATACCATGTTAGCATCAAACACATTTCTCTGTGAAACTGTGACACCATCACCTAGAAGGCTCTTCTCCAACAGCTTCCCTCCAAATTTATGAAAGAAGGGTCATGCAGAAGAAGGTTGCCTCCATAAATGACTATAAAGCAGAAAGCTTGGGAGCGGGAAGATGGTCCGCCAATTTCCAAGGTTCCAACCTGGGATGGTGACTTTTAAGGGCATCTGCTCACACTGGTAAAAATATACATTTTAAGTAGGGGATCAGGGAAAGTATAAAAATCCTTACAATATTAGCCTTTCACCTTCTGAAAAGTCCTAGGAAAGTCTGCTAAAAAAGCACTGCATACATCTCTGACTTATTCTCTACTGCTAAGAACGCCTGACAATATATTGGTCCAACCAGTCATTTGTATGTATTTTGATGCATTCTTTCTTTAAATGTATGCATTTTAACTGCCTAAAATTCATACTTTTGCAAACAATTATTTCCCTGATATAGGGGACTTTGTACAGTACTTTCACAAACATATTATAATTGTGCAGACTTTTTGCTAATACGGTTTTTTATTGGAAAGTACATAGCAACGTTTAAGAAACTGGAGATTTTACATGTTCACTAAGTTTTAATTTGTGTATTGGCTCAAAAATGCAACGTTGGATGCATTTGAATTCAAATGTGAACTAAACTAATTTTTCTCTCATCTCTCCTGCGCAGCACATGCCCAGAAGCCTTTTCTGGCAATTACAAGTGTGCATCTCTACTCACTTATAGAGCAAAAGGCCTGGTAAATAAACACACTGCTTCTGCCATAAGAAATGTCCAGATGACTTTTCTCCCTCCATGATGCCTCACAGAACTTACTTATGTCCTGCATATTTTTATGCCCCGCCAGAAAGTGCTTGGCATTAATGAAAGCTTGTGCAGGGCACCCTGTTGTATCTGCTTTGCCAGGCAATCTGACCCCCTCGTTTCTAAGAGCAAAGTGAAATGGCCTTGCTGCTTTTCTTCTTATGATTCATCCAAAACTTGCAGTGGCCAAAAGAGGGTTCTGTGTATGTGAAGTATGTGAGATATACAGAAGCCTCTTCCAGCTTTAGCAAGTGCGGGCTGAAGCATGCGAAGCAATGCAAAGTGCCTCATCAAGTCACAGAGCATCTCCTCTTCCTCCTGACAAGCAGAATCACGTGGCACGAAGCTCTTTGTGCTGGAGATTGAAGGGTTCTGAGTGTGCATGCAAGAGTTAGTAAGAGAGGGAATTGTGACTTAAGTAAAGATTGGTGAAGATTGGTTGTATAACTATAACGGAAAGGAGATTCGTTTACAGGAACTATGTAACAGTGATAGGCAAAGCCTGATACCCAGCTAGCTATATCCATCCAGGAGAAGAGTCTAAAATCATGTGCAGTATGTGCCTGGGAAGAAAGGCAGAAGGAAGTGACCTCTGATTAGCAATTTCTTAGACAAAGAACAGACAGGGATAGACAAAGGGGACGCAGAGTAAACCCCATACATGGGGGCATGAAATAATGTAACCTCTGTCTCTCTCTCTCTTCCGAGAGCTTAAGGGAAGGTGGACTGTACGTATCATTTGGAGAGCTTCTGTATATCCATCCTATGATCCGGTGAGAGCCAGAACCTGGATAGCTCCTTGAGCTAATGCACTGTTTATAGTCATCTAAGTGCAAAAGTCAGTGAGTTCGATTCCTGGTAGAAGGTTTGAATCCCATAGAATAACATCTGGCTACCCACGACTCCCAATAAGGATGAAACCAGTAATGTGGTGCCTCCTGATGGCCAATGTAACTGAAAATAACACAGGATATACACCCTGTAAAAATAGAGAAATTTTCCCCGCTCCAAGAGGGAGGTGGAAGTCATGTAAAACCCCATAGTTGGGGTCACGGCATAATTTAACATCTGTATCGCTTTCCTCTGAGAGCTAAAGAAAAGGTGGACTCTACACATACCATTCTGACCGGCAGACTAAATCCTGGCCGCCTTGTGGTCAGTAGATAACGAGGGGCTGAAAAATCAATCTGTTGGATTTGGATCACCAACACTTTGAGAACATCTGCGTAAGCCATTGCCCAGAGCCTAATAATAGTAGCCACAACAATACTATTGATTTGCATCAAAAATGCCTCCATTCTGCTTTTCCTAAAATGTAAGTATCAATAAAATGTTCAAAGGATCAGAGGGGGAGAACCTGGAGGTACTATAATTTCCATGTGAGTTGTGAAAACAATTCTAAAGAAAGAAATGGTCAAGTTCTCTCTGATAGATTGTAATATCAAGAAGAGTCTGCCAAATAATAAATCCCAGAAGTTGGCATTGATACTATCACTTTAAGAAAAAAAATCGGGTATCTAAAGATTGGAAAACTGAGGAGAAATTGAAAAAATGGTCCTAAATGTGTGGGATTCAGCAGAACTACTTCCAGGAAATGGATTGTATTCTTATCAAGCTCCATCTTCAGAAATATGTGCGAAAATGACAAGAGTCTCTTGAGGGAGGCACACGTAAATATTTTCTTGTGAGGAAGAGAAGCTAATTAGTTTACACTTTGAAGTATTATTGTCGGGAAATGATCATTAGCAGCAAATGATATTTATATGCAGTTGACCCTTTTTTTTGTCGTGGCAGTTAGTTAAGGCAGATGATGGTACAAGGTTCATGCACAGTGGCACATACACATGTACAGTATATGTAAAAAGGTAAAGGTTCCCCCCGCACATTTGTGCAGTCGTGTCCGACTCTAGGGGCCGGTGCTCATCTCCGTTTGTTAGCCGAAGAGCCAGCGTTGTCCGAAGACGCTTCCACGGTCATGTGGCCGCATGACGCATGCAGAACGCTGTTACCTACCCACCGAAGTGGTACCTATTAATCTATTTCCATATGGATGCTTTCGAATTGCTAGGTTGGCAAGAGCTGGGGCTAGTGCAGGTGCTCACTCCGCACACAGGGCTAGGGATTCGAACCTCCGAACTTGCAATCTTCCGATCGACAAGCCTGGCGTCTTACCCGCTGAGCCACCACTCCCCACCATGTATATGTAGTTACACAGAAATTTGAAATCGGAATGTATATTCCCTTTCTGACATACACAGGAAGATGTCATATTGATAGGCTTCAGTCAGTATTATTGGTGCAGGAGAGCAAATTCCATCAGGGCAGCCAAAACTGTAGGCAGGTTAAAAACCCTGCAATGATCATTCCTAAAACTGAACTCAGATTATGAGATTTTGTTGTTGTTGTTGTTCAGTCGTTTAGTCATGTCCGACTCTTTGTGACCTCATGGACCATAGCACGCCAGGCCTTCCTGTCCTCCACTGTCTCCCGGAGTTTACTCAAATTCATACTGACGGGATTATAGCCAAAAGAACACCTCTGAACAGCAAGAGATCAGTATTGGCATGCCTGCAGGATCCCTGAGGATTCCAAAAATCTTTTTAATGCATTTTTAAATGGTCAAAAGGAAAGGGGGAAGAGAAAACTAGCTGTAGGATGTAATGAAGTGAGGAGGGGTGGGAAAGGGACATGGCTACTAGAGCAAGTCTGAGGAAGTCTGAATGACAAAAGAGTTAAATATTTTCTGCAATTCTTTGTGGCCATGTAGTAGATGTTTACAGTATCCTTCCAGGAAAGCATGGTTGGCTGGCAGCATGATTATACTGTCAGGGAGGTGAACAAGGTCATTGTAGCCATTCAGGGCTCCTGATTCATCCTGACTCAATGAAGATCCTTTCAGCAGGGCTGTCAGGAATTGCTCCTTTGAGATCTTAGAAGCTCAGGCTTGTATCATCAGTGATGGAATCTGGCCACCTTGTCTTCTTTTCACCTCTGTTTTGATTGCCTTCAATTCTTCCAAGCATCAGGGCCTTTGACTCTTGTCTTTGCATTATGTGTCCAAAATATTTAAAATTTAGCTTCATTACCTGTGGCTGAGTTATTTGTTCCTCTTGCAGTCCAAGGTATTCTCAAGCATTTTCTCCCATACCACATTTTTATTTATTTTATTTATTTTTCCATTTCTATTACCACACCATCTCCCCCGAAGGGGGCTCTGGGTGGTTCCGAAGGGGGCTCTGGGCATTTCAAACGCATTTTGTCATTAAGTCTTCCTGATGGTCCAGTTTTGACAGCCAACTGGAAAAACCATGACTTTGACAATAAGTGCCTTTGTTCGTCAGGGTGATGTCTCTCCAGTTTTATCGTCCCGAATTGACCTACATTTTCTCCCAAATCTCTATTTCATAGCTATGGTCACCATCCCTGTGAACTGTTGATCCCAGGAAGACAAAGTCAGTTACGACCTCAACGTCTTCTCTACCTAATGGCCTTGGGTTGGTTCTGCTGGTTGACCCTGATCATTCAGTTCCCCTCCCAGTAGTTCTCAGTTATAATGAACTTAAGTATCAAGATGATCATGGATCATTTTAGTTGTTTTTCTAACTCTTACGACATAGAATTATATTAATATACTAGAAATAGCCAACAGTATAATCATAGAATGACAGTTAATTTTAAAAAAATAAAATATTGAGGCAAAATGCATAAAAGAAACTGCATTATTGGGTCAAGAAGGAGCAAAGCAAATGTGCTAGAGCAGGGGTCCCCAGCCTGTGGGCCACGGCCTGTTAGGAACTGGGCCACGGGGCTCCCGCCCGCAAACCCCACCGCCTTCTGTGTGATTGGCTCCCGCCCGCAAACCCCACCCCCTGGTGCTTGTGATTGGCTCCCGCCTGCAAACCCCACCCCCGGTGCTTGTGATTGGCTCCTGCCCGCAAACCCCACCCCCAGCATGTGTGATTGGCTCCCAGCCACAAACCGGCCCCCCCCCCAGTCCGTGGAAATCCCAGAAACCCTGCCCCCCGGTCTGCGGAAAAATCGTCTTTTGAAACCGGTCCCTGGTGCCAAAATGGTTGGGGACCCCTGTGCTAAAGTAATAGCTGCACTTTGATACATGTAGGTTGAAAGCCAAGAGAAGTGGGATAAATTTATTTTAAATAAATACATTTTAAAATATTTTAAAGAAAATGAACTTGCCAAAAAAGCATATTTTTAAAAGCAGCTATTGCCATTACGTACTTTTTAGACACCATGAAAACATTCCTGAGGATTAATCAGCTGTGGTCTAAATATGGTGAGGGGAGAAATGATTGAGCAGTGCTGTCTTTGGTGACATTTCTGTAGAATATTATCTGCAAAGAATGACATACAATCTCCTCTTAATATTTGAATGGTAGGAGATTTAGGACAATTAAACGAAGAATTTCTTCAAACTATGTAAAATTAAACAATGGACTTTGAAGAAGCAAGATGGAAAGAGTATTGATGCTTTTGAACTTTGGTGTTGGAGAAGACTCCTGAGAATACCATGGATAGCCAAGAAAATAAAAAGGATCATCTACAAATCAACCCAGAGTTCTCACTTCAGGCACAAATAACCAAGCTCAAATTGTCACATTTTGGACACTAAGAGTCAACACCAACTTGATGGCACTTAACCGCCCAGAGTCCCCTTGTGGGAGATGGTGCGGTGATAGAAGTCGAAACATACATACATACATACATACATACATATCATTGTAATCACATTTAAAAAATCACATAAAAGAGTGCCATAGGGGAAGATGGTGAGGAACTATTTAAACTAAAAACAATGGATACAAGCTGCAGCTACATATATTTCATTTAATATAAAGACAGACTTTCTGATAATAAGATCTGTCCAATAGTGGAACAATCTGCCTATGGAGATTGTGGACTCTTTATTTCTGGAGGTTAAGAAGAGGATGGACAATGACATCTCAAGGGTGGTTTAATTAATTTTCTTGTACATTGCAGAGAGTTGGTGAAGTCTGTAGAATGATCCTTGTGGCCTCCACAATTTCGACTCCACAATTCTATAATTCCATGATTCTATGATTATATACCTTGATGATAGGTTTTCTCTAGCCATCTGGTTGACCAATGCAAGAATAGAAGGCTAGGCGTACTTGCACAGCTCTTATTATGTTGTTATGATCCAAACAGAAAAGTTTTAAAATGCATTCCAAAATTGTTCAGAACAATTAACTTCGAGAGATTATGCGGGATGTGTATAACTCGGCAAAGCAACGTAAAGACCCAGAAGTACTGAACAATGCAAGCCAGTTAAACCCTCCAATAAATCAGATGAAATTTTTATGGAACTTATGAAATTTTAGTTTTTCCCTTGTCGGCCTGCCTAGTAGATTTAATGCTCTAATTTGCTCTACAATGTTATTTTGAAACATGACATTCTTCCCTATTTAACTTTCTCTGGTTTACTATGACTTTTTGGCTCCACGTAGTGGCTTTGAGTTGGATAGTCAATGTATCTCAGAAAGAATTGGAGTTGACAGATTATTCTGATTATTACTGGTGTAGTTGGGTACTTATAGCCTAGGGGTGAGCAACTTGTGGTTTACAGATCTCAAGTGATCCCCAGCTGTAGAAGAAACCAAAGCACCACCACCCCGCCTCCCCCTTTCAAGTTGGTAAAGTTGAGCACTAACCAACAGGTGTGTCCATGGCGGTGCTTGGATTGCACCATGGTAGCCACCATCTTGACTTTTTTGACCACACCCTGCAGCTTCCCCTGTTAATCAACATAATTAAGAGGCACGATTTCCCCCTTTTTTAAAATAATCCTTTCTAAATAAGCACAACTTAGGCCCTGTCCCCGTTGACGTCTTCACTGTTCCGTGGGCAGCCCCAGGCGTGTATTTCAAGGTGAGTGAAGTTTATCCTAACTGGCAGGAAAGTTGCAGACCAGTTTTAGATGCTGCAGCACGTAGAATGGAGGGTCCCAGGGTGGGCATGGTCTGCTCAAGAACAGGACACAAGGGGTAGTAATCTAACAGGACAGGGAGCAGAATAGCCCAGCAGAAAATCTTTCTGAAAGTTGATCTGTGTTGCAACACGGTGTTGTTTCTGGCCCATCTTATAAAACAGTGTTTCTCAACCTCAGCAACTTTAAGATGTGTGGACTTCAAAAATACCAGCGGTGAGTTGGAGTCATATACCGCATTCACCCGCATCCCATCCCATTCTCTCCCTGTCGCCCATCCCCGCCGCCACGGGTTGGGAAGGCGCTTGAGCGGAGAAAGCGGCGGAACTGCCTGCAACTTTCTCCGCTTCTTTTCCGCATTGAGCTCTTAAGGTTTTCAGCATCTTACGGTATCTGAGGGCAGGTGTATGCATTGGGAAATACTGAATAGCTCTTTGCTGTTATTGAAAAAATAATAATAAAGTGCAATAAACAGCATCCATCGGCTGTTACGTACAGTACTCGCGGGTTTTTATCCTCCCGAAATACAGACCTAGTCGTTCTTGGTTGTTTGCTGGGTATTCATCCCTATTTTTAATGAAATGGTTTTGTGTTATAGCAAGAAATAGGGCCGGAAGTCGACTTGCCACTGTAAACTGTGTCACCAAACGCCATCTCAAATCTCTAGCTGAAAAACGGAGTTAATTCAATCTTCGAAAGAGCATCGATCTAGGGAAATCGATGGAACGAGTGGACGTATTCGAGGAACGGTACTGTACCATTCATCTGTCTAGGCCGAGACGATAGGTGGCTCCATAGCTCAGTGGTTAGAGCACTGGTCTTGTAAACCAGGGGTCGTGAGTTCGATCCTCGCTGGGGCCTCGGTGTCTTTTTTTTTTTTAAAAAAAACAACTCTCGCTCATCTTTTAAAAAAATGTTCTGGGTGCAATTTAACGCAACACGTTTAATGTAGGAATTTAAGGTCGGTGACAGCGCTATTGTGCACGAACAAACGCATTTACTGATTGCCAAATATCGACAGTCGAAGAGGTTTCATTCCTTTTCGTTCGTTATAGCTTGGTTGGTGCAGGTAGAATGAAAACATTTTTGATTTATCTACATTTAGAAATCGTATGCTTGCCTTGAAGGACTGTTTCGGGCGTAAAAATGATGCTTAGTCAGGTAGGACCCCAAATAAATTTTAGGTCGGAAGGACAATGGCGGGGGCGGGCTGAGTAGCAAAAACTGCAGCGTCAGGTGTCATTACACGAGAGAACCAGCAGGTGGAGCTGCTGATCAAGGAATCTCCTAGGCTTCTCCTGGTGAAATGGGTATTGAAGGGGGAGAAAGATTAATTTTATTTAAATTTTTAAACAAGAAAAAAAACTCCCTCCTGAGCACTCTATTGGAATACTTAGCCTACCATCCCCTATTCCCATCACCCTGGACAGCATTTGGATGTCCATTCATTAGTCAGATTTATATCCCGCCTTTCCTCCAGGATGAATCTCAGCCCAAATACCTTACAGCAGGGCTTTCCAAAGTTTTTTGGAACCCCGGCGTTGGTGTGTCGCCTGCGGGGAAAACCCGGAAGTGCCGTCCTTGCGGCAGCACGCAAAAACCCGGAAGCGCTGCTGCCGCTTTCGGGTTTTGCGCGCTGCAGTTGGTGTGTCGCCACGGGAAAACCCGGACGCGCTGCACTTCCGGGTTGTGTGGCGACACACCAGACTGGGTGTGGCGACACACAGTTTGGAAAGCTCTGCCTTACAGGGTTGTTGTTATGGGGAAAGGGAGGCAGGGTGGGCCCAGTGAGCAACTGGCCCCAAATCACTCCTCTGGGGATGCTGGTGGATTTGTACCTGGGGCTTCCATTTGAACAGCAGAATGATCACACCAGGACAGGGGTTTCAGTTCAGGCTCACAGGCAACTGTGCTCTTTATTCACCCCACTGCACTGCCTTTATGGGGTTATTTTGGGTCGCTGCACCAACCCCACTGCTGTCTTTGGCCAATCAGCAGATAGTCTGGGCAATATTAAGTTTGGCTAATAAGGCTATTAGCATATATCTGCCTCCATGCATGTTATGCTACGATTCACACGCGCGCACACACACACACACACATATATATGTGTGTGTGTGTATGTATATCCCACCTTAATAATTAACTCAAGGCGGCGAACATACCTAATACTCCTTCCTCCTCCTATTTTCCCCACAACAACCCTGTGAGGTGAATTGGGCTGAGGGAGAGTGACTGGCCCAAGGTCACCCAGCCGGCTTTCATGCCTAAGGCGGGACTAGAATTCTCAGTCTCCTGGTTTGCCATTGGCTCCTTCCTAAGGCTGAGAGACAGGGACTGGCCCAAGGTCACCCAGCCAGCTTTCATGCCTAAGGCGGGACTAGAACTCTCAGTCTCCTGGTTTGCCATTGGCTCCTTCCTAGGCCTGAGAGACAGGGACTGGCCCAAGGTCACCCAGTCGGCTTTCATGCCTAAGGCAGGACTAGAACTCTCAGCCTCCTGGTTTGCTATTGGCTCCTTCCTAGGGCTGAGGGAGAGTGACTGGCCCAAGGTCACCCAGCTGGCTTTCATGCCTCTCAGCCTCCTGGTTTCCAGCCCAGCACCTTAACCACTAGACCAAACTGGCTCTGCATATTAGCAATGCAGCTGGGGGTGGGGGAGTTTTACTCTAACACATCTGGGGGCACCAGCATGGAGAGGGTGAGGAAAGGTAAAATCCAGAGCACAGTCCACAGGCATATGCATTTTAGTGATGGAGAGGACTTTGACGTACAAAATTTCCTGTGATTAACATCTATAGCAGGGCTTTCCAAAGTTTCCCCGCGGCGACACACCAACCGCCGTTGGTGTGTTGCCGCGCAAAAACCCGGAAGCGCTGCTGCCGCTTTCGGTTTTTGCGCGCCACCGTTGGTGTGTCGCCGCGGGAAAACCTGGAAGCGCGGATGATGATCAGCGTTTCCGGGTTGTGTGGCGACACACCGGACTGTGTGTGGCGACACACTTTTGTGTCGCGACACACAGTTTGGAAAGCTCTGATCTATAGCCTTGCAAGAGTCTCACAGAAACCACAAGCACCTCTTTTTTTTCTTTCTGTCTATATTTAATAGAAGAGAGAGAGAGAGAGAGAAACTTTTAAAGACTCTTAGACTGCATGCTATCGCTCGTTTTATAAATTCAACTTTTTGATTGACATCATTGAAATATAAAAGATTGAGTAACATTTGGTCATTTTGGTTCTTGTTGTGAAAATGCAAAAATTTTAGAAGAAAAATTAGGTTTCACTCTTGAGATACAACCAGCATTCCTCATTTGCTCAGCCTTTCCTCCTTTGCCATAAATGAGCTCTTAAGCTGCAGCTCTCTGAATTCTCAGGGATGCTTTTTGCAAGGAAGTCATCAAGGGATTGGTTTCTCAAAAAGAGGAAGCAAATCCGTTCTCACTTGATACAGCTGTATTTTCGGTGGACTGCAGTAAGTGCCCACTAGAGTGCCTGCTTAAATTGACTAAGCAGTCCTCAGAGAAAGACCTGCGCAGAGCAGTAAACTGGAAAACATCTGGGATGGTTAAACTCCTATTTAAATGTACAGTATGTATTGCATCTGGTGTGGTCAGTGGATGGAAAGAGATGTTTTGCATAAAAACTATACTCCCTTCTGATTCTTTTTCTTGGAAGTAACATGAGTCACTCGGCAATCCCATCCCAGATTCCCTTCTCTTGACTCTTGGAAGCATTTTGAGCGTTCAAACAGAACTCCTTACACCGACCCTTCTTCTCTTCTTCCTTCTCTCCTTCAGTGTTTTCTCCTTAGCTGCTGACCTCAGCTTTGGAGATGGTGAAAGTTTCTTCAGGGCTCCAGATAACTGTGATCCTCTCCTCTGGGGGGGCGGAGTTCCTGCTCCAGAAATGGGTAGCGCTTTCTCCTTTTGTGCTCGCCCATCGGATTTGGCCTGGGAACCCCGGCCTTTGGGACGCTGTGCTGTTGGTGGCTTCCTACCAGCCCGTGCAGGATCTGCTGAGCCGTGTTTCAAAGAGTTTTTGTGGGATGCAGGCTTCTTCCGTTTCTGGCCAGAAGAACCTGGGGGACGTTCTGTGGAACGGACAGCTGTTTTGGAAGACTGGGTTGTAAGGCGCTCTTTGATCAGTTCAGGGACAGTCTCTGAGAAAAGATGGTTTAAAAGGTCATAATTCCCATGTCAGCAGATCGACTACTTACTAATGCTGCCTTGGAGCAAGCAATACTCCCCCCCCCAATTTTTCCCTTACTTGCAAAAGTAGTGGAAGCAAGATCACACTTTCATTCAACCATGGGCATAACATTTGAAAGCTGACCTGGGTAGCATATTAAAGGAAAAATACGAACTTGTAAACATATTTTCAAATGCTATGCCCATACCTGTAGATATTTGGGGGTAAAAGTGCACCCATTTCCCATACAGGAGGGAATCAGCAAACAGTGTTGCCTAAATCAAGGGTAGCTAGCCTACAAACCCATGATCTCATGTGGCCCCCAAACCCATTACTTTGCCCCCAAATCCAGCAGTACAGTTGCTGAAAATCAGCAACACGTTTCTTGAGAAGACTGTAGTGTAAGTTCTAACATAGGTTTTATATAGTTAAAAACAAAAGTCTGGAAATGTAATAAGACTTCCCAACCATACCCATGTGAGATGTGACCCCAGATATTTGCATCATTGCTCCACCACATGGCCTTCCCTCCCCCTGGCAATATTAAGTCCCCCAAAGTTACCCACTCCTGGTTTTCTATTCCAGTGGTTTTTAATTCTGTGTATCTTAAGTGTATCTTAATCACACTATCAAAGAACTTTTTCCAAGATGGATGGAGAGAGAGAAGGAGAGAGAGGTGTTTAGAGGCATTTCTTTATTATATTGATCAGTTAAGGTAACATTTAAGAACATTAAAAACGCAGGACCACTATTGACAATACTATCACTATTAAAAAAAAAAAGAATGAGAGCTAAACGGGACTGAAAGTGTTTGTCACTCTGAGAGCAGTCTATATCCAAACCAGAAACTATGCCTAAATAATGAGCAAAAGCTAAGTAGCTGGGGAAAAACCTATCTCATTATTTAGATTCTCAAGCCCAAATCTTCCAAAGGTTACTCCAATCCTGGTTTCCAGGAACTGCTTGCGAAGATGCTCAGCTCCCTTTGCTTTGATGGATTTGGTTAGAGGTCGGCAGCTTTGCCCATCGGCTCTGCTCTCCTCCGCCCCTTCCGGAGCTCTTTCCCATCTGGGAAGAAGAGCTGCATCCACCCTGGAGCACTTTTCCGTACTTCCCGTGGCATGTCTACCACGGGCTAAGAAACACCACCAAACCATGCCATGGTGTTACCAGTAAATGAACACGCAAACATTGACCAATGGTATTATCTGGACTAGGGATTATGTGTGAGAGGTGGGAATGGAAGAGAAACAATGTGTGATTTCCCGCTGAGGAACTGACTTCTTGGAACCCGGAAGAAAGGGTGAAAGCTGAACAAATCCTTCCTTTCAGTATGTCTGAATATTTGTACTACACGGCGAAAATAAACAGCCAAGCAAACCCCAAACCTTGTTGACTTACTTGCAAGGGGAACGAATGGGATCCGCTTACTCTTTGTTTTCACTGGAACTGGCTTCTGTTTACATTTTCCTGGTGGAGCTCTCCTAAAACACAAATTGGATCATGAAAAATACATCTGGGCATCTCAACGTGGATAAGGAATTTCTTTTTTCTCCCCAGGGGCTGAAGGATGTTACCTAATTTTTGAAGAACTCAAAGGCGTGCAGTCTGAGGGGTGGCGGGCCCTTTGGGTCTCCCCAAAAGTGGCTGCTAAAGGGGAAAGTTATTAAATATATATGTAGGTAATATATATATATAGGTAATATGGCTAACGGTATTTAATGACTTTAATTTAAATGTAAGCAAAGAGATTTTGGAGTTTTTGCTACCAAAGGGTCCAGTTACACCCTTTTGAAAAAGGCATCCACGGGGCAGTGTCAAAAAAGTCAAGACACGCCTGAAAAAAAGGTGGGCTTCAATTCAATGGTTGCAGCTGCCTTTTTGACTTTTTTGACCCTTTTGCAGATGCCCTCTTTTGAATCCTCATGTTAATCCTTTCCTTGACAGAATAATGGCTTTAATTAAGGATGACATTAATATATTTTCTATTTAAAATGGACATTATTCCAAATTTACCTAACCTGCCAATGAGATCATAGTTGCTTTTGTATATTTCCCATGCTCTGCTAATTAGCTGTGACTTTAAACACAAGCAGGTATGTTGGCCAGAAGGAAGACAAGCCATATTACAGCAGTAACTTTATTAGCCGAGCCCAATGTGTTTATCCTTTCTTCCTTCAAGGGTTTTGGTCAAAAGTTCTTTTACATACCCTAAAATGCATGTATGTATACATACAATTCCTGTTTATTTATAGCTTGCCCTATTCTAGTCGCTCAAGAAAGTTATATCATATTTAAAAGCAAAACCGGTAGCTGCAAACTACAGGCTCAACATGCCAGGTTTGCTTCGTATGTACAGGTAGTCCTCATTTAGTGACCATAATTGGGACCAGCAACTTAGTCGTTAAGTGAAGCAGTTACCAAGTGAAACCATGACTGTGCTTATGATCTTACTTCAGCTTTCCTTTGCTCTACAGATCTGCGAAGGTCGTAAATGTGAGGACTGGTCGTAAAGTTACTGTTGTAACTGCAAACAGTCACTAAACGAGGCAGTTGCTAAACAAGGACTACCTGTAATCATCTGAAATTGATAGCTCAAATACCATTCCTGAATTTTCTATATAAATACTTCCCTCTTTCACAGTGTAAATTATATTCCTGCATTCATCTTTTTCCTATCCTTTCATAAAAAGAGCAGCAGAGAATATTCTTTTCTTGCTGCTGCTGTCTTTCTTACTGTGGCCTGCTCTTGTGTGGAATCTCCAATGCTTTCGCTTCAGGTCTATCAACAGAGTTTTCATGTTTGTGCTAGACTTGTTCCTCAGTTTCAGACAAATTATATGGTCATCCTCAATTTTAAAATAAATACACACCTAATTTAGATGGAATGGAAAGATACATTTTTGTCTGCTTTCCATGCTGTCAGTCCCACAGAGCCTCCTGCAAGCCAACTTTCCTTGATGACCAATTTTGCTTACCACAGTCTTCCTTAAGATGGCACCTGGAGATACGTTGGATTACTGTACAACTTGCTTCAGATGAGAGTTATAGTCCAACACATCTGGAGGGCGTTGACTGGGATAAAGCTATCTTCTAAGGCAGTGTTTCTCAACCTTGGCGACTTCAAGATGTGTGGACTTCAACTCCCAGAATTCCCCAGCCAGCATATGGCATATGGGTGGGAATATGGTGGACTGAGCAGCTGTGACCACGAGCTCCGCGGGCAGAACTGGCATCGTGGCTTTTTTTTTTTTCGGGCTCAGGCTGGTTTCTCCTGTATCCCAGATCTTTTTTTCAGATCAAGGAAAACGCTGGGAATCGACCCATTCGTCCTCCGGACAGCGAGTTGCAGCCAGGAGATCGTGGACAGCATGCGCGATCGACGGGTAAGACTTCGCCAGGAGGCTGGGATTTCACCATTTCCAAGCCGCGCTGCAGCCCTTAAAGGGACAGTAAGTCCAGCCACCCCATTTCTAAACCACCAAATTTATTTTTCTTTTTAAGTTTTGTACCTTAAGAGAGGCTTTCTACAGTAAGAAGAAGCGGACTCTCTTGGTGCTTATCGTTATTTCTGGATTAAAATTTTAAAATCTTTTAAAGTTTTGGCTTGTTTCCCGGTTGGATTAAGGAGAACTGAAAATAAATAATTGCCTCCCTGCTATTATTTTTGTACTGAATTTGAAGGATTTAATATTTTCCTACACATTGAATTGGCTGTTTTGAATCTCTAGCCCTCTGTTTACTTTCTCTGAGAGCTGCTTGTTAGTACACTTTCTCCTGTTTCAATTTCACTTGAAGATCTTTCATTAACTCATTAACTTCTATCTGCACAAGTCAAGTATTTAGGGGGCACCATAATCTACTGCCTGAAGCATGGAAGATTTCAAGGAGATTCTCTCAGAATTCCATGGTGAGCTTCGGTCTGATTTTAAACAGATCTTTTATGATACCTGTCAAGCTATTTCTACAGAATATTCAGGACATTGGGGAAGATGTTATTTCTAAAGTGTGTCGTCTGGCTGAAGATGTGATAGAAGAAGATGGAGATTTTGACAGGGATGGAGATCTTTCTGTTGACGGCGAGATTGGAGCAATGCCAGACGAAGACTATATTTTGGTGCTGAAGGGGTTAAAGTGACAGTCTGAACTGCAGATTACAAGGAGACTTGTTTATCTGTGGGAATGTTATGGCTTTCTGAGAAAATGTTTTGGGAGAGAAAAGAACTCAAAGGTTTTTTTGCGGAGAAGTCTGAGTTTTTAAGGGGGGCAGTTGGGCTGTTTGATTTCCGCAAGAAAAATGCCTTGGGTGTAATAAGGAGATATGTAAATGTCCTGGTTTATTTTTAAGTGGGGTAAAAATTTAAGAATGTGCAATTGTATGGATAATGAGGTTATTATGATTTCATTTCTCTAATGATTTAGATTAAGATTTACTGGATTTTTGTTAAGGTCTGTTTGATTTGTAAGATTTACAAGATATCTATAATAATAATAATTGCTTGGTTTTTTAGGTTTAATGGGGTTAAGATTGTAGTAGTATTATTAATTATAAAAGCAGACAATTTATATGTTTTTATAATTTGAATTTTATTATAGTGGTCAGAAATATATAGAATAGTGGTAGGAAGGAAATAATTAAATAAATGTTGTCTTATGGGGGAGGGAAGCTGATTTAGGAGCAATTGCATTAGTGATTTGTATATGTGCTAATGGAAGGATTTATCGAAATAATGTGATCTTGGTTTGATTTAGAGCAAGGAACTGATTATGGAAATTGCTGTATATTCTTGCTGTTGAAAGTCATAAGTCACCTTTGTATGTAATCTCTAAAATTCTCTTTTCTTGTGTTTTACACTCTTTTATTTTTTCCTTTTTTTCCTTTTTGTAGTTTTTTGCTTTTTTGTAGTTTTTATCTTTGTCTTAAACTTAATAAAATTCTTATTAAAAAAAGAAAAGGTTGAGAAACACTGCTCTAAAATAAGAACAAGACAGAACAGAAATAACAGAAAGAACATGATAACTTCCACTAATGAAAAGAAGATGCACAGAGCAGTAAACTAAACAGATTTTGGAGGACAGGCCCAGACTTATCTCAGTGCCCCTTTTTTAAAATTGATTACTTGGACCATTATTATTATTATTTCCATGTTTGTGATAATATAAGTGCTCCTTTGCATAAGGGGGGATCATCATCATTGGCGATCACTCGTAGCCGAGTAAGATTGTCTTCCAAGGGTAAAATTTTAACAGTGGATCCGTAAGTGGCTATAAAGGGCAATTCTGGATCCGCACAACCTCCCACAATGATGGCATAGGTTTCCGGGTGGGAGACGGTCATGATGAGGGTTTGCCTGACGTGCCTTCCTTTTAGCTCTTTTCTCCCTTTCGCCCTGTACTCGTGCTTCTTCAAAGTCCATAGCGCCTTTAATAAAGGCTGATCTCCAATTGAAACGCTCATGAGTTAGGGCTTCCCAGTTCTCAATGCTGATATTACATTTTTTTAAATTAGCTTTGAGAGTGTCTTTGAATCTCTTTTGCTGTCCATCAATATTCCGTTTTCCATTCTTAAGTTGGGAGTAAAGTAGCTGCTTTGGAAGACGATGGTCAGGCATTCGAACAACATGGCCGGTCCAGCGAAGTTGATGTTAACATTAGTCCGCCTATCTTCCCAAGTAATTTGCAGAATTTTTCGGAGGCAGCGTTGATGGAATCTTTCAAGAAGTTGGAGGTGGTGTTTGTAGAGGGTCCATGTTTCACAGGCGTACAGAAGGGTTGGTAGTACAATGGCTTTGTAAACAAGCATTTTGGTCTCCCTGCGAATGTCCCGATCCTCAAACACTCTACGCTTCATTCGGGAGAAAGCTACACTCGCAGAGCTCAGGCGATGCTGAATTTCAGCGTCGATGTTGGCTTTTGTAGATAGATGGCTGCCGAGATAAGAAAAGTGGTCGACATTTTCTAGTGACACACCTTTAAGCTGGATTGATGGTGCTGCGGAGGGATTGGTTCGAACTTGCTGGTAAAGCACTTTGGTTTTTTTTATGTTAATCGAGAGGCCGAGCTTTTCATATGCTTCTGCAAAGATGTTTAGGATAGTTGGAAGATCTTCCTCAGAGTGTGCACAGACTACGTTATCATCAGCATATTGAAGTTCTATAACAGAAGTTGTAATTACCTTATTTTTTGCTTTCAGCCTACTAAGATTAAAAAGCTTTCCATCTGTTCGATATATAATTTCTACACCAGTAGGAAGTTTCTCTTCAACAAGGTGTATAATCATAGCGATGAAGATAGTGAATAAGGTTGGAGCAATAACACATCCCTGTTTAACGCCGGATTCCACTTTAAATGGATCGCTTTGAGAGCCATTGTTATCCAGGATTGTTGCCATCATGTCGTCATGGAGTAGCCGCAAGATGTTCACAAATTTATCAGGGCATCCGATTTTCAGAAGGATGGTCCAGAGAGCAGTACGATTTACAGTATCAAAAGCTTTAGTCAGATCAATAAACGCCATGTACAGAGGGCGGTTTTGCTCCTTGCATTTTTTTTGAAGCTGTCGTGCAGTGAAGATCATATCCACTGTTCCCCTGGAAGGGCGGAAGCCATTTTGCGTTTCAGGGAGGATGTCTTCTGATATAGATAGGAGACGGTTTGCGATGATCTTTGCCAGGATTTTGCCTGCTGTAGCTAGAAGGGAGATGCCTCGATAGTTTCCACAGTCTGTTCTATCACCCTTTTTAAAGAGAGTGATAATTATGGCATCCCTAAAGTCTGCTGGAATCTCCTCCCTCATCCAGATTTTTTCGATGAGCTTATGAAGTTGTTGTGTAAGTTCAGGCCCGCCTTCTTTAAAGACTTCAGCAGGAATCCCATCAGGTCCACTAGCTTTGTTATTTTTCATTTGTTTAGTGGCTTTACTGAGTTCCTCCAAACTAGGGGGTACTGCAAGCTCATCTCTTATTTGTTTTTGCGGGATTTGCAAGAAGACTTCGTCAGCCACAGTAGAGTGACGATTAAGGAGATTGTAGTAATGCTCTTTCCAGCGCAGTGCAATAGACTCTTTGACCTTTAAAAGTTTAGCACCATCTATGGAACGTAAGGGATTTGTACCATAGTTTGTTGGTCCATAGATGGCCTTTATGGCATTAAAAAAGCCCCGTGCATCATGAGCATCTGCAAAATGTTGGGTTTGATGGGCTTTTTTTATCCACCATATGTTCTTAAGTTCTCTAGTTCTGCCTTTGCACTGGCGTAGATTTTTTTCTTAACGGCACAGTTAATATCTTTTTGCCATATCCGGAAGGCTTTCCTTTTCTTGTCAATAATATGTTCAATCTCACTATCGTTCTCATCAAACCAGTCCTGATGTCTCTTAGTTTGGTATCCGATTGTTTGTTCACAGGCTGAAATAATAGAAGTCTTCAATTTAATCCAGTGTTCCTCAACATTTTCAGGGAGTTCCATAGGCAGATGTTCCTTGAGAGTTGATTGAAAGCAAGCTCGTTTAGTAGAATCTTGAAGGGCCAGTGTATTCATTTTACGCCTTGGTTTTCTTCCTTGGAGCCTACGATGAGGGACAATCATTATGGCCATTGTGGATCGAATTAATCGATGGTCTGTCCAGCAGTCATCGGCGCTCGTCATGACTCTGGTGAGAAGTACATCACGGCGATCTCTAGCACGGACAATTACATAATCTAAAAGATGCCAGTGCTTCGACCGTGGGTGCTTCCATGATGTTTTAAATTTATTTTTCTGGCAAAAGAGTGTGTTAGTAATGACAAGGTTATGCTCTGCACATTTAGTCAGAAGTAAGATTCCATTCATGTTGCTATTGTCAACTCCTTCTTTCCCAATGATCCCCGGCCACAAATCAAAGTCACGCCCAACTCTTGCATTGAAAACGCCCAGGAGGATAATTTTATCCTCCTTTGGTATCTCTGATAAGATGGTGTCCAGCTGGGTATAAAATTTTTCCTTGATATCCTCATCAGATGCAGAGTCAATAAATGCAGTCTTAAATGCTTTTCTGAGAGACAGCTAGCCAACATTAAGAGTGTGGGATGGCTCACATGTCACACTAAACCATAACGTGGTTTCATTGCTTTTGGGTTAGAATGATGGGTGGGCCAGGATGGTGAAAAAGCAGAACATGGAATATATATTGATGTGAGCAATAATAAAAAAAGGGTAGTATATGAAGATACTACGTATTCCACCACACACACTCACGCACATGGACTGATGCTTTGGGCTTACTTGGCTTCTGAGCAGCCAAAATCAGTTTTTGTTGTGGGGCCAAAGAATGCAAATTATTTTTTCAGGCCCTGAAAACAAACTATTTTTGAGATCATTAAAAACAATCTCTGAGGTTGTTAAAGCATGCTCACGTTAGAGTTTGTCCTTCTAAATAACTAAATGCTTTTCATCTGTCTCCAAATGTTCAGTTCTGGGACAGCCTTTTCTGACAGATTTTATTTTAATGAGAAGCAGCAGCAGCAGCAGGAAGCTTCAATACGGGACTGCTGCAGATACTGCTCTCTCGTCTCTTCCCTTCCCCGCTACCTGGGGGGAAAAAGACTTTCCCAGCTGCAGAGGGGAAAAATGCAAAGTTCTTATATATTTTTCCCTCAGAAGGAAAAAGCTTTGGGGTGGGGGGGGAGTGCTGTATTGGTGGGTTTATATATTGAGTGAAGTCATAGAAAAGAAGGAGTTGAAGGCCCTACCTCGATGTTTCTCAACTGAGCTGGCTGGGGAATTCTGGGAATTGAAGTCCATACCTGTTCAAGTTGCTGAGGTTGAGAAACACTGCTCTACCTCACTGTTTCTCTGCTTAATCAGAAGCTTGCCTCTATTGTTTTGCATTTTAAAAATCAAGTAAAATATTGTGGAGCTGTTACCATGTATTATTTGGTCCTTGCCTTCCAATCTTTTTGGAAATCCCACTCCATAGTCCCCTTTAAGATAACCATGGCCTGCTTAAGTGGGACCTAGCTGCTTTAAATCAATGCCCTCCACTTTCATAGATTTGTATGCTAGCTTTTGAGCACAGAACACAGTTCACTACTTAAGGTTAAGCCTGCATGTGTGTGTGCCTGTACACATTTTAGAGGTTGTGTGCATGAGAAGGTTTGTTCCATCCTTTTGCTCACATTCTTAATTTACTTGACTTTCAGATTTAGAGGGGACAGGGATCATTATAAGCATGTGTGTAGATGTTAAAGCATAACATTAAATTAAATAAAAATAAAATAAATACATATATCTTGAATTTAACTTTTGTCTTGCACCCATCCATTTTTAAACATCTTTTTAGATGTGGCTGATGAATTGGAAGCAGGAAGAAATAGAGAGAACACGGACAGACCTAAAAGACAACTGATCTTTGTTGTTATTGAAAAGGAACTGTAGAAACTCTGCCCAAGAGATAGATATGCTGCCCAGGGTCACTTTTTCATGAGATGGCGGCCATATAAATATGATGAATGAATGAATGAATGAATGAATGAATGAATGAATGAATGAATGAATGAATGAATTTCTCAGAGTACATAGGCAGATTGAATCAGGAGGGTGTCCATGCGATTACAGATTTCTTTCTTTCTTTCTTTCTTTCTTTCTTTCTTTCTTTCTTTCTTTCTTTCTTTCTTTCTTTCTTTCTTTTTTCTTTTAAAGTAGATCAACAAAGCAAGAACTTTCAAGATCTTGGAAGAAGTACCAACCTTGCTGGATCCACAAATTTGTAGATAGAGCCATGTGAAGCATAGGCACTTGGATAAGATGTAGCCATAAAATAAAGTTCACCTGGAGACAAGAGAAGGATGGTACTAGTAACATGGACTATTTTGCACAAAACTGAATTGGTTGATAGGATGTAATTTCTCCCTTGGCTGGCTCATGTAATAGGTCACATCAAGCTGAAGGCAGCTGAGTACTATAGCCAGCCAGCCTGTCTTTCTTTTCCACTTCCTGTTTTAGCTAGCTAGCTAGCTAGCTATTTATTTATTTATTTATTTATTTATTTATTTATTTATTTATTATTTAAACTTCTATTACCGCCCATCTCCCCCAATCGGGGGACCCTGGGCGGTTCACAATAAAAACAAGGTTAAAAATACAATACAAAATCATCAATGAATAAATATAAAATCCAAGGGCAATGGGTGTTGATACCAAGGAGGGCATCATGGGAGCAGCCAGCCCCAGGAGGAACTGTTGACATTCCCATCCCAAGCAAGGCGGCATTTCTGGCAAATATAAAGCTGGAAGGTTTTACATTATTGGTAGGATACCAAATATAGTTGATTTGGCTTTATTGAATACTAGCTGGCCATGTCTGCCTACTTCTATTCTAATACAAGCAAGAGCAATGCTCTACCTGGTATAGAGGTATACAACATGAGTAACCAGACATTTCCCTTGGCATCTGCTGTACTCCTTGCCCCTCCTCATTTTAATTTTTTAAAGATGTTTTTAATTTTAAAAGCACAATTTAATGGGAAAATGGCATACAGCATCAGCCTCTAGCATTATTTTTGGTTCTACAGTAAGTGTATCTATGGGCCTCACATTAGCCCGCAGGCATCCTTAGGAAGTAAAATAGATGGCGGCTGGAGCTCAGGACTTTGGAAATATGTCCATCTGGTGGGGGAAAAGACAAAAGGCAAACTAGCATATTAAAGAAATTCCTGTGAGACTCAAGGACTTGGCAGTAGCAATCTCACAAGTTGCATTCTGACAAATGGGTATTTGGGGACTGGCCATGGTAATAATTTTTCCAATATTCCTGCAGTAGTCATTTTGTGAGAGCACCCACAGCAAGCTCTAAACATTCCAAGTGTGCCCACCAATTAAAAAATGGTGTCTGTGACCAAATAGATGCTTTGGAAAGTCACCACAAAGGCATACAAGTTTAATTAGTTAATTGCACATAGATACAATGCATACAATATGTGTAGACTGTCCAAAACAATTAAAACATCTTGGTGGTAAACAAAGAAGGAATAAAACAGAAAGTACAGTAAACCAAAATTAAATAAAAAGATGCATGCATACCCAATCAAATCGAGCCAGAGGCCTAGTAGAATAATACCATTTTAACTTCTTTGTGAAATCTCTCTGGGGGAAGCCTGTTCCAGTCTGGAGGTTATTATAGAAAAGGCCTGTCATCTAGCTTCCACCTACTGTATGTACCTGTCATGGGGGTAGGATTCCCAGCAGGTCATCTCTGTGGGTTCAGACCAGATGGGAGATTCAATTTTGGCAAGGCAGTGACTGATGTATCCCTGTACTAATCATATACTTCTTTGAATTAGACCCCCTCCCCAAACACCCCATTTCCTAAGATTTAGGAAACAAGATTTAGGAAACAAGTTACCTGCTTCATCCTCTGCAAAAGAGATGATAAATTTGCTATAAGAACTCATGAGCCCTGGAAAAGCACAAGCTTTCATGCTACCAATGCAGATGTCTTGCTTCTTCCATGTATTTGTTCTCTCATCTTCCTGCAAAGCCATAAGTCGACTGAATGGGGGAGGGGGGAAGTAAAATCTTATTTTTTTTATTTTGCAATTTCATAATAGTTTGAAGCTTAGAAAAATAATGGTGGTACGTATCTACAAAATGCGGGTCCCTTCTTAATTCAAGCAGAAATTAATTTAAACCTTGGTGATCTTGAGCCATGCACCCTACTGCATTCATTTAGGAAGGGCCATAACTCCATGTTGGAGCATCTGCTTTCATGCAAAAGATCCTAGGTTCAATCCCCAGAATCTCTAAAAAAGGGCTTTAAAATCTTTCACCTGAAAGCTTGGACTAGAACATCAGTGTAGTAAAACTGAACTAGATGGATCAATATGCTGGCTCAATATAAGGTCACTTCCTATGTTTCTATATTATCCAGAAACAGGGAGCTTGTGATGCTTCAGATACTGTTAGACTATACCTCCCATCATCCTTGGCTACTGAACATACTAATTACATGTGATGGAAACTGAAAGGCAATTGGTTGCCATCTACTGCTGTATCCCATTTAAATAACTTGTATCTATTTTCACTATCAGTACTGGCTCTATGAGTGATTTTTAGGTGTAGATCCATGAACCTGTACCTGTGGGAAGGACATTCATTTTCTAATGATTCTCTGTGTCTTGCAGGAATGGTTACCTGAGTATCTGCGACTGAAACATTGTGCTACCTGATGAGAGCTGTCAAAAACTAGGTGATACAACTCATTGCACAGTGACAGCAATCAGAAGAGGAACAAGTCCTTTAGAAACATGGTGTTGAACTTCTCTGTGATGGTCACTTCATGCACTGTGATGCTTTGCTAGCACACTGGCCTTTACTTGATGGGGTCACCCAAACAGCACTATCAACAAATATATAACCCCAGATAAATATTTGGGCTAAAAGAGAACAGTCGAAAAGAAACAAATGTTTCGGACACTCAGGGAAGATGAACAGAAATGAATTCTTTTTCTGATCAACAAACTTTGGTCTTCTCTATATGTTACACATTTTTAGTGTATTTAAATATTAATGGAAATAAGTGTATTTCTTACCCATTCATAAAGTCACCAAAAATGTAAAGGCCATTGAGGTTTGGAGATTCACACCCTCGATATACATATCCACCAGTGACTGATTTTCCCACAGAGTGTCCATAAGCAAATATTGGAAGTATATCCTCTGTTAAAAAAATAGAAGTTGCTCAATTGAAATTGTCCGATTATCTAAAAAGAAACAAACATCTCCTGATGCACTGAAAATCGAGAGCAGTGTCAATGTTTGTCTTCTGATTATTATCTACTAATAAGGATCTACATTTCCAGTGGGTCAGTCCTTAAATAGCCAAACCAGCACCACTTCTGCAGAGAAGAATGAACCCCAAGATTTATAGCTACACAAAAGAAAACAAAATTAAGAAAAGCCTATTGGGGGAATGGAATCTCAAAAGCAGGCCAGTGCCCCTGTCAGGGCACTCAGTTTGGAACAGAGCAGTTTGACTCCTTCTCCAAACACCACTTCCTCAATCTGTGTGCAATGTGCATGCACACAGGAACAGTATTCTAGTATGTGTTGCCCAGAGAAAACGGATTTGCATGATATTATTCTTGATTAAGTATATTAAAAGCCTCGTCTTTTGACCGCAAAATAGCTGCGACGTACTAGGCAATCAAACAGTCTTATAAGTAAGAGGCCTGTCCAAGAATCTGTTTAAAGATTATTTTAAAGCCCTACATGGCATGGGTCCAGGTTACCTGAGGGACCGTCTCACCCCCATTACATCGACCTGTCCCACCCGGTCAGGCAGAGAAGGCATGTTACAGACCCTGTCCATGAAAGAATGTCAATTGGCGGGGCCTAGGAAGAGAGCCTTCTCTGCTGTTGCTCCCACCCTATGGAACACTCTTCCCCCAGAGGTGAGGCGGGCCCCCACTCTCCCGGCTTTCCGGAAAGGGGTGAAGACCTGGCTCTGCCATCTTGCGTGGGGCGTGAGGAGGGGTAACCAACCCTGGGGGTGGTTAGCACCCTGAAGATGCTCCTGTAAATTAAGAACTTTTTAACATCTATGTCTTGGACTATATTTTTTATTTAAGAATATTGTTTTATTGTATTTAAACAATTATTTATTCTTGTTTTATTGTAAACCTCCCAGAGTCGCTCTTTGAGTGAGATGGGCAGTGACTAAATTTGAAATATAAATAAATAAATAAAATTTATTTATCCTTTATTTCCAGAAGTAAATAAAAAGTTAAATGTTTGTAGGCGGGGCCTTCTGCCTGATTGACACACTATAGAAGTAATATTTGGGGTGCTCACTTAGAGAATTGGGAAGGGTCTTAGCAGCAGCGTTTGCAGAGGAGGCCCAGGGAGGGCCAAATCCCCAAATCAGCATAGTGGTTATGAGCTGCATGTTCCACCCTTTCAGTAGAGGGGCAGAGCTTGTGGCACAACTCGGCAACACACTTTTTGCCATTTTGATCCTGAGGACACCTGTGTGAAGGGATTAGCATAACCTCAGCCATTTGATTTAGCATAACCAACGCCATTATGCTTCTGGAAAATGCTTGTGAAAAGGAATGAGGTGAAAGCGAACTAGGGAACTAGATAACGCACGACAAGGTTGTTTAGAATACCAGGAGACACGGAGACTGCTGAGCTCTGGAAATGCAAATACAGAGACCTTGCACGCTGTCTCACTAGGAGAGAGTTCGTTTATGCTTTCTTACTGAGCTTGGAAACCCTATATAATTGTTGGAGCTGCAATATGTGGGTGTGGATCTCTTCCCAGACACTCACCGCCATGGTGTCTGTATAGATTCCACCCAGCTTTACTTGGCCAAATAAACGCTGTTAGTTTAACCTCCAAGCCTCGACTCAAGTCTCTTTTTGGCAACCTCAGAAACTTGGGTAAAAAGTGTAAGCCAGGGACCTTACTGTACATGTGTCTCTTAGGAAACGGATGGCTTAATGCTCAATTCTAAGGGATCTGACAGACCCTGTTCCCACAGTATGTTCCATGCCAGTGTTTCTAGTAGCACCAAACACACTAACTAGTTTAAAAAATCACCACTTGGGGAACACAGAGTCCCACCCACTTCCTAGTATCCTAGTCCTGTATCTAGCATCCTATGAGCCTTTGTGCCAAGGGAGTACTGGCAGGGCTTTTGGACATCACTACCTTGATCTATGGGCCAGGCAGGCAGCAATAGGACTATGCGTTGGGTTCTGTAATGGTGAGGGTTTGCCTTTTCTGCAACTCTTTCTCAGCAGCAATTTTTCTTAGGTATGCAAAATAGCTCAGTTGATTAAATGTAGGTGGTCCCATGACTGCCTGGGTGGAGTTACAAATGCCTGTTTTTGGTTAGTTAACCACCTTTGTTCGTTTGCAGCAACAAGCTAAACCATAGTTTGACCCATGCTGTGGGGCCTTAACTTTCTTCTTCTAAGGATGCAGGTGCAGCAGCATCTGAGAGGCAGGCAAGGGGGATAAAATAACAAAAGCAGGTTTACACATCCCTTTTGTGTGTGCATTGTGATGTTGCATGCATGCATGAAAGGGGCCCCAATGCCACAACACCGCTTTCATTGTTTTAACGAAAGTAGTAAGCTTCTATGGATACCCATGCATCGGTGTTCATCTTATTAACAGCTCTGAGATGCTATAACAATTACCTAATGAGGAATTTTGACACAGTTTTACATCATAGCACTCAAACCCTTCCTTGGCTCTCCAACCATAGTTCCCGCCTTTAATAATTATATCCACTTCTTCAAACTTGTTCTGGCCAACATCTCCACAGAACATTCGTCCCTTTCCCCTGCGACTGAGTGGATCCCCACGGTCCACAGAGCAGCGCCACATGTTCCTCACACCATACGCATAGACTTCGGGGCGAGCCTTAGGATCCGAGGAAAAAGGATTGTCAGGGGGAATGTGGTAGGGCCTCCCCTGGGGACCTCTTCCATCCACATCGATCCGCAAAACCTTCCCTAACAAGCTACTCCTACAAAAAAGGCAAGACATAAGAAGGCATTGTTAAAGGCATGGACAAACAGGTTAAGCCTACAACAAGTTAAAAATAGACAACTGGTTCGGTTTGGTTTGAACTAGAAGAAATAATATATTGTACTACTCGGCAGACAATACAGTAGTTGTGAAGAGCCTAAGTAGAGATTTATCCTGGTTTGGGAAGCAGAGAAAATCTTGGTTTACTTTTTATTTCTCCATGAAACTCCTCAAGGCCAGCTGAATAAAATTTTAAACCAAGACTTCATCTCCAAATACAGCATACCGATATTTACAATTTAACTTACTCAAATGTGAGGAGGCTTTGAGCAATCTAACTGGTTTGTTTGTCTGTTTGCCTATCATGCATTGAATATTTGTTGTGATAAATATTTTCTGCTGTATAGGGGCCTATTTGGCATTATATGCCAAACTTTATTTAATAGTTTATATTAATAGACTGCAGCATTATTTGAAAGGTGCCCATCTGCCATTTTATCAATGATACTTAAGACAGCTGTTATTAAATAGTTTTGAAAACTAATATAGAGATTAAAATACAATAAAAATTAATTTGCAATAGTTAGAATAACTAGCTTTATTAAACTGTTTATATTAACAAACTTCCCATGTAAACATTCACATTTAAATGCAATGAAAGGTGGATATATTTACTTGTTTTGAGCATTTCCAAATTTACCAAAAGGGTCCCCAGCTTTCCCTCCATCTCCAGTAAAGAGATACAAGTAACCATCTAGTCCAAAGAGGATCTGTCCACCATTATGATTTGCAGCTGGTTGTTCAATCTCTAAGAGATTCCTAAAGAAGAAAAGAGAAACAATGAACAAGGAAAAGAAGAAGAAACACTCATAGATAAAGTTGGATCTCTTGGATGACTTTCAAGGATTCCTTACAAATAAATTATTTATTCAAGCTTTAATCAGAACAGCTTATCAGCTTACTGCCTGATGTTTAACTTTTCTTAGACTAAGCAAAGAAAAGACATTAGCATTCTTTGGCTACTTCTATGTTTCTACTGACGCTGGTCAGCAGCCCACGATAAAAGCTGGGTAAGGACACAATGTCTATCAGCATCTACTGATTGTATTTAATAGAAATCCAGTTGACATGATTCAAGCCACAGACTGTTCCACCTGGATGACTGAGAACCTTCATCGACATATCAGCATCTACGTTTCTGTGATTGTGGAATAGAGTCACTAGCTTTGGAGTGAAGTATGATGGCTCTCCTATGTATTTTGAATCCAGACTGCTAGTCAGCACAACTCTGATGCATTAGCAGCATTGCTGCTTGTTCTGGAGTATGGCTGAAGGCTGTGAACTTCTTCTGCATAGGCCATTGTTATCTCAGAAGGTATTCATGACCCTCCCTGTCTTTTGAAATAGGAATATTCAAGCCCGGTTGCCGGATTACTAAAAACAAGATCTCACGAAGCTTTTTTCTTAGGACCCTCTGTACCTTCATGAACGATAGATTATTGGCCCTAGTTCTGAGTCAGACATTGGTTGGTCCAGCTTCTAAATCAGGACCCTAAAAAAATCAGTCATGCCATACCTCAGTGAAAACAGCAGAAAAGCCTGTTTATGGGTCAGAGTTTCAGCTAGATCCAGACTCACAAACAGTTAAAGACCACTGCTCTAAAGTGATGTAGGCTAAAGATTGATGTGTGCCATAGACAGATACATTATTGGCTGTGCTTAACATCACAATGTTCCTCCTCTTGTTTAGCAGCAGAAAAATAAGTGTTTCGTAATTTGATTTATTTATTTTGAAATGGGTTATTCATGACCTTGGCATTCTATTTTGGCCTATCCTGCCTTATAAGGTTCTTATGTGAATGAAATGAGCAAACATGTCCTAAGGCCTTGGTAGAAAGCAAGTCGGGGAAAGGGGTTATTACCTTTCTGTGGTTATATCAGCCTTGTTGACATCTGATATGGAGACCATCAGTTCGCTAATCCTGATTTTTTCCACCTTTTTCTTGTCCTGGTAGGAGTAATAAATGTAGAATTTCCTGTTTTCTTTGTATTTGGGATGGAAAGCCATCCCAAGAAAGCCCCTCTCATCCCCAACCCAGGGGGTAGTCAGCACCAATTGTTTAACGTCTAGAAAAGGTTCTTCTAATCTACTTCCATCGGGGAGATAAACCCACACAAGGCCCACTTGTTCAGCTACAAACATACGATGGGTATTGTCATTGGCATGCACCATGAGCACTGGATTCCTCAGCCCATTGGCCACTTCCCTGAGGCACAGTTGAAGGCAACCTTTCTTGTCTGCCACCACAGCACCCAAATTGTTGTTCAGGTCGGTGTTCTTCAGTACATCGGGGAAGCAATAGTCTTTATCCTGAATGTTTAAGATGTTGCAGAAATGGGTCCTGTTCTTCTCACACCATTCCTGAATGTGTCTGTCGTCTGTAAGCAGTGTGATTGCAGAACGGCAGTAGAGGTGGAATTCTGAGCAGTAGTCAAAACAAAGGCCAGGGAGGTTTCGGAGGGGCGTCTGGGGGTTCTCGGCATCATACAGATGGGCTGCATAGGGAGAGCATTCCTGTTAAAAGTTAAAACAATCTGTCATTCTCCGGAATGCTGTGGAACGGATTGTGACTGCTTGCATCTGCTCAACCCAAATGTGAATAAATAATTATAAAGACATTTCAAATAGGCAGGGCTTCTTGTTCTATTCCTAAACTTTCCACTGCACAATGGAGGAATAAACAATAAGTTGGATCCAGACATAGTTAGGCTAGTCATTACCCCACTGATTGCAATGTGTAAGATTCAATCTGGACTTCCCTGTTGTACATACAAATTAACAGTGTGCTACTTGGGTCCAGTCCTATCATTCGGCAAAGAATTATATGTCAGATGCTGGGCAATAGTGGGGGGGGGGGGCGAAAGGAAGGAGGTACTTTAGAAAATATCATGGAGAATTAACTTTATTTATTTTTTATTTAATTAATTTTTATCCCGCCTTTATTATTTTTATAAATAACTCAAGGCGGCGAACATACCTAATACTCCTTCCTCCTCCTCTTTCCCCCACAACAACAACCCTGTGAGGTGAGTTGGGCTGAGAGTGTGTGACTGGCCCAAGGTCACCCAGCCGGCTTTCATGCCTAAGGTGGGACTAGAATTCACAGACTCCTGGTTTCTAGCCCAGCACCTTAACTTAAAATTGATTGCTTGGAAAGCATTTGTTATTAGGTTAAAATATCAAGATCTGAACCATAAACTGAAGAGAAAGTTTAAAAGAAAAACAACTATGCTACATTTATCCTAGGTAGGCTAAAAGTCAAAATTTAACTAAATTAGGACCTCTAATGGGGGGACAATACCTGAGATGTTTCCAGAAAAAGGCTATGCATTCTTTAGAGAGTTCAGGGTAAATGAACTGTAGTTGCATCTACCCCATGTATTTTTTTTATTTTCGCAGCACCTTTTGAAGTTACCTAAAAACTGTCTTATTAAGAGGCCAGGCTTTCATTCCAATTTGCCATGGGTTTAAATTGTGGTTTCTAGGAGCAGTGGCCTTTCCCATCAACTGCTATCTGGTTCATTTAATGGGGAATGTCAGAGGCATTTTCCATGCAAAGCAAATTATGTAGGTTCCTGAAGAGATTGGGCTGAGAGAACAAATGAGCAATCAAGGTCATCAGTGTGATTCAGGCCTGAGCCAGGAGCCCTGAAGAAAACTTTCTAGCCTAAACATTTTCAAATCTCACAGATCAGGCAAATGCACAATTTACAGAGAGAGTTGATTGGTTTAGGTCTTCCATGTTCTTTTAAATCAAGTTACCTGCAGGACAGCACATACTTAGTTTGAAAATGAAAAAAAGTGAAACCCACAGAGGTGCTACTTATTCCATATATGTAACTTAACAAATCGATACCCATTTTCCTGCCATTTCCTTAGGTTTGTGGTCTATTGCTTAAAGTCCAAATTTTGTCCCTGTCTTGTTTCTATATCAAAGAATGCAGGAAACATCCATTGTGACTAAGCATGCCTAAAGTTAAGACATTCCTTTGGGTTGACATAACCTTGCTAGAATTAAAGTGTCTTAACAATGAAAAGCTCATCCCCTCTGTTACTTTTCATTTTTCCATGTGAGGTGTAAGATGAGAGGGTGTTCTGCTGGCTGTTCTTGTTCTGCCTCAACAAGAACTTGGCATATGAAAATTTCATCCCCACTGTGTCCACTGTATTCCCTTTGCTCATTTCCCTTTTGAAAAAGTTGCTTCCACCACATAGTCTTTAATTTAGACCTACACAGATTTCTCACCAGAGTGTAATTGCTAATTCTAGATAGCAGCTGTAAAACACTCACTCTCTACTTGTATGAGCAACTTTCTCTTTCTTTCTTCCTCCCTCCCTCCCTCCCTGCATGAGCACCCCTCCTTCCTTCCTTCCTTCCTTCCTTCCTTCCTTCCTTCCTTCCTTCCTTCCTTTATACACCATCTTTATATTAGATGATCCAGGTGGCGTTCAAGTATATCTTATTCCTTTCCTACAAAAGAATGTCTTGAAATCAGATTCCCATACAGCTGCAGACTTTTTTAATCAATCAAAGCTTTAGAGCAGGAGTCCCCAACCTGTGGGCTGCAGCCCACTAGTGGGGCCGCAGGGCTCCTGCCCGCAAACCCCGCCCCCTTCCACGTAATTGGCTCCTGCCCGCAAACCCCACCCACCCCAGTCCACGGAAATCCCGGAAACCCCACCCCCCCGGTCCGCGGGAATCCCGGAAACCCCGCCCCCCCGGTCCGCAGAAAAATCGTCTTTTGAAACCAGTCCCTGGCACCAAAATGGTTGGGGACCCCTGCTAGAGAACAATCCTAATCTGCTGGTTGAAATTCAGAATGGACAAAAATTCTCCTGTGCTTATGCAGAAGTGTTCTGCTGAAGAGCCAGGAGAGTTGTTTTGTACATGTAGATCTCTGGCGGTGGCATTTCTGCCAGTAGGACCCCAAACAGGGTTTTCCAGGGATATACCCGGGTAGATCAGAGATATCCTTGGATCCTCTTATGAGGTATCAGGATTGGACCCATCAAGTATCCCAATCTGAAGCTAACCCTAATAAATTTTCCTTTCTTGGATTCAGGGGTGGGATGGAATTTCAAAGACTCAAGAGTTACTTGTGAATCATCTTCCATTTTACTCTCTTTCACTCAATTGCTCTGCTTGTTATTAGATTTCAGAGGCCCAACAAGGATTTAAAACAGAATATTATAATCTTTCAGATTCTGATGGCGCTTGAAGAAATACATCAAAAATCTTTTTTTTTTCCTTGTAGAAACTAATTACAATTTTGTTTATTAATTTGTGTAGCCCTCCAGAATCACAGGCCTGCAGCTTTCAGCAATTATATTGACTGGCTGGAAATTTGGGGAGTTGAAGTCCAGCACACTTGGAGGCTGCCTAATTAGAAAAGGCTGTTGTGCTGAGACATAAGAAGCATGATAAAGGGTCCAAAAAGACATGATTCACAGCACAACCCTGAATATGTCTGCTTAGCATACTGAAGTCAGAATTTTGTTTTAGGAAAGTGAATGAGGGATTCCAACAGTGATGTAATTAAAAATGTATTTTATTTAATGTGCAGATTTTTAATGCAAATTCATCAGCTATAAGATGATAATAAGGAACCTTGGTTCAGATGGGCAATAAGATTTAGTTTAATCCCTTTCTCTCCAGCTGTGGCTCTTTAGAACATTTCTCCTCTGAAGTTGGTCTTTGCATTGAGATGAAATCTACTTCTTGACCCAATTTATTTTTTGTTAAAGCCTGCACGTTAATTGCAAAAGTGCATTTAGCATCATAACAATTTAGGGTTCTGCAGCTGTGCAATTATTCTTTTCAAAGTGGAAACTGAAAAACAGTTCCATACTGACTGAACAACATTAGGACATACCCAACATGTATAGATCATTGTAGCATGAAGAAATGGCAGGCTGGAATAATGTTCACTGTTTGTTTGTTTTTTGTTTTTTGCTGCTCTGTGCTGGCATATGGTAAATCACAACAAGAGAGGTGGGGAGGGTGGCTGTTCCAGAAGCAGGGATCCAGCTGTTTGATCTAAGGCTGTCTTCAGGTGCACGGCTATTGCTGGTCATTAGGAGTGCAGTCCAAACAGCTCCTTTATGGCAACCAGAAACCAAACTACCAAGGTCTGTGGGTTGATTTGATTCATTTGCTGAGTGCCTACCCCACAAAAAGGTATGCTGGTCTTTTGGTTTTACCCATAAACACGAAATAATCCGCCACATCCCTTGCCAGAATGCAACCATTTCTTTTTTATTTGATCAAATTGAACTCTGCGTATTATTTTTTGTGGCACCAGGATATGCCATTCCATATTCTTCTTCCTGAGCTCACAACTGTCTTGCAGAGGAGGCTTAGCTTGACAGAGAGGCCAAGTATGCAAGAGGATGATTATCATTCTTCCTTAAACTGCTTTGAGAAGTTTTTGCTTCTCGTGGTGTGTTTCATATAGATATAGATATATAATTTATCACACTGCTGCCACTGTTCAAACTATGCCACTATTCCAAATCAGTATGAAATCTGAAAAATCTGTTTACCAGGGAATAAAATGGCCTGAGTGTTCAATCACAAGCAGTGGTTTTATTTTCAAGCTACCTTTACATTTTTGGAGGGCAGGGAAGAGCAAACCAACATTTCTCTCTCCAGCCGTAGCTTTATACTTGCTTGGAACTGTGAATTCAACAGGAGGCAAACTTCTACCCTTGAATCACCCTTGAATCATAGTGGTTTAGTTTAGCAGAACCTTGTTTTGATTAACATATGGTTTAGCACACCATCGTTGCAACTTGATATGTCCATGTGAAGCAGATTTGCGGAATTTATGCTCATCCTGTAGGCTCACCTTAATTGCCAGCAGGAAAATGCTCCTGGCAACCTCAAATGCAAATTCTTAAATTGCCATTCCCACCGTTTCTCAGAAAGGCCAATACAGCTGACTATCAAATCCATCATAAAGGCACATGAGGAAGATGAGGCTACTCACCGCCACCTTACCTGGCACAAGATATCTTTGATGTATCCTCCACACAGTTTATGGGCACGGGGATCAATGTAGTCCATGATCTCCCAGTATTTGGCTGCAATACGGTTGTCCTTCTCTTGCTCGCAACAGCCAAACGTCTCATAGGCAGAGCAAAACTCCAGATGGAAAGGGGGCTGGAAGGGAGGGCCATAATCCAGGCACTGGGGATGTCCCAGGAGAACTGCAGCGTGGTGCAACAGGAGTACGGAGATGCAACTGAGGAAATGAGACGCACGGAGAGAAAGCCTGGAGCTGTGGAGGCTTATAGTAGGTTTCTCCCCTGGAAGTTTCCTGGGTTCATGCAAATCTGAGATGCGTCCATCTGGAAAATTGGGTTCATTCATCTTCTAAACTGTGATACATCAGCATAGAACCCAATGTTTGCTCAGGTTTGCTTCCAGGCACGCACGCACGCACACCCCCACAGTCCCTCCCTGTCTCATTAAGTTTGCTAGTGGTGAGCTGAGAAGCAACCCTCCAGTCCGCCTCCTTGCAGTTCCATGCCTCCCTCCTTCCTTTTTGCGAAGTTATCTGCTCCCCTGAACACCATAGATGCCATCCGAGAGCACATCCCAGACAGAGATCGATAAGAGGCAGATGGACAGACCCAAGAATAACAACTGCTGTAGCCATTCAGTGATGTCTGGTCTGTGGCTACAGGGGGAGAAAAGGATCTGTTTTTTCCATTTCCAAATGATTCCCAAAGCTCAGCCAAATAGCTGAGAAGGAAGATGAATCATGTTAATCAATTATGTTCCCATTCCAATTTATTTCAGCTTAGCCAGACTGAATTATAAAGAAACACGATTCCCCGCCACATCAGATCCTAAGCACGTTGAAACAAAGATAGGATTTTTAATCATCAGTCATTTGTAATTGCTTCTCACTGCAACAATTTTGCATTAACAGTACTTTAATATATTTCAACCTCACATTAATGTATTTTTAAATGATAGAGAGGAACAGACTTCATACAGACACCCATATACATACATGCACTGGAAATTTAAGCATACAAAGCACTTTAGGGGGGGTCACTGGTTTTTTTCCTGCTGTGCTACAGCATATGAACAGAATGTCATGTTGCCCCTACTGACCAAGCAGTATCAGGATTTTGTCTGATTTTACAAAACTGTTGACTCCAGAAATACTGGTTGTACCAAATCTTCTGTATACAAAGTGCATACTTTGCAGTTCAAGAATTCTGTACATGCGGACTGAAATTTTATTTAATTCTGATTGCTGTGAGAAGACTGAGTTTGATCTCAGATTGGAACTGGCAGCTAATCTCTTTTGCCCCCAAAGGTTTACACCTGTTATTAAACTTCTGTCTTTTTTATTACATCAACTCTTTACTCTGCTTTATTAGATTGTGGTGTACCTGTTATATTCTATTTTGGTTTTTTGTCCTTGGGCCTAAATAGTGAGTACTATTTTTATTGGTTGTTGTGGGTTTTCCGGGCTGTGTGGCCATGTTCTGGCAGTTTTTGTTCCTAACGTTTCGCCAGTAGCTGTGGCTGGCATCTTCAGAGGACAGGAGCACAGCTAGAAGATTCTCTCTGTGCCCAAGTAAGAAAGCCTTCGACTATACACTATTTTTATTATTTATTGTTTGGATTCACACATTATTAACTGCACAATAACAAATTAGTTTGTTTTGTGAATCCACTAGTCAGGTCAAGAAAAAGCCAATTGTAACTCAAAATTGTACTGGGGTAATTGTGTATCAAACTATCCTCCCCCATTAGCCTGTGAACCCAAAACCGCACTCAATCATGTGGCAAAATCCAGGTTCTATTAAGTCAGTCCTTCAAGGGAACATGATAGAAGTGTAGAACAGCAGAAAATGTGAGGTGCTCCTTGACAAATCTAGCTACTATGGCAGAGCTTTCCAAACTGTGTGTGGCGACACAAAAGTGTGTCGCCACACACATTCTGGTGTGTCGCCACACAACCCGGAAGCGCTGATCATCATCCGCACTTCCGGGTTTTCCTGCAGCGACACACCAATGGCGGTGCGCAAAAACCTGAAAGCGGCAGCAGCGCTTCCGGGTTTTTGCACGTTGCCGCAACGGCAGCACTTCCGGGTTTTCCCGCGGCGACACACCAATGGCGGTTGGTGTGTCGCCGTGGGAAAACTTTGGAAAGCCCTGTCCTATGGCCTGCAAGCCACAGAAACAGCCTCCCCTGCACTATTTACAGTGGGTAAGTGAGGCCCACTGCTCACTCCCTAATGATGAAGGGGGCATTAACATAACAAAGCTTTGACAATACACTGCTGGTGTCAGGAGTCCTGGTAGACCAGGCAGGACTGAAGAAAGTAGGCAGGGATTCTGTATTCCCTCAGATGGTGGCCATGGACTGACTTAGTGTGATTAGATGCTAGTAGATTCCATGGCAAGGGCCAATGATTGGATTAGTTGTAATCTAGGTTAAACCTGTTGTGAATGCTTCCAGGGAGTGCTTAAAATGTCTCGTTATAGTTGAGGGGATTGATAAACCAACTACGTATATACCAAGTAGAGCAGCTTACTCTCATGCAGGTGGACCCTTTGCACAGAAGATACTCTAATCCCTGCAAGCCACCATCATGAAAATCAATGGCCAAAGTTATTCTTTGCATGTCTCTGTTACATTTTTCCAAGAAATTAAAGCAATGTTGTATTAATGCCCTCACCTGAGGCCACAAGAAAGCAGGAGTCACGTGCAGGCAAGAAGCATTCTGGCAAAGCAAACTTAGGCTTCTCCAACCTCCTCTGCATCCAGCATAGATATCAAGTCAGCTGCCAGAGAAGGGAAACAACCTTGCAGCTTGCATAGACATGCTGGGAGTTACTGGAAGGGGGCTGGAGCCAATTCAGTTTCTGCCATTGCCCAACAGGCCTGTTGTGAGATTTGAAACTGATGTGGATTCATTCACAAGATTGTACTAGAAATATACATTGGCCAGTAGCAATGAAGGCTGATACCATCATCATCATCATCATTTTGTGGCAGCTATCTTGCTCATCTTCATGTTTTTCATCATTCACTGAAGGGCAGGAGAATCTGCCTTGTCCAAGTCTAAACATTCTCTGCTGGATGTCTTTGTGAGTTGCTTTGTCTAGTCACACATCAGACAAAGACACAGTTCCAAGGAGCTCTAGAGCGTGGGCTGAATGGGTTAATACTGTTTCATGGCATCATGGCTCTTGCAACATCTGAGTTCTGATACAGAGTGAAGTGGCATTTCAGAAGAATTTTCACTGGGTTAGATACTCACCATCAGAACCACTGATAGAATCAGATGCCTCCTTACAGGAAGGATTTTGACCATTTAATGGTCTAATTCAGTGTTCCTCAAACTTGGCAACTTTAAGATGTGTGGACTGGAGTGCTGGCTGGGGTATTCTGGGAGTTGAAGTCCATACATCTTAAAGTTGCCAAGTTTGAGGAACACTGGGCTAATTGATCTGATGTTGCCCAGCCAAGGTAAGACTATCCTGTTGGGAACCCACCCACCCACCCCCGGCAACCTTTTGATGAATGGGAAGGTAGGATGATTTAATTGCTATGTAAATCCTAACAGTAAGCATGAGAAAGAACAGATTTGGATGAGACCCAACCTTCAAAACAACTATACAGGACAAATTAATTGTATATATAAAAGAGGGATATTAGATAGATAGATAGATAGATAGATAGATAGATAGATAGATAGATAGATAGACAGACAGACAGACAGACAGACAGACAGACAGACAGACATATCCATATCCATATCCATATCCATATCCATATCCATATCCATATCCATATCCATATCCATATCCATGATGTTATTCCCTTTCAGGTTAATATTATGTAGAATGTAGAAAATGAGTAAACAAAAGAAATTAAAGACATGATATAACAAAAAGAAAAGGAAATAATAGCTAAAATTAGTTTACATCAGCTTAATTCTTCCCCATGTCTTGAATTCCTTGAAAATCATATTTGCTTCCACCTCATCAATACATACAGGTAGTCCCCGACTTATGACCACAATCGGGACCGGAACTTCCATCGTAAGTCGTTGTGGTCGTAAGTCGAGTCACCGTGTGACTGGACCCGATTTTACAACCATTTTTATGGCAGTCGTTAAGCGAATCCAGCTTCCCCAATGGGCATTTTTTGCCAAAAAATGGGGGGGGGGATTGCAAAATGTGATCACGTGACCATGGGATGCTGCAACGGGTGGTAAACACCAGCTGGTTGCCAAGCGCTCAAAATGCAATCATGCAGGGGTGTGTGCGTGACATTGTGCGACGCTCGGAAGTGCTTTACATGCCGTAAAGCACCCATTCCGAGGCCGTTGTAACTTCACACCGTCGTTAAACAAAGTCGTAAGTTGAGGACTACCTGTATCGTGCATTAAAATACATGTAACTTTGCAAACATGGTAAGTCATTCATATCATAAAACGGACGGTGGTTGACTGTCCCATTTGTCAAGCTGTAAACTTTGCTGCATGACAAAGAAAGTTCTTAAGGGCAAGAAAAATGTGGACGAGACCAACAATTGGGATCCCTTTCTTTTTAGTTTTATTAGGTTTAGGATGTTTTAAAACAGTAACATGAGTGGCTTACACTGTGCAGTTATTTAAGCACTTGCTTCACCCCTCCCCAAGGAGCCTAGCCCTGCCCACCTCTTGAGTGTCATCCCTCATATACCACACCTTGCTATCCTCGAACAGGGAAGTTTCAGCAATGTATGCCTCCAGGGTGCATCCAACACCACCATGTGCATGACCACTAACCACATCCACTTTTTACGTATTTTGAGTTGTGTGCCACAAGATGGGCAGCCATATAAATATTTTAAATAAATAAATAAAATAATTTAAGTATTCTATTGTATGTGCAACCTTGGAAATATAAATGATCATGTCTATTGCCTATAAAAGTCTAAAGCCTCAATTTTTATTTTAACATAAAATCAAAGTGGAACAGTACATCCATACAAACGGATTTATTATAGAAAGAATTGTGTGTGTGTGTGTGTGTGTGTGTGTGTGTGTGTATATATATATATATATATATATATATATATATATATATATATATAATTCTTATACATATAAGTCTTTTATAATAATTATTTGCCAGGAAGACTTATATATACATCAAAATCATCTAACACCTTTGAAAAATCAAGAGATTTGACACTAAAGTAATCAGGTATCAGTCAATCTTAAGCTGACCCAGCTGTGTGTCTTTCACAAATTTCTTCAACTGTCGGAACTTTTTCTTCTGAACTTTACAGCCTTCTTTTGTGACATACTTAAAGTACTTGCAGTCTAAGCATATACAAACAAAGATGAAATGGCATTAGAACAATTGTGACACAACAATGGCATTAGAATAATTCTGAACACAATCAGCCAATTAAACTGGGCATATTTTCTTAGCTTTAGACAAAGACAAATTTTAGATTTTGTTTCACTAATTGAAATATAACCTGCTTGATTCTTTAAGGCAACTGGCTGCACAAAGACACATTAGCAATCCTGATTCAGGTTTCCTATTTCCTATCAAGGATTGTACCTCTGTGGCCTCTCCATGCTCATGGATCCCAGGGAGTCCCCTGATTTTCAGAACTCCAGGAGATGATACTTCAGAAGAGACACTTGGAGATGAACAGCAAATCCAGCCAAACACAGGTATTACCTTGTGGCAAGAACAGCAGCCAAACAACTACTTTTCTGCTCTTACTGGCTCTGCAGCCTCTTCAAGGTGACCTGGTCCCTCCTGGGGAGGGAAGAGCCAGAGAAATATCTGCAGGGCAACGGTGAGGAACATTTGAGGCATCTGTCACATAAAGTCACTCGGATCAGCTCTGAGCTAGACTCCAGGTGTGCAGATCCTCTGGAGTGGACCGAAGTGCAGTCTGGCTTGGTTATCTGGGTAAAATTTACACCTGTTGGTTCTAAGGCAGTAGACAAGGGTCCTTGGGCGGTAAACATGGCTGTCTGCCTATTAAATCAGGCTGGTCAAGGCCTCCTGGGAGACATCGTGTGGTTGAGTCCAAGCCATGATAAATTCATTCTTGAGTGAGGGGGTGGTTCCGCCTGCACTTGAGGAAGAAGTGGCCTGTCCCCTCCTCCAGAAATCATTGCTGGACCCAACAGTATTGGACAATTTTCATCCTGCCTCCAACCTTTCCTTTTTAGGGAAGGCTGTTGAGGAGGTGGTCAGGCTGCAGCTTCAGAGCGCCCTGGAGGATGTGAATTATCAGACACCAGAAGTAGTGTGAAATTTGGGGATCTGTTTCGACTTGTGACTCCTGCTTGAATAGCAGGTGGATATTGTGGCCCAGAGGGCCTTTGCACACCTCCATCTTGTGTGCACTTGTTCCTGGATTGGAAAGCCTAGCTCATGGTCACTCACTCCTTAGTCACCTCCCAGTTGGATTACTGCAACACGTTTCATATGAGGCTGCCCCTGAAGACCACTCAGAAGTACAACTGGTCCAGAATACAGTGACACATGTACTTATGATGCACCACAGTATGCCCATGTAACACTACTACTTTGATAGCTGCACTACTTTCCAGTAGTCTTCTGGGTGCAATTCAGGGTGCTGGTAATCACCTATAACAAGGGTCGGAAATGGCGGCTCGCGAGCCAGATGCGGCTCTTTGGCCCCTTGAGTGTGGCTCTTCCGCAGCTGAACTCACCCCCGCCCCTTCCACGTGATAGGCCCCCACCTGCAAACCCCGCCACCTGGCTCTCGCACTGAGCGAGGCCCGGCGCGGCAGGGAGGCAGCGCCATCTCCAGCCGCAGCAGCCCCTGCGCGGAGAGAGGCAAGCAGGCAGGTAAGCGGGCAGGCCTCGTTTCCCGCCCCCCATCATCATCTTCGCTCAACGCGGGCGGGCGGAAGCGGCCGAGGGGGGCGGGCCCGGCGGCGGAGGCCAGGGCTGCCCGCTTACCTGCCTGCCTGCTTCTCTCCGCGAGGCCCCCGATCCGACTTGGACCCTGGGAAGGCAGCGGGGGGCCTCGCGGAGGGAGGCAAGCAGGCAGGTAAGCGGGCAGGCCTCGTTTCCCACCCTCCATCATCTTCTTTCTTCAACGCGGGCGGGCGGAAGTGGCCGAGGGGGGCGGGCTCGGCGGCGGAGGCCAGGGCTGCCCGCTTACCTGCCTGCCTGCTTCTCTCCGCGAGGCCCCCGATCCGGCTTGGACCCCGGGAAGGCAGCGGGGGGCCTCGCGGAGGGAGGCAAGCAGGCAGGTAAGCGGGCAGGCCTCGTTTCCCACCCTCCATCATCTTCTTTCTTCAACGCGGGCGGGCGGAAGCGGCCGAGGGGGGCGGGCCCGGCGGCGGAGGCCAGGGCTGCCCGCTTACCTGCCTGCCTGCTTCTCTCCGCGAGGCCCCCGATCCGGCTTGGACCCCGGGAAGGCAGCGGAGGGCCTCGCGGAGGGAGGCAAGCAGGCAGGTAAGCAGGCAGGCCTCGTTTCCCACCCTCCATCGTCTTCTTACTTCAACGCAGGCGGGCGGAAGTGGCCGAGGGGGGCGGGCCCGGCGGCGGAGGCCAGGGCTGCCCGCTTACCTGCCTGCCTGCTTCTCTCCGCGAGGCCCCCGATCCGGCTTGGACCCCGGGAAGGCAGCGGGGGGCCTCGCGGAGGGAGGCAAGCAGGCAGGTAAGCGGGCAGGCCTCGTTTCCCACCCTCCATCGTCTCCTTTCTTCAACGCGGGCGGGCGGAAGCGGCCGAGGGGGGCGGGCCCGGCGGCGGAGGCCAGGGCTGCCCGCTTACCTGCCTGCCTGCTTCTCTCCGCGAGGCCCCCAATCCGGCTTGGACCCCGGGAAGGCAGCGGGGGGCCTCGCAGAGGGAGGCAAGCAGGCAGGTAAGCGGGCAGGCCTCGTTTCCCACCCTCCATCATCTTCTTTCTTCAACGCGGGCGGGCGGAAGCGGCCATGGGGGGCGGGCCCGGCGGCGGAGGCCAGGGCTGCCCGCTTACCTGCCTGCCTGCCTCTCTCCGCGAGGCCCCCGATCTGGCTTGGACCCCGGGAAGGCAGCGGAGGGCCTCGCGGAGGGAGGCAAGCAGGCAGGTAAGCGGGCAGGCCTCGTTTCCCACCCTCCATCATCTTCTTTCTTCAACGCGGGCGGGCGGAAGCGGCCATGGGGGGCGGGCCCGGCGGCGGAGGCCAGGGCTGCCCGCTTGCCTGCCTCTCTCCGCGAGGCCCCCGATCCGGCTTGGACCCCGGGAAGGCAGCGGAGGGCCTCGCGGAGGGAGGCAAGCAGGCAGGTAAGCGGGCAGGCCTCGTTTCCCACCCTCCATCGTCTTCTTTCTTCAACGCGGGCGGGCGGAAGCGGCCGAGGGGGGTGGGCCCGGCGGCGGAGGCCAGGGCTGCCCGCTTACCTGCCTGTCTGCCTCTCTCCGCGAGGCCCCCGATCCGGCTTGGACCCCGGGAAGGCAGCGGAGGGCCTCGCGGAGGGAGGCAAGCAGGCAGGTAAGCGGGCAGGCCTCGTTTCCCACCCTCCATCGTCTTCTTTCTTCAACGCGGGCGGGCGGAAGCGGCCGAGGGGGGCGGGCCCGGCGGCGGAGGCCAGGGCTGCCCGCTTACCTGCCTGTCTGCCTCTCTCCGCGAGGCCCCCGATCCGGCTTGGACCCCGGGAAGGCAGCGGAGGGCCTCGCGGAGGGAGGCAAGCAGGCAGGTAAGCGGGCAGGCCTCGTTTCCCACCGTCCATCATCTTCTTTGTTCAACGCGGGCGGGCGAAGAGCGGCCGTGGGGGGGGGCGGGCAGCAACGACAAGCGGCGTGCTTCAGGCTTTCAGCGCTGGAAGGCGGCCTCCTTCCAGCGCTGAAAGCCTGAAGCGCGTCGCTTGTCGTCGCCGCCCGCCCCCCCCCCACGGCCGCTCTTCGCCACAGATCCCGCCGGAGCTGATCTCCCTGGACCCCGGGCAGCTGGGCCGGGTGGACGCCCTCTACCGACCGCAAACCCCGCCCCCTTCCACGTGATTGGCCCCCGCCTGCAAACCCCGCCCCCTTCCACGTGATTGGCCCCCGCCCGCAAACCCCGCCCCCTGGCTCTCTAGCATTTCAAAATGTGCACGAGCATGTCAAAATGGCTCCCGGCATAAAAAGTTTGCCGACCCCTGACCTATAAAGCTCTTCATGACAGTCTTGGACTATACAGGCTTTGCGGGGAAGGAGGAATAGTTATTTATTTATTTATTTATTTATCTATCACTGCCCCTCTCCCCCGAGGGGGACTCTGGGCGGTTTAAAATAAATATGATTAATTAAAATACAACAATAAATAGACTTAAATAAGCATTAGAATAACAATCTACAAATGTAATAAATAGAATCCAGATGGTCTAGTTTTCTTAAATCCCTGGGAAAAGGGCACTCTAGGGCCACCCTAAGGCGCTAGCCATCCCCAGGAGTGTACACTCTGCTTCCCGCCCCAGGCATAATGACAGAACCAGGTTTTAAGTTTTTTCGGGAAGTCCAGGAGCGAGGAAGACTGTCTTATCTCCAGGGGAAGAATGTTCCAAAGGGCAGGGGCTACTGCAGAGAAGGCACGCTTCCGTGACCCCGTTAGATGGAATTCTTTAACAGATGGGGTCCGTAGCATGCCCTCTCTGCATGCCCGGGCGGGACAGGACGATGTGATGGGGATGAGACGGTCCCTTAGGTAACCTGGTCCCATGCCATGTAGAGCTTTAAAGGTCATAACCAACACCTTGAATTGGACCCGGAAGCAGACTGGAACCCAGTGCAGCTCGCGCAGCAAAGGTGTTACATGTGTCCACCTTGGGACACCCAAAATTCTCCGCGCGGCCGCATTCTGGATCAGCTGTAGCTTCCGGGTATTCTTCAAGGGTAGCCCCATGTAGAGCGCGTTACAGTAGTCTATTTTAAATACTATTTAAATATTCTTTTAAATCATCAACATATAAGAAAGTAGTATTTATAGGAGAAAAAAGTCACCTTTTCCCAACAATATTCCAGCTATCAGAACTTTCTCACAAGCGAGTTTTTTGTTTTTCTGCCAGTTATTTTTTGCCAAATAAAGGCTGAAATGAAAAGCTGGCCACCAGTCCTTTCGGGTATCCCACTCCTTTTTGAGCCAGTGAAACTGCTTGTCAGAGCTGAAAAACATTCAAAGAAAACCCAGTAATATCTAAACTAGGTTTAGACCTGAGTAGATATATCTCAAATATTGATAGGGGAATTTAATACTTTATTAGAAGATTGCAAAGATCGTGTACAAAGAGTACATTGCTTCAAAAATCTCACTCTGGGTAATCTAAGGCCATTTCTGTTTTCATACAATATAGTTGCACTCCCATACTAAAAACAAATTCTAGTTCCAGTTTTAGTAAATCCTAGCTTAAATTCAAAAGAGTAGGTGAAGCAAGATGAGCGTTAGCCAGCAAATCTAAGTAAACACAGCTTTGTTCTAATTAAATGTCACTTCGGGCAAATATAGTTTTGACCTGTCTTTAGTCAGTTAGAACCTTTCAAGAGGATCCAGCAAAAAAAAAAAAAAACCTCTATGCAACTGATTTTTTTTAAAAAACTGCACATTCCTATGAAACTGCACTGAGTGCAATATAATTACTTTTCACTTTTATTTTTAATGTTTTGACCTGGTACAGTTGGATCACCTGAAGTCTAGAATTTAAGGGGAAAAAACCTTCCCAGGTGTGCATCTGATTAAAATTTAGCTAATGCTCAATAAGCAGATTACTAAATTTTCAGTAGACTAGTAGTTTTCTTGAACATTACCAATTCTGGGTTACAGATTCTATTTTTTAAGGATTTCTTATTTCAATCTGAAATGATCCCTCATTTCATGCAAAGGACTAGAACCTTTCCCTGACATACTAGTAAAAGCTCATTAAGAGATTTTGCATAAAGGAGAATTTAAATGTATCATATGAAATAGAACAGCAAATATGTAGTCCAGCAACAGATATATCACATTGGGAGAGCTGATATACTTACTTTTGCAGAATTTCTACTGTCTGCTTTGCCAAATAACTCCAAGCTTTTATATTTTCCTTCCATCCAGCAAAATCCAAGGCTGCAAAAATAACTTTCAGCTGTAATTTATGTTTTTTTCTTTTTTCTGAAATTAGAATAGATCCCGTTATTCTTACAGCATTCTAATATTTTATGGTATTAGTTCTCTTTTCCAGTTGGTGAGTTTTGTTTTTTTTAATTTCTGAAACCAAGCACAAAAATCCAGTAATAGCTGCAGTAGTAGCAACTAATCGTGTCGGATATAGTCCCCTCATTTCGCAATGATAAAATACCATGTATTAAACTTCCCCAACCAGATGCCATTCTGAAGCCAACTGCCATTAATTCCTAGCTTTTAACCATGCTAGTTGGAAATGATAGGAAAATGAGGAGGACTCAATATAAAATGAATTAAAAATTAAGTGATAAAAACTAGTTTTTAAAATTAGCTTAAAAGCCAACCATACATATTATCCAAAGAAAGGAAGCCACAGCTAAAGAAGTCCTGTCCCTTGGTGGACATTAATGGTTGGGCCAGAAACAGAGGGGCCCCATCACAAGATATGGGCAGGTTCATAGGAGTACAGGTGATCTTTTAAAAAAACCTATCAGGCCTTTAAATATGAATACCAATAGGATAAATTGAGCCAGGAAACAAACAAACAAAAGAAAGGAAACAGTGATTAGCACAGTACCACTGTAATCTAATCAGCATGTTTGGCTTTCATGAGCATCCAGGCACTATCATCTATAGCAGAGCTTTCCAAACTGTGTGTCGCGACACAAAAGTGTGTCGCCACACACAGTCTGGTGTGTCGCCACACAACCCGGAAGCGCTGATCATCATCAGCGCTTCCGGGTTTTCCCGCGGTGACACACCAATGGCGGCGCGCAAAAACCCGAAAGCGGCAGCAGCGCTTCCGGGTTTTTGCGTGCTGCTGCAATGGCGGCACATCCGGGTTTTCCCGCGGCGACACACCAACGGTCGCCACGGGAAAACTTTGGAAAGCCCTGATCTATAGCAATTAATGTTTTCAAAGCAAAGACAGTTCTACACAGAATGCCTTACAATAGTTTAGTCAGGCTGTAACCAATGCAGGTAGAACAAGGTTGTTCTGCTTTCCTCCAAGAGGTGGGTAACCCCAAGATAGCGAATGGCGCTCTTGGTCATAAACTTTTATTTACATTAGGATTTGCTTGTTACCTTTTCTGTTAATTATGGTTCAGGGAAGGAACACAACAACCAGCTTGAGTGTAATGCTGGGATACCTTAAAAGGTCTTACTTGATTTTTTAAGCAAGTTGTAAAATTCCAGCATCAGTTCATGGGAAGGAACAAGCTCATGCAGGATCTAGGAAGAAACAGACAAATGAATGAATGTTTGAAAGCAAAATTAGGCACTTTTACATCCCAATGGTTTCACAGAAGATACCTGCAGATGTTTATGCCAGAGGACAGGATTGGACTGCCAGTTTCAATTCAGAGCCCCAACATATTATTCAGGTGTAAAGTACATACCACATTAAGAGTTTGAGATATGCTGGCATCAAAAAAACATATATTATTAAGCAAGTATGGTGTGTGAAGTCAGCCCATTAATATATCCCAGTTACTGCAGAGATTGCTGGCATTACACTATTATTGAATAAGAGTATCAGTTTTGTATGGCAAATATTTTAGGATTGTGGCACAATTATTGCATTTCATTTGTCTTTTTAAAAAGTATTTGTTTGAGCATTTTATACTTGGAAAACGCAGTACAGAAGGAAAAAATCAGTGTAGAAGGCCATGACTATATACTTATAAAAGGTTGCGCAACGTTTCCGTTACAAATACAAAAGGTGGTTTGGAGAACACAGGGGCACCTGTTTGCAACTTCTTAAAGCAACCCTGCCTTCTCCCAGGATCGTGTGGCTGCTACCCACTACACAAGTCTAGGTAAAAACATACCGTATTTGGTTTAAGAAGTTACAAACAGGTGCTACGTTTGCACCTCTGCACGCCCCCAAGTTCCTGTTCACTGTAGAAGACACTGAATTATCTCAAGCAAATTGTGCAATAGCAGCATTGTGACAAAATAGGACAACGTTCTTAGAAAGGACAATCCGGGTTTGGAGAATTTCTGTTGCTGCGTACATCGTTGCACCACTCTGACAACTTTTGTTCCAGCTTAAGTTAAGAATCTAGGGATTTACATCAACAGAGCTATAACTTCTTCTGATTTCAGTGAGCAATCTGATACACTATTAAACACATTCAACTTCCAAGAAGGCACTCAGCTTTGATTGGTTGGTTTGTGTTCTCCATTTTTCATAGATAAAAGAGGATAATAACAGAATCATAGATAAACAGAATAACAAAGCCCTAGAATTCTTGCCTGCAGTGCAGAGATCTGTGTTTTCCTTGATTCCCCCCTTCTCTTTAGGAACTGGTAGTAGTAGACATGAGCATTTGGGTTGGAAGGAAACCTGGAATTATACGCATAGTCACTTAGCACTTCCCGTGCTTCTTCATACTCCTCGTAATGTTCCAGCAACTAAGGGAACATAAATGCTCAGCTGATCATTTAAAACTGCCGTCATGCTACAAAGCAGTACAAAAGTGTTTTGCAAAAGAATGGAATTAAAATAAAAGCTCTAGTTGCAAATGATTAATTCAGCAATTCAATTATTTTCTAAATTTCATTAAGGCAAGGTGCAAAAACATATGGCCCCAGGTGCAGCCTAGGGGGCCAGATGTGGCCCCAGAGGCTCCCTGACAAGCTCTTCTCTCCCCCATATGCCCATCCAAGCTTTTGCCTGCCAATACTACTGAGATGGTGCAGGGCCTGGAAACCAAGTCCTAGGAAGAACGGTTAAAGGACGTAGCATAAGAAAAGACTGAGGTGAGATCGTGACAGCAGTCTTTGGATAACTACAGGACTGTCATATAAAGGAGGGAGTGAACTTCTTCTTTGTTGCTCTGGAGGGCTTGACCAGGCCGGTGGATTAAAACCACAAGAAAGGAGATTCGGATAAGATAACCACCCAGGGTCCCCGATAGGGGAGATGGGCGGCAATATAAATTTAATAAATAAATAAAATAAATAAGTACTGGGTGAAAATTCCTACTGGTTAGATCTGCCAACCAATGAAACAGGTTGCCTGTGTGTTCCTTTTCAGTGAAGGTCTCTCAACAGAGGCTGGATAGCCATCTGTCCAAAAGGCTTTTGCAAATTTTGCACAAGCAGAGGGTTGGACAAGACAATCTCCGCGTTCCCTTCCAAGTCCTGACTGCTCCCCCAGCTCCCCCCACCTGCTGCCTCCCCAATGCGTTTCCACATTTCCTGCCCACTGCGCCTCCCTGCATTTCTCTCCCCACTCCCATTTGACTTTTCTGCCTTTCCATTATCCCACAGGCTGCCCCTCTTCTCTCCCCTTCCTTTTCCCTTCCCTTCCCTTCCCTTCCTCCTCCCTTCCTTGCTTCTTTCTTCACTTTTCGTCTCACTGCTAAAATCAGCGCCAGGGGGCCATCTATCAGCAGCTAAATGAGCCGCAGCACCGAGGAAGTTTTTGCTACAGTGATAAATATGGAAAGGGGATCTGTGTACGTGTGATGGGAAAAGTCAAGCCTCAATATCACAGCACATAATATAATAATATTATATAATAAGCATTTTGGACAGATGGATCCCCAACCTGTTTGCAGGCCTCCAATGAAGGGGAGCATATCATTCCATAAGGCAACCTGTTCCATTGAGTGACACATCATATCATCAGGAAATGTTTCCTAGTATCTAACCTGAATCTAGTTTCCTAATATTTCAAAATCCACTGGTTCTGGTCCAGCCCATCAGTGGCTGGTTCCACAAAAACATGTAGAATCATAAACTTTGGTTTACAGATCAAGTGGTTGGTTCCCACAATACACTACGCCAAAACCAAACAAATCACGTTATGGCTTAGTGTAAGAGTCGCTTCTAGCGAGATGGGTGGCTATATAAATTCTAGAACCATTCCCCACTTGTACAACCATGCCCTGGCAACCTCTCTTTCTTGCCACTTTCCCATGAGGTTGCTTTTGTTGCTCCCCAGCCCACAAGCAAGCCAGCTTTTAGGCGGCTTTAGCTGAACCAGTGTTAATGGGCCTTCTGTGATCATGGTGAGCCAATGTGATGGGACAGTTAAGAGTTGGACTGGCACTGGGGAGACCCAGGCTCAATCCACCCTCAGCCACGGAAGCTCGTTGGGTGATTTTGGGCCAGTCACTTTCTTTCAGTTCAACCTACCTCACGGGGTACTTGTTGTGGGGGGAAATGGGAGGAGGGGGCACTGTCTCTGCTACCTCAAGCTCCTGAACAAAATGTGGGATATAAATCAAATAAATAAATGAATACATATGAGGGTTGTTTCGTGTGTGTGTTTTTACAACGTGGGGCTAAATTTACGAGTTCATATGTTGGGCTCGTGCCCGTGAAACTAAGCATAAGGCAATACCAGTCCACCCAATAACCGTTTGACTAGCTGTACTTGACTGGTAGCTGCGTGACGGGAGGGCTTATACCACTTTCAAAAATTTCCAAATCTACACACCTGCCCAAAAGCCTCTACCACTGAGCTACCTAATGCCTCTTTAAAGCTGCCCCACCTGACAGCCATCCAGATTACATAACACGGAATTTACTAAACACCTCATCGGAGTCCTCTTTTATTCACTGCCATGGGAATGTCAACACAATATTTACCAAGCTATAAGACTTTGAACTGCCAATGAAACTTAGATCAGGTATTAATTAAGAGGTAAGCCTGTTGTACAAAGTGTGTTCTTACATCCACATAACAAATCACAAAAGGATCCCAAATTCCAGGAATTCTAATTATTTCCTTGAGGCTGACTTTAGCCTGCTGGTACAAGCTGTGCATTTCCTGCTGAAGAGAAGATTGTGCATAGCTGTCTTCATCTGTGAAAGGCAAGACATCCATCTCATAACTCCAATTTGAAACAGATGACATCATGATTCTACCCTTGGTTTTAAAATCAACTTTTCAAGAACCCTCCAGGAAAAAAAAAACGTAAAAAAAGAGATAATCGAAGAAGATGGTAATTCAAATTGAACATACAAAGGAAAATGTCGTATTTACAATACAATAGCTGCCATTTCAGATCTCCTGAATATTTCTTGTACTAAAGAAGCCAAACAATAAAAGTGAGGGGAAATGATAAAGATCAGTCCTCCATTTCATAACTGGCAAAATATTCCATCAGTGCCTCTCCCTGGGAGTAAAAATACCACAATAATATACTTGGTAAGTTATGATCAGCATCTCTTTCATGAAACCCAAAAGTAGCATCCCAAGATAATCAGTTCATATTGCCAATAATATCTGCACACGGTTGGGGTTGGGAAGAGAATGTTTCTCTGACATACACAACTCTGGTTAAACAACACAGATATGTTCACTTTCTCCCACTACCATTATATTGTGACAAACTTAATGGTCCTGTACAAAACGTTTTTTCCACCTTCATAAACCAATGCTAAAAATGGGATGTTTTAGGACAGAGCTTTCCAAACTTTTAATGTTGGTGACACACTTTTTAGACACGTATCATTTCGCGACACACTCTTACAGCAGGGCATCATTTCGCGACACACTCTTACAGCAGGGCACAAGGCAGGCACTAGGACCTGCGCGGAGTCCTGGCAGGGCTCAGAGGCAGCAGCAGCCGCAACACACCCAGACACTGCAGCCGACACATTAACGTGTCCCGACACTCAGTTTGGAAAGCTCTGTTTTAGGATGTAAAACCCTAGTTTAATACTTACTGTACAATATTACAGTTAATTGAGCAACCATAGTTTCCCTACCTCCCCATTTTGTGTCTTCGCAAGATGACTAACAGATTTCTCCTTACATTTTCCTTTGAGGAATAAAATTTAGCTTAGCAAGCTAAACCATGTTGTCACTGCGTTTTTGAGAGTCCTGATTATGGCCCCAAATCATAAATATTATGATTAGCCAAGGAATCTGATAGAGTTTATCTGCAAAAAGACTAAAATAACAGTAGCCAGTTGAGAGAGCCATTTGTTTTGATTTCTCCGAGGCCAGGTTTCTTTTAAAACACGCAATACAGACGAAATCACAGGAGGAACAACATATACAGTCATGTTTAGCCATTCCCCATGGTTGAAGAAGATACCACATGAATTTCAAAACCCTCTACATCAGTGTTTCTCAACCTTGGAAACTTTAATATGTGTGGACTTCAACTCCCAGAATTCTGGGAATTGAAGCCCACATATCTTAAAATTGCAAAGGTTAAGAAATACTGCTCTACATGCTTCATCGGATACCAATTTCATGGAATTCTCTGGGACTTCCTTCCTAGTAAGTGTACCAGAGAACTCAGCCAAAGTTCTGTCTCACCTTTCCCATTTCATGAACCAAATTGAAAAATGCATGGGCAACTGCAGGAGTTACTGCTGCATGCTGCCACAGCGCCATCTACAGGCACGTACTCACCCAGCTCCAACAGCTCTGTCTTCTTTTTTAACCACATGTAATAGTCTAGCAGCCCCTTATAAGCTTGAATGAGTTTCAGCAATTTCTCCTGAGCAACTGTTTCTTCTCCATATCGCCAACTTTCAGACAAGATCAAGTTCTGATAGGCCTCATCCAGAAACCCACTGCACAAAAGGTGGAAGGCATGCTCTAGAGAAATCTGTAATTTGAGCTTTGTTTACTAGGTTGAACAGAAGCAGCAACTTTGGATACAAACGTTCATAAACAACGAGATCCTGCAGCAGTAAATCTTCCCAATAACTTCAGAAAAGAGTAGTGTCTTCAGAACTATTCTGTTTCAATAACAAGGAACCACTTTCAACTACAGTTGTGTGAGGGTATGCTGGATGTTCAGTCTGTATACCATAGCTTTCCAAACTGTGTGTCGCAACACATTAGTGTGTCGAGACAAAACCTGGAAGTGCTGATGGCGCATCGCCGCCACCTCTATGGCGGCGTGCGCGGCGACAGCAGCGCACCATCAGCGCTTCCGGGTTTTAGCGCAATATACGAGGCCGCCGCCACTGGCGCCACCGCCGTTGAGACTTTGGAAAGCACTGCTGTATACGAAACCAGAGATCTTTACTGTAGAAAAAAATCACATTTTTTTGCTCATACATGAGAGTGATTTTTTCCAGATCACGTTGTGGAACAAATACGCTTATGGTATTCAGTTAGAATCAACTAATTATTGAACCACTCATTTTTAAATAGTTTCAGAACCATAACTAAAATACAGTTCTGTATAATTAAAATCTGAAGCCATATGTTTTATCGCAGAAATAACAAAAATGTAAAATGTAATTTAGAGATATATACTGAAGTTTTATAACAACAAAAAAATCCTTTTTTTAAAATATAATTTTTATTGAAGAAATTTTTAACAACATAAAAACAATACAAATATTAGAAAAGAAATAAGAAAATAAGAAAGAATATAGTGAATAAGAAAGAAAATAGAAAAAGAAAAAATAGAAAAAGAAAAAGATTTTAAAGAAGCAGCTTCTGATCTTTTTGACAGCAGTTATAAATGCATTTATATTTTACCCTCTCTCTCTAAGGTTACAGCAAGGAATCAGTAGCAGGTCTCATAATAAAACAGCACGTTTTCAATATTAAAATGTTGAATTAAAAATTATTTTCACCTTAAGAGGTTTTTTTTTCCTTACCTTTAAATATCTTTTGACTCCTAAATTTTTCATCCGATCTGCAAAATAGTTGATCTCTTCTATATTACTCTGTGGATGCTGCTGCAAGATTTCAGTTCCTATTCTCCAGATTTCCTAATCAGGAAGAAAATACATTCCAAGCAAATCATAAAGCCCTAGTACTAGAAGCAAATGTACTGTGACTACTGATGCTCCTTTAATGTATGCTATTATTTACAACAAAATCACTAACATGACGCCTATGAGCAGAGGTATCCACAGGGGAGAGGTCAAGACGGCAGCCTCAATTGTGTGATCAAGGCTGCCATCTTGATTTTCTTGACCGACGCCCCAACACACCTGCCTGTGAACACTGTAATTCCCCTATTCACCTCCCCATGGGCTGTGCCCATCAGACAGGCAGGCAGATAGATCTGGCAATCAAAACATCAGCCTCTATCATCTTTATTTTCATAGAATACAGGACCTTGTATAGACCCAACATATATTACAGAAAAATAAAAAGGATAGGTGAATGTAAGGTAGGGCTTCGTTAAGAAATGTGCTTTCCTGCCCAAAAAAATGTCAAAGATAAAATAGAAAATGGTAGAAAGCCTTCTGAAGGGCTAACAGGTGGTGAAGGCCAACCTCACCAGCTTCCCTTATGGCAACTAAACAGGTATTTCATGATTGGCTGCATTGTTTGGCAACTGTTTTGTGAACAGACCACCCCACTGCAACTTACTCAGACATTCTGTGAGAGCACCCACTACATGCATTCAAATTTCCAAAGGTTCCCACTGCCTGAAAAAGGTTTGCACCCCAAATTCACAAAAAAGAGTCACATGTGGCACATCTAAGTGGGTAACACAGAAGGTTCCTTTCTACCCATTTTTCTACCCTGTTCTTAATTATATTACATAGAGGCACATGCTACAGAAATGATAAAGCAACAACTTTGCACACTTTGATTTCAAATATATCGGGTTAATTAATTTACTTACCTCTTGAGCTGCCACCCGTTTTTCTGCAGTTGTGTTTTCCAGCATCTCTACATAGCTTATCATTAATTCTGCAGCCCTCTGCCACTGACTTCGTAAGAGGGCATCTTGGATACAGCATAAACAATCTTCTTTCACCTTTTGAAATTCTGAAGGTTTCACACCCCTATTTGCTTCAACCAACATAAGAAAATGTTGATGATTTGTTTTCCAAATAATGCACATATAAAGCATTTATGGAACTAAGTTTGCCGTTCGCAGAAAAAATGTGCACTTCTATATTCATGTCTGGAATGTGAACTCCAAGAATATACTGTAATCAACTTTGCATTATCTGATTTCACAAATCTTATCAGACCCTGCAGCATCAAATTCTTGGGTTTTCCTGGCATATGTTACTTGCATCACATTAACTGAAAAGCATTATGAATGAAATCTAGCTTTCTTTCTGATGAATGCACAAACATTATCAACATAAGCAATCCTTCCTGTAATGGAATTAAAATAAGAAGGAATATTTCTTAGTGGAAGAATGTTGAGAACATGTGTATGAACTGCCCTGGCTCCCAGTTTCTTTCTGGGAACAATTCAAGGTGCTGGCTATCACCTTTAAAGCCCTGCATGGCGCCGGGCCATTTTATTTGCGGCACGGTGTCTCCCTGAGGCATCTGTCCGTTCCACCAGGTTAGATAGGCTGGGCATGACCCAGATACCTTCCCTTAAATGTTGCCCCCAATGAGGCCTAGGCAGCATGGCTTTTCTGTAACAGCCCCTGCTCTGTGGAATACCCTCCCCTCAGGATCCAGTAAGTCCCCACTCTCCTAGTCTTCCGGAAGGCCTTGAAAAGCTGGCTCTTCCATCAGACGTTGGGATAAGATGAGGCCGGAGCCCAATGACTGCAATTGTGAATCAGTTGGGAAGTGTTGGTTGGGGTGCCAGGTTTCATTTTTTCTTTTCTGTATGTTGATTTTACTGTTCTGATGGGTTTTATGAACTGCCCGGACTTGCGATGCATAAGACAGGCAGCCATACGAGGGAGGGAGGGAGGGAGGGAGGGAGGGAGGGAGGGAAGGAAGGAAGAAAGGAAGGAAGGAAGGAAGGAAGGAAGGAAGGAAGGGACTATTTAAGTGCCATCAGTTGTCACTCTGCATCTGGAGATTCATTATAATACCAAAGGCAGATATTTCCCAACATGTACTGCAATAATAGCATGTCCAAGTATATTCAAAACTTAATTAAGCATCCAACATCTTTATTAAAATTAAAGATGTTTAATTTTTGTAAACTGTTTATAAACTGTTGTCAATAGGAAAGCATGTTTCCATACCAGATATAAAAACATACTTTACGCCAATTCCTAATACTGCAATGTTACTCTTGTTTTTCAACAGAACAAACATTAAAAAAAAAACTCATGATACTTCCTTATAATTTGAAGTGTCCTGCTACAAAATCCTACATGAAATCAATATTTAAATTCAGCTTCATTGATCTGACAACCCCAGATAAATATACAACTCTCCACATCCCCAACCAACTTGATGAATCCTGTAGTCCAACATATCTGAAGGGCACCAGATTCAAGAGGACTGATCTAAGCTAAGATGGCATACCCTTACTCAGAGAATGTTCATATTACCATATTTTCTTTAAAGTACATGATGTTTATATGGTAAAAAGGACAGTTCATACTAAAATCTATTTCACTAGCCATTTTCAGTCACATAAAAATCAATTTTTAGTGTAAACACAAGTACAGTATAGAAAAGCACAATATTTTGACATTCCAATTGTCATCTGACAAGTACAAAATAATACTGTAATCAGTTAACCCTAAACAGATCACGTGATTGGTCCTTGCTGAAGTATCACATGATTGGTTTTTGAATCAGCTAAAGAATTCTGAATTCCATATACTTCCAAGTTCAATGCTCTTCTCTCCAAAGACTTTTGGGCCAGCTGTTTATAGTTTAATTGCTTCTAGAATTTCCTTTTCATATTTACTGGCTTCAAAAGACAGTCCCTTTTAGTAAATAAACCTAAGGTTGCAGATGCTATTGTCATTTTCCACTAATTTTCCAGCCTACCCTCTTTCCCATCCCCTGTTGTCAAAAGAACTCACATTTTGCCCCAAAGCAGCAAGGGAGTTTGGGGAAACAGAACAAGTTGAAGAACCTGATCAATATGTAATAGTTGCAGTTTTACTAGATACATTATGTCCTAACTCTGGCTACAGAATTGCAGGAAGATACTGCAAGTTTCTAACATGCGATTTTCGACCACCAGTCTGTATACTGTTCAGTACTCTATGTCACCATCACCTTAATACAGTGGGGCAAAAAAGTATTTAGTCAGCCACCAATTGTGCAAGTTCTCCCACTTAAAAAGATGAGAGAGGCCTGTAATTGACATCATAGGTAGACCTCAACTATGAGAGACAAAATGAGAAAACAAATCCAGACAATCACATTGTCTGATTTGGAAAGAATTTATTTGCAAATTATGGTGGAAAATAAGTATTTGGTCACCTACAAACAAGCAAGATTTCTGGCTCTCACAGACCTGTAACTTCTTCTTTAAGAGGCTCCTCTGTCCTCCACTCATTACCTGTATTAATGGCACCTGTTTGAACTTGGTATCAGTATAAAAGACACCTGTCCACAACCTCAAACAGTCACACTCCAAACTCCACTATGGTGAAGACCAAAGAGCTGTCGAAGGACACCAGAAACAAAATTGTAGACCTGTACCAGGCTGGGAAGACTGAATCTGCAATAGGCAAGCAGCTTGGTGTGAAGAAATCAACTGTGGGAGCAATCATTAGAAAATGGAAGACATACAAGACCACTGATAATCTCCCTCGATCTGGGGCTCCACGCAAGATCTCACCCCGTGGGGTCAAAATGATCACAAGAACGGTGAGCAAAAATCCCAGAACCACACGGGGGGACCTAGGGAATGACCTGCAGAGAGTTGGGACCAACGTAACAAAGGCTACCATCAGTAACACACTACGCCGCCAGGGACTCAGATCCTGCAGTGCCAGACGTGTCCCCCTGCTTAAGCCAGTACATGTCCGGGCCCATCTGAAGTTTGCTAGAGAGCATTTGGATGATCCAGGAGAGGATTGGGAGAATGTCATATGGTCAGATGAAACCAAAGTAGAACTGTTTGGTAGAAACACAACTCGTCGTGTTTGGAGGAGAGAGAATGCTGAGTTGCATCCAAAGAACACCATACCTACTGTGAAGCATGGGGGTGGCAACATCATGCTTTGGGGCTGTTTCTCTGCAAAGGGACCAGGACAACTGATCCGTGTACAGGAAAGAATGAATGGGGCCATGTATCATGAGATTTTGAGTGCAAACCTCCTTCCATCAGCAAGGGCATTGAAGATGAAACGTGGCTGGGTCTTTCAGCATGACAATGATCCCAAACACACCGCCCGGGCAACGAAGGAGTGGCTTTGTAAGAAGCATTTCAAGGTCCTGGAGTGGCCTAGCCAGTCTCCAGATCTCAACCCCATAGAAAACCTTTGGAGGGAGTTGAAAGTCCGTGTTGCCCAGCGACAGCCCCAAAACATCACTGCTCTAGAGATCATCTGCATGGAGGAATGGGCCAACATACCAGCAACAGTGTGTGCCAACCTTGTGAAGACTTACAGAAAACGTTTGACCTCTGTCATTGCCAACAAAGGATATATAACAAAGTATTGAGATGAACTTTTGATATTGACCAAATACTTATTTTCCACCATAATTTGCAAATAAATTCTTTCCAAATCAGACAATGTGATTGTCTGGATTTGTTTTCTCATTTTGTCTCTCATAGTTGAGGTCTACCTATGATGTCAATTACAGGCCTCTCTCATCTTTTTAAGTGGGAGAACTTGCACAATTGGTGGCTGACTAAATACTTTTTTGCCCCACTGTATGTACTATAGTAGAGCATGCTGGTAAAGGCCACGTGATTGAATTTGCTTTGCAAAATGGAAAAAAGTATCAGGGCAACAGCTAGGTTAGAACCCATCTTTCTAATTGCTAGTTTTTCTATAAACAAGGAGGATTCCATGTTATCTTAATGTTCAATATACCATTCCTCAACAGCATTCCAAAGTGGCACCTAAAAGATATATTATGCAATTTTCTTGAACACAAAAACTAGCCATAAGAGGTTTTATAATAAAAGGTAACACTACCATTTACTGTACCTACATGGGGGAAGGGGAGAGAATGACCCCATGATTTTGCTACTTTCCTTCATCCCTACCAATTCCATCATGACACTAAGAACCTACTTGGGTGGTGGAAATATCTTGGCAGTAAAGGCAAATAAATTCCTGGGAGCAGAGCACTGGCTGCAGGTACATCCTCTGTTTCTTCTTCTGTGGACAGCCACCTTCTTTCTTGTCTCAGTTCTTCAACAAAGTTATCCATTTCTATGACTATATGTTTTAAGAATAAGAAACCAAATAGAGAGGAAAAAACATAGTTATAACCAGCTTTAAAGTAAAGTAGAAGAAAACCCATTACTTGTAGTTCAAGACTTACAAACAAAAAATCAAAACCTAATAGCCTGCAAAAGCAGGAAAGAGGAAAAACACACATTACAGCTTAGAAAAAATCAGCAACCTTCATAGTTTTAAATGTGTTTGTTTAACAGGTAATGTAGCTAGACACACTAGTTATATCCCTGAACTGGCAATGGATACCTTTTATTGATGAGTTGGACATAAGCAACCAATCTGGCTTTCTTTGTGGCAGGAAATATATTATGGAATAAACTACCATTGACGTTGAAGCAATTTCCGTCCTTGTAACCGTTCAAGAACTTCAAAATATTTGTTTTCCCATCCCTTTCAATATTACTATATTCATTTGTGTGTTATGCAGAGGCATGGGGAGGGGGGGGCAAATGATGAAATCAGCATTGCACCTTTGCAAGCCACCCTTCTATACATGTGTCATGAAGTCATTCGTATGCACATATGAAAAGGGTGTAGCTTGTATCCTAAGGTGTGGTGCTCCTTTCATCATTTTGATGGAAGCATTGGTCCTGCAGAGGTCTCTAGGTACAGGTGTGTGTATACATAAATATGCATAAATTTTTATGAATCTTTTTCCTATAACTTGTGACCACTCCAGAACTCTTAATAGAGTGGGTAGCATTTAAAATTTCTAAATACAAGTACAAAATTATAGAAAAAGCTGCCATTGACATGCTTTCCAAGTAGAAGATAATGTGACTGAAAAAGCCCTCAGCTGAGGAGTTAGAGCCCACCTTGCTTCATTCATTCATTCATTCATTGGCGATCACTCGTAGCCGAGTAAGATTGTCTTCCAAAAACCTTGCTTCAGAGGGCCTGCAATTGAAAAGCATAAGATTCACAGCATCCTGGTAAAAAGGAGTCCTTCAAATATTAACCCAGCAATCCAGAGCTGCAAAGCGGGAAACTCGGCTGGCCTTTGCAGTTTTCTAAGCACCTGTTTTAAGAGCAAAAGGAAAACGACAATACGAAATAACATCTGAGTTATAAAGATCGTGAAGACTGTGTTTTGCGTCATCAGTTGCCTAACGTGCAAATGAATTCGTTGGTTTAAGTGCTGTAATACTCGGTTGCTTTTGCAACCGACTAGCAACCCACCTACACACCACACACACCCTTCGGAAGACTGATTGCTACCTTCCCTTTTCCTATTTCTAAGTGCCGGTGAGAACGCGACATCTGAGAACGCTTACGATTAACTCTACCTACCGGAATAGGAAGCTTCCTTTCCTCCCACCTCCCTTCGTTCCGGTCATAGGGGAAGAACGCACCAGGCGTTCCTTCCGGCCGAGGATACGCGCACTACGCTCTACGCAAAGGCAACGCCTTTTCTTTCACTTCCGATGCTTCGCCGCAGCGAGCGCCATCTTTCCTTTGGGCACCACGAAAACACTTGCCCTTTGTGCCACGTGATCTTCGCTGCCTTTCAAAGTTTCAAACTCGCATGCGCATGCGTGAAACGTTTCGTTTTCGTGGCCTAATTGCTTGAGATTTCACTTTCTTCCCAGCATCCCTTCCCCGCCTCGGGGCCATGGACCAAGATACGCGTTTTTGTGTTCGTAAAGTGAGCCTTGTTGAAAATACTGCCAGTTAATCCTTTCCATATCATTTCAGAGGTCCTGGTGGTCTTTCGGTACATAACAAAATGAGCAGGATCTAATAAGTTGACGAATAGCTTCTTCTCAGGCTGTCTTCTTCCTACTTGTCTCACTGCTGTATTGTCTCTTTTCATATTATGGCCTGTAGTGGTCTAATATTGCATTAAAAATATTTACACCTAGGATAACATACGTGCACCACTTCAGATTCATCTCCAGAAAATGCTTTGTGCAGAGGGACCTTTTTAGAGGGTTGAGCCTAATAGACCTCGGCTGGTCTCAAAAAGTGAAGCAGGGTCAGGTTCTTCTCAGAAATCTCAGGGCTGTAGGCTAGACTAGGAACATTTTGAAAGAAGGCAATGGTGAACCACTCCCATGATGATGTCAAGAAAACTACATGCATGAAAACTGAACTTGTTTCAAGGAAGTCTTAACCTTTTGATGTATTTTCGAAGGCTTTCACGGCCGGAGTTCGATGGCTGTTGTGGGTCTTCCGGGCTGTGTGGCCGTGTTCTGGAAGTTGTGGTTCCTAACGTTTCGCCAGCATCTGTGGCCGGCATCTTCAGAGGGCAGGAGCACAGACAGAAGCGAAATCTCTGTGCCCAGGTGGAGTGGGACTCTAGATTCTACCCGGGCACAGAGATTTCGCTTCTGTCTGTGCTCCTGCCCTCTGAAGATGCCGGCCACAGATGCTGGCGAAATGTTAGGAACCACAACTTCCAGAACACGGCCACACAGCCCGGAAGACCCACAACAGCCATCTTAACCTTTTCTTGCGTATAGGACAGAGAGAGTTAATCTTTCCCTCCCGCTGTGATCTTCTTTCCCTTACACTATGATTGGCATACATTCTTTCACAGAGTATTGTTTCCCCACTGCACACAAACGGAGTTTTATTTTATTGTGACCCAACTCTGTGCAGTAAAGTTTCAACTAAGCAAGACTGACTAGCCCAAAGTCATCCAGTGAGTTTCCATGACAGAGAGTAGACTTGAACCTGGGTCTCCCTAGTCCCAGGGCAAAATCTTAATCACTATCCACATTAAAAGTCAATCTATCTTACAGCTGTACAGTAAGGCTTATTGCTTGATTAACTAAAAACAACAAAAGAGGTGGCGGTAGAGGGACTCCACAAATACATGCTAGGGACTGCAAGCAGTATACCGGAAATACATTTTCACAAAGTAAAATAGACTTGGGACTCAGAAACAGACTTTGCAAAGATTTCCTTGCCTAATCAAGAGCCAGCAATGCAATACCTGGATTCTAATGCACTCCAGAGGCCTTATTATATAACTTCCCAGCATTAACTGTGGATTAATGCTCTGATTGGGCCATATATCCTATCTAAGCAGTTTCTCAAGGGTTACTTTCACCATTCTGCTGCCCTCCAGAAAGACTGGAATTACAACTCAACCAGGTATCAGAATGAACATCGAAGCAAATTAGATTCTTTGGAAAAGTCTCAGGCTGAGCTGAAAAAAATCAGAAGGAAAAGTCAAGGAGGACGGAATGCAGTGAAATACGAACATAAAGAAAGTGAGTATTTGGAAACGGTAAGCTCCCGGCAGAGTGATATCCAAAAATTTATTGCGGAGGGTTGCAGAGAGGCTCTACAGGAAGAGAAAAAAAGATTTTGCTTCCTGGTGGACAAACATTGCAGTTTTGCTCAACGCCTGTCCCATTACCACGTGGAGTGCTCGGAGATTCTTCATTCCAAGTTGCCGGGGTGGCTGGAAACGTGCAGTGATGCTACCAGAGTTCCAGAGAAGGTCATGAACATGATAGAAGAGATCAAGACGCCAGGATCAGCTTGGATATCAGGGACTCCCTTGCCATCCCCAATGATAGAGAGAAACAGCCTGGTTGGAAATAATTATGATTCGCTTCAAAGACATTCTCCTAAGGTGCCCCCAGCACCCCCTGGGAGAGCTTATACCAGTCCTTTAGTTGATATGTTCAACAATCCACCAGTGGCACCAAAGTCATCTTCAGAGAAATTAAACAATTCAACAGATGATCCCAGTTTATCGCGATCTACCTCTGTGGCCACCGGGCTGAATATAATAAAACGGCAGAAAGTTAAGACCATCTTTCCCCACACGGCTGGAAGTAACGAGACTCTGCTTAGCTTTGCCCAGGGCGATGTTATCACGCTGCTCGTATCGGAGGAAAGGGACGGATGGCTGTATGGCGAACACGGCGTGACAAAAGTGAAAGGCTGGTTCCCATCCTCTTATACAAAGCCCTTTGAAGGTCCATCAGAAGAGACAATGCGTATTCCAGTGCCAAGCCCTGCGCCTGTCCGAAGCATCAGCTCAGTAAACTTAACAGACAGAGAAAACCCCATCCTCCCCCCACCAGATTATTTAGTATCTGTGCAAACAAAAACAGCTTCAGAAGCAAAACTTGAACTGTCTAAAACTACAGCAGCTAAAGGAGAAAGCATAAATCTTAAACCTAACATGAATGGCATTGTGAAGCCACCTTTCCTAAGTGGAGAAAATCCGTTTGCAACCGTGAAACTCAGACCGACAGTCACAAACGACAGATCAGCGCCAATACTTCGATGAGCAGCATTGACCCCCCCTTTTTTTTAAAATCCTCCCTTGTTAACATTGCACAGCCTCGCCCAGCCTGCTGTCCTCCAGGAGTTGCGTTGGGATGGTTTGTTGCTCGCCGCCAGCTCGGTAACTAGAGGGCCCCCGGATGGAGACGGCAGCGCTGTCTTCAGCAGTATGATTTTTCAAATCCTGTCCGAAGTTGTTTTTAACCTTTATTTAAATGTAATTAATGTGTACAGTAGCAGAAAGTTGCAAAAGCTTCTGACTTTTTTAAAAGAGCTTTTTTGCTTCTTGCTTCTGCCGATTATTAATGGCTTAAGATGCCTGCAGATTCGTTTGATTTTACAGTGTGCCTTGTTTAGGAAGACAGAAATAGGAAAATAGGGAAGCCAGCCGAACTGATCCTTTACTCCTCTATTACCAGCGTAACTGTTTATTCTTCTGTGCCAAAGCTGTGGTTAATCCTATGGATAAGTTCCCTCTAGTTTTGCTTGTACAATTTACCTTAGAGAGATGGATACGAGTAGCTGCTTTTTAAATAGGCCATTTAAGGATGACCTAACATACAGTAGAACATTATGCCAAATAATATTTTCACTATATAAGCTGAGATAAAATGTCTTAGGGATATAATAATAAATATGTGATCAGAAAAAAAAAATTAAATAAGAACTAAACAGCAGTTAAATCACATAAAAAGGATTTGTAAATGTATGTTTCTGTGTGTGTGTGTATACACACACACACAGTCACAATAAAAATACTATACAATTATAAAGACTAAACCTACTTATCATCTAACTTCACTAATACAATATTAAAACAGCCCTTCTGCCTTTCTCAGCATCTACTCACAAACATTTCTACTAATCAACCTGCTTTACTGAATAAACATATTTTCAAAACTTTTTTAAATGTATCTGGGGAGGGGAGAAAATTTCCATAACTGAGGACTCAAATCCTGAACTGCATATAAATCAGATGGAGCATGATGCAAAAAGGGGATAGAAAGAAACAGGATCATTCCAAGACAGAAGGGAGCAACTAACTACAAGGCTTCAAACACTAGCACCAACAATTTAAATTGGGCTTAGGTCCTAAAAGTCATTGTACTACCAACCCTATTGTACGCCTATGAAACATGGACCCTCTACAAACGCCACCTCCAACTTCTTGAAATATTCCATCAACGCTGCCTCCGAAAAATTCTGCAAATTACTTGGGAAGATAGGCGGACTAATGTTAGCATATTAGAAGAAGCGAAGACCACCAGCGCTGAAACAATGATCATCCAACATCAACTTCGCCGGTCCAGGCCATGTTGTTTGAATGCCTGACCATCGACTTCCAAAGCAGCTACTTTACTCCCAACTTAAGAATGGAAAACGGAATATTGGTGGACAGCAAAAGAGATTCAAAGATACTCTCAAAGCTAATTTTAAAAAAAATATCAGCATTGAGAACTGGGAAGCCCTAACTCATGAGCGTTTCAATTGGAGGTCAGCCTTTATTAAAGGTGCTACGGACTTTGAAGAAGCACGAGTACAGGGCGAAAGGGAGAAATGAGCTAAGAGGAAGGCACGTCAAGCAAACCCTCATCGTGACCGTCTTCCACCTGGAAACCTATGCCCTCATTGTGGGAGGTTGTGCGATCCAGAATTGGCCTTTACAGCCACTTACGGATCCACTGTTAAGATTTTACCCCTGGAAGACAATCTTACTCGGCTACAAGTGATCGCCAAGACAAGACCTAATAGGGAACCAGTGTAAAGCCCTGCAGTGGGAGGAAACATGGGAAAAACAAGAAATGCCTAGAATAATGCATAGTGCAGAGTTCTGGACCAAGGTTAGTGGTTGGAGAGAAGACAAAGGAAGATCTGTCCAGGCATGAGAACAACACAGTGACTATGAGGTGTTGTTTTCATACATTTGGAGAACTTTATTCTTCCTTTACTTGGACCAGATATTGGATCTAGGGTGAAATATGAAGTAACTGTAGTATGATGTTTTCTCCTCTGTACCATTTATCCTGGTGAATGAAGAACCTACAGTAAATATTCTGCTTTGTATAGGACAAAAAAAAGTGAATAATCTTACAACTCAAACAGATGTAGATCAAAGATCCTGGTTATCAACAAGTCACTTAAAAGTAAGCTAACTGCAACAAAATTACTCATTATCTGATCAATCACATTTGATTCTCGGAGACTGCCTGGACAAGTCCCTGCAGTTTTCTTGGCAAGGTTTTTCAGAAGTGGTTTGCCATTGCCTCCTTCCTAGGGCTGAGAAAGAGTGACTGGCCCAAGGTCACCCAGCTAGTTTTGTGCCTAAGGCAGGACTAGAACTTACAGTCTCCTGGTTTCTAGCCTGATGCCTTAACCACTACACCAAACTGGTTCTCACTCTTATATAAGCCCTACATGGCATGGGACCAGGTTACCTGAGGGACCGTCTCATCCCCATAACGTCGAACCGTCCCACTCGGTCATTTAGAGAGGGCATGCTACGGATCCCGTCAGTAAGGGAGTTTCACCTGACGGGGTCTAGAAAGCGGGCCTTCTCGATAGTAGCGCCCACCCTTTGGAATATGCTGCCCCCGGAGGTGAGGCAGGCCCCATCGCTCCCGGCCTTCAGAAAGAACTTAAAGACCTGGTTCTGCCGCCTTGCGTGGGAGGGGGGGGAACAGCTCCTCTTGGGGATGGCTGGTGCCATAGAGCCCTTTTAAACATCGACCCATCAAATCTTGGATTTTGTATTTAAATTTTATTGTATTGGAGAGTATTTATATATGCTGTTTTAATTGTTGAATTTTAACTGTCGATTTTTGTAAACCGCCCAGAGTTCCCTTGCGGGGAGATGGAGCGGTAAATACAAATCGAATTATAAATAAATAAATAAAATATTTAGTCATAACATTTAAAGAGTGGGATAGTAGGCAATCTTTCAGAACGTTCAGGTTAACATTGAGGATTGCAGAGAAAAGCATGCAACAACAGCAACAAAAATAAAACAGTTAACTGTAACTGATGTTTCAATATATTCTCAGTATTGCCATTAGTTAATAATTAAGTTTAGTTATAGTAATTTCAGATAAGAAAATAGCAACAATTGGAAACACACAGTGGATTGCAACTAAAACAGTCACACACTGAACCAAACTGTGTGCTTGGCACCAGAAACTCTGTCTGCTTTATACATTTTAATTATTTTAAAACACCCTTCTGCCAACCATCCAAAGATGAACACAATTGCATTTCAGTAGGTAGCATGTTCTCTGCTCCTTTCATGTGAGGACACACGATCCAACGAACTCTGGCTTTCTTTTGTCAGAATCTTGGAGAAATATATTTTCCTGTACAACACTAATTCTTTGTGCTTTTCCATCCAACCATGTCTTCAGAGGTAACATCTTTCACCTGCGTAATCCTTTAAAGAAACTAACAAAAGGTAGTAAGCCAGAGGAGAAGGTTCTATTTGTCTTGCATCCTACTGCCTTGGACGATGTGCAGGAAAATGATTTTCCGGAGGTTAAAAAAAAGTGGATTTCCCTCCTTTCCTTTAGTCTAAGTTATCTACAGTATTTTATCGCTTATACTTGAAAAATGATCTCCCCCTCCTTTTTCATTTTTCTTTTTGGAGAGATCCCTTGGATGTAAAATCCATCCCTTTCGATACTTTAACTGGGGAAACAAGTAAATACCAATAAATTGTGGGAATCTTGCTCACCTAGCCTCAGCTCAGTAACTTAAGGCCTAAGCTCACAGCTTTTTGAGAAGTGAAAAATAATGAGTCCGGTAGCACCTTTTCTGACTAAAAAATTTGTGAGCCACAAGTTGTTGTTGTTGTTCAGTCATGTCCGACTCTTCGTGACCCCATGGACCATAGCATGCCAGGCCTTCCTGTCCTCCACTGTCTCCCGGAGTTTACTCAGATTCATGTTCATTACATCGGTGATGCTATCTAACCGTTTCACCCTCTGCCGTCCCCTTCTCCTTTTGCCTTCAGTCCCACAATAAACTTCATAAAATGCAGAGGGGCTAAAGAGGTGTAGGATTTAAATTGGGCTGGGGGAAAGGGAGGGGAAGACAGGTTGGTTATGTAGATGCAGCTTACATGTAAGACACATTATAAGTACCATATCAATAACTGCAACATATTAAGCCCTTTATCAGATTAGCCCCTTTAGGCATCTGATGAAATGAGCTGCAGCTCACAAAAACTTATGCCTTTTAACAAAATTTGTTAATCAGAAAAGCTATTACCAGACTCCTGATTTTTGGGGACCATAAACTAATACGGCTCTCCTACAATGAAGAGCGATGAAAGTCAACGGGAGAACTTTTCTTTAACAAGAGGATGAAAAAAAAAACTTTGATTTTGTACGCTTGGGAGCCATATCAGAGGAAGCCTCGCCTGATATATTTATATGGTCTATTTATATTTATATGGTCTATCTACCTATCTTTAATGGAATACCGATGATAACGGGATTCGGGGATGAATAGTTGAACGCCTCTCAGCAAGCGAGGTGCAGCGTTCCTCCCCTGGGCTTTGCGGGGCGGCTGAGGATGCCCCGAGGGCGCCGCACAGGGCGTGGTGCGCCTCCATCCCCTCCGCCTTTGGGAGAGCGGCCGAGTCTGCTCCTGCTCCTGCTCCTCCTCCTCCTCGCCTCCATATCCTTCTCCCGGCCGGCTCTGCTGACGTGTCTGCTTTACCTCCCCCCTCCACCAGCTCGGCAGTCCTCGCCAACTGAAACATGGCTGCGGCGCGGTGGCGTCTTCCCTCGGTGCTCCCGCTCCTCGCCCTGCTGCTTTGCACCCCGGCGGGCCCCAGTCACGCCAGCCGAGAGCCGGACCGCCGGTTCGCCGAATACAAGCGCTGCGCCGACCCCGAATGTAGCAGTAAGTGGAAGGGAGAACGGCGTCCGCCGGGTCCCTGCGACTGCCGAGCCGCGGCAGATCTGAACCGGGCTGGACCTGTGGCATCCCCAAGGCCACGTCAAGCAGAGCCCCGCTGGCTGCTTCCTTCCTCCCGGGCGCTCGGGAGGGGAGAGGAGGGGGGTGGGCTGCAGCCTCTGCCTCCCTTTGGAGAGCCGCGGTGTCTTTCCCAAGCTGGAGCTGCGGGGGAGAGGCGGTAGCGGCGGGCATCCCTCCTCTCGCCTTTCCTGGTTGCGAAGAGCGAGAAACGCCTTTTGCTGCTTCGGATCCTCTGGAGGCTGAGCATTCCTTGATGCTTGCTTTTCCTGTGCTACTTATTGAAGTCGGTGGTGAAAGCAATCGAGTCTTGTTTGGGCCGCTGTAAAACTTATCGGAAATTAGGCTTCTTTGATTGCTACAGGATTTACTGCGGAATTAAAAAATATATAAATAAATAAATAAATAAATTCTGGCTTGGAATTAAAGCTGAGAAACATTCTCTGCACCACCTTTGTGTACTTATTACTTTTTAGTTCACTGGAGAAACAGGCTTGATCCTTGACATGTTATCACCCCATGCAGCTACATTACACAGTCTTGAGATGTTGTGCTGTGACAGAAAAAGTTCTGTACCCAACTGTTAAAAGTCTTTTGTGGCTCCATTGTAACTTGTATTACTGGTATTTTTATGCCACTCTACTCTGAATGGCTCCGGGTGGCATAGACGATTCTTATATGTGGGGGCAAGCTGTTCCATGGGTGGGGCATCACCATTAAGCAGGCCCTGCTCCAGATAATCACTCTCACTAGGTAGATGAGACCAGGAAATCAACTCCATAGGAAGGTTAAAACTACTTCTAGGGAGAGTGGTTATAATACCAGAATCTTGCAAGTCTGATTGTGCTAAACTTCCTCCTCATCTAGTAAATTAGGGAGGGGTCTGCCTGAGCTGCTTCCAAATGTTATCTTGTTTCTCTGGACTTAAAACACGTTTTAGCCCCTTTTGCCCAGGTCACAGTGCCTGTATATTTTCCTCAACGTCATCTGGCTTACTCTGCACACCAGGGCTCCTGTAGGTAGAATTTGTTCAGAGATGGGACCCTCGAGAGGGCCTCTTTCCCAGATCTTACAGGATATGTAGGTTCACTTTGAAACAGGTAGTCTTGGAGATAGCCTTGAGCCATGTAAGGCTTTAAAAGTGATAACCAGCACCCTGAATTTCACCCAGATGCTGATTGGCAGCCAGCCAGTTGTGTTCATGTCCTAAATTTACCTCATGGCACAATTGTGCAATTTTAACATTGGGGTATAAGCTTCTAATAAACCTGTTTGTCTTCCCCCCCCCAGCATTGCTTCAATGTGTTGTATGCGTATTGAATAGATACTAATATTTTGTGCCTTTCTTCTTGTAAACAAACCTGCAAATTCTGCAAGTGGTTTTAATTGGAAGCAATTTCAGTATCTAATTCTCATTTCCTTTATTCCTTTTCTCTCTCTCGAATCAAATTACTAAAAGTAACAAGTACATAAAAATGTGTTCCTTTGAAAATAAAAAATAAGTGGGCGGTTCTTTGATTGCATAGCTGAATCTGTTGTCTTGAGATTATTCATTTGACCTGGCATTAACTGATAATGTATCTAACATTTCAAGTTCTTTTTAGTCTAGATGAAACTTAATTGTGGATTGGATTTGAGATACAGCTGCACCCCATTGAATTAAATAGGGATTTTGCCATAAGCTTCAGCAAATCTGGGGGGAGATGGGTGGTGGCAAAATTTGATGAATAAATAAACAAAATCATGGACTGGGTTTCATTGTGCTAGAAAATAATGAAGACATAATTTCAGTACATTAGTGCCTTTCTAAGTTCTTTTGTGAACACAATGGTCTATACATCAGTGACAGATTTCCACAGATTTCCTTTACTGTCTCTTATTTTTGTCTCTCTTTCTTTTAACAGTGTTAATGTGTCGAGGAAAGGCAGTAAAGGATTTTAAAGGTCCAGATTGTCGTTTTGTAGATTTTAAAGAAGGTGAATCAATATATGTATATTATAAATTAACCGGAAGAACAAATGAGCTTTGGGCTGGAAGTGTAAGTTTTGTTTTTGTTTTTACAAACATTGGAAAACCTGATGCTTTAATTAATGTTTCAATTAGAATTTTACTTGTATATGACTATGTTTACCAAGGTTTTTTTAAATTTTCTATATTACCAAATCCTCCTAATTTTGCCAAGAAATATTTGGAGAACTGTAACTAATTGAAGGCTTTGTTGTTTTTTAGTATTGTAAGGAGACCATTCATTCATTTCTCTCCCTATTAAGGCATGATACCAATAGTTGAAAATAGATAAAGCATGATACAAATTTGAACTGGACAAAGAAAAGGGTTAGAAATAGCTTGGTTTTGGTTTTCTCTGGGACTCAAGTGTAAAATCAAGGATGTTGACTGTTTGAAGGTATGTCTTTGCTTCTAGTTAGCATTGTTGTAAATAAAAAGCAAATTGGAAAGCTTGTACTACTTAATTTCTGTTAACTGTGAGCAGGTTGTGAACAAATTGGGATAGTAACCGATTATGCTGTAATATCTTGGCTTGTTCTGAAATAACCACCATTTCAAAGTTGGGATAAAATGTAAATTGTTGACTAGAGGTATTATGATTTGAGGAAAAGACTGAAAAATATAATTACAGAGACAAACATCTGGTTTATGTCTTGATTGCTTGAACAAATATGATTACCCAAGCATAGTCTTTGTGGCATTTTCTAAATTAAGTAATTGGTTAACAGTTTCCTTTTCCTCCATTCACACAGATCTCTGGTCTTGAATCTGACTCTGGATAGAATTCCCTTTCAGGAAAATAACTCTAACCCCTCCTTGACCAAATATCAATTTATCTTAAGAAACAATGGGTTCCTAGCAATTGTAACAGTATATATTTTTGTATCACTTGAACTAGCCCATACTCTTTTTTTTTAAGGTAGAAGATCTGCTCCCTTGAAGCAGAACAATTCCTTTTGAGGGGAAATCTGCCAATTGCTGAGGAATCTACATCCTATTTCTGTTCCCATATTAAGGCCACATCTAATAGGAAAGTGAAAATGCCATTGCCAGTTCATCCCATTTAAATAATTACATTTCTGAGAGTTATTGTTTAAAATAATAATTGTAATAATAAAATGCTCCTGCATGGCAAACTATATTAACCATACAGAGAGAGAGAAAGAGAGAGAGTTTTTATCTTGTAAATATCATCAATCTGCTGTATCATGCAAGAACATGTTGTTAGTACATTTTTAATAATTCAAACATTCTGTATTTCAATTGAAAAAGTTAATTATGGTAACAGTTCAAATATTACTGAAATAAGCCTGAGGATGTAAGTGTATTAGCTGAAATAATAGGCTTCTTTTCCCCAACAATTTCTTAAAGGCATTCTTATCATCCACAGTAAATTTTAAAGACTTAAAGTTTTAAAAGCTTTAAAAGTCCTGTGACTCATATAGATGACTTCAGAGTCCCACCTGTGGTACGCATGCCACCTGTTAAGCATGACTGTGCTATTAGACACCATTCTCTGTTGTAAACATGATATACTAATAGCCTCAACTAAGGGACATTTAAAATAATACAAGTTAGTTAACTCAGATTGCTGTGATATCTGTGGATCTTTCTTCAGTACACATCACTCTGAACTCTAATATAGCTGGTTTTGTTTGTTTCTGGCTTAGCATGATAGGCCGGGGTTGGTGCTGGAATTTCTTTCAGAGATAATGCTTCCAGTTCAAAGTGATTCATCTTACATTAAGTGCTATTTTCTTTTGCAAGTGAGAGTCAAGGAGATATTAGTAGGCTGCCCTTTCTCACTAGTAAGTCACTTGTGAACAGATCCTTAGAGGTGGCTATACTAGATGACAGGGCTCACTGTATCTCTGAAAAGATCATTTTCCTGCGCAAAAGAAGACCTGCTGCTCTGAGCCTTTATAAGTGCTATTTGCATTAGATATGTGACTAGGGCTATGACATAACAGCTTCTCAACAACGGTTAAAATTGCTCATATGAAATAAATTGCATACAGTGAAAGTGGCAGAATGGAATCATGGTATCACTCTGATAATTCCCTTCTGACATCTACAGTACTGTGTCACAAGTAACCTGGATAATTAGGAGACATAAATGTGGAACACGAACAATTGTAAAGAGCAGTGCTAAACATGGGATTGGATAATTAGACACCCAAGTTTTTAAACAAAAGAAAACTGATATTAACACTTAATATCAGAAAACTGATATTAAAAGAAAACTGATTTAGCACTTTCACTGCTTCCTGCTTACAAACTAATGTGGTTAATAGAGATATTAACCACATTTGTTTGTACGTAGGAAGCAGTGAAAGTTGAAGCTGAGGGTATATTAATCTTGGAAATCTATTGTATTTAATTAGAAATCCTCTAGTAAAATAAGACTATAAAATGTTATAATAAAAAGTAGAACTGTTTTTCCCTCTTACAGAAATGGTATAAATGAAAAACCAATGACAATTTTGCCATTGTTTTACTGAAAAAAATGAGGTATTTGTTTTTTTCCAGTTAGCATTGTATTTCTCCTTTGACACTGTATGGCAGAGCTTTCCAAACTGTGTGTCGGGACACGTTAGTGTGTTGGCTGCAGTGTCTTGGTGTGTTGCGGCTGCTGCTGCCTCTTGGCTTCCATGCAGGTTCTAGTGCCTGCCTTGTGCCTTGCTGCCTCCAAACCTGCTGTGATTCTGCACAGGTCCTAGTGCCTGTCTTGTGCCCTGCTGCCTCCAAACCTGCTGTGATTCCGTGCAGGTCCTAGTGCCTGCCTTGTGCCCTGCTGTAAGAGTGTGTCACGAAATGATGCCCTGCTGTAAGAGTGTGTCGCGAAATGATGCATGTCTAAAAAGTGTGTCACCAACATGAAAAGTTTGGAAAGCTCTGCTGTATGGAATTGTAACTTACCCACTTCTTGAGCTGATCTTAGAATTCTATATTTAGAATCTGTCATAAGTTTTAATTCCAAAGCTTTTACATAATTTAGAAGAATGGAAAATAGATAGATAGATAGATAGATAGATAGATAGATAGATAGATAGATAGATAGATAGATAGATAGATAGATCACTGTAGTTCAGCAAGGGTGGTTTTCCGTGTAGAACAGTGAATTGCCTTTTTTGTTGGATTAGGTCCCTGTTTCTTGATGTACACATGTGGTGATCTCTAACAGGTCCAGATCACACTCTGTTGGATACCTAATCTTGTTAGATGATTGTTCTCTCGATCTTGACATCTAGAGTGCAGCATAGTGATTTAGAGGAACTATAGATCTAGACCAGCGGAATCACAGCAGGTTTGGAGGCAGCAAGGCACAAGCTGCTGGCTGGGGAATTCTGGGAGTTGAAGTCCAGACATCTTAAAGTTGCTAAGGTTGAGGAACACTGATCTAGACTATAGTAGCATTTTCACAGTTCAAAGTACTGTATACCTATAATCATGTTTTTCATTATTAATCACAATTAAATGGTTGCCCTCTATTTTACAAGCCCAGGTCTAATATTCCACCTGCCATATCATGGTGCAGGGTTTCTGTTATGCTAATTAAATTATGCCATATGTGCATTTAAAAATCTTCCTTACATTTGGAGGCGGTGGTGGGAAACCCTTCTCATTTTCATCTAGGCAGCTAAAATAGTACAAGCAAGGCCTGTCGGTTCTTGAACATAATCTTGAGTATTGGGTCAGAAACATAAACATTCAAGTTTGGATCAAAGCTAACATAACAGGTTCAATTTTTGCATGCTTTTTGAAAATATACTGTAAATCTGCATGCAAAAATATAATACTTTTTACTCAGATTGGAAAAAAAGTATGCCGAGTCCATTCAGCAATCTGCATAATGAAAGACATTCATATTGGCTAAATTTGAAAGATTTATATTCTTGGTTTTTAGACCACTTTGGGCACAGCTGAATAAGAGTTGCAGGAATAGAATGAAACGTAGCTTGAGAAAGTGCTAGTGAAACTGGAATTCCTGTGCAATGTGAGGAGAAATCCGGAGAAGCACAATTGCCAGTAGTAGTCTATCTCTTGCCTGCCTGAATGGCAAGTGCCTACTGCCTTTTTTTAAAAATAAGCACAGTGGCTGCCAGGCTGGGTTCTTCCAAGTAGTTTGAAGGGAAGAAAGGCTTGATTTGTGCCAGGCTTTTGAACTTTTCACACTAAAAACCTCCACTTATCACATTCAGACTTCTGCCACTTTCAAATTATACAGCAGAGAAAGAATTTTAATTTTTTAGTAAGTATGTCCCCATAGGGGGCGTGGTGGCTCAGCGGGTAAGACGCCAGGCTTGTCGATCGGAAGATCGCAAGTTCGGAGGTTCGAATCCCTAGCCCCGCGTGACGGAGTGAGCTCCCGCACTAGCTCCAGCTCTTGCCAACCTAGCAATTCGAAAGCATGCAAATGCAAGTAGATGAATAGGTACCACTTCGATGGGTAGGTATCAGCGTTCCGCGCACGTCATGAGGCCACATGACCATGGAAGCATCTTCGGACAATGCTGGCTCTTCGGCTAACAAACGGAGATGAACACCGGCCCCTAGAGTCGGACATGACTGCACAAATGTGCGGGGGGAACCTTTACCTTTACTATGTCCCTCCATGTCTTACAAATACATTTATAATTTATAAGCTACTTCCCAATAAGCTGCAAACAAGTAATTCTAGAAGAGCCATATGTACACAAAGACTTGGATCTCTCTCTCTTTCGTTACTAACTTGGTCTGAGACTTTCTGTACACTTGAAATGGTGTTTAATAATCCTTAAAAAAGATTTTTATAGTTATAAAATTCTTCATTATAAACCTGGAAGCAATCAGGCTATTGGTACATCCAGAAAGCAACTCTCCAATCTAAATTTGACATTTCACAGTGGGTAAGACTTAAGGAAAAGATAGGCCACAGTAAGTCTGTTAAAAAGTTTACTGTAAACTAGAGTGATCTAACACATTGTAACTTCCTTATCATTCTAGGTAATAAATCAGTCTATATCACAAAGGTAGTTTATAGTTATTCTAATAAGAACAGAAGTCTTTCCTCTTCTTCCAACAGAGATAAAAGGAGAGGTTAGAAAAACCAACTGGGAGGAGAAAAAAGGGAAGTAAAAGATAAAAGAGAGTGAGAGTATTTGCTAAAAGTGAAGGGAAAAAACTGATTTTAGTGATTTGTCGTCTTCCTTCTCTTTTGTTCTTTTTGCTGGCTGGGCTAGATTAACAAAAATTGTTCCCATTCATTGCTAGATTTTCTAAGGATTAAACCATTTCCATGGATTGTCAAGGATTAAACTTTAGACCCTTAATTAGCTATTTATTAAGCCCATAATTATATATTGTATTATATATACAATGCAGGGGCGTGGTGGCTCAGCGGGTAAGACGCCAGTCTTGTCGATCGGAAGATCGCAAGTTCGGAGGTTCGAATCCCTAGTCCTGCGTGCGGAGTGAGCACCCGCACTAGCTCCAGCTCTTGCCAACCTAGCAATTCGAAAGCATGCAAATGCAAGTAGATGAATAGGTACCACTTCGGTGGGTAGGTAACAGCGTTCCACGCGCGTCATGCCGGCCACATGACCGCGGAAGCGTCTTCGGACAGCGCTGGCTCTTCGGCTAACAAACGGAGATGAGCACCGGCCCCTAGAGTTGGACACGACTGCACAAATGTGCGGGGGGAACCTTTACCTTTAAGCCCATAATTATATATTTCCCATGGCAGCCACTGCCTTGTGGAACAACCTTCCCCTTGAGATCCACAGGCCCGGACCCCCGTAGCCTTCCAGAAAGCCATAAAGGGCTGGCTCTTCCCCCAGGTGCTAGGATAGGGTGAACTTGGAGCTGGGGGATACTGGTGTTGGCTGCATTGAAGGAGACTGGATGAGGCACCCGCCTGTTTCTGCTTTTATTGTTTTATGGTGTTTGGTTTTACATAACTGTTGTGAGCTGCCCAGAGTTGTGGTTTTAAGATGGGCATCCCGACAAGGCTTTTAAATAAATAAATAAAGTATTTCCTAGAACATTTTTAAAACAGAAAGGGGAAATTTTTTAAAAAAATCAGTCTAGTTCACCATTCCTAATTCTTGCGGCTACATATAGCATAGCATAAATACGAATTTAGAGATGATTAGCTTGTACTACTTTGTTTAGCAATTCATCCAGGCAGAATCAGTTTCATTTGGTCATCCATGAAAATATCTATCAGATAGATTTTCTTTTTATTTTACCATCTTTTAAGAGAACAAATACGTTCTAGGAAAATATTATTGGAACCAAAATCCTAAGTTATTGGAATCTGCTTTCACATCGTACAAACCCAATTGAAACCACTAATATTAAATAAATTAAAATTAGAATTTGATCTACCTTTTGTATTTTGAATTTCACTATTTTAACAATAAAAATAGAATAATTTTAGAAAATTTGAGCCATCAAATTGTTTGTAAATGTCAAGAATATTACTAAATAAAAGGCTATCTAGTTCTTCCTATAATAAAAGATATTACTAGAAAAAGACAACACCCTGACTACACATAGTATCTCTGGAGAGTGTGTTTACTTTTAATGGGTTCTGCCAGCATCTAATTGCCAAGGTTATCTAATCTCAGTGGCAATTCTCCACTGTTAATACTGGCTTCCTGATAACAGTTGTAATAACCTAGACAACGGTAGTATGAATGCATCAGAAAGTATAAGCCTCTTACGAATTTATTCAGAAGAAGCTCTGCTATAGCTCCCTATAAAATGAGTTTAGGATTACAGGTTTTGCTGTTTTTTTATAGTGCTTGTTTTACTGGAATAGGAGTTTTCCCATTTCAAGTGGCAAGCATAACTCCAGAGGGAATTGGGTATTTCAACAAAGAGGGAGGAAATGCTTTTGCAGCAATGTTCACTTGACTCCAGTTTTGGGTCACAACATGATGATAAAACCTTTACAAAGCTGGTCCTATTATTTGGATTCCTTTCAGCCTGTGGATTTTGAGGATGTAGATCTGCCCCTTTTCCCTCCTGGCTGATCAAATTGACCAGGATGGCACTGGTCTCATGGTTTAGGAGGTAATTAACGCTTTCTTGTGGGCTCAGTGTCACCCGTTCTGTAAAGTAGTTAAACGAGCATTATTAAAGACACCTTCCCTTAACCTGGAAAATCTAGGAAATTACAACCCAGTTTGAAATATATCACTTTTGGCTAGGATAACCAAGAAGGTGGTGGCATTGGCGCTTTATTGATAATGCTATTACCCCGGATGGAATGATAATGGACATACTAAAAGAACAGAGTGACGAAGTTTGCTGTTTCAATTTCATTTGAACATTTTAAAGACATACAGTAGGACTGTCAATTATGTCTTAAATAATATTTGGATGCATTTGGAATAATATTGTAACAGTGGCTTTCATTTAATTTTGTTTAGAAAAATGGATTAAAACTTATTCTGTGGCTCTAATTTAAATAATTTTAAAATTATGGAAGGAAGTAAAATCACTAAAAAGGAATCTGAAGTGCCATAAACAGGTATCCTGGTGCAGTATAGTTATTTTTTTTAATAATATTTAAATGTCCTGTGGAAGATCTTGGTCTTACTTGCTGAACCTCTGGATGGGAGCCTACTTTGCTAGAGCTTGTGCTTCTGTATGGGCTATTATGCACAGCTGGGCTTAAACAGGAGTAGAAATAGAGTCCTTACGAAGTTTTCTTCTTACACTGTTCTTTACTTTGTTTTCCTGACAGGTTGGAAATGAATTTGGATATTTTCCCAAGGATTTACTTGAAATAAATCATATTTATACTCATGATGAGCTAGAATTACCAACAGATGTAAGTTATTTAAATTTGTGTGTTGTTTTCCAGCTACATGCCACAATAGAATTGTATGCAGACAGTAGAAATGGAGTACAAAGGAGAAAAGTGATGGGAAAAGAAGGAAACGGTTCATCAAGTGTTTGTCTGTGTTTAAGCTAACCACCAACTGGGTGTAATTAGTTTTTTCAAATATTGGGAGGAAGGCTGGAGAGAATTCTACTAGTTTATTAAGCTTGCACAAAATGCAACCCACTAAGCTGACTCGACAGTTGTCAATCCTTTCTTTTTTCACCAGTCCTGTATGAAAATACACAGCAGATTCAGTAAACCTTTATTTTCCTGCCTGACTGGGACATAGAAAAGAAGGGCATTGTCAGGCTCCTACCATATCAGATTACCAGATTTTGTGAATTGTATTTATGTTAAATAGCATCATTGCCTGCCTAATATAATCCAGTGCAGTCCACTTCCATTGTGAATATAGGATTGCATCTGTAGCTTGAAGATAGTGGTGTATAAATTGTGATATAATCCAATCTAATATATTTTAAGTTCTGTGCAACCTGGTACAATGCATAGTTATAAAATCTCAAATAGGCTTGATGGGCTTTATTGATGGGTAAATATGAGAGGATTGCAGCACAATGATGATGATGAATTGTGGTTTCTTAACAATAAAGCCTTTGACAATATATAATTATTTATCTTCTTTTCATATCAGCAATATTAAAAATATGGGGGGCAAGTAAAAAAAACCCTGAGTATACATACTCTTGTTTATATTTTAAAGAGTTTCTGACTGCTAGTCTGATCACTTATCTAGTCTCTAGGAACAATTAATATAAATGTATTTTTTTTAAAAAATGGTTTAAATTTAGGGTTTTTTATTTCAGGAAACAGACTTTGTTTGCTTTGATGGAGGCAAAGATGATTTTGACAATTATAACGTGAATGAACTTTTAAAACTATCAGAGAACATGGAAACTATAGAACCAGAGTTGGAAACTGTAAAGGAAGAAGTGATTGATTGGACAGTGTCTGTTGATCCAGAGATTGAAAATGGTTTTGAAATAGGCTTAAAAGGCAATGAGGACTATGCCAAAATTGATGGACAGAGCAGTTTTCTCCATAAAAAGAACGAGAATGTAGAAGAAGCTCTTGATTCCAAGGGAGAGAGCCTAGTTATAAGTAAGGAGACAGACAATTCTCAGGGAGACAAAAATGCACATCAGCCTTCAGGAGAAATGCTGCAGGAAACATTAAAAGTGCCAAAACATGAAAGTGCCAAAAATTATGACAAGTCTCAGGGTGAAGCTGAACAATCAGATTATGGAGATAAAAATGCTGCTGCTTATACACTTTTACACCAAGAAGTATCAGAAGACTTGAAAACAACATTTGGCTCAACTGCAGATGCCTTTGTGTCTGATGATGAGACAACTAGCCTTGTTACATCACATGATGGTGACAACTTCAGGGAAGATCTGGACATTGATTCTTACGATATAGAGAAGCAACAAGAACCAGAGGCACAATCAGAAGAAATTCCTTCATTATCATTTGTAGAAGAAGAAATCACATTGTCAAAAGACCCAGAAGCTGAAAAGATGTCACCTGATGGTGTATTTGAATCAGAAGCAAGCAGTGATAGTGATGATGATAACCATGATGAAGGTGGTGGTGGTGGTGGTGGTGATGATAGTACTGGGGAAGCTGCTGCAAAACTACAGCATGAAACAAAAGATGATTCTGCACATTTAGGAGATAATTTTATTGCAGTTGTCAGTGGAGATGAAAGAACAGATGATGATGATGATGATGATGATGATGAAGAAGAAGAAGAAGAAGAAACTTTATCTAGAAAACAGCAAAATACTGAGCATGTGTTGACACATTCAGATACTTCATCTGAAGATGATCCTTTAATATCAGAACATGATTTTATTAAAGAAGAGATGCATGATGTAAATATCAGAGACCTTACAGGAGAAACAGATACAACTCAGTACTATGCAGAAGAGGATGCAAAAAATGAAGAAGAACAAACTAGAGAAGAACAACTGCCAAGCATTTCTACACATAATTTGGGTACTTTTTCTAATTACGTAGATGACCAGCAACCTAAAACATCTATGAAAACAACAGAAGAAACATTAAGTCCATCTCTAGATATCAAAGTTGACTCAGAAGGCCTTTCTCTAAATAAAATAATGAAAGAGAATGAAAGAGAAGAAAAAAGTGAGGACAATAGCTTGGAAAAAATGGGCAAAACAGATGAGAAAGGTAATCAGCCAATGAACATAGTACCAGATTTGACAGAGGACCTAATGAATAAGTCACTAAGTGATTTGGATGATGCTGAATTCTTAGAAGAAAAAATAAAGGAGGGCGCAAAGGAAGATAAAGAAGATTTTGAATTAAGAAAGATTTTCAGTGATAAGAAGCAGTCAAATGGCTCTGCAATGGGAAATACTTCCAATGAGAAAAATATGGAAGTGCCTATTGAACAGTCTCAACAAGAAACTGCAATGCAGGATTTAGAAGATGAAGAGGATGACCTTACCAGTAGCAAGAAAACATTTGAGGAAAAAACTGTTCTAGAAAAATCTAAGAGAATTGCACAACATAGAAACCTTACTCAACATAATATTAATTACAATGAAGCTGATTACTTAAATACAGAAAAATCACTCAGAGAAGAACTCCAGCCTATAGACCTAGAAGCTGAAGATTATGATTTCATAGAGGAAACAGAAGAGGAGTTACTACAAGATGAAAATGCTGAAAGTGCCAAATTATCCAAGGAGCAACTTATAGATGATCAGAGTTTCAAATTAGATACTGAAATTCCAAGCCCTCAGCTGCAAATGCCAAATAATGCTATTTTAAAAACTGCTAATCCTGTTGATGAAACAGGAGAAGAAGCAATGACACTTGATCAGGCTAAGCAAGAAGCTGTGGGGGAAGAACCTAACAAGGCCAGTGGTGAGGCAGCGCAAATAAATTACAATTCTCAACAGAATAAAATGAGGGGAAATGAGGAAGAGGAGGAGGAGATGAAGTCAACAATATTGCCTGAAATTAAAATATCTCCGCATGAGGAAAAAACTCTATATGATAAAATAATGCCAAGCAATTTAAACATTTCTGAACCAGAAGACAGGGATTATGATGTCAGTCAAAGAAATGAGCACCTCCCTGCAGATTTTTCAGAAAAGGGTCTTAAAGTCCCACAGATCTCAGAAAACCAGTTCCAGCACTTTCATGATCCCAGAGATGTGATGGAAAACCCACATGAACTTACAGAGCCAGAATATAGTGAGTCTGTGACCCAGCTCCGTATAACGAAAGAGTTTCTTGATGAAAAACGTATTTCACGTTTACAAAAGTATCTTGGGCAACAGCATCTTTTCAGAATAGAGTATTTGTTTCATGACATGGAATTAGAGCTGATGCTTGCTCAGAAACATAGTGATAATCAAGAGGACACTGAAAAAACTTTGGATCAGATCCTTGAATCTTCAGAGTCTAATATTCTGGACATTCTGAACAAGGTTTTAGATTCAAGGGAGTTGGAAAATAAAAAGGAGATTAAAGAAACAGACTTGTTTGATGAAGAAGCTGCTTTAATGGATGATATACAGGAGCTAATGTATTCATTAAGGCAAAAATACTCTCCAGTTAGCGAGAGTGCGCCACTTGCATCCCTTCCGAAAGCAGGGATGGACTTCCCCGATCCCATTAAAGGTAAGACTTCAGGCTGCAGTTCCACACCACTTAGTTGGGAATAAACTCCATTCCCTTCATGGTTCATATTTTTTAATATATTTAGGATTGTGCTTTATAATGATTTGGTGACAGAGCTGGAAAGAATGCCAGATTCCCTTGTGATGTAAGCAAATTTGATAGTAATCTCAGAGTAAATGTCAACTATTTCTATAGCCCTTGACTAGACTAATGGTTAAGGATAGATTTTAACAAAGTTGTTGGGCTTCACATCTGATTATATTACTTGACAAGGATATGACAAATCAATTTGTTCCAGATTTAAATGACAGAAAATCAGCTCATCATAAACTGATTTTTTAAAGAACTTTATTAATTTTCAGAGTATAATTAAAATACAAAATATAGAATATAGAACAGATAGAATACAGGACTAAAGAAAAACTATAAAAGTGCGGAACAGAGAAGCAGAAAGTGACTTCTGACCTTCTCCAATACAGATATGAATACATTTACAAATATAATCTCTTACCATTAGTTAAACCCTAGTAACATTATTTCTATCAGATCAAACCATTTAATCATTAAAACCCAAAATCAAAACTTCATTTTTTTTTCTGACACAAGCAAGTAGTCTGAAAGTGGTTACCAAGTAGAAACAAATCCAGAAACAGTATTTTCTCTTACCAGCGCTGTTAACTTGGCCATTGGGCCAGCTCCATCAGTTTGATAATCCAGTCCTCCACCGTAGGTATTTGGGTATCCTTCCATCTTTGTGCATATAAAATTCTTGCTGCTGTAATCATATATAAAAGCAAAGTCCCATGTTGTTTCTCAAGCTGCATCTCCATCAGACCCAAGAGAAACAGTTCTGGTTTTTTTTGTAAGTCCACTTTAAGGATCTTTTGAATATTAGCACATATTTGGTCCCAAATTTTTTTGGCCTATTCACAAGTCCACCAAAGGTGATAAAAAGTTCCTTCACCAAGAGAACATTTTCAACAAACTTTCGTTACTCCATTTTTGACAACTTATTAGGAGTTAAATACCAATGATACATCATTTTATAAAAATTCTCTTTTAAGTTATAATTCAAAGTAAATTTTAAACCTTTGTTCCACATGTTCTCCCATTGCTCCAACATAACATTGTATCCAAAATTCTTAGCCCATTTAATCATACATTCTTTAACTTGTTCATCTTTTAAATTCATCTGTAACAACATTTTATATATCTTTGTAATAACATGTTCATCATTTATACAGAGTTCCATTTCAAATTATGTTGTTTCATTAACAAACCTGAAATTATTTTTATCCACTTTAAAACGTTCTAACAATTGTAGATCTGTAAACCAATGACATGTAAAATCTTCCAACTCTAACAGTTCCCTTGTTTTAAGCTTCGGTTCACCCTCTTCAAAATTTAACAAATCTTTATAATTTAACCAACTTGTTCCCCCGTTTTCTCTTCTAACAAATGCTTCATGAGGTGACAACCACAATGGTACATTAGGAGACAGTCTTGCTTTATATTTGTTGCAAACTGTCATTATGGCACTCCTAACAAAATGGTTTTTAAAATCTTTATTAACTTCAATTTTATCATACCACAAATAGGCATGCCACCCAAATCTCAATTCATATCCCTCAAGTTGCAGTAACTTCCTGTTCTTCAAAGTTATCCATTCCTTCATCCAAAGCAAACAACAGGCATCAAAATACAATTTTAAATTAGGTAAACCAAAACCTCCTCATTCTTTGGCATCTTGTAACAATTTATATTTAATTCTTGGTTTCTTGCCTTGCCAAATGAACTTAAGAGATATCATTCTGCCATTGTTTAAATGGTAAATCTGTCAACAAAATTGGCATAGTCTGAAAAAGAAACAACATCCTAGGCAAAACATTCATCTTAATCATAGATATTCTACCCATAAGAGACAATTGTAATTTTTCCCACCTTAACAGATCTTTTTTCACATCATTCCAAATTTTAACATAATTATTCTGAAACAACATACTATTCTTGGTTGATAAAATCACCCCCAAATATCTAACCTTTTTTTCAATCTTAAAACCAGTCTTACCCATCAACAATTCTTGATTGGACGAAGTCATATTTTTGGTCAGCATCTTTGTTTTTTGTTTATTTATTTAAGTCCTGCCAATGACCCAAATTCTCTCAATTTCTTCATCAGATGCTCCACAGCAGAGCTTTCCAAACTGTGTGTGGCGACACAAAAGTGTGTCGCCACACACAGTCTGGTGTGTCGCCACACAACCCAGAAGCGCTGATCATCATCAGCGCTTCTGGGTTTTCCCGCGGCGACACACCAACAGCGGTTGGTGTGTCGCCGCGGGAAAACTTTGGAAAGCCCTGCTCCACAGTATCCAGAGGGTTTTGTATCAAAACTAAATCATCAGCGAAAGCCCCAATAAACCCCAATAAAAACAATACTGTATACGTAACAATTTTCATATACTGTACCTTGCATATTATTTTAAGATTACTAGTGTGTAGCTGATAAAAATGTTGTACCAGTTCTGTTCGAGAATATTGAAAACAACAACAACAATAATGTGGATAAATAAGTAATGGCCTGGCAAAAGATTATTGTTCCTGAGACCTTACATTGTGACACTGTTATTTATTTTATTTTGTTCCCAAAATTAGTTAATATCTTAGCAATTAGGACTGTAATCTTATTGGAAAGTATAAGAAATGTGCTATAGCTAAACAAGGTCTGATCAATGCCTGCATAAAAGACTACCTAGGAATTTGCTGCCATGAGTTCTAAGATGAAAAAAAGACAAGAGAAAACAAAAACAATAAAAAAGAATCCATCCTCCTGCAGGGTTCTTGCAGGAAAAAAAAAGTGGTTTTAATATCTATGTAGGTATTGTGCTTAATTTCAAACACTAAGTTAGAGATAACTAAAATAAATTTGCAAGAAAAATGTGTCTTAGTAAACATAATTCAAGAAGTAAGTAAAGTAAAATGTGTCTTAGTAAAAGTGTGAGCTTATAACTAAGATACATATCTCTACTCACTGTAGCTAATGGAAAACAAACATCATATGACAGACATACTGTGGAAACCCTGGTGGAAGGGATAGATCAAAAGTTTCCACAAGACATAGAGCAGATATTTGAAAAAGAAGAAATTGTTCAACTGGATCAATCAAAAGAAGAAAGGAGCATTTTGATAGAGACTGGAATTGTGGTTAATATGGAAAACAAGGATGTTCCTGAGGATGACAGAAGCTTGCCAGATGTAGATATAGTCTTTGGATCAGTTGATTCGGGAACTAAAAAAGACTTCATTACAGGTAACTTTCATGGTAGCTTGTTTCTTGTTTCTTTATACAAAAGTAGCATATAAAAGTAGCTGTAAGATTATAATTAAGAAAATGACTGTTTTTAAAGATACGTTCATTACTAGAGAGACATCCTCTTCTGCATGTAAATTTTTAAAGAGACAAATGCCTTAGAGGGATAAAAGTTGTTATCATGAATCAGATTATATCAAAGCCATAGAGCTATTTGGTTTCAATATAGCAGATTATGACAACCTAGTCAGTGTGGTTTATAAGCCATGGTTGATGGCTTAGGGTATGGTGCAAACTTAAGTAATTATAGTGTATTCAGCAAAACATAGTTAAGCAAACAATAGCTAGGGACAAAGTACAAACTCAGCAGTGGAAACAAAGCACTGTTTTTCTTTAAATAGTGCTAGGAGTCCATTGTACTTACCTCATGATAGTAAAACAAGAAACACTATATTTCAAAATTAATAGACTGATTATGTGCCATCAAGTTGCTGTCGACTCCTAGCAACCACACAGATAGATTTTCTCCATGACGATCTGTCCCTGACCTGGTCTTTCAGGTCTTCCAGTGGTGCACTCATAGCCTTGCTGCTGGTCGTCCTCTTCTTCTCTTCCCTTCCATCTTTCCCAGCATCAGACCCTTCTCCAGAGAGTTAGGTCTTTGCATAATGTGTCCAAAGTAGGATAATTTGAGCCTAGTATTTCAAAACGTCTAATCAAAAACATTGATAAGTCATACTAAGACTGCAGTTCTGAAACTTCTACCAGAGGATAAGTTCCAGTAAACTGAATGGATTTGCTTTTGAGTAAACATTCTAAGGATTCTTGTTGTCACGCTGAAATTGAATATAAACTTAGATACAATTCTAGTCAAAAAATTGATTCAATGAGTCCACTCAAGTCTATTCAAAAATCAGTTCAATGAGGGAACTGATCGATCAATCTCTCTCTTGATGTTAGTAAATTAAAATTTCTAGAATCCCTCACTATCCATTCTGATTAAACTGTAAAACTAAAATGTACAGATCAGGGGTACAATTAAAATAAGAGTTAAGCAGACTTCAAACACGAACAGTGTAATTATAACTTCAAAAGAGGTAGCCTTATTTCAAAGTTCCAACAAAATAGTGGAATCTAGTGAGAGTTAAATGCTAATATATGTATTATTCATTATATCATAAGCTTTCTTGGTCTAGAAATTGATTTATCAGTTGCATAAAGTTATTTTCAGTTGGCCTGTATTTTTAAAAATTTTCATTTCATTGGCGATCACTCATAGCCGAGTAAGATTGTCTTCCAAAGGTAAAATTTTAACAGTGGATCCGTAAGTGGCTATAAAGGCCAATTCTGGATCCGCACAACCTCCCACAGTGAGGGCATCGGTTTCCGGGTGGGAGACGGTCATGATGAGGGTTTGCCTGACGTGCCTTCCTTTTAGCTCTTTTCTCCCTTTCGCCCTGTACTCGTGCTTCTTCAAAGTCCATAGCGCCATTAATAAAGGCTGACCTCCAATTGAAACGCACCACCAGCATTGAAACAATGATCATCCAACATCAACTTCGCTGGACCGGTCATGTTGTTCGAATGCCCGACCATCGTCTTCCAAAGCAGCTACTTTTAAAAATACAGTGGAACTGTATAGTTGCAAGGCACTTCAGTAGGATCCAAGAATTCTTAAAACATAGTTTATGGAAGAGAGATCTGGAGACATAGTTGAAGAAAGCCAGCAGAGAGCAGATACTAAGTCATGTATATTCTTTTGTAGGATATAGAAAAAGATAACATAATTAAATGTAAAATTACAGTTATACTGCTCAATATAACTTTAGAGAAATAAGGAGATTTTGAATTTTAGGAATTTGTTTCCAGGAGACTAGAATGAGGGGATTACATTTCTTGTGAACCACCCCTTTTCTTCCCCTTGTATTTTTTAGACGAAATTTGTAAACAGACCCTGAATACCACTCAGTGTCCTGGGTGTTGGGTCTTTTAAGCTGATTCCCTGTTGAGAGTTGTTGCATTGTGTCTGCAGAAATACTTAATCAGCTTTTTATCAATTTGGATTTTGAAAGCGCAGTGTCAAGTAGTTTGACTGACAATTTAGATGTTTGGACTATTAGACCGTTTTGATACCTTAAAATGCTAGGAGGTTGAACCAGTGGTCTTAAATGGTCCCTTTCAGCTCTATGATTCTATGAGATCTGTAAAGCATGTTTTTATTTGCTTAAAACATACTTTTGATTCATTTAGTATAATTGCTGGCTGTGGTTTCCATATTGTATGATTTTTTTAGGCTGCTTTACTTAGTCGCTACAGAGTTTTCTCCAGGATTGCACGCAGGTCCTAGTGCCTGCCTTGTGCCTTGCTGCCTCCAAACCTGCTGTGATTCCGCACAGGTCCTAGTGCCTGCCTTGTGCCCTGCTGTAAGAGTGTGTCGCGAAATGTTGCCCTGCTGTAAGTGTGTGTCGCGAAATGATGCATGTCTAAAAGGTGTGTCACCAACATGAAAAGTTTGGAAAGCTCTGCCGTAGGCACTGAGGCACTGCAAATACTTTTTGAATACATTTCAAAGAAAGGCTTTGAAATGAGCAGGGGTACAGATGTCTATGAAGGTTCTCAGTCATCCAGGTGGAACAGTCTGTGGCTTGAATCATGTCAACTGGATTTCTATTTTCTTAGTGGAAACGTTTCACTCCTTATCCAAGGAGCTTCTTCAGTCTGAGTAAAGTTAGTAAGGGAATCCTTAAATATGTTTCTAGGCTGGCTGTGTGACCTTGCACCTGGGGCTAGGTCATGGTTATTTTTGAGATGTTTTTTTCTAAGTCCCTTTATCATCTAAAGGAGGATCGTTAAGATTACCCTGCTGCTGTTGAGCTTGTGAAATGGTCTTAATCTTCCTAGGCACAGAAGACAAAGCAGGAAGGAAGATAGGGGAAAGGTTATGCCTGAGGCCCCCACCTCTATTCAAGGAAGGATTTTCCAAGTTGGCATGAATGGATTCCTTGACCCCTCTCTCAAACCACCTATCTTCTCTGTCTAAAATGTGAACATTAATGTCCTCAAATGAGTGTCCTTTTTCCTTTAGATGAAGATAAACTGCTGACTCTGGTCCTGTGGTGTTACTTCTCCTGTGTTGGGCCATCCTCCTGTACAAAGGTTGTTTGGTTTCTCCAATGTAGAGTTCAGAGCACTCCTCACTGCACTGGATTGCATACACTACATTGCTTTCCTTGTGTTTTGGAGTTTGATCTTTGGGGTGTACAAGCCTCTGTCTCAGTGTGTTGGTGGGTTTGAAATATACAGGTATGTGGTGTTTGCCAAATATCCGTTTGATCTTTTCAGACACGCCAGCCATGTAAGGAATGACCAGGTTCTTCCGTTTACTCTGAGTCTCAGCCCTATCTGTTGCTGTTTTAGGTCTGGTAGACTTAGATTTGGTGAAGGCCCAATTTGGATATCCACAGGCCTGCAGAGCTGTTCTCAGATGCTGCTTTTCATTCTTTTTGGAATCCATGGAGGTGGGGATGGTTTCTGCTCTGTGTGACAATGTCCTGATGACTCCTAGTTTGTGCTGCAGTGGATGGTGGGAGTCAAACATCAGGTATTGATCTGTGTGTGTGGGTTTCCTGTAGATCCCTATTTCTAGCTTGCCACCGGTCCCAATGAGGACTTCACAGTCTAGGAATGCCAGTCTGTTGTCCTTGGTGTCTTCTCTGGTGAAGCTAATGTTGGCATCTATAGTGTTTATATGGTCCGTGAAGGCCTGTACTTCCTGGGCCTTGATTTTGACCCAGGTGTCATCCACATACCTAAACCAGTGGGTGGGCACCGTTCCCTGGAATGTGTTGAGTGCTTTCTTCTCCACTTCTTCCATGTATAAATTGGCCACAATGGGTGACACAGGAGAACCCATGGCACAGCCGTGTTTTTGTCTGTAAAAGTCACCTCTGTATGTGAAATAAGTGGTGTTAAGACACAGGTCCAGAAGATGGCAGATCTGGTTTGGGTTGAGATGGCTTCTCCTTTCCAGGGTGCTGTCCTCTTCTAGTCTCTTCCTGACAGCGGATAGAGCATGAGTGGTGGGGATGCTGGTGAAAAGGGAGGACACATCAAAGGAGACCATAGTCTTTCATACAGATGAAACTATGGTCTCCTTTGATGTGTCCTCCCTTTTCACCAGCATCCCCACCACTCATGCTCTATCCGCTGTCAGGAAGAGACTAGAAGAGGACAGCACCCTGGAAAGGAGAAGCCATCTCAACCCAAACCAGATCTGCCATCTTCTGGACCTGTGTCTTAACACCACTTATTTCACATACAGAGGTGACTTTTACAGACAAAAACACGGCTGTGCCATGGGTTCTCCTGTGTCACCCATTGTGGCCAATTTATACATGGAAGAAGTGGAGAAGAAAGCACTCAACACATTCCAGGGAACGGTGCCCACCCACTGGTTTAGGTATGTGGATGACACCTGGGTCAAAATCAAGGCCCAGGAAGTACAGGCCTTCACGGACCATATAAACACTATAGATGCCAACATTAGCTTCACCAGAGAAGACACCAAGGACAACAGACTGGCATTCCTAGACTGTGAAGTCCTCATTGGGACCGGTGGCAAGCTAGAAATAGGGATCTACAGGAAACCCACACACACAGATCAATACCTGATGTTTGACTCCCACCATCCACTGCAGCACAAACTAGGAGTCATCAGGACATTGTCACACAGAGCAGAAACCATCCCCACCTCCATGGATTCCAAAAAGAATGAAAAGCAGCATCTGAGAACAGCTCTGCAGGCCTGTGGATATCCAAATTGGGCCTTCACCAAATCTAAGTCTACCAGACCTAAAACAGCAACAGATAGGGCTGAGACTCAGAGTAAACGGAAGAACCTGGTCATTCCTTACATGGCTGGCGTGTCTGAAAAGATCAAACGGATATTTGGCAAACACCACATACCTGTATATTTCAAACCCACCAACACACTGAGACAGAGGCTTGTACACCCCAAAGATCAAACTCCAAAACACAAGGAAAGCAATGTAGTGTATGCAATCCAGTGCAGTGAGGAGTGCTCTGAACTCTACATTGGAGAAACCAAACAACCTTTGTACAGGAGGATGGCCCAACACAGGAGAAGTAACACCACAGGACCAGAGTCAGCAGTTTATCTTCATCTAAAGGAAAAAGGACACTCATTTGAGGACATTAATGTTCACATTTTAGACAGAGAAGATAGGTGGTTTGAGAGAGGGGTCAAGGAATCCATTCATGCCAACTTGGAAAATCCTTCCTTGAATAGAGGTGGGGGCCTCAGGCATAACCTTTCCCCTATCTTCCTTCCTGCTTTGTCTTCTGTGCCTAGGAAGATTAAGACCATTTCACAAGCTCAACAGCAGCAGGGTAATCTTAACGATCCTCCTTTAGATGATAAAGGGACTTAGAAAAAAAACATCTCAAAAATAACCATGACCTAGCCCCAGGTGCAAGGTCACACAGCCAGCCTAGAAACATATTTAAGGATTCCCTTACTAACTTTACTCAGACTGAAGAAGCTCCTTGGATAAGGAGTGAAACGTTTCCACTAAGAAAATAGAAATCCAGTTGACATGATTCAAGCCACAGGGGTACAGAGCACTTCTAGAAGCCACATTTATTTCCACACTCAAGTAGCTGCTTAAGAAGGTGTTTCCAGCTATCTCCCCCTGTATGTGTATGCACAGTCCCTGCTTTGTTTTCCTCAATAAAGTGAAGTAAGCTGCATGAGCCTGTAAAAAAATGTGGCTGTTTTAACGATTTGAAAAAAAGAGTATTTCATGCTTGTTCCTATGCTTTCCATAGCATCTTTCAAAGATGTGGACAGCCCTAGCATATACATACATGTGCAGCCTGCCACATAAATATTTTATGTGTCTGATGAAGTGGACTGTATTTATGAAAACTTATGCCACAAGATTTTGGTTTGCTTCTACATACTAACATGATTATTACTCACAGCTGTGTTGAGATGCCCCAAAACTATTGTTCAATAAAGATAATTTCTTTAAAAGGCTCAAAATCTTTGTTTTAATCTAAGGTCAAATTAATGCTAAGGATGAGGCAATGCAAGAAGATAGTAATCTATCAGAAGGAAACCGTGCTGCTCCATACATTCTTTCTATCTTGGATGGTGTAGTCCTGTCAGCCAAAGAAAATATGCAGCCCATCACAGAAATTGTAAGTATTTTATCTTTCTTGGTATATAGTAGCTTTAAAAGCCAAAACTAATTCCCATATGATTTAATAGAATTTACTTCCATGTAACTATATCATTGCAGAATTAAAATGCACACAGTATTTGCAGCCTATTCTGAACACTGTTCAAATAGTATCACTGGCACTTAAGTCTTTGACAAAAATTATAAACATGTAGGGGAGAAAAGCAAAATATAGTGGGGCATTTTTTAGTTTTAAAATGCAGTAGGAAAATAGCTACTTATGTAACACAACTTGATATTTTGTTAAAAATTCAGTTTTGGAGATTGCTTCTGTTGGTCTGTGTATATAGCTTACTTGGTTTTTAAGCACACATTTGAGAACCCCCATGTAGTTTTTGATGGGATATATGCTGGCGTAAAGGGGAAAAACCGAGGCTTGAGAATAAACAGACAAGAATGCAGCTTGTTAGGGCCAACAGTGTTTACTGCTTAGCATAGGGCAATAATGCAGATACAATCACATTATCGCAACAATGAAAAAGATGAATATACAGGATACATCATTGTAAAAGGAAAAACAAAACAAACTTATAAGCAGAGTTCCGTGTATTGATCCCAGGGCCAGAGTTCCTGCCATGGCCTATACCCAAAGCCAGGCATAGCTCACTCTGCCCAGTCCATGGGAAGTGAACACGTGAAGAACTACATGGCTAAGAGACATTAGAAATCAAGAAGACATAGAACACCATTTTGCATGGTCGTATATTCAGTTCTTCTAGCTTTCTGATTGGCTGGAAGTTAGCTGTTACACACACTAGGCCTCAAAGCACTAGCATTGGGTGGCAGTGCTGCATCTACGCACTGAGTTCCCCCCTTCCTTGCTCAGGGGGGGCTTGAGCAAGGCTTCCCACGGAAGGATTCAGGAGACCTTGTTCCCATGCAATCTAGTCAAAACAATACACACGTGACAGTTGCTATCTTGCACCTGCACTTCACGTCACCATGAGAAGGCTTTTGCTTTGCTTTGTACAGAAATAATTCGCCAGGGCAACACAAGAACTCTAACAGTTTTGCCTTCTTATATAGGGCTCAGTAGATCTAAGCTCCGAATATTGGAACCCTGAGATTGTCTGGAACCTAGAATCTGCGCTCTAAGTTCCATTCCCCTATCTTGTTTGCTACATAATAAGGAAAATAAATTATATGCTTTTCAGGAGCTCAGAAGAGTCCACATAACGTATTACAGCCATTCCCATATAAGAGAGATTTTTCCTGTCATTACAGCTTCCAACCCCCCCCCCCAACCCCCAACTTTTTTTTACCAAGAGCACATGCCAGTAAGGTAATGCTCAAGATCTTGTAAGGTAGACTCCAGCAATTCATGGAGCGAGAATTGCCAGATGTACAAGCTGGGTTTAGAAAAGGCAGAGGAACTAGAGACCAAATTGCCAATATCCGCTGGATAATGGAGAAAGCCAGGGAGTTTCAGAAAAACATCTATTTTTGTTTTATTGACTATTCTAAAGCCTTTGACTGTGTGGATCATAACAAATTGTGGCAAGTTCTTGGTGGTATGGGGATACCAAGTCATCTTGTCTGCCTCCTGAGGAATCTGTATAACGACCAAGTAGCAACGGTGAGAACAGAGCACGGAACAACGGACTGGTTTAAGATTGGGAAAGGAGTACGGCAGGGCTGTATACTCTCACCCTACCTATTCAACCTGTACGCAGAACACATCATGCGACGTGCTGGGCTTGAGGAATCCAAGGCTGGAGTTAAAATCGCTGGAAGAAACATTAACAATCTCAGATATGCAGATGATACCTTTGATGGCTGAAAGCGAGGAGGAGTTGAGGAGCCTTCTGATGAAGGTGAAAGAAGAAAGTGCAAAAGCTGGGTTGCAGTTAAACCTCAAAAAAACCAAGATTATGGCAACCAGCTTGATTGATAACTGGCAAATAGATGGAGAAAAAGTGGAGGCAGTGACAGACTTTGTATTTCTAGGCGCAAAGATTACTGCAGATGCTGACTGCAGCCAGGAAATCAGAAGACGTCTACTTCTTGGGAGGAGAGCAATGGCAAATCTTGATAAAATAGTTAAGAGCAGAGACATCACACTGACAACAAAGGTCCGCATAGTTAAAGCAATGGTATTCCCTGTAGTAACCTATGGCTGTGAGAGCTGGACCATAAGGAAGGCTGAGCGAAGGAAGATAGATGCTTTTGAACTGTGGTGTTGGAGGAAAATTCTGAGAGTGCCTTGCAAGAAGATCAAACCAGTCCATACTCCAGGAAATCAAGCCAGACTGCTCACTTGAGGGAATGATATTAAAGGCAAACCTGAAGTACTTTGGCCACATAATGAGAAGACAGGATACCCTGGAGAAGAAGCTGATGCTAGGGAAAGTGGAAGGCAAAAGGAAGAAGAGGGGCCGACCAAGGGCAAGATGGATGGATGATATTCTGGAGGTGACAGACTTAACCATGGGGGAGCTGGGGATGGTGACGGCCGACAGGAAGCTCTGGCGTGGGCTGGTCCATGAAGTCACGAAGAGTCGGAAGCGACTGAACGAATAAACAACAAAAGTCTTAACTAACGATATGTCTATGAAGGTTTTCAGTCAACTAACGAGTTTACATGCTCTTCCTGCACTCTTCTTCCGGTCAGAAGCCGGCGAAGCTTCTCCGCTTCCGGAACCTCCAACCGTGACTTGCAGGCACGGGCCGATGACGTTGAGGGTTCGTGGTGGGGTCACGGTGAGGTGACGTGTCCCTGTGGAAACAGGAGCCGCAGGGGGGCTGCTGCACCAACGGGCGAGGAGTTGAGCGAGAGGTTCGTCGCAGGCCGGTTTCTCGATGGGATCCGTTGTTCCTTCCGGCGGCAGCGGCGCCGCTCTGCTCTTGGGGCCGCTGTCCCGGGGCTATGCTTCCTTTACGGGCCGTCTTTTGTGGGTGAGGAAAGGAAGAGAGGGGGGTAGTCGAGGGGACCGAAGGGTCTTTTCTTGGGGAGGAGCGGGATAGCCGGTTGCCTTCCGTGCCTGGCCAAATTCCCACGGCTGCGGGCGGGCAAGGACGAGGGGGACGTATCGGCAGGGCAGCGGGGCCTGGTGAAGATCGCTGTTACCACGGTGGTGGACGGAAACGGAGAAAGCCGCTCTGTCGGCGAAGAAATAAGTGGAAGGTGGATCGGGGCTGCAGGGAAAAGAGGATGTGTTGTTGCTTTGGAAATAAAGAGTAATTAAAAAAAACTGCCAGAACAAAATGCTGGCTTCATACTTTGATTGATTGATTATGTGCCATCAAGTCGTTTTCCACTCCTAGCGACCACAGAGAGATCTTTCATACTTTAGGATCAGATGTTGTGGCTCTTGGTGGTCCTGTGTAAATGCAAGAAGTGCCAAGGAGATCAAGCAAAGGGGTGGGTTTTTTTGGGGGGTGGGTGTGTAATGGATTAAAGAAGTTGAATCCTTATTTGCTTTATACAAATGCTGAAGGTAGTAAAAATTGTGAGTTACAGCAGTCCTTGGTGGTGGTGGAGAAATAATTTATATATGAATATTTTGTTTCTGTGTTGATAATTTAGTTCTAATTATTAATGTTTGAGGAGCCATGTGAAGGAATAAGTACTTGATATAACTGTATGTTGACTTCTGGTAGTGAAACTATAAATGTGTAACCATCTGGATTGTAATTTAACATATTGTTTAAATGTAAACTTGTTTGGCTAGAGCAGTATCTTAAATTTATGTTGTTTTAGTCTTAAAACAGTGGTAAACTAATTATTTGAGGTACTTTTTAGTAGCATCCTATCATGGAACAAAAGGATAACATTATAGCAAGTCATTTTTTCTGAGATTATGGATGGGGGAAATAAGGCAAACCTGATGAGCTATGCTAAAACTATTTGATAGAATATATGCATGTTTTTAAAAGTTAGCTTAATGTATTATGTGCAAAGATGAAAATAATACGTTCAAAATCTGTGAAGTATTGGAATCTAAATGTGAATCATCAAGAATGATAAACTAGGATGTAATTAGGCTTAACTTGTTACCATTAGCTTCTGGATTTTTTCCCTATAATTTAAATACTAAAAATAGTAAAGAATATAAACTAGAATTGTTCTAAATAAATTCAGAGTAGGATAAAATTGCTTGAATTTCTACCCTTTAACTGTTGTTTCAGCTTAAACTTGCTTTCCTGGAGAGAATCTGATGGTTCTGTTGAAATCTGTTATGCTATTCTTCAGATCATTGTGTATATACTTGACTCTGGCTTTGTGGTTTTTGGGAATAAAATTATAATTGGATACATAAATTGTGGAATTAATTTGAGTGAACGTTTTATAAAATTTGTAGAGTAGTGTCCTGCTATTTCTAAATGTCCATTTAAATTATTTTAAATGTAGAAGCTTACCTTTTTTTTTTAGCTGGTTTCAACACTACCTGAAAACATGCAGCCTGGCCCTGACTTTCATGGATTTCCTTGGGAGCCCATTATTATCACTGCCTTTGCTGGAATTGCTACACTTGCTATTTTCTTCTGGAGAACCTGTCTATCTGTAAGTAAACTTTCATGACCTAGTATGCTAATAATTAGAGCAGATAACTAATTTTAGCAGTGAGTAATAAATCTTTGCAGATCAGTTGATGTCCTGTTTTTTATCATTAGAAGTAAAGCATAACATTTACTTTATATATGTAAAATGTGAAGTTAATAAAAAAGACTTAGCAGGTCATCTTTCCCATTCATCTGAAAAATGTCATATTAACATTTGGCTGCCAGCTTTGGTATTGCTGCTGTTATGACCAGGTTTCAAACAGTAATTGGAAAGGCATATTATTTAACTCATTGAGTTTTGATAATTTGGGCAATGGTCTGAATTTCCAGGATAAATTGCTGTGGTTTGTGTGAGCTTATTATCTGTGGAAACCAATGGTTATAAGGAAGGGAACAATAATATTGAGATTTGTAAAACCATAAGAGTAACTCATGGCTGTTGCTATAAAACAAGTTTGCAGATCCTTTGCCTCCAGACATTGCTGAATAACAGATCCCAGCACTTCCCATCACTTACTGTATAAACTAGAACTGATTGGAATTAAAAATAACAACAGCTATAAAGCCACAGGTTCCCCACATCTGCTGTAAAATATTTACTATAGTAGTGCAATATAAAGTTGACTTCCCCAAATCATTCTATTTTTAATAGTTGGGATAATAGCAGAGATTATTTAGCTAATAATTTAATTTGTAAGAATAAAGGAGCAAGATACAGTGCAACATGCTGTGATCCCCCAAATACTTTTTTTCCTATGTAAAATTCTTCTCTCTTTTGCTAATCTTTCTCAAATGAGGAACAGTACAGTAAATGCATTACATACCAAAGGTCCTGGGATCTGCAGGTAGGACTGGCAAAATCATCTTAATTGAAACTCAAGAAAATCAGTGCTGGAAGTTGCTGAACTACAATACATAGACCCAATAGTCAGTTGAGGTATAAGGCAGCTTTTTATTTTTGAGGATTAGCTCCCTAGCACATGGGTTTTCCATAGTACATATTGGATACTTCTTTTCTGGTACAGTACAGATCCTTACCTCGCTTAGCTTGTATATAGCACAACCCTATTGTCAGGGAGATAACTGGTGAAGAAGGAGGGGGCTCCCTCCAGGGGGATAAACGCATGCGCAGTACTGAATCACTTTGCTTTCCTCCCAAGAGGCTAAAGAAGGCACTGCCCTAGTTTCTTGGGCCTTTTCTCTGAGCATCACTAGTTCATTTTAGTTTAGCTGGATTCTGTCTAGCAGAGTAGAACAATAAAACACTAGAGCCTTTACACCAAGTCTCAGCGTGTTCCTTCACTTGAAGTCAGGACACCTATGCATATAAGAAACAAGTTCTATTGACTTTAATTAACTTACTTCCACGTATTTAACTACAGGATTATGCCATCAGGCTACAGTCCTATACCTACTTAACTGGAAGCAACTGTACATACGATTTTACTCATAGTCTACATATTAAATCCTTGGCTTCAACAGATGATTTAACTCAATGCACAGAAAGCATTTCATACTTAGAGAAAAAATAGCAGTACTTCAGACAAAAAAAATACTGTTACAAATTATCAATACAGTTTGTTTGTTTGTTTATTTTTATCCCACCTTTATTATTTTTATAAATAACTCAAGGCGGTGAACATGCATAACAATCCTTCCTCCTATTTTCCCCACAACAACAACCCTGTGAGGTGAGTTGGGCTGAGAGAGAGTGACTGGCCCAAGATCACCCAGCAGGCTTTCATGCCTCAGGTGGGACTAGAACTCACAGACTCCTGGTTTCTAGCCCAGCACCTTAACCACTAGACCAGACTGTATATTTTATATTTTTATATTTATTTTATTTTATTTTATGTTATATATTTTTATTTTATTTTATTTTGTTTTATTATTTTATTTTATTTTATTTTATTTTATATTTTTATTTATTTTATTTTATTTTATTTATTTTTATTTTATATTATATTTTTATATATATATATTATATTTTATATTAAAAAGTATATTGAGGTGAAAGAGGATATCAGTATGCAATATGCTGCTGTTATAGGTGCTCAGCCTGAAATTACAATGTAGCCAGTGACAAAATGACTTGATGGACAACTGAACTTCAACCTGAGAGAGCAAAATTTGGGCCAACCGTTTAACCTTCAAAATTCAGGATAGATTGTTTATTGAAAACAATTATACATACACTAATTCTTTATCTTGTTTATTGTAACTTTTGGTTAATTTTCTAATTAAGTTTTGAAATAAAATATATATCACTAAACTGTTCCTACATAAGAATTGAGTAACCAAACCGGTGGCTTGATTTTCCAGTAGGACATTGAACTTGAAGCTTTAATTAGAATCAGCTTACAGTGGGGAAAAAAGTATTTAGTCAGCCACCAATTGTGCAAGTTCTCCCACTTAAAAAGATGAGAGAGGCCTGTAATTGACATCATAGGTAGACCTCAACTATGAGAGACAAAATGAGAAAACAAATCCAGACAATCACATTGTCTGATTCGGAAAGAATTTATTTGCAAATTATGGTGGAAAATAAGTATTTGGTCAATATCAAAAGTTCATCTCAATACTTTGTTATATATCCTTTGTTGGCAATGACAGAAGTCAAACGTTTTCTGTAAGTCCTCACAAGGTTGGCACACACTGTTGCTGGTATGTTGGCCCATTCCTCCATGCAGATCTCCTCTAGAGCAGTGATGTTTTGGGGCTGTCGCTGGGCAACACGGACTTTCAACTCCCTCCAAAGGTTTTCTATGGGGTTGAGATCTGGAGACTGGCTAGGCCACTCCAGGACCTTGAAATGCTTCTTACGAAGCCACTCCTTCGTTGCCCGGGCGGTGTGTTTGGGATCATTGTCATGCTGAAAGACCCAGCCATGTTTCATCTTCAATGTCCTTGCTGATGGAAGGAGGTCTGCACTCAAAATCTCATGATACATGGCCCCATTCATTCTTTCCTGTACACGGAACAGTCGTCCTGGTCCCTTTGCAGAGAAACAGCCCCAAAGCATGATGTTGCCATCCCCATGCTTCACAGTAGGTATGGTGTTCTTTGGATGCAACTCAGCATTCTCTCTCCTCCAAACACGACGAGTTGTGTTTCTACCAAACAGTTCTACTTTGGTTTCATCTGACCATATGACATTCTCCCAATCTTCTTCTGGATCATCCAAATGCGCTCTAGCAAACTTCAGATGGGCCCGGACATGTACTGTCTTAAGCAGGGGGACACGTCTGGCACTGCAGGATCTGAGTCCCTGGCGGCGTAGTGCGTTACTGATGGTAGCCTTTGTTACGTTGGTCCCAGCTCTCTGCAGGTCATTCACTAGGTCCCCCCGTGTGGTTCTGGGATTTTTGCTCACCGTTCTTGTGATCATTTTGACCCCACGGGGTGAGATCTTGCGTGGAGCCCCAGATCGAGGGAGATTATCAGTGGTCTTGTATGTCTTCCATTTTCTAATGATTGCTCCCACAGTTGATTTCTTCACACCAAGCTGCTTGCCTATTGCAGATTCAGTCTTCCCAGCCTGGTACAGGTCTACAATTTTGTTTCTGGTGTCCTTCAACAGCTCTTTGGTCTTCACCATAGTGGAGTTTGGAGTGTGACTGTTTGAGGTTGTGGACAAGTGCCTTTTATACTGATAACAAGTTCAAACAGGTGCCATTACTACAGGTAATGAGTGGAGGACAGAGGAGCCTCTTAAAGAAGAAGTTACAGGTCTGTGGGAGCCAGAAATCTTGCTTGTTTGTAGGTGACCAAATACTTATTTTCCACCATAATTTGCAAATAAATTCTTTCCGAATCAGACAGTGTGATTGTCTGGATTTGTTTTCTCATTTTGTCTCTCATAGTTGAGGTCTACCTATGATGTCAATTACAGGCCTCTCTCATCTTTTTAAGTGGGAGAACTTGCACAATTGGTGGCTGACTAAATACTTTTTTGCCCCACTGTATATTGGCCAGCTCTTGGTTTTTGTTGTTGATATAGTATTAATAAAATGGCTATTTTTTTATAACGTTCTGTATTATTTTTTGTTTGTAGATTAAGAGTAGAATGTATCAAGGTAAGATTTTTGCCCTTAAATGATGGTACTGTGATTAGTTTTGGGAGAGTTACTTGTTTAATATAACTATGAGCTCTTATAAGTAATAGAATATGCTGCCCTGTCATGTGTACTTAAAGCTATTTAGGCATGATGAGCTTGTGTTCCAATGTTGTGGGACAGAGAAGATTTAGGATTCCAAAACATCTTTAACTCTCAAATAGTACTGTCTGGTTTATCTGTATACTTCTGCACTGTATTAATGTCATTTGGGGAGAACTCTTATTCTTCTGTAGAGGTTTTTGGACAGCTGAACTGGGAATAGGAGACTAAGAAACAATAATGTAATTGCAGCCTTCTGAGATTGGATATTTATTATTTCCAAAATTCCACTTGTTCTGTCTGCCTCAATCTTTCCAAATAAATTCCTGAATATGTCATGTCTTCACTACCTCACTATAATTTTGGCCTAGTTGTTCTCAACTGTGAGAAGTACCTTTCTTTTGACTCTGAAAGAAGGCCCTAGCTGGGATGTTTATCAGTTTGAAACATTACTATATTATTAATTTGTAGAGTTTCCCCCCTTCCCCACCAGCATTTTTCAACTAAAAAGAGAAACAGATTCAATACGTACATTTGAATGCCATGCTCCAGGGTGGGAAGATGCTTGTTATTATTTCCAGTGATGAAATTAGTGTTGTGGGAGGGGGGTATGCTGGAAATTCATGGGTCAGCTTTTGAGATAAAATAGCATAGTCCAGTTCTGCAAGAAACTGTGCTACATTTGTCTTTACTTTCTTTTTTTCTTAGTGACAGAAGCACAGCTAGTAGAAAAAATTAAGACTCTTCTGAAAGAAAAGACAGAAATATTAGAAAAGTTGTCACAATATGATCAAAAGGTATGTGTGCTGTTTACATCTTTAATTGTGACATCAGACAAATATGTGGAATAAGTATAAATGTCAATCTAATTTAAAATGTATGCATTTATCTACATTTGATTAATGGTGCAAAAATTTAACACAATGTATAATACTGAGCAGGAAAGTAAACTGTCATAAAAAACGTAAAAATTAAAACAATAAAATAAAGATACTAGGAACAACCAATCAAATAACAAAGAAAACTTGTGATTATACTGTAGGTCATTATTTGTTATTTATTACATTATTTTCCCTTTGTGATTAGATAAAGGAAAGGGTAAAGGAAGCTGTGGAGGAAGGCCAGAAAGAAAATACAAATCTTGCAGAGGAAATTGCAAAGCTTAAGGTATGTAGGAATGATTTTTGTTTTTGTGTTAAAGCAGAGCTTTCCAAACTGTGTGTCGGGACACGTTAGTGTGTCGGCTGCAGTGTCTGGGTGTGTCGCGGCTGCTGCTGCCTCCGAGCCCTGCCAGGATTCCGCGCAGGTCCTAGTGCCTGCCTTGTGCCTTGCTGCCTCCAAGCCCTGACAGGATTGCACGCAGGTCCTAGTGCCTGCCTTGTGCCTTGCTGCCTCCAAACCTGCTGTGATTCCGCACAGGTCCTAGTGCTTGCCTTGTACCCTGCTGTAAGAGTGTGTCGCGAAATGATGCCCTGCTGTAAGTGTGTGTCTAAAAGGTGTGTCACCAACATGAAAAGTTTGGAAAGCTCTGTGTTAAAGAATTCAAATTCAATTCAATTCAATTAAATCAATATGACATATGTTATAGGACACAAATAATCTTCTGGATAAAAGAATGAAAAACTTAAACACCATGCTAGAAGTGGAGAGAAAGTACGGTTTGAAGAAACAGGAAGAAGTAAGTAACTTTTCTTATTTGCCAAAGAGAGTTTAATCAGTCTTTGGAATCCATAAGGAAGAAAAATGTCCCAACTTTTGTTGCTCCTGGTTCTACACTGTCCTGAAATCTAATATTCTGACATTTACTGAAATTCATGTATATTATTGTGATTATACTGATTTCACAGTCTGCTTTTGTACTGTGGTATATTCTTTTGATACTCTTTGTGGAGGATAACAGAAGAATTTTCTAAATGCTTCCTTTTTGTTCTTTGCAGATTCTTGATTTGCTGCAAGAATACTGTATACATTTTGCTAAAGCATAGTATACTTAATGTTTACATAATGTATTTTAGTATGCAAAGTGCTTGTTGGAATTATGTAAATCTTTATAATAGTCCTGTTAAGTAGGCAGTATTATTTCTGCATAGTAGGTGCTGTGAGTGAGGGTAGGAAAGTAGTGCCATGCTTGTCTGATGCTATTGCTAGTGAAAAATAATATCTACAAACATCCAAACGCTCTGTACAGTATTAACTATGTTACCATTTTTATGCTGAGAGTAGTCAGTTCTTAGGCATAACTGGTAAGCCTTTCTTTGAGGAACTAAGGATTCTCTTTCTAAAATGATCCACATTGGGGATTTATAGCTGGTTTTGATTGCCTGATATAAACTAGTAAATAATTGGGTTGGAATATTAACCTGAAGGCTTGCTTTACTCTTCAAAAACTTTATGTGCATAAATGTCTTCGCAAATCTGTTATTGCATTAACTCAAATTGACTTCAGGTTTGAAGTCAATTTACATGACAGTTTTTTATTTCTATTTGTGTAGATTATGGAAGCACAGAAGTCTTTGGAGAAACTCCAGGAAGTCATTATTTTGCATTCTGTAGAGCTCTCTGAGGTAAAGCATCTGGATCTTCAACTTAAAGCAGCTTTTATGACTATTAAAAGCAAGATCTAAAAACTAAAAGTTTGGGCAAATAAAATTCTTGCATAATCTGTGCTTGGGAATATGAATTTTTCAAGATTTGTATCTCAGATGTGAAATTATTGACACAGGTTCAGATAGATCTTAATGAAGCTAAATTAAGTGAAGAAAAAGTGAAGTCCGAACTGCATCGTATGCAAGAAGAGAATATAAGATTGAAGAAGAGTAAGGAGCAAGTGAGTTGTGCTTATTCAATTATTCTTAAAAAATTGCCTTTTGAATATACTGGCCTGCATGTTAGGTTTGCTGAAGACTTGAATGTTACATATTTTATTGAGGACACAAGTAATACCATAAGGCAATTAAGAAAAGGTGACATTGGATGGTAATTGAGCAGTGTTAAGGAAGAATATCTTGGACATAGGGGAATGTTGTGCAGACATTATGTCCCAGTAACTGAAGGAATATTGTGATCAGAGGCAAACCACTTTGGAGAACTGCAGTTAAAGGAGGACACTGTTTTCTAATGCCAGCTTGATGTTTCTTTAAATAACTAATAGATTTATTTATTTATTTATTTATTTATTTATTACATTTATATCCCGCCCATCTCCCCCACAAGGAGGGACCCTGGGCGGTTCACAACAGTTTAAAAGAATTAAAACAATAAATATCAATGATAACAATATAAAATTGCATATATATATATATACACACACACACACACACACACACACACACATATATATATATATACACACACACACACACACACACACACACACACACCTACAACATCATATAATTTGATCCAAAGGTGGTAGATCTTATTCCACTGGTCAACAAGGCTGGTCGCAACAGATCTAAGGGGCCAGCCAACCCCAAGACTGGCTATTCCCCTCCCCTCCCCATGCCTGATGACATAGCCAGGTCTTCAAGTTTTTTCTAAAGTCCAGGAGAGAGGGGGCCGATCTTACTTCCCGGGGGAGAATATTCCAAAGGGCTGGGGCTACTGCAGAGAAGGCACGCCTCCTAGACCCCGTCAGATGGAACTCTCTTGCAGACGGGGTTCGTAGCGTGCCCTCTCTGCAGGACCGGGTGGGACGGGTTGATTGAACGGGGATGAGCCGGTCCTTCAGGTAACCTGGACCCATGCCATGTAGGGCTTTAAAGGTAATAACCAACACCTTGAATTGAATCCGGAAGCAAACTGGGACCCAATGCAGCTCACGGAGCAAAGGTGTTATATGTGCCGATCTTGAGGCACCTAAGATGGCTCGCGCGGCCGCATTTTGAACCAGCTGAAGCTTCCGGACGCTCCTCAAGGGTAGCCCCATGTAGAGCGCATTACAATAGTCTATCTGGGAGATGACCAGGGCATGAGTGACTGTTCGAAGGGCCTCTCGCTCCAGGAAAGGGCGTAATTGGCGCACCACACGAAGTTCTGCAAAGGCCCTTCTGGCCACGACTGCCACCTGCTCTTCGAGCAGGAGTCGTGAGTCCAGGAGGACCCCCAAATTACGCACCGGGTCTGTCTGAGGTAGTGCAACCCCATCCAGAACTAGAGATGATAATTTCCTAGATATCGAGGGGCCATTAATCCACAGCCACTCCGTCTTACCAGGGTTCAGCTGAAGCCTGTTGTTCCCCATCCAGACCCCTACAGCCCCCAGGCACTTGGACAGGGTAGTCACAGCATCACTTACTTCTCCCGGGATGGAGATGTATAACTGTGTATCATCAGCATATTGATGATATCTCATCCCATGGAGACGGATGATCTCGCCCAGTGGTTTCATGTAGATGTTAAACAGGAGAGGAGAGAGCACTGAGCCCTGCGGCACTCCACAAAGGAGGGGCCGTGGACCCGACCTCTCCTCCCCTATCAACACCGATTGGGAGCGGCCCTGGAGGAAGGAGGCGAACCAGCGCAAAACCACGCTGCCCACCCCCAACTCCCTGAGCCGCTCCAAAAGGATACCATGGTCGATGGTATCGAAAGCCGCTGAGAGGTCAAGGAGAGCCAGGATGGATGCACTGCCTCCATCCCGCTCCCGCCAAAGATCATCCATAAGCGCGACCAATGCTGTTTCCGTCCCATATCCTGGCCTGAAACCTGACTGAAAGGGGTCTAGATAATCCGTTTCATCAAGAATCCTCTGGAGTTGCAACGCCACCACTTTCTCAACCACCTTCCCCATAAAGGGAAGGTGGGAGACTGGACGAAAATTGTCCAGTATAACAGGGTCCAGTGATGGTTTCTTGAGGAGGGGGCGCACCAATGCCTCCTTGAAGACAGTCGGAAACACCCCCTCCTGCAAGGATGCATTTATCATCGACTGGGCCCAGCCACACGTCACCTCCCGAGCTGATTGCACCAGCCAGGAGGGACATGGATCTAAATCACATGTGGTGGCATTTACAGTCCAGAGGATCCTCTCCACTTCCTCAGGCCCAACAGGGTCGAACTGTTCCCAGATAACCGGGTAAGTACGTACCTCAGGCATCTCCCCAGACGATGTTCCACGCTTAGAGTCTAACTTAGAGCGAATCCGAGCGATTTTATCCTGCAGGTGCCTGGAGAATTCCTCAGCACGTCCCTGCAGGTGATTTTCCGAATCACCTTTCCCCAAAAGGGATCGGGTGATCCTGAACAGGGCTGCTGGGCGGCATTCTGCGGACGCAATAAGAGCGGAGAAATACTGACGTTTCGCCGCTCTTACCGCCACAAGGTAGGCCTTAATCGCGGCTCTAGCTTGTGTCCGGTCGGGTTCGGTCTTTGTCTTCCTCCAGCGGCGCTCTAGGCGTCTCTTAATCCTCTTCAGGGCCCTTAACTCCTCCGTGAACCACGGGGAGTATCGGGTTCGATGGGACAAGAGAGGCCGCACAGGCGCGATCCTGTCCAAGGCCCCGGCCGCCTCCCTATTCCAGGTGGCAGCCAGGACCTCCGCTGGACCGTGCAGCAGATCTCCGGGAACAACCCCCAGCTCCCTCTGAAACCGAATTGGGTCCATCAGTCGCCGGGGGCGGACCGATCGAATAGGTCCTGCCTCCCTGCATAGTGGGGCGGCATAAGAGAATCTCAAGGCCACCAGGGTGTGATCTGACCATGACAAAGGGGAAAGATGTAACTCTCCCCTCAGAGCACATTGCCACTGCTCCAACAAGAAAACTAAATCCGGTGTGAGACCACTATCTCTAGTCGGGTCCCGAATAATCTGAGTCAGGCCCATGGCCGCCATGGTGGCCATGAACTCCCGAGCCGCCTCCGAAGACCGTCCCAGGGATGGCAGATTGAAATCCCCCAGAACCATAAGTCTGGGGAATTCCACTGTCAGCCCCGAGATAGCCTCCTGCAGCTCAGGTAGGGAGGTTGCTACGCAGCAGGGAGGCTGGTACAGCAGCAACACTCCCAACTGCTCTCGGGCACCCAACTTGAAAAATAGGGTCTCACAACTGGCTACTTGTGGAGCAGTGCTCCTGAAGGCCACAAGAGACTCTCGGATGACAACTGCCACCCCTCCTCCCCTGCCCTGACCTCTTGGCTGGTGCCACACTCGAAACCCAGCCGGGCAGATCTCTGACAAAGCTACTCCTCCCTCCGGGCCCAGCCAAGTTTCGGTAATGCATGCCAGGTCGGCCCCCTCTTCTGTGATCAAGTCACTTATGAGGGGGGCCTTATTATTAACCGACCTGGCATTAAGTAGCAGCAGCCGGAGGTCAGGACTCCCATGAGTCTGCTGTCCAGGGCCTAGGTTCAAGTCTGGAGGGTCGGAACACGCCACAGATAAAAGACATCTGGGGCGTCTTCCTCGACGACGACTCACGACGACGACGACTCACCCTCCGGCTTCCGGCATAACATCCCCTACCCGTCATCACCTCAATAAAATGTCCCGCCCTATATCCCCCAGGGTCTCCCGGCCCATTCGCCCCCAGTCCTGGACCTTTTGAATCCCTGGTTTGAAATAGGAATCCCTCCATCCTCTCATCTCACTCTGCATACAACCACACGACCACACGGAGATGGAATAGATACTTTAAGAATGCTTTTTGTACAGACACAAAACACCTAAAATGGCCTTCTTATATCTATTATTTTCCTCTGGTTAGTTTATTACATGGTGTATTGTTTATATCCACAAATGTTAAACAAGTGCACATGCGTGTGTTTTGTTTTGTTCTTTCCCATTCAGTCATGTCCGATTCTCGGAGACTGCCTGGACAAGTCCCTGCAGTCTTATTGGCAAGGTTTTTCAGAAGTGGTTTGCCATTGCCTCCTTCCTAGGGCTGAGACAAAGTCACTGGCCCAAGGTCACCCAGCTGGCTTTGTGCCTCAGGCGGGACTAGAACTCACGGTCTCCCGGTTTCTAGCCCAGTGCCTTAACCACACCACCAAACTGGCTCTCTATATGTGTGTGTACACATCCACAAATATGAACGAAAGAGAACCATTTCAAATTTGTGTTTTTCATTTTAAGCTATGTGAATATTTAGATGCCTGTGGTAGTTCACTGAGCACTTTATGTGAACCTTGTAGGATTACCTTGAAAGATACATTTTGATAACATTTTAACTCATTTTTTAAGCTGCTGAAAGAAGCAGAGGGCTGGAGTGAAAGACATGCTGAACTCAGTGAACAGATAAAGTTATATCAGAAGTCTCAGAAAGATATTGAAGAAGCTCTTGCCTATAAGGAAAATGAAATTGAGGTAAATTTAGTTTAACAATACAGTCCCTTGTTCTATGATTGCATCACCACATTACTGTACCAAGTGCTCTATTCCTTTTGGCTAAATTTTGGCTTTTTGCTGCTGCTTTAGGTTTTGACTAATTGCATTATGCAGCTGAAGCAACTTGATGCAGATTCTGAGTCCGAAGGCAAGAGGGAGGAAGGAAATGACCTGGCCAATGGAGAGATCTCAGGTGCCTAAAACTCAGATGATAGACTTCTGATGTGATAACAGCACAAGGCCCAATTTTGAGCAATAGTTAGTTGAGCAATAGTTAAAAGAGTAGTGGAGCCTAACAGTGTGTGATCATATCTTATGATGATAGCGATCTTTAGTTAAAGGGAAGAACTTGCTCTGTCTCTCAAGAGACAATTCTGATATTCATCATTTCACTTTATGTGATATGTCTGTTGGGGCAAAAACAACAACCTTGGTTCAAAATAATGTTTTCAAGTTGTTAAAGAAATTACTTTTCTCTTGGGCCATCAGATAGATCTACAGTCATATTTGCCATTGGGTGGGAGCATGTCTTGTTCTCCGAATTCCAAATCTGCCCACCATTCCCCAAAAGAATGAGGACACAAATGGAGCGTATCTTGTATTATACCACATACTTAATTTATTTATTATACTGAACTGCTCCAGTCATAAGAATCTGGGTGGCCTACAAAGATAAAAGCAAAATAATAAAATCACCTAATAAAAATAATAAAATACTTGTTAGAGAAGTGCACTTCTTACATTCTAGTTTGCAATGTAATTTGCTAGATAACTGGTTTGAATTTATATTGCCATGCTCCTTTCTTGCCTTAGTAGCAATGTTTAATTTGTATGATAATACTTTATTGGCTCAAACTGAAACTTTATAAGAAATCTGTGGGCTCCCTTTTAAAAATATTATTTGCATATTATACACAATGGAATAATTTATTTCTTTCCTTAGATTCCAGGAGTGAAAAGATGAAGACTCAGATTAAACAGATGATGGATGTTTCAAGGGTATATAACACATTGATTTACCTAAACAATTTGACTCATGTTTATATTATGGCATGGTTCGTCACTTGCTATTTATTAACCTATTGCAGGTAAAAACGACATTATCTATCATTGAAGAAGAAAGAGATCACTTACGTTGCAAACTAAATGATGAAGTAGCAGCAAGACATGAATTAGAAGGTGTGTTCAGCAAATGAATAATTTAAAATCCTTGTTTTAACTGAAGTATTGTATCAGTTATGTCTGCTTCATTCTGGAGACAAAAAAAGTCTATCCTGCTTTTAGATTTTGATTTTCCTCTTATAAGTTCATACATTTTTGTGACAATGGAAGTTATAGCTGTTAGCTTAGATCTCTCTCAGTCTTGACTTCATATCCAGTAACCCAGAAGAATGCAATTCTTACTGGACAGCAGTTCTGAGAGTGGGAGTCCAAAATATAGGGAGGGCAACAGATATCTATCATAGCATTAACTGTATGCTGCTGCTTTTTCAGATTCTCAGGTTTTCCAAGTATGCCTTGCTTGCTCATTTATATCCTATATAACTTTTTTTTTGGGGGGGGGGTTGCCTTTGAGTCAGTTTTTAACTCCTGGCGACTGCCTGGACAGGTCCCTATAGTTTTCTTGGCAAGGTTTTCTGGAAGTGGTTTGCATTGCCTCCTTCCTAGGGCTGAGAGAAAGTGACTGGCCCAAGGTCACCCAGCTGGTTTTGTGCCTAAGGCGGGACTAGAACTCACGGTCTCCCAGTTTCTAGCCTGATGCCTTAACCATTATACCAAACTGGCTCTTCAAACTAGAACATGGGCCTAGTAAAAAGAAGGGCTGTGCATCAGCCAATTTTACTTTTTTTTGGTCTACTTTAGGATGTGCAGGTGTGCACTCTGCCTGATATAAGCTTCATCTTGCTCTCTGCTCTCTTCCTCATTCCCCTCATCCATACTTTACTTCTGTGAGCAGCTGTCTTTTTTTTATCTGCTCCAAAGCTGCTTCGTTCTCTGAGTAGTGTTTTCCATTGCTACATCAGCCCAGATAATAAGTGTTAGAAGCATTACTCTCATGAATGCAATAATACTATGTAGATTTGTTTTATTGCAGAGCAAATCAAGAAGCTGGAGCATGATTCATGTTCCTTACAGACAGTAAAATCTCAGCTAGAAAGTGAATGTAAAGTGCTGCAACAGAAAGTAGAGATTCTCAATGAACTTTATCAGCAGAAAGAGATGGTACTTCAAAAGTAAGTATTTTTAAATCACCATATGACCTAAAATATAGTATAAAATTATTACATTTTCCCCTCTAGGTAATTTCACTCTATTTTGATATAATTATATTCTGACCTCCTAAGTAGCTTGCAGCCAGCCTTGAGCTCTGAGAAGAAAAGTAGATATAAGTAAGTAAAAATGTGATCCCCCTCAATGTAAAGATCAACTCTCATCTTCTACTACAGCAGTTTTCAGCTGGCGGCATGAGTGATGAGATTTAGGTATACTTGCTAGCAGTCCTGGAAAAATGGAGAAGACAGCACTGTAGTGTGTTAGGAGAACAAGCACTCCCCAGGCCTGTGCTCACCCTATTTAAATATTTACTTATCCATTGAAAAGCTATTTACATTTGGCTAACCTGCAGGATAAACTGTTTCTAAAATTAATACCTTCAGTCGAATTCTTACACGTTATTGTTACAAAAGGACAGTTAGCAGTATCAAGAGAAAAGGAGCCCAATGAGGTCGTAAGAAAGAATTGCTAGGTTTGCCTTCAAGACGTTTCATTAAGGAAACATAATGCCCTGTATATGAAACCCAAAACTTATTCATACTGCAAATTTTATTGCATTTAAACAGGGTTGGATTTTTAGGCTAGTGGGTTTCTTTAAGCACTGTACTTTTGCCATTTCTTCAGTGACACTCACAGCTCTGAAGCTTTGTCCTGGAGGTTTCAGATTTCTAAAGATGAGGTCTTCTCTTAAGGCAGAGCTTTCCAAACTTTTCATGTTGGTGACACACTTTTTAGACATGCATCATTTCGCGACACACACTTACAGCAGGGCACAAGGCAGGCACTAGGTCCTGCATAGAATCACAGCAGGTTTGGCGGCACAAGGCAGGCACTAGGACCTGCGTGGAATCCTGTCAGGGTTCAGAGGCAGCAGCAGTCACAGGCTAATGTGTCTCAACACACAGTTTGGAAAGCTCTGTCTTAAGGGGTGCATTGGTGTTTTAAAGGAGCTTGTCTCTGCTGGCTTTCTCTGCTGGAAAGTAGAGTGCCAGCACACCTTACAATCCCAAATGAGGAAGGGGGCACTCTTCCTCCTTCCTTAGCAGGAGACAATACCCTTGTCTCCCTTTCTTCAAAGTTACTTTGACTTTCTTCCCACCTCCTCTCCTCCGGTTGCTTGCTTTTTGGTATTGACAGTTGAATGCTGCCAAATGGAACATAACTTGGTTATACTTCATTATGCCTCCTTTTATCTTGTCCTAGGAAATTGACACAAGAAGAGTATGAACGTCAAAAGAAAGAGCAGAAGCTCTCTGCTGCAGATGAAAAGGCAGTCCTGGCTGTTGAAGAAGTGAAAATTTACAAGTAATTCTGACATGTAAAGAGTTGATGACTTTTGATTTTGAGGGAGGGCATTATGAATAGAATAACTTTTCATCTTCTTTAACAGGCAGAGGATTCAGGAAATGGAGGAAGAATTGCAAAAAACAGAGCGGTCTTATAAAAATCAGGTCTGGAGCTATTTCAAGACATTCTGAAAAAGTAAACTTTAGATATAAGCTGATGTGCAAATTAAAACAAAATATTTTTTTCTTTAATGTTTTAAGATTGCTACTCATGAGAAGAAGGCCCATGACAATTGGGTAAGATTGCTTTTTCTTTTAAGAATCACATTTCAGCTTTGAATATTTTGTTGCATTAAACTTATTCACTGTAGGGTCTTGATATTCTTGAACAGCTGTTCTGACAGAGTATCTTTTGGTTTCTGGCGGTATTTACCTAACAGTTTCTGATTTATATACTTTGTCTTCTTACAGCTCATAGCACGTTCTGCAGAGAGGGCGTGCGTTGAAGAAAAAAGGGAATCTGGCATCTTGAGACAAAAGTAAGTATGTTCTGTGCATGTGACCACTGTTTCTAAGAGACAACACTGAGAAAGAGATTTTTTTTTAAGTAGCTGGAATTCCCTCAAGAATGTTCTTTTTTTTCTTATTAGATACATAGAGGTGAATCAAAAAATAGCTGCACTTCAGAGACCAATAATTGTGAAACCAACCGCAGGCCGGCCAGACCATCAAACTCTACCTCGCAGAGGTATATTTTTTCCCCATGTGTTTAAAGTTTCAGAGTTAGCATTTTAAAAGAGGAAATACTGTAGATACTTTGCCACATTTCCTGTGCATTATTTCTACTATATAACAGGTCCATTAAGTCGGGATGGATCTTTTGGGCCTTCACCTGTGAGTGGTGGAGCTCCTTCCCCACCACTGATGATGGAACCCCCTGGACGACCTCTTTCTGCCAATCCAAGAGACGGTTCAAGAGGTGAACTTAGTAAGCAAACCTTTTTTAATAATTATTTTGCAGCAAGAAACTAATATTTATCTATCTTCTAAAGAGACATATTTAAAAAACAACAACTCTATGGAGTTAACAACAGTACAGGTAGTCCTTGTTTAGTGACCACAATTGGGACTAGAAGCTTGGTCGTTAAGTGAAGTGGTCACTAAGTGAAAAATCATGTGACTGCAACTATGCCTACAATTTTATTTCAGCTTTCCTTTGCTTTACAGTGTCAGAAGGATACGATCCCAAACAGCTGGGTGAGTCCAAACGGCGGAGAAGGTTTCTGGAACTCGACTCACAAGGAAGCAGGGTAAAAGGGCAAATCTTACAGTCCTTTTTCCCCACTCCCCCGTCCTTTGGAATGCTCACCCCAGTGCTGGGATAATTAGCAAGAAGAGAATATTTGTATTTACACTCATTAGAGAGGAAGGGATTACAACAGAGTAAGCAGGCACACAGTGGGGAATGCACATTGAAAGCAATGCGCTAGCACCAGCACTAGGGGCAGCCTGCTTAGGAGGCAAAAGAAAGCCTTTAGTGTGAAACTGATTAGGGTCTTGTCAATTTTAGGCAGCCTCTGCAAGTTAAGAAAGCTGAGCTTGTTAGCTTGCCATTAGCCCTTTTTAGGGAAGTGCTGTGCTGCAGAGAAAAGCAGCTCGGGAAGAGATAGCTTGTTTAGGCAATCTCTCTACTCTGCAAGGGGGGGAGGGAGAGAAAAAACAGGTCAGGCACAGGACAACACATACTAACTGACTGTAATGGCGAACACGTGACAGAGAGAGACACTGCAAAGGTCGTAAAAGCGCACATTGGTCACAGTTACTTTTTCATCACTGTCATAACTGCAAAAAGTCACTAAACGAGGACTACCTGTATAACTTAGGGCAACATCCAATATTATGAGAATGGGCTGTCACTTGCACAGTGGGATTTACTCATTTTTTTTCTTTTCCCTCTACTCCTCTTGAGGATATATATCCCCACTCTCCTCAAGTGGACTTGGGGAACTTTGGCAGAAGCAGACCTTGTTCCACCAATGGTATTTGTTCTCTTGGATAGACCTGGTTAATATTTCTTCATTTCTGTTACTGTGACTCTTTCCATTATGTTATCATCACTGTTGTATCTTGGATGAGGCCTTTGGAGATTCCAACATCACTTGCTGTTAACTCATATTATCAAGTTTTCAATAAAAGTGGCAGCATTTTATGAATAGCAAATTTATCATTCACCAGAAAAAAAATAGTACATATTGCTTTTGGTTAGGTTTGTTTGTTTGTTTGTTTGTTTGTTTGTTTGTTTGTTTATTTATTTATTTATTTATTTATTTATTTATTTATTTATTCAATTTATTCCCCGCCCATCTCCCATACAAGGGACTCTGGGCGGGTTACAACAATCAAAGTTAAAAACAATACAATAATTTTAAAAATACAATATAAATAAATAAAATACAAGATGTATTATTTATACCCCAGTTTGAACTAGAAAACCTTCTGCACTTCAGTTACCAAAGTGCTGCATTAAACATTTATAATACATGTTTCTTTGTATCGACATGGATCAGAAAACGGTAGAAAACATTAGTCATTGAAGTAGAAGTAGTCAACCATGCCAGAGACCATCTGTAACTTTCTAGGAATTACTTGGTATCTAACCATTTCCACATACGTTTAAATATTTATGTATGGGAAATGCAGACCTGCAGCCATTTTCTGACTCTTCTTTTGTTTGTTTATTCATTCATTCAATTATATGGCCACCCACTTGCCAGACAACTCTAGGCAGTTAAAAACATCAAATACAGAGGAAAATGATAAAATACACTGCCAGGGGCCAGACGTATAGTTACAACAGATCCATGGATCATCCTGGGCCAGCATCTGGGAGAAGATCCAGATCTTCAGGGTCTTTTTAACGGCTAGCAGAGTCAAGGCCAACCACATTTGGGATGGGGGTGGGGAGCCTGTTCCATCTGGCAGGTGCTGTGACAGAGTCGTCATGCCTCCTGGTCCCATACACTGACACTGTTTAATTTATGAGACCTGGTGTGTGCAAACCCTTTTGGATCTTATAGGACATACAGAGATAAATGGAGACAGATGTTTCTGCAAATATCCAGGCCCTGTGTCATGAAGGGCTTTATAGGTGATTGCCACCACTTTGAATTACACCTGGAACTCCAGTGGTAACTACTTCAGCTCACAAAGTGAAGATATTAAATAGGCATCCCAAGGTGCCCCCATGGGCATAATGTGTGAATTCAGCTTATTGTAAGTTAGTCAATGAACTATGGCTTAATAAATTGTATCTTAGTGTGATGTATTAATCAAAAAACTGGGTTGATTCAGTTTGTTTTATTGTGGTTTATTGACTAAATCATAATTGGATTCACATATTGTACTGAACTGAAAACAAGCAGACTGTGGCATAGCACATGGGTGATCAACCTGAGGCCCTGAGCCTATTTTTTCTGGTCAGTGTACCTCTGACCACAGTTGCTGAAAATTAGTGATGTCCTGCCATTTTGAGCAGAAACTAAAAAAGTATAGTGTCAGACTGAAAGTAAACTGAACATAGCAGGCTCTCCTCCAAATTCAGAATAAAATCAGGAAATTTTTGGCACTATCCATTTTGCGTCATCATCATCCTGGTCACCTGAAAAATATTAAGCATTCCTCCCAACGATCAAAAAGCTGCTCACCTTTGGCTTAGCACAACATAGGCACAGTGTGGCAGATGCTTTTCCTGAATTGTTAAATTCAGTAACTAAATCAAATGGTTTTTGTGTTTCTACCTCAAGCTGAGTCAAGATAAGAACTGGGGAGGAGGTACTTAGAATCATTATAGCAGGGCTTTCCAAAGTGCCGCCGCTGGCGACACATGAGTGGCGGCCGTGGCGGCGGCGCGTGCACGGTGGCAGCGTGGGGGGCGTGCGGTGGCGTGTGCGTGCACGGTGGCAGCGCGGGGGGCGTGCGGCGGCGCGCGCGTGCACAGTGGCGCACTGTGCACGGTGGCGTGCACGCGTGCACCGCTGCTTCCAGGTGGTGTGGCGACACCACGCTGTGTGTGGCGACACACTTTTGTGTTGCGACACACAGTTTGGAAAGCTCTGCATTATAGCTTGAAAAAAAAAACTAAGCATGATAATTCTGTTTACTGAACTTGTATGAGAAACAACTTTGCCTAGGATTCTTCCAGTGCTAAATCATAAATGACCTTTACAGGAATACTTAGCCTTGTATGCGGAACTCCCTACCCCAAAGTTTAGGCTATTTCCCTGTCATACTATATTGATTAACTCATTGATTTTTAATTCAGATCTTATGCTTTTTGTTGCTGAACTCAATCAAATACTTATGTGGTAGTGATGAATCCTTTTATAATACCTTTTACATTTTACTTTGAACAGCTCGTGTATAAAAGGAAAAAATGGGGTCTACCCTTTTATATATTTATTTAAATACATATTCTACATTTTCTTTATGAACTCAAGGTAGTGTACATAATGCTCCCTCTTTCGTTTTATTCATACAGCAATCTTATGAGATAGTTTGTGCATAAACAATGGTCAGGGATGGGGGGGGGGGTTGTCCAAAGTATCTGGAGAGTACCATGTTGCTTAGCCATTAAGCGGCAAAATAATCTGTTTACCAAGATGCATTGTAATCCTCCTTCAGATACTATGACTGATGGCCCTCCAGTCCTAAAAAGGCATTCTGAGGTATCGGGAAGAATGTCTGCTCCAGGTAAGAATGGCAAGAGGCTCCATCTACATTTTGGAAGCACAGCATCTTTTTTCAAGCAATATTAAATGTCTAATTTTCTTCTTCCAGATCTTGGTCCTACTGTAGCAACACTGATCAACTGTGGGCCAAGAACATCTTCTCCTTCATCTGCAGTTCTTGATGGAATGGTAAGTAAGGGAGGGGGTGATATTTCTTTGGGTGAGATGACACTCTGGGCAGAATCTTTGTTTTGTTACCTCATATATGCCACATCATCCCTTACTTATGTATCAACTTCTGTTTTGTCTGTCATCCCATCTTTATATTGCTGGGGGGGGGGAAGCAAAACCCTACCAAAGAGTTTGAAGTCTCCCATGTTTCTGTTGTCCCACCTTCCACTGGTGAAGCAACTGCAGTGAGTACCAAGAAGCTGGGAATGGTGCCCTTCTCCCTGATTTGATGGGGAGGATGGAAGAAATGTGGTGCTTCATGTCTCAGCATGAGGGATGTGGTGCAAAACTCACTCTGGGTTGCAATTCTTTCTCTTGGGCTTTGCAATTTGTTAATGCTATATGCATTGTTGGGGAAGCTATTTAGATATAACAGCCGCCCAGAGTTCCCTGGTATAGAGGAGATGGGCGGTGATACAAATTTAAATAATAAAATAAATAAATAAACATTTGGAAAAACCATATTTCAGTTGCTTTAAGGACAATATAGTCCAGTTGCTTCATGGATGGTGGCGTCTGACATTTGAGGCTTTTCTAACCCCCTGGTTACCTCTGATCATTTTCTTTTGGATTTGCTGGTATTATAAAGAATGCACTTATAAGATTGTCTAGTTCAGGTTTGGATTGCCGTTTAGAGAGTGCTTTTTAGGATAATGCTTCTTTGGTGCCTGAAGACAAGAATATTCTTGAAAAAGAAAATTTCCATAAAACACAGTGAGCTAAGTTTGGAGATTCCAGATCTTTTCAGCAACAATATTTCTTAAAGACTTTTAGCCAGTAGTTCTGTAATTTCACGGATAATGCCTAGCAGATGACTAACACTGCAGTCTTCTACAGGTTAACATGGGTTCTAAAGGCCCACCATCTTTCCCGGGGCCCCCCATAATGACATCCCCAGCAGTTGGGCCTTTTCCACCTCCTATTCGATTTGGACCACCACCCCGCATGCCCTATGGACCTCGGTCTCTTCCTCTCTCTTTAGGTATGAACTTCGTTGTGCATTGTGCTACTTTTTCCCCAGATTATTTAGCTTTAATGCTGTTATGTATTCGCTGTTACATATTCCAAATACGTTTTGGTACATATCAGAGAGTCTGTTAAAAATGCACTTTAAAAGGCATTCAGTTCTTAGTAATCAAAGAAATGTTGTTTCATATATAATATGACGTTGTCTTATATACAGGACATGTAAGGATTGGGCGGTATCAGTAATACCAATTTGAATCTTATAGACTTATTTGATGGCATGTTTAGCCTTAATGTAATTGTACTAAATATGATGGATTTTTAGCAAAAGGAAAATTCAGGGAAAATGCTTGGAAGTGACAAGAGGCCATGAAGAGCACAGATTCTTCATCCGTTCAACTCAGAAATCTTTTGCAGCCTGTTTTGAGAATTTACGTGCAGGCATAAAGATTAGAAACATGCTTTCTTAAAATGAAAGTGATGGCAAATGGCAACTTGATTTTAAACCACCCAGCTTCACTTATTTTTTTTTCTTTCAGTCCGTGGAGCTCCTCCACCACCTATTCCTAGAGATTATCCACCCGGCCCTCCATTTGGAGTGCGAGATTTTCCTCCTGGCCCACTGCCACCTCCTGAACAGAGGGGATATATCCGGGGGCCGCCTCCTTTCCGGCCACCTCTCCCCAGGGATTATCCTCTGGGTCCACGACTACCTCCACAAGGTTTCAGGGACTATCCTCCTCCAGTCAGAGACTTGCCACCTACAAGGCCCAGTGACTACCAAGAAAGTCCTCCCTGTTCTCACTCTCCATCTAGCTCACAAGACTCTGCACATCTTCCTGAACAGAAACCATGACTTTGGAGTTTTGGACTGATCTCTATCACGTTTCATGTGGTGAGGATTTCAGTGGCTTCAGCAGGACTGTTTCTTCTAGATTTCGTTTCAGTATAGCTTTCTTTTTCTTCTTTTTTGCAAAAATAATTTCTCTAGTAATGTGCATTTTGATCACCTTTAAATCAGGACTTGTTCATCCTCTTTGGATGCACATAGAATGTTTCTTTGATGAGCCTGAAGCCTGCTTTTACAGCTGTGGCCAACTCGCAGCTCTCAACGTGCAATATATCAAAAATACCTGTATGGTTAGTTTTTAATTAATGTAGCCTATGTAATGTTGTTAAATGATTTAAAATTATAATCTAAACATTTCCTGTGGAAATAGCTTCAGTAAGAAATGCTACCATTCATATATAGCCTACAGTCACTGTAGACAAGTGGTTTACATGAAGAAAGATTCTAACTCATACCTTTTTAAAGCATCTGGTGTAAAAGTACCGGAAGAAAGCTACATGCTCTATTGGAGGGACAAATCTACTAATAAAGAAAGCAAGATTCTTTTTTTGCTATATACAAAATGATTTTCTTTCATGGCTAAACAAGTTGTAAGTAGTTATAAACGTTAAGTATCCCAGAGTAAACAATGTTCCAGTTCAGTGGAATGCGGTAAGAAAGAAGCAAGGATAGAAATGCATTATTTTGAGAGCCCTCTGCTGCCTTAGTGAACTCTAAATCAGAGCTTTCCAAACTTTTCATGATGGTGACACACTTTTTAGACAAGCATCATTTCACGACACACTCTTACAGCAGGGCATCCTTTCGTGACACACTCTTACAGCAGGGCACAAGGCAGGCACTAGGACCTGCACGGAATCCTGGCAGGGCAGGTTTGGAGGCAGCAGCAGCCGCGACACACCCAGACACTGCAGCCGACACACTAACGTGTCCCGACACACAGTTTGGAAAGCTCTGCTCTAAATCAAACACACACAAGGTATGATAACTTCAACTTATTTTACAGTGAAGTATAGCAACTTGTTTGTTGTTGTTTTGTCCCAGCTAATGGCTCAGAAGACCACAGGTGGAAATTGTGTCATTATTTTTATACCAAATCACTGGGCAATTTATTTAAATAATTTATTGGATCAGAGGACACTGGAAATTGATTTCTAATGTAAAAATATTTCATTATATCTGTCTTTAAAAAAATCCCATCCTGTTGTGTAACAACAGCTGTAGGCCAAATGCATTTTCTAGGAGTACAGTGTTGAATCATGCAGTTTTCTTGAGGGTGGGTGGGTGGGTGGGTAGAATGATAAAGCATGAGAGATAAGACAACCTTCTGTTCACAGAGCCTCTGAATCTAACCTCCTGTACTTGTATGCTTATTTTGATGTATTTATTTACACACACACACACACACACACACACACACATTCATTGGCGATCACTCGTAGCCGAGTAAGATTGTCTTCCAAAGGTAAAATTTTAACGGTGGATCCGTAAGTGGCTATAAAGGCCAATTCTGGATCCGCACAACCTCCCACAATGAGGGCATAGGTTTCCGGGTGGGAGACGGTCATGATGAGGGTTTGCCTGACGTGCCTTCCTTTTAGCTCTTTTCTCCCTTTCGCCCTGTACTCGTGCTTCTTCAAAGTCCATAGCGCCATTAATAAAGGATGACCTCCAATTGAAACGCTCACGAGTTAGGGCTTCCCAGTTCTCAATGCTGATATTACATTTTTTTTAAATTAGCTTTGAGAGTATCTTTGAATCTCTTTTGCTGTCCACCAATATTCCGTTTTCCATTCTTAAGTTGGGAGTAAAGTAGCTGCTTTGGAAGACGATGGTCAGGCATTCGAACAACATGACCGGTCCAGCGAAGTTGATGTTGGCGACTGAATCCGTATCCACCGCCCATGTGCTGGTCCATGACTAGGAGCTTCCGGATTTCACAGTCCTGCCCCCGTTGCCATTCGTCAGTCACCATGGGACTTTTGGTTGTTTTGGGTTTGGTGTGGTTGGAAGACGCCTGTGCGTGAATTTGTTTTATGTGTGGAGATCGGTGCACAACGATCAGCACACAACCTTCACAGAAAAAGGCTCTAATCCAATGGCATGGATACCATGACGATTGGTGACCTTTTGTCTGCTGCAGCCTTCATCCGCCTTCGCAGCCGTTGTAACAATACACCTTGTTATCTTCCGCCTGTTCCGCCATTGAGGACTTTCTTGGATCGTTCTTTGTCTGGTTCCTCCCCCTGGACCCTACCGCCATGGGTGACCCTGCCAGGAGTACATGACTCCCGACAGCTTCGCTCACAGGGTTCATTGGGAACACACAAGCCCACTCACCGCAACAAGGTGATGATCCAGCGAGTGAGACACACATAAATATATATACACACACATACATACATACATACGTACATACACATACATACATACACACACACATACATACATACACACACACACACATACATACATATACATACATACACACACATATATGCATGTATACATATACATATTCTACTTACAGTTTGGAAATATTTCTATTTCTACTGTATCAGTAGAAAGGATAGCCTAACTACAACTCATAAACTAATTGTAAGTCTGTCTAAAGGTAAAGGTTCCCCCCGCACATTTGTGCAGTCATGTCCGACTCTAGGGGCCGGTGCTCATCTCCGTTTGTTAGCCGAAGAGCCAGCGTTGTCCGAAGAAGCTTCTGTGGTCATGTGGCTGGCACGACGCACGCGGAACGCTGTTACCTTCCCACCGAAGTGGTACCTGTTCATCTACTTGCATTTGCATGCTTTCGAATTGCTAGGTTGGCAAGAGCTGGGGCGAGTGCGGGAGCTCACTCTGTCACATGGGGCTAGGGTCTTGAACCTCCGAACTTGCGACCTTCCGATCGACAAGCCTGGCGTCTTAACCACTGAGCCATCACGCCCCCAAATCAATCCAGAATTAATTTGTACATAGTATAGCCCCAAATCAATCCAGAATTAATTTGCTATTAATAAAGCATACATTCTGAAGGCTGCAAATGCAAACTTAGCAATGGCTTGTTTTATCTAGGGTCTTTGTTTACCAGAAGGAGATTTACATCAAATTCATCTGCTCATCCAGAGAATGACTAATAAGAATTGATATTTAGAATTCACTATGCATATCTCTACAGAAGTCCCAAGAGGCTAACACATGGACCACTGATGCAGTGTTTCCAGACTGACAGGGACACGTCCTTGGGGTTTCCCGAAACTTGCCCTTCAGTATAGTTGATGGCAGCATACCAAACTGCGTCAGAGGAAATTTATTAACTCTAATCTGGTTAAAATATTGATCCAGTTGAAAGTAGAATTTACTTTGTCTCAACTGCATTCTAGCTGGTAATTTGCTGTATTCCATTTGTCTAAAAACAGCCATAGTCTATTCTTGTCCCAGCAACAAGTGTCTCTAACCCAAAACCCAATTTCTGAACTCTGTCTCCAATTTCTGTTTCCAAGTGGAATGAAAGTTGTCAGCAAGATAAAAAAGGTCAAACGTTTAAGTTAATGGTGGTTAATCTTTAGCCAGTATTTGAAAATACTTAGCCACCGTTTTGTCTCAAGCCTCAGCAGCCCTGCCTCCAACCATAGGGCAGTACTAGGGACACATATTGGTACTTGGAACAGCTTTCATAAGAAATTAGTTTGCACTCTTTCAAGTTTACTGTAATTGATACCTGGATTTAGCTGGGCCAAGGGTTTGGTAGCAAAGAGAGACAGCACAGCTGTGCCTTTAGAGAAGAAAAAGGATTGCTGCTGACTCTGGGCATTCAACAAAATCTGGGTGGTATGAGCATTTCAATTCCCTTGTATTGCAGCATGAATCCTAAATCAGAAAAACAAGATTCCCAAATGCCTACTGGAGAACAACACTCTGCTCCAGGAGGGTTGATTATTCAGATTACTGGTAACTAGCCATCAGAATTTGGCAGGGTGTCTTTCCCATGCTACCACTATCAGTTGAGCCCAGGATGAACGAACAGCTTCTCCCTCTTGGGGGGCAATCAGGAATTGGTAGTGCTTCTTCTGAAGCAAAACATTTGAATATGTGAGAGAGAGAGAATTCTTCCTGTAAACCCTGAAAATAGCAGCTACTTTTTTTTGCATTTTGGCATTCTTTAGTCAAACCAGTGCTTTGACCTACAGTGATTACTTAGCCTAGTGCCATATCTGGGGTAGAGTATTGTCTCTTTGCAAGAATGGATCATATGCTCGTAAAGCCTGAGTGTTATTTCATCAAAATAATCTCCATATGGACCTATTTTAGGTGGGTGGAATTCAAAAGCCCTTCCAGAGCTGTGATCAGTTTGGCTGACCAACCTCTGCAAGCAGGGCAAGAGTTTGCTTCTGCTGTTGTTGAACAGTGGGTTTCTGTCAGCTGAGCTCCAAAGCTGAATGATGGTGAATTCGGTGAATTTGCTGAGAAATGATTCAAGGGAAAGTTATTGAGTGTCTCATTCCTGTGATACTTGCTCATCAGTGATTCTAGATCTATCAAATTTTTCTCAGTAGATTATTCTTTTGCCTGTCATCATGAGCAGAGGGTTGGGCTCTTATTTATGCCAAACCTGGCTTCTTTGGATTTGAGCTCAGTGAGATCAATGATGTAAGAGCATTGGTGATAGGGAGCTTTTTAGTGTTTCCAGTTTGTAATTTGTTTTCTTGCTAATTTAGTAGGAGGGCAATAAAGGAGTAAGTTTGTCATCATCAGGGTTCTGATATTCAGTTCCCTCCCTTTTCAGAGAATGTTTGCTTAAAGTTGGCCTTGATGGAGAGAGGAGGACTTCATGACATTGAGCAGGTTTCTGTCCCCCTTTAATTTAACTTCTGTGTTGTACTAATGATTCTTTCTGGCTCACAAGAATATCTCTTCACCTTTTAAGGAAAAAGTGGTAAGGTTTCACTAAAGGTATCCTAAAATACTCTTAATTGGGGTTATGTGGAATTCTCTCAAAAATTCTTTCATATGCACCATCATTGATGGAAAGGTGGCTTTCTTAAATTCAATCATTAATCTGTCCCCATCATGGTACGGTGTTAACTATTCTATAATCCCCATGTCATCAGCGTAAATTTGATATTGTATCAGCTCTCTCAGAGAAGTGAGAATCACTTTATGTGAACTCCATTTTCCTCTGTTAATGTTGATCCTTCTAACTTGTAAGAGCATTCAGTTTAAGGGTAGGGTTGTCCTGACATCAGATTTGTTCTTACTGCTTAAAGAAGGGAATGGAGTTATTGGGTTGATAAGATTCTCTGGGGCTTCATTACCCCTTTGAGTTGATTTTGTTCTATTCTTCTCTCTGTTGTGTCTATTGCCTAATTTAATTCAATATTTTCCTTTCTATATGGCCAGCCACATTCTTTTTCTTAGCCAGTTTGGTTAACTTCAATGTTTTTGTGCCTTTTGTATCCTCCTCCTCTGAACAGTTATGTATAAACCAATCAAAAACTTGTTTTAATTCCTCTATGTTATAAACCTTATCTAGTTGTTCAAAAATAGAAAGCAGTTTGCGCAGTTAAAGGTATTGTTTTAGCTATAAAATCAGTTCTTACTTTATACTTGTATTTTCTCTGAGTTGGCTTTGAGTCTCATTTTCTACTCTGTGGTTGTTGCTGGAAATTGTTTCCTCCCCCTAGCATCTAAATTTAGCTTATACTTCTAATAAGATTAATCACTCTTATCTATTGTTTAATGGTAGTAAATTTAAAGCATTCTGAGTACATACTGAACTTTGGATGTCAGCAAGTTGTCAATTTTAGTTGTTTTGACAGTCTGTCCAATGATTGTCCAGAGCAGTGTTTCTCAACCTCTGCAACTTTATGATGTGTGGATTTCAACTCCCAGAATTCCCCAATCAGCTTGCTTGCTTGCTGGGGAATTCTGGGAGTTGGAAGTCCACACTTCAACTTGCAGTGGTTGAGAAACACCGGTCTAGAGCTTATCCTGCCTTGTTTTTTAGATGTACTTTTATTTCCCGTATCTGGGTTGCCTCCTCTTGCTTTTGTACCAGGTCTGAGGACAGCACAAGTTATAAATCCATTGTTTTCATAGCAAGGTGATATAAATACTCAGTTAAAATAGTGGGTTAGAGCAGAGCTAAGACAGTTTTCTGCTCCCTCAGTCCTCTTGGCAATCAAATGAGTTAAGTATCTTGTATACAAGTTAAAGATAGTGATCCCAGCACCATTTGCTGGGGAACCTCACTTTGCCATCTCACCAATGTGGGAATTGCCCATTCCTGCTTATTGTCTGTTTTTAACTAGTTGCCAATCTGTAAGAGCACCTGTTTGTTTCTCCTATGGTTCCTGAGTTTGCAAATAGTCTTCAGTGAGGGACTTTGTCCAAGGCTGTTTTGAAGGTCCAAATATACAGTATTTTTAGTTGCCATCAAGAAAGTCTAGAAGGCTAGTGACCCAACATGCATCATTGTGTAAGCCATTTTCATTCCTTTTCATCAAGGATGCGTCCGTGTTTGCTTATTTTCTCTGTAACTACTAAATCATTTGCCATTTAGTTGTTCGTAAAAAGTTCCTAAGGCAGTTCCAAAGAATTCCAACAAGGGGAAAATAAAAACAAGCAGAAAAAGCGAGTATGGTTGCACAAAAAGTTTATGTCAAAGAGAGGTCACCAATGAGGAATACATATTAAGTAGCCTGGAATTGTAGATAGTGTAAGAAAGTAACACGCAACGTGATCTGTGGTTGGTTGAAAGGATACTAAAAACAGTGGCAAATGGCTTCTTCAGAAAGGTTAAAAATAAAAAGCTTCACTTGATCAATGAAAATGGCCTAATGAAAAGGTGCAGTTACTAATTCTTATTTTGGCTCACACTTCCCCGAGAACAGGGTATAGGTTCCACCAAGCAAATGTGAAAAGTAGGCTGAAGGGACATGATTGAAGCTTGAGACATAGAAACATGGTCAAGGTATGCCTCTTTGAACGCTGACATCTCTATCTAGATTGCATCTTAGGATACTGAAGGAACTTGCTGATAGTGTGGCCAAATTACCATGTATCTGAGAAATACTGGAGAACATGTGAAGGGCCACAGACTGGGGAGGGCAAATGCCCTTGGGACTACAGAGTAATCAATCTGCCATTGCTACCCAGAAGGGCTGTAGCACTGATAAAAAAAAAAGATTAATTTATAATCGCCTTGAAAAAAATGTCAGCACAGATAGACTACTCACCAGATTATCATCTTTTTTTAAAATCAGCTTACTTCCTTAGTAGATTGTGGAAATGGTGTAGATACAATTATCCTGATTTTTACAAGGTCCAGTCTCAGGCTTTTTACTCTTCAACATGTTATTACTTGGATGAGAACATGGTGGGAATTCTCATTGCATTTGCACATGATACAAATTTGGATGGGATAGTTATGACTGTAGAAAACAGAAAATTCAAAATGATCTCGATGTGGAAGGAAATGAAAATAACCAAATGAAATTTAGTAGAGACCAATACAAACTAGTTCAAATAGAAAAAACAATCAGATGCAGAGGTTAGGATGGGGGACACCTAGCCTGGTATCAGTACTTCTAAAAAGATTTTGGAATAGTAGTTGATTTCATTTTGAGAGAGTTTAGCTTTGACAAAGGAGATGTGATGGCATTACCTCATCCTGTTCTCTATCCTAGAGTGCAGGTTGTAAACTAATGGATTTAATTTACGGGAATACTGATTTCTGGTGAATGTTAAAAGAAAATTTCTAGTAGAGCAGTTTTATGGTGGAACCATTTACTGACATGATGGGCTTCACCAGATGAGTTCAAGTAGCAGCAGGATAGCCACTTATGGATGCTTTAATTTGGATTCTTGCATGGAATAGAGATTTGAAGTCAGTGGTCCAAATCAGTGTTTCCCAACCTCAGCAAGTTTAAGATGTGTGGATATCTTAAAGTTGCCAAGGTTGCTGCCGAGCATGCTGGCTGGGAAATTCTGGGAGTTGAAGTCCACGCATCTTAAACTTGCCGAGGTTGGGAAATACTGGTCTGTAGTAAATGATACATTACTGTTAAGAATCAGTCTCCCATATTCTAGTACATGTAGTTAGTTATAACCGTGAAAGATACGAACTTGTTTAAGAACGGTGACATATTTGTTAGATATTTTTATCCAGAAGTAATATGCATTTGTATGTTCTTCTAAAGATAGAATCATTAAGCACATAATCCAGTGTAAATTTAGAAAATGAAAGAAGAGTTCAGCTTTTTTTTTTCTTAGAGTAAATTAGAATGACAACAAAGATCCACATAGTCAAAGCAATGGTATTCCCAGTAGTAATCTATGGCTGCGAGAGCTGGACCATAAGGAAGGCTGAGCAAAGGAAGATAGATGCTTTTGAACTGTGGTATTGGAGGAAAATTCTGAGAGTGCCTTGGACTGCAAGAAGATCAAACCAGTCCATACTCCAGGAAATAAAGCCAGACTGCTCACTTGTGGGAATGATATTAAAGGCAAAACTGAAATACTTTGGCCACATAATGAGAAGACAGGATACCCTGGAGAAGATGCTGATGCTAGGGAAAGTGGAAGGCAAAAGGAAGACGGGCCGACCAAGGGCAAGATGGATGGATGGTATTCTGGAGGTGATGGACTCGACCTTGGGGTGGCAACGGCCAACAGGAAGCTCTGGCGTGGGCTGGTCCATGAAGTCATGAAGAGTCGGAAGCGACTGAACACCACAAATTAGAATGGGTTCATTTCTTTTAGAATCAACCAGTTTTTTTTTTTAAAAAATCAAACCATTTGTTGCAACCTATTCCCAATAGTGAAATTTTACAGTACTTGAAATTATCTGGAATAAGTATACAGGTAGTCCTTGGGTTACGACCATTCGTTCAGGGACTGTTCAAAGTTATGACAGGGCTGAAGGAATGGTACAATGGGTCCTCGGAGTTCTGGCCATCACAGTCCCCGCGGTCATGTGATCACAATCCGGGCGCCTGGCTCATGATTATGTCACAGCAAGCCGTGGTAACGTGATCACTATTTCTGACATTCCCTGCCAGCTTCCCAAAAGCAAAGTCAATGGGGAAGCCAGCAGGAAGTTGAAGTCGCAGTCACGACCCATGCAGTCCTCCCTTAATGACAGCAACCAGGACTGCTAGAACTGCCATCGCTAAGCAACGCAGTCGTGATGATGTACTTTACGACTGCATCACTCAGCAATGGCAATTCGGGTCCCAATTGCTGTCGTAAGCTGAGAACTACCTGTAATGAGTTTACTAACTTTCAGTATGACCATAGCTCATTTTACAACTTCTACCTCCCAATCTTGAGAAAAACAAGTTTATTTTTTTAAAAAAATGGATGCAACATCGGGGGGAGTGTCTTTTCAACAAGACCTTTTATATAATTAAACTCAAATGGTAATTATTTATACTTCATAAAGTTAATGAACTTATGAAAATGATACAAACTAGATACAGTAGAAGAGTAAAAGTTTGTTGATACTGGCATATCTTTATTGCTGTATCAGGTTCAGCAGATGAGGATTTCTCAACTGCTTTAATTAAGGGTTCTGATATAATTGTAGAAATCAAGTTACATAACTGAACTTAATACCAGCCCATTTAGGAAAAACTCGCAACACACTTTGGAACATCTGAGATAAAAATATACATTCCAAAGAAAACGGCTTGGATGCAGGGGCTTGGATGCTGATCCACTGCTGTGCAGCATCGATGGTCGTATGTGACCACAAGGTAAACGCATCCATTCTTCCTCCCTCCTGAAAGATGAGTGCTACATATGCAGCTACAAGTGGTTCAGTTCACAAAAGTCACTCTTTGTGCAGTGTTTGATGAAGGTGAAGATAAAGTGGCTTCTTGGTCAACAACTGAAGTTTCTTCCTTTTAAAATCAGTGGGTTTTTTGTACCTGTAATGGTGAAAAGAGTAAGTATCCGAATTAATCTTAATGCTGCTTAGGAATCTACCCTAGATTACTCTTTGCTTACTTAAAAGGATTTTGTACAATTTGAAAGGCTCACTAAGTAAAACAAACAGCTGTAACTCTTAATCCTAAATTCCAGCTCCCCAATGATTGCGCCATTTAAATATACAAATCAAGAACACAGACTGTGCTGCACAGAAAAAACATGGAAGCTTAACATTTCTCTTTCTATTTGGAGAGAAGGTTAATGAAGTGCACTACTTCCAGGCAGAACTTTAACCCCACAAGTCATTTGTATAATAGAGGATATGGATGCCTATTGTGTGCACAATTTTACTTACATTTAGGGACATGCATGGAACTTTTGGTTTTGGGTGGTCCATGCCTCAACTGAAACTCAAGTTTTGTCCATATATGGAATAAAACAACTGTTTTGTTCTGGATATGGACTGAAACACGTAGCTCTGGGGGAAAAGCAAGAGTACGTAAGGGATTTTCTTGGCAATGGCACATGTAGACAGCAGCAGCAGCTGGGGTGGGGAGAGAAGGTGCTGTGAAGACAGGCAGGTAGTTCTCATCATGTGCACCATTGATGAGAAGAGAAGATGATGCATACCAGCTCTGCCATAGTTGCCCCATAAAATCACTCCTAATTTGGTTTCCACCAAAGCCTGGAACCACCAAAACATTCCAGGTTTTGCTTTTGCCAAACCATGGCTGATCTGAAAGAGTTCAGCAGAACTTCTGGAATGCAATTGTGAGTTTGAACATTTTTTGTGTTTCATGCACACTCCTACTTACAGTTCTATAACAATTGGTCCGGCTTTAATTTCATCCATCTCCATAAAGGCAAAGCACTTTGTGCTGGTGAACCTTTTCTTGGGTTTATAGTGTTTAAATTCAAAGAAAATAGCTGCACCTGAAAGGCAGGAGAGAAAAAAAACCTAAAACACTCTTCAAATCACACCAGTGTACTTCTGTATAGACTAGCATAGTCAGTACAATATAGTTAGAACTGCCTTGAGGAAAAATGCTGCTCACTGAAGATTCTGAACGAATCAAACTAGAGGCTAAGAACTTTGAAGCCACAATTTTTTGATCTGCCCCCACCCCTAATCATAATTTTTTTTAAAAGTTCTGAGTAGTTTTGTTAAGGCACTATTGGGTAACCAAATTTTTCTGGGGATAGCACACTTGCCCTCTCTCCAAGTTATTGATCTAAATTATGCTTTGTCCTACTGATCACAGTTCAACATGATTTTCAGATCTCCATGCAACAAACCTTTTGTTAATTTTTCAACATGTTTCTGAATCTCAATGTCCACATTAAAATGAACGTAAGTGTCCTCCTTTCTTGAAGCAACTGGGGTGTCCTGCACAGGTGTAAGATCTATCCCATTGAGATCTGTCCCAAGAATAAAATTTAAGCATTAAGAAGGGGGAAAACTTGCAACATCTGGAATATTGAACAAGGAGCACTTCAGTCTGTTCCCCCAGGGCATTACATTCATGATCTAACAGTCTAAGAGCTACAAAGGAAAAGACTGTTCTTTTTGTGAACAGTCCAAACATTATCTTCACACAAGATTAATTCTTTATAGGAATGTCACTTCCAAAAACATGGTAGTAGCCAATATCGCAGTGCGGTTATGGCAAAGTAACCTTGCTTATCTGACTTTCCCAGTGCACATTTTCTGAGAAAGGTGACACATGCTTTCCAACATAATGGCATACTTGGTATTTACAACAGAAACTTGGTCCAGTCCAGTGAACATTTATTGAGCAGAAACAAAGTACACTTAGGACAAACCCAATTTCTTATCAAGGGCTCTTTGAAAAAAGAACAGATGGAAATCATTTAATACAGGTAGTCCTCGACTTACGGTGGCAATTGGGTCTGGAATTTCTGTCACTAAGCGATGCAGTCGTAAAGCACAGCCTGGATGCCATCGTTAATCAAAGCCAGGGTGCGCGAGAGGTGCCGTGGGTCTGGGAGGATGTGCAAGGGGCTGTGCATGAGGAGCCACATGGAGGTGGGGGAGGGTGAGCAAGAGGCACAGGTCAGTGAGGGTGTGAGGAGCTGCGCAAAAGTCACAGTGTGGGGATGGGGGTGAGCGAGGGGCTGTGAGAGGTGCACTGCAGGTCGGGGAGAGTGTGCGCGAGGTGCCGTGTGGGTCAGGGAGGGTGCGCAAGTGGCCAGTGCAGCGTGAGCTCAGAGGAGCTGGGGGAGGGTGCGTGGGTGGGGGAGACTAACCCTAGCAACTTGTGACCTTCCCTGCCACTTCCCATTGACTTTCTCGGGGAGCCGGCAGGGAAGGTTGCAAATGGCAATAACGTGATCACAGGGTGCTTGGCAACCGGTCGGAAGTGCAAATGGGTTGCCAAGCACCCAGATCATGATCACATGACCGTGGGGGTACCGGGACAGCCAGAACTCCGAGGACTGGTCGTAACCACCATTTGTTCAACACTGTCATAACTTGGAACAGTCACTGACCGAATGGTCGTAGGTTGAGAACTACCAGTACATTTTCACTCTCAGGAGAAGTTAATCTATAAACATTTGTTTTAAATTAGCTGATGTGTAAAAGGCAGATTAAATTTCAAGAACAATGTATACTAAATAAAAGTGACCCTTCATTAGAAAATAAAAAATACAGGCGTTTTCAAGCGTTGAGTCTTGTATGGAGTCAGGATAAGGCAGTTCTAGAAAGGCAGCATCTTAAAGAGTTTCCATGGGGCAAAGGGAGATCCAGTATGACAAATGCCAGTAATTTTTAACCCTAAATGCGTATTTACTGGAATATTTTGCCAATTCAGTACTAGCTAGCATCAGATAAATAGGATCAAAATTACATGCCTAGCCAAATCAATTAAGAAAAATATACCTACCTTTCACACTAACCGTGATATAGGGATCAATGCACTGCCCAGCATCTTTAAGACCAATTTTTTCTATTTTGATAGTTAGTAATGTCATCCCGGGTTCAGATGGTAATCTGGGTAATAAAGTACCTGAGGAAAAATTGACCATAATAATGGTCAATTCAGCATTTTCTATACTTTTATTCTCTGAGTCAATCTGTTGCTATTAATTCTGTCAACAAAAGGACAGCCCATGCTAACTTCATAACAGTCAATCTCAGGCATAATTTATTCATATGGATCTGGTTGTAACTACAGCATCTTGGAAAAGTAGGATCCTTTTCAAAGTTCAACAAGCAGAGTGAGGAACAATCTGTTAAATCCTCTGCACAAATGATTTGTCAGCTGTACTGCATGAGCAAATGAACTCTGAAACATATTCATCATGACAAGACAAGTAGTTAACAGCTTGGACAGAGTAGACACCAGGCTTTTCTTTTTGAACACTAGAACTTTGTGGTCCACTGAACTAAAACCACTTGCTAAATACCAGCTTGGGGAGGAGTCAAAGCCAAATGCAGAATTAAAATCTATTGTACCCCATGATCCAGAGATAAGTAACTTAATTACCTTCCAGATATTTTAGACCTGTAGTTTTTAACTTATGATACATATAACCAGAGGTGGAGCATGGAAACGTAGCATTTTTAAAGTTTACTGTAAATGATAAACACAGCAAAATTCTGGTACCATACAATCATCTTTGTTGAAGGGGACATTTGGTTTTTATCATGGTGGAACCCAGGTTCTTTAATAGCATCATTTCTGGAACATAACACATAAAAGCCAAAAACCACTCGTCTAGATGATATGTTCTACAATCCATTGCCATTGGTTATGATGGCTGGGGCACTGGGAATGGAAGTCCAAAACATCTCAAAGGCATCAATCACACTGCTAACGCCTGATGTACACAGTATGTTGCACATAGGAGTACAAATCTGCACATGAGTTATTACACTCTAGCAAAATAACATTTCTTTAAAAAATGGATCAAGGTTGCCAAATAAGATTTATGGATAAATAAACAATTAAATGAAAGCCAATCACTGGGATATGTGCTTTTTTTTTTACTTGCACTTCTAACTTGTTGTTAATGTGTTGGGGAATTCAAAATCCTTGGGAAGCTTGCACTTCTGATAGAAAAAAATTTCTGCAATCTCCACACACGCCATCAAGAATTATCAATCCAAGAAGTTTCTAAGTTATTTTAGAGTAAAATACAAGAACGAACTGAAAAGTAAAAAGACTTAATATTTTCCTGCTTTTTCCTTTACCTGCAAAGGCCATTCTGTTCTTAAGCAAACAAAACAAACCTTGGCATTCAAATTTAAAAAAGGATATTAACCCTCAATATACAATAATTTAAATACATAAAGACATTTATAGAGAGAATTGTATGTCTAAAGGGGCAATTTAGGTGATAAAGTCCAACTTCATGCTCAGTGAAAGGATCTACATTAAAGTTTCCAAGTTAGAGTATTGTCTACCCTCCCCTACAACACATCCAATGAAGACAAGTTCACTACCAGTTTGTATAATTGATTCCATTGTGAAACTGCTCTTACTCTTAGGAAGAATCCCCCCCCCAAACATTAAATCAGAATCTGCCTTCCTGTAACTTATGTTCTGTATCGTGCACTCTGGAATGAGAGATCACAAATCTTGACCTTCTTTTGTGTGACATCCTTTCAAGTATTTGAAGAATTCTATCATATCCTCTCAGTTTTTCAAGGCTGAACATTCCCAATTCCTTTAATCTCTTTCAACAGGGCATTGTTTTTAGTCCCGATTATCTCTGTTGCCCTTCTCTGCATGTATTCCAGCTTCTTTAAATTCTTCTCTAAGTATGGTGCTCAAAACTAATAGCAGAGACTAATAGAACAATTAATTTACATGATTTGGGGGTTACATATTGTTGAGCACAGCCTAAAATTGCATTGCATGTTTTTTGTTGCAATCACATCATACTTCTAGCTCAGAGCTTTCCAAACTGTGTGTCGCCACACACAGTCTGGTGTGTCGCCACACAACTCGGAAGCGCTGATCATCATCAGCGCTTCCAGGTTTTCCTGCGGCGACACAACAACGGCGGTGCGCAAAAACCTGAAAGCGGCAGCAGCGCTTCCGGGTTTTTGCGCGCTGCCGCAATGGCGGCACTTCCGGGTTTTCCCGCGGCGACACACCAACAGTGGTTGGTGTGTCGCCGCGGGAAAACTTTGGAAAGCCCTGTTCTAGCTCATTCAGGTTTCAATCAACTATTATTCCAACACCTTTTTGCAAGTAACAATAGCAGTATAGGTATTCCTGTGCATTTGATTTCTGTTTCATAAGGCAATAAATGTGTATTTGTCTGTTAAATGTAATTCTGCAATTTCCACCCATTTCTCTAACCCAGTGCTTTCCAAAGTGCCACTGTTGGAGACACACCAACAATGGCGGCGCGGGGGGGGGGGGGCGCGTGCACAGCGGTGGTGCGGGGGGGCGCACGGCGGTGTGCACGGCGGCAGCAGCGGCCTCGCTAAAACGCGGAAGCTCTGATGGCTCGCCGCTGCCGTGCACACTGCCGCCGCCACCGCGCACCGCTTCGCAACACACTAAACTGTGTGTTGCGACACCCTAAAGTGTTGCAACACAGTTTGGAAAACTATCCTCTAACCTTTTTAGAGTGTTTTTTCTATTCTACTACTATACTCATTCACCCAATTTTGCCATCTGCAAATTGGACAAGCATTCTTGCCATCATTTTCATCTAAGTCATTAATAAAAGTATTGAAGAGTAGAGGACTGAACTGTGTGACAATACACTCTATACTTCTCTCCACTTTGATGAGGAACCACATTGTGTACTCAATATTCTGAGTTTGTTAAATCTGCTTTTTTGAAGTCCCAATATATGTATTTAACTGCATTCAGCTTTAGCGTCCTTTAAAATGAAGGATAACAGCATTACATGGTTATGTTCTACAACATTCCTTACATTTCCAATTATCAATTAAGTCTTCCCTTATTGTGCTTTCCTCCACTTTGCCAAGATAAGTCAGGAATTTCCTGGAAAGATCATGCTTGTCCGAATTTATCTCCCAAGAGGGGTTGGGATTATCAAAATCATTCATTAGTACAACCTGTGTCACATTTTTTTAAAGATTTGAATTTGATTTTGGAAAGTATAATCTACATCTTCTCCTTTTAGGAGAGGGCTGGTAGTAGACACTGACAACTGCTGCTTTTATTTGTTATTCCATTTATTTTAACCCATTTGCTCAACTGATACAGTCCAATCATGAGAATCATCCTTTCAAGTCTCCGTAACAGCAACAGTCTAGTCCACAGCTTTCCAAACTGTGTGTCGCAACACAGAGTTTGGTGTGTCGCCACACAACCCGGAAGCGGCGGCGGGGGTGTGCACGGCGGCGGCGCACCATCAGCGCATCTGCGTTTTAGCGGAGGCTGCCGCCGCTGCCACCACCATGCACACCGCTGCCGCGCGCCCCCCTGCGCATGCCCCTGCCCCTGCGCCGTTGGTGTGTCGCCAACGGCGGCAGAGTGGAAAGCACTGGTCTAGTCTAACAACTCTGTATCTGAGATCCTTACTTCAATTTTTTTGTCTCTGTCCCTCATAGGATTCAATATAAAGCTTTTCTAATTATTTTTAAGGATTCAAGGACCAGATATTCTGCCTTCAGCAATATATACAAAGCTGGAAAGCACATCAATCCCTCCTATGCATATGACACAACTGAATTTAAAAAAGATAAATTCTTCAGCATTTAAATACCACAATTCTCTTCACTTAAGAATAGCATTTTAGAGATGCAGATATACACACAAGAACATACCAAAGCAGTTAAAGTAGCATGGAAGTTATTAGCTATCAAAGGAGTAGCAGAAAAAACACAGAACCTACAGTACATCCTATCATCATCATCATCATCATCATCATCATCATCATCATGCAGGTGGCAACAGGAGTGTCCACTGTTTCTTACCCAAAACATGCTCCAGAAGTTCCCCTAAGCTAAGCAAGAGATTTGATAGTGCACTGGGAGGGAGGGGAAGACAGAGAGACTCCAATATGCCACCAGCATGAATAACCAATTGCAAAGTTAGAATACTTAAGAGCCATAACCTGACTGGAAAGGATTTTTATCACAAAATAAGAGATTTCACCAAAACTGTACATAGAACATGTTTTAAAAATGGAAACAAGTGCTTTAATACAGCATGTCTCAACTTGGTGTCTTCCAGGTATGTTGAACTAACTCTTCCACAATAAACATCTCAAAATAACCATGACCTAGCCCCAGGTACAAGGTCACACAGCCACCCTAGAAACATATTTAAGGATTCCCTTACTAACTTTACTCAGACTGAAGAAGCTCCTTGGATAAGGAATGAAACGTTTCTACTGAGAAAATAGAAATCCAGTTGACATGATTCAAGCCACAGACTGTTCCACCTGGATGACTGAGAACCTTCATCGACATATTCTTCCACAATTGTTCATCTGTTTAACTTAATGAATGAATGAATATGCTACTTATATTGAACATCTGGGGATGGAGGAGGGAATCAACTCACATTAGAAGCCAAGTTATTATTAACAACTATTCAGGATTTTCAGTAAGAGCCAAAGTGGGGAAAATATGAAGTTGCTTTGCTTCCCACCCACTTAAGACAGTTGCCAAGCAACTGCTGGTTTGCATCCCTATCATTTCAGGTTTCTTTCAAATTTCCGGTTACCGTTTGCCCTAGTCAACGGACAAGGAGCTGTTTTCAGAATCTGTATTCAAAACTTGGCTTTAAGTACTATATACTACTTTTTGTTTACAGTATTTTATAAAGTTACCAATATTTGCAAGAACTGAATACTGTACTAACACCAAAGCACCATTCCTTTAATTATGCTTAATGAAGGACATCCTCAGTTGGAAGCAAAGTGGCAGTATTTTCATTATGCTCACTAACTTTGCAGAATGATGGCAAAACTAGCAGCCCTATTTGGACATTTTTTATGTAGCTTTTTTTCCTGATAATACCCAAGATTCATTTTAGGACAATGCTATATAAATCATTAAAATACATCCAAATATTATTTTTCAATATCTACCTTTTCAACTGATTTTTTTAAAAGGTGGATTTTCTCCATATCAAAAACAATTCAGAAACTTGTACAATTTAATTCTGTGCATACAGGATGGACTTTCAACATCTACCATTTATTTGGGGAAAAAGAGAGCTAGCTGGCTGATTTTAGCATACAAGAGCTTTCATATTTAAAATGTTAAAAAATAAGAGCAGCAATATGATTATACTCACAAATAGTAACTATTAACATTAGAACATTATCATACCTTCATTGGCTCCTGGATTAGATGAATGATGTAGCACATGGTTATACAATGGAGCCATGCATGTAGAAGACAAGACAAGACAAGACCATGTATGATTAGGCAGCACAATAATGCAACATGGGATCCATGCAAAGAAATAGATTGTACAATGAAGTGCATACAATGGAAGTTACAACTCCAGCAAAACAGTCTCCAAAATCTAGTACTGTATGTGTAAGCTATCTCAAACTTCATAAATCTTTAAATGGCTCCATCTCTTTGTACGCCACCCAGAGTCACTTGTTTGTGAGATGGGTGGCTATATAAATTTAAAAAATAAATAAAATAAATAAATCTCAGCACCACGGTATTTCAACCATTACAAAATTCTGTTTTTTGAGGGAGATGGGCGGTGATGAAATTTGATAAATAAATAAAATTTTACCCATTTTAGTCAGGATACGCAAATGTCAGGATTGTATCCCATTCTTATCTGGAGAACTGAAGGGTGTGTGTGGTTTCATGGCAAAGTCTACTTGTGTAATATATGAATATATCCCAAAAACAGGATTTCTTGAGACTTTAAGCTTGTGTTGGAAGTTTAGCTATTTCAGACATGGCAATGGGCACAGAAAACAAGAAATAACTATCATATAGTCACAAGGAACTATTGGGCTAAATCTAGTATTACATAAATGGACTTTCAACAAAACCAGTATAAAGTTTCTCTACCCTTCCTCCTTTGCCTTCATAAGGTCTTGAAGATCTTACCAATCCTCTAGAACAGGGCTTTCCAAACTGTGTGTTGCGACACAATACTGTGTCGCCTGGGGGCCCCCAAGTGTGTTGCGTGATAACCCGGAAGTGCCGGCGACGGTGCTTCCGGGTTGCCGCGCGGCGGCAGCAGCTGCCCCTTTGAAAGGGCAGGCTCCGGGGATGCCAAAAATGCCCTCGGTTCCAGCAGGGAGGCAAAAAGCCTCCCCCTGTGCACGCGCACGTTGCCGAGCTTTCCGGCGCTCAGCTGTTCCGCGGGGAGAATTTCCACCCCGGCCCCAGATCAGCTGTGCCGGGCACGAGGCGAGGCTTTTCGCCTCCCTGCCAGAACTGAGGACATTTTCAGGGTCCCCGGAGACTGCCTTTTTGAAGAGGCAGTGGCAGCAGCGGCACTGCCCCTCTGAAAGGGCAGGCTCCGGGGACCCCGAAAATGCCCTCGGTTCCGGCAGGGAGATGAAAAGCCTCGCCGCACACGCACGCTGCCGGGATTCCCAGCACAGCTGTTCTGGGGCCGGGGTGGAAATTCTCCCTGCGGAACAGCAGAGCGCCGGAAAGCTCAGCAATGTGCGAGCGCGGGGGGAGGCTTTTCGCCTCCCTGCCGGAACCGAGGGCATTTTCGGGGTCCCCAGAGCCTGCCCTTTCAAAGGGGCAGCGCCACTGCTGCTCCTTCAAAAGGGCAGGCTCCGGGGACCCCGAAAATGCCTTCGGTTCCGGCAGGGAGGCGAAAAGCCTCCCCCCGCCACGCGCGCACGCTGCCCGGCACAGCTGATCTGGGGCCGGGGTGGAAATTCTCCCCGCGGAACAGCTGAGCGCCGGAAAGCTCGGAGCCTGCCCTTTCGAAGGAGCAGCTGCTGCCGCCGTGCAGCAACCCGGAAGCACCGCCGCTGGCACTTCCGGTTTTTGCGCTGTACTGGCTGCGGGGCTTCCGGGTTTTTGTGGGCCGGCCGTTGGTGTGTCACCAAGGGCAAAAGTTTGGAAAGCCCTGCTCTAGAATGTATTTGGTCAGTATAAAGGAAGCTGCAAGGGATATTGACCTTTCAGCAGTGCTGTTTCACTGGCAGGAGGACACTGCTGGATTGAACAACAGTATGTCACCTATTTCACTCACTTCCTCATAAATCATTTACTGCTATCCAAAACTGGTCCAATTTTAGTGTGGGGAAGATCTTTTCATCCCCCCCCCCAAGCTTTTAAATCAAGTATGGAAACCTCTAGCTAGTGGGCTAAGTATGGCCAAAAGAAATGCCACACAGTTCCTGGCCACACCGGGCTTTTTCTCCAAGCCTCAAAAAGCCCCTATCTTCTATCAGCAACTAATTGCAAATAACAGCTTTTCCTTTCCAAGGCTTTTATAAGAATCATTAAAATACCCTTATTTGCACAAATGGAGCTACTTTTGAACCATGATTGTTGCATGGGGTACGTTTTCAGGGGGGCATTGTAGAAGAAAGCCAATCCTCTTTTCACCAATGCAGAGCCCCTCTTTAAAAAATCTCTCATGCTTTCTTGCCTAATCCACACTAGCATGCAGCCCTGATGAACTTTCCTGCAATCAATTTGGCACTTAAGCCAAATTATCGGAGATGTGCAGCTGTTTGGATCCAATGAGGGAAAAGTGCTTGGGGGGGGTGTAGGGTGTACTCACTGCACTTGTCAGTACCTCTTTAGAGAAGCCATGCCTTTCCTGGGTTCACACAGTAGCCATGCTTAAATCACACCCTGTCATTTTTTTCCTACTTAGCAGATAAAGAACTATCTACAATCGGCAAACTTATTTAACCACTGGCTAGTAATGAATAATTATGAAGCACCAACTTGCATAGTAATTATGCATTAATAAAATGGTAAACTTGGAAACCCTATCTGAATTTGAGAACTGACAAAATATTAGTATAGATTAAATTAGCATCCTTAGATTTTCACAAAGCAAGCTTTCTTGATATAGGGCAAGCTTTCCTAAGAAAACTCCTTCCATGATTTCTCCTTTGCTCTCTGCTTTTCACCTAACCTCCAGATGAAGATAAGGCACAATAGTCTTTATTTAGGTTAACAATAATGACATCTCATGGAATCTTTGGCCATAGGGCGTTCTAGCAGAGGCATGCTGAACTTCTCTTTACTCAGAAAGAGATTCAGCTAACAAACACCCAGGTCCAGTTGCAGATTTTTTCCCCAAATAACTCTCGCATAGGGTTGGAGAGAAACCAAGATGAAAAGGGGCCTGGAAAGAAAAACTTATGAGGAACATTTGGAGGCACTGGGTATGTTTAACCTGGAAAAAAAAGACTTCAGGGAGATTTAAAAGCTGTCTTCAAGTATCTACAGAAGATGGGGCAAAATCGTTCCAGAAGAGAAAACAAGAAACAATGGATTTAAACTATGAGAAAGTAGATTTTAATTGGACAACAGAAAAAAATTCTAACGGTAGCAGGAGGTGGTGGATGCTAGAGGCTGTAATAGTGGATTCCTGCACTGGTCGGGGTTGGATTAGATTATCTTCGAGGCCCCTTCCAGCTCTTACATTCTCCGGTTCTAAAATTATATTTCCGACATTCTCATTTTTCCTTCTGGTCAACTGCATTTGATCCCATTTGTCCCCTTACCTGGGACTCTGGCAGGAAATGCATCTGGAGATCCTGCTCCAGCTCCACCTTCCTCCTCATCTTCTTCAAATTCTAAATCTTCCTCTTCACCAGGTGCTAAGATTTTCCTTTTAAAAAAGGGAAACACCATAGTACAACTGAGAACTGACTTAGATAGGCATCTCCAGTATCCCTGAACGTAATACTGGGAATATATATGGCCTCCTATTCAAATATCAGAAGCTTAGAATTGAATTTCAAAATTTCTACATTCTACAGACCTATATTTTGCAATTTCTGACATGGGTTCTTTCTTTCTGCATGCAATTTTTCCATACCTTGGTGGAACAGGCTGAACATCAAAGGGGAATTCTTTATTATAGGTAAGAATACTCTTTAAGACTGTAAGAGAAGACAATAATAATCACCCATCAAAATTCTATATAATTACATATATATACCACAGAGCTTTCCAAACTTTTCATGTTGGCGACACACACCGGTGCCGGTGGCGTGGCCTGCGGTGTCCTGGTGTGTCTCGCGCAAACCCGGAAGCGCTGATGGGGGGAACCAGAAGGAGCGGCACCCCCACCAATCAGCGCCACCGCCGTTCCCCATCAGTGCTTCCGGGTTTGCGCACGACACACCAGGACGCCACAGGTGACACAGTAGTATGTCGCGACACACACTTTGGAAAGCTATGATATACCACATAAAAGAGTATATATATAATTACATACAGTAATTATCACCTTTATAAACCACAGTAAGAAAGCAGTAAGTCCTTGTAATTCTTTCCATAAATTAACAAGATTACTTTAATTACCAAATGTTAAGTATGAGACTTCTATGAAATAAATGTGATTCTGGCAACTCAGAGAAAAACATTATTGGAATTTGTTTTATCTTTAGAACATAGAGACATCCATCTTGAAAGGATAAATTTAACTTAGGTGATATTTGTGACCAATACTGTGCAGGAACAAATTAGTTCTTATGTAATTGGGAAACTCAGAGAATTATTATTTTTTTAATCCATTCAATCGTGTCCAATTCTCGGAGACTGCCTAGACAAGTCCTTGCAGTTTTCTTCGCAGGTTTTTCAGAAGAGGTTTGCCATTGCCTTTTTCCTAGGGCTGAGAGAAAGTGACTGGCCCAAGGTTACCCAGCTGGCTTTGTGCCCAAGGCGGGACTAGAACTCACGGTCTCCTGGTTTCTAGCCCAGTGCCTTAACCACTACACCAAACTGGCTTTCTCAGAGAATTATAGTTCTCACATAAACTAAGTACATTTGATATATAAGAGCATTCACATAAAAAACCAAAGCTATATAAAGTCATGGCAATAGTACATATGGTTGAAAAAATAAATCATTTTTTTAAACTACTGGCAAAATAGAAGCCATGCTTTTTTGCTTTTCCAATTGGAACAACCTCTGCCAACAAAAGAAAAACAGAAATTCTCAAATGCTGATAATTAAACAATTGATAGTGCTTCCTATATCTACCAATAAAGCTCAGGCAATGATCCTTCAAGCAATTTGTGGCAATACTTTTGCCAGTTGATCCCACAGTGATAACAATGTCCCAACCTCTTTTACTAAAAACTTAACCATCACAGCAGAAATTACTGGGGAAGATTATATACCTAAGACTCCTTCCCAGGGTAATGTGGAGTAGCCACAGGAACCTATCAAGACTTTACTCAAAGAAGATACTATATAGAGTTTCATAAAGTATAATGTAATTATTTACAAGGGAAAGGCAGCCTTTTGTATAAAACCTAAAGTTATATTCATACAGATTGGAGAAATCCATTTGGGAAGAAGGACAGTTACCTGCCAAAGTGGAACCCAAAAGCTTTATATTTCTGTATTGGTCAGTGTTCTGTACATGTACCGTGAGTGGCTCATATAGAGATGCAATGGGCATTCACCTCCAAAAATGGGTAATCCATCTTTACCCTGTGACTGAACAAGACAAGCAATCCAATGCAGAGAAATGACAGGATCACTCAGTCTCCAAGAAGCAAACTGCACCAAGCCTCTTACATGTGACTGGACGGGAGATTGGAATGTATAGGTTCCTTTGCTTAGTACAACCTCATGGCAGATGAGAAAGATTCCATAATACCCAGCTTTAAAAATTATGTCCATAATTTATTTTGCTTCTCTTGACAGAATGATAATTCTCCTATAATTCAAAACTAACTTTCTGTAACAGCAGAAAATATATAGCTTTTCTGAACAAAATTATAGCAACTGGGATGCACAGTAAACATAGATGAAAACAAAATCCTGAAATGCATTTTAAAGGGCATTGTAAGTTGCTTTTTTTCTGGTGGGGGTATATGCTGACATTTCTTTAACACTTTTTCCATTGTAACCATTATAACACCATTTCCTCTTCTAATTAAAAACAAAGTGAAATTCTTACTTGGTTCTAATTTCTTCAGATCCTCCAGCTTAAACTCTTCCTGCGACTGTGTAGACTACAACAAAAACAGTATTATACAGCTGCAGCTATTATTCATTGCTATACTGTAGTGAGGTACAACAGTAAACAGAGTGGCAGTTTTGCAGTGTACAACCATAACTAAAAATTCCACAATCATACCGAACATAAAACATGAGATACAAAAAATGTTAATATAGCCTATTAACCTAATCAAGGTGACATCATGGCTCACAGACCCTCCGCATGAACTTGTTTTGAGCTAGGCGGCCGTTCAAAAAGGCCAGTGCAGCCAGTTAGAAGCAGGGCCTCCAAACCTCAGTTCCCTTCACTGCCCTAAAGTGGGGAATCATTAGCAGATTCTTCCAGTTAGATCAAACTGGGTGGGCCAATTCCAATGGAAGAATGTGGTCCTGCAGATAACTTTGTGCCAAGTCATAGGCCTACAGTACTAGTATAATGTGCTCCCACTGGGGAAGGCACAGATGGCTGCATTTTGGACCAACTACTGCTTCCAAGTGGTCTTTAAAGGCACTCTCACATACAGTACATTGCCGTAGTTTAGACAGGTGTTGATGAGAGCATGAGTCACTGTAGCAAACTCCTCCCACCCCAGGTAGGGTTATGACTGGTACAACAGCCAAAGCTGGGCAAAGGCATCCCATCCCTGGCTACAGCTTCTACTTGCTGTTCCAGCAGAAGCCACAAGTCCAGGAAGACCCATCTAGAGGCACCATTGGAGCAGACAGAGAGTCCTGATGGACAAACAGTAATTCTGTCTTGCTAGAAGTCAATTTAAGACTGTTCTCTCCCATCCAGAATCTCAACGCCCCCAGGCACTGGGACAGTACTTCATTACCAGCCTGACCTGGGATCATGATGTAAAGCTGAGTATCTTCAGTGCATTGATGGATCCCAAATCATCAGATGACCTTTCTCAGTGGCTTCATGTAGATGTTAAGCAGGAGGAGGGGGGGGAGAAGTAACTCCTACAGCACTCCATAAGAGAGCAGCCACAGACTCCTCTCCTCCCCTCCCCACTGACTGGAACCATCCACTAGGAAAGGAGCAGAATAACTGCAAAACAGTGCTCCAGTTCTAACTTTCTGGAGTTCTATGAGATATGGTGGTATATACTGTATATGCTGCAATAAATAAATAATGAATAAAAGGAACAATGAAGCCAGATTTCATACTAATTCTTGACCAGCTTCAAAATACACCTTTGCTAATAGGAAATATTTTTCTTTGGTGGATACAAGTTACAACAGTATTTTGGGGAATATTACTTAGGTTGGTGGAAGATGGGGAGAGAGGAGATATCTATTGTAACTTTCAGGCTGCTTGAACGGAAGGACTGAGAGAAACCAGTATAAGCCAGCATTTTATATTGTTCCAAAGTCAAGTTCTTTTTTAAGATTCATATTATAAGCATTACTTAATTTTTCTATTCTCTTGGACCCACACACTGTAATAAATCACTCATAACAGAAAGATACATTAGAATAGAATACATGCCCCTGAGCCAGCTTTTTACAAAGGGTGTTCTTTAATCCTTTAATATTTAATGCATAGCTTTCCAAACTGTGTGTCAGGACACATTAGTGTGTCGGCTGCAGTGTCTGAGTGTGTCGTGGCTCTGAGCCCTGCCAGGATTCCACGCAGGTCCTAGTGCCTGCCTTGTGCCTTGCTGCCTCCAAACCTGCTGTGATTCCGCGCAGGTCCTAGTGCCTGCTTTGTGCCCTGCTGTAAGAGTGTGTCGCGAAATGATGCCTTGCTGTAAGAGTGTGTCGCGAAATGATGCATGTCTAAAAAGTGTGTCACCAACATGAAAAGTTTGGAAAGCTCTGATTTAATGAAACCCATAAAGAAACTGGAAATCTCAGGTGAAACCAGAATTTTACCTGCAAAGCTGCACTCCTGAGTTCCAAGCATGTTGCAATCTTAGCTAAAGTTTTCTGCAACAGAGGAAAAAACTGATTAATTTGATGCTGTTATAATAATTCTTTTACATGTGAAGTAAACAACAATAACTGTATTAAGGATTTATGCTGAGGGAGCAGCAACCCAATATGTAGAACAGAAAAAAGAAAACAAAGTAATTGACATAGCTTCTAGAGGCAGTAAACAAGAAAACCAAAGCTGTGCACCAAAAGCTACTTCTCACATTATAGTTGGATATGTGTTCCCATACTCAGGCACAAATATGTTCATTTTCTCATGCAAGTTCAGCACTGTGATATAAGAGGTCTGGAAGCAGAATGCCACTCAGTTACAGACTGTAATATGAAGACATACATGTTCATACATTAGTGCAAATCTATACGTATGAAAGCATAGCTCAGAAGCTCCCCTATACAGTAAGGATGAAGATATTCTTTTTCCTCTACCATATTCTCACCCACTTATCCTTACAATGAGACAGAGGTAAGTGAGCTTTCAGCCTACTTTTCTTTTCCAGTTTAGCAAGTATGCTTAAGAGATTATATCTTCACCTTTTAAAAAAAATTACTGCTGCTTGAATTTGGCAACTATCCTTTGTAATGTACCAGAAAGTTTTAGAATATATTAAAAGGCACTTGAGAGTTGAAGAACGAAAGTATTCTGAACAGATTTTCTTGAGAGTTTTAGAGATAATTTTTTAAAGTAAAAGCCTCTTCTCAATTGTGGCAAGTTACCAGAAAGCATTATTCACAACTGTTTCTCAGGAACCACACCCAACACAAACATTAAAAAAATTAAAACACTACAGCTAGACTCAGCTAATGTTTTTCTAAGTGATAGTATCCCCAACAAGACACTTCATTCTTCACTAATGAAAATACCTCATTAAATACATTAAATTAACAAAGTGAGAATGTTTGTTCCCAGTTTATGTTTTAAAAAATCGTAACAATTCCTTGATTACTAGATTTGTTAGCCACCAACTCTATAAACAAGCAACAGTAGTGTTCATGGAAACATATTTCCGATTTCATGCAGAATTTCATAGCTCCAATGGAATTCTGCTTTTCTCAGAAACTTAAATCAGTTTTTTAAGGACAACCTTCTAAACTAAAAATACTTTCAATGTAACTAGATTTTCATGATTTCACATGGCCAGAAAAAGAAAAGAAAAAGAAAAAGAAGAAAAAAATCTTTTTTCAGGAGCCAAAAACATGAGATGTCACAATCTAGCAAGGGAAAATAGGTATGGAAGGAAGGAAGGAAGGAAGGAAGGAAGGAAGGAAGGAAGGAAGGAAGGAAGGAAGGAAGGAAGGAAGGAAGGAAGGAAGATACTTAATTCATCTGAATACCAGAAGATTTGCTATTCTAGAGAGTAAGGAAAATTTCCTGTCAGCCCAACATATACATCAGGGATTACATCTTAACATTAACACAAGAACTATTGCATTCAGCTATTATGTAAAACAATACCCCCCCCCAAAAAAGGGAACAAATCCATGCCTTTGTATGATATACTTTGGCAAGGCAGGGAAATCCTCTTCCCATCCCTCATCATATACTTTCTACATGAAGGATTCATTACTTAATGGCAGGGATCCAAGAAAGCCAGAGAATGAATAAAAGGCACTTCCATTCATGCAATGGGGTAGGAGGAGGAGGGGAGAAAAACATGTCTACCTTCCAGCTGCAGCGTTCCCATTCAATACTATCCTCAAAGCCTCCAAATCCACAGGTTTAGATTTGGGTGGGGTGGGAGGTTATAGGAAGAAGAATAAGCCTAACTAGATGAGTAAAATTCCACCAGTAGTATTTAATATCTAAATCAATCAGAGACATTTTATTAATGGAAATGCTCAACCACAATTGAAGAGGCAGCATTTTACCTGCTTCTTTATTCCCTAATAGCCTAAAATAAGAGGAATATAGCACGACATGGCAGTCTGTGCATGAAAGAAACAAACTTCTGAGAAAAACGTTGGGCTGTTGAATTCCTGATGGAAGAAACCTGTGAAGAAGCAATGTGTTTTCTGGTAATCTGTCCTCTGAAATGTTTGACTTTCGGCTTTCGGGGTATGAAACCAGACTGAAATTTGCTCTTCTTTAAAAAGTATAATAATCCAGCAAAAGAGCTATACCTCTTCATAAGGTTGATATAGTTCAAAAGGTATTTCAGAACACAGTTGTCTGCATTTTAATTTATTTTTTCTAAATATAATCACATTTCATTTAACTGCTAATGTATTATAGTAGAGGCATGTATATCTAGTATACAGGAAAAAATAACACAATTAATGTTCAATAAGATAAAAACATACACATCTATTATTATAACCCTTCTAAGATAATATATATTTCATATATATGCAATAAAATAGATATTGTTCCTTTGCAAGGTATTTTATTTCTTTAAAGAATTTAAGTATTAAGTTTTTTCCTCTGAACTCAACGTTATCATAAGTGCTATAGAAGCCCAGCACTTGTAAATGATAGCCCAGATAAGCAATAATACTTCTCTTTTCATCATATACAAAACTATTAGAAATTCCATGTTCAATTTCTCTTAATGACTGCAAGAAACAAATTTAAAAATCCCTCTAAAAACAGATTCACCATGAAATGAACATACACCATTATATACCTTTTGGTCTTCTGTGAATTCTGAATTGTTGGGTTGAGACTGTGCCTCTTTCTGTAGATGCCTTGCTAATCTGGAGAGAAGTAAAGAAAAATAAATAATTTAAGGGCTTTGAGGAGTTTGCAATTATAAAAATACTCACTATGAAATATAAATTGAATGAATAGTAGATTAAGCAAATTATAGACAGAATGTATTTTGTGATCCTAAGAAGTATATAAAATAAAGGTATTTTTGTTGTTTATTCGTTCAGTCGCTTCCGACTCTTCATCACTTCATGGACCAGCCCACGCCAGAGCTTCCTGTCGGCTGTCGCCACCTCCAGCTCCCCCAAGGTCAACTCCAGAATATCATCCATCCATCTTGCCCTTGGTTGGCCCCTCTTCCTTTATTAGAATTTCTATTTTCTACAAGAGTTTTAACCTTTAATTAGTGATCCAATAGTCCTTTTGTTCATGCATGGAAAATGGAGCATATTCATTCATATTGACTGTGAGGGAGATTCTGCCCTGGTGACCTTATCCCCCAGAACAAGTTTTCAAGCAGCCCTCACCCAAAAGTAAAAAAAAAAAAAAAGTAAATTACTGTAGCCTATAGCAATCGAAATTTTCCACACCTTTCCCACTTCTCTCAAAAGCAAAAAAAAGCATAAAGCATATTTATACTGTAGTATCCATCTTTGTAGGTCCTTATCAGACAGCAGCATATATTGTATACATTTAAATCCATCCTGTACTATATTTCAAAAAGGAAAATTTTTTGTCATCAAAGTACCGACAGATTATCGAATCAACCCTGCTTTCATTATTTTATCTAGAAATTACCTCCCCCAAATCCCTTCAAAACTATTCAACTCTGATTTGTAGAAATGGCACACTTGATATAGCTATACAACTTCCAAGTGAACAAATAAATAATGCAACATATTTGTAACTTGATTATTCTAGAAGTGATCTTTCAAACCAAATTTTTAACAGGCTTAGACTGGGTTGTTTAAGATTCACTGAAACACTAAAACAAAAATAACATCATGCCCTTGCCTTAACTTAAGCTTAATAGTGTTTTTATTTATATATAAAAATGTATTTGCTGTATAAAAAACTGACAGATCAGTTGAAACACTTTTTCCCTTAGAAATCCATGTTAGAGCAAGACACATCACATACTGTATGCTTTTACTTGGCTATTCCAGCTGTTCTCCCTTAGTGCAAATTAAGAAGCAGTGCATCCCACTGATTTCAATAGAACTTGCTTCTAAACACACATTTGGGATAGCAGAATGATGCTTGAAATAAACATCTTAAAGTAATCTAGAGCTCTGTGCTTTCTTCAAGAACCATATAAGCAAGAATTCAATATGTTTTGTGGTTTTTGTGGCACTTTTCATTTTGCATAATGTATTTAATCACTTTATTTCCTTGCTGCCACCCTACTCTGCTAACTGTTTGATAAGGAATCTCCATTTGCTTGCCTCCTGGAATAAGCTTCATCTCTCCAAGTTTTAAAGTTAGGGACTAGAAAAATAAACTAAGATTATCCATTAGCTAACCACAGAGAGCCAGTTTGGTGACTTATGGATGGCGTAACAGAATAGCTGATGAATAAAGACCTCTCTTTATTTATAGAAGAATTTATAGATGATATTTATATTTATAGAAGAAAGTGCAAAAGCTAGGTTGCAGTTAAACCTCAAAAAAAACCAAGATTATGGCAACCAGCTTGATATGATCACTGGCAAATAGAGGGAGAAAAAGTGGAGGCAGTGACAGACTTTGTATTTCTAGGCACCAAGATTACTGCAGACGCTGACTGCAGCCAGGAAATCAGAAGACGTCTACTTCTTGGGAGGAGAGCAATGGCAAATCTTGATAAAATAGTTAAGAGCAGAGACATCACACTGACAACAAAGATCCGCATAGTTAAAGCAGTGGTATTCCCTGTAGTAACCTATGGCTGTGAGAGCTGGACCATAAGGAAGGCTGAGCGAAGGAAGATAGATGCTTTTGAACTGTGGTGTTGGAGGAAAATTCTGAGAGTGCCTTGCAAGAAGATCAAACCAGTCCATACTCCAGGAAATCAAGCCAGACTGCTCACTTGAGGGAATGATATTAAAGGCAAAACTGAAGTACTTTGGCCACATAATGAGAAGACAGGATACCCTGGAGAAGAAGCTGATGCTAGGGAAAGTGGAAGGCAAAAGGAAGAGGGGCCGACCAAGGGCAAGATGGATGGATGATATTCTGGAGGTGACGGACTCAACCTTGGGGGAGCTGGGGATGGTGACGGCCGACAGGAAGCTCTGGCGTGGGCTGGTCCATGAAGTCATGAAGAGTCGGAAGCGACTGAATGAATAAACAACAAAAAGATCTCTCTAAAGACAGAAAGTTAGAAAACTACTGCTATGGTGTTCAATGTTTAGCATAGGAAATTCCTAAATTTTATCATAATGTTTTTTCCAAACTTCATGTACAACAAGAAGGGTAACTTGACTGGTAGGATTAATGCCTAGGAAATGGGCCAAGAAGACCCATGACAAAGATGACATATTTTATATTTATTACAAATAATTGTCTGCTGCCTACTCACATCACTCTAGGCAGCTTACAATAAATGACAAAGAACATGGCATGCTTTAAATACATCAACAAGGTCAGAATAGTTAAAGATATGAAACTACTTGATAGGTCACCAGATTTATTCAGTGAATAAACTCATTTCACATAACTAAGTTATGCAGATAAAACAAATGGAGGAAGAAAAGAAAAAACTTAGAAATCTCCTGTTAAGATACCCCACTATAAGAAATACCTCCAGTTATGTAATCCATACAATATATGGCCCACAAACACAAGTTATGAAATAAAGTATCTAGGAAACATGGACATTTGTTACCCATATGTTACTTCCTGCACTGCCTATAAACAAGATATATAATATTGCAGGGGATGGTGGGATATACCTTTATTCTTACATGCTTAAGGAGAGAATGGAACAAAAATTCTATCACCTTTTTCCACCTGGCCTGCATTCCAGTACTATTTATAACAGGCCCAGAAGATATAAGCTCCTACCATTATAAACCAGATTTATAATATCCAGAAAATGAGCAATTGGAGAAAAGTTATAGCTTTGAGGGGGAAAAAACATATCCCCTTTCCAGTGTTTATATAACAATTTTTTAAATACAGAAATTTGCACAGGGGAGGATAGGATATACATAAATACTTATTCTCTTACCAATTCCAAGTTTATTTTATTGCTTTTAGATGGCAATATTATGCCCACTAAGCAAGTAACCCCAGTAAGTTCAATGGGATCCATTTCTGAGTACAGGTAGTCTTCACTTAATGACGGTACTTGAGCCCGGAATTTCCGTTGCTAAGCCTTGAGATGGTAGAGATGGCATAGCTAAATGATGGCCACCCTGGCAATTCCCCTTGCCATCGTTAAGTGAACTTTACGCGTCATTAGCCCGAGCACCCACACCAATCCAAGCCATTCCAGGCTTGGTTCCTCCCAGCCCCAAACACTGCCTTCAACTCCCCCCACCCGCCTATCTACCCCCCCCATCTCTGCTCTTTTGAAAGCCCTGCACCCTGCCTTGTGGGGCGGGAAGACCACCCATGCTGCGCGAAGCCGCCCACGCCAAGCCACCCACCCCAGCCTGCATTCGTTCACCCAGCTGCCTCCTCTCCCAGTTCCCCGCACCTACCTTTTGACTTTTCGCCCAAGCGGAGCCACCATGGGCGAAGCAGAAACACCTTGCTTCCTTTGCTGAGTCCTTTTTGGACCTAGTTTCTCCGGCGGACATTTCCTCCATGTGGCTCCCTTCAGAACGCTGTCTTCGGAGGCTTAGGCTATCTTCTCAGATAGCTGCTCCAAAGGTTCTGAGAAGATAGCCTAAGCCTCCGAAGACAGCATTCTGAAGGGAGCCACACGGAGGAAATGTCCGCCGGGGACTCAGCAAAGGAAGCAAGGTGTTTCTGCTTAGCCCATGGCGGCTGCAGCTGGGCGAAAAAGTCAAAAGGCAGGTGCAGGGAAATGGGAGAGGAGACAGCTGGGTGAATGAATGCGGGCTGGGGAGGCTGGAACTTGCTGGGGTGGCTTCGCGCAGGTGGCGTTGCTGGGCTTGCCACCCTGCAAGACAGGGTGCAGGGCCTCCAAAAGGGCAGAGATTGGGGGGGAGATAGGCAGGTGGGGGGAGTTAAAGACCCCTGCAGTTGTAAGTGTGGGCGGGCTGCCAAGCGCCCAAATTTTGATCATGTGACTGCGGGGGCGCTGCAACAGTCGTAATTTCAAGCACAGGTCGTAAGTCCATTTTTTTCAGCGCCATCATAATTTCGAATGGTCGCCGAACAAATGGTCATTAAGTGAAGACTACCTGTAGTTAGAAAAAATATCCTATAAAGATATAAAATGCTCTAATGCAGGGGTCGGCAACCTTTTTTCCATCAGGGACCACCTCCGTTGGAAATTTTTTTCCAAGGACTGGGGGGGCGGGGTTTGCGGGCGGCAGCCAATCGGACAGATGGGGCGGGGTTTGCGGGTGGCAGCCAATCAGACGGACGGGGGCAGGGTTTGCAGGCCTGCCGCTCCATGCGCAGAACCGAGGGCATTTTCGGGGTCCCCAGAGCCTGCCCTTTCGAAGGGGCACCCCGGCGGGGCACGGGGCGGACTTTCCCCCCTTTTGCTCCCCATTTTTTTCTCTGCGCCGATCAGCTATGAGGCGGGGAAGCGGAGGCACGCTGAGCTACCCGCAGGAGCCGGAAAAACGTGGGGAGCAAAAGTGGGGTGGAGGAAAAGTCAGCCCCGTGCCCCGCCAGGGTGCCCCTTCGAAAGGACAGGCTCCCTCGGTTCCATCAGGGACAGCTCACCCTGCGTCCCACTTCCTAACGGCCCACGGACCACCGGTGGGCCGTGGACCACAGGTTGCCGACCCCCGCTCTAATGTATATTATATGATATAAAATGCAATGCTATGTAATGTAAAAGTGCCTTAATTTTATTCAGATAGTTATACCCAAAAAAACAACAACAGTAAGCTATTGCAGCCAAGATACAGATATATCTTAGTTCCTGATAAGCTGCACAATACACCTGTACACCTGCTTTTTTTCCAAAAGACATTGCAGACTTTTCCACTGAAAAAAATCCCCCTTCCTACCCAAACTCTACTTCTTTAGCAAATCTTGAAGGAAATCACTATTCTTTTTTTAAGATGGGAAATTGATGTTGAAAGATGGCAGTTTGTCCAAGGCCACACAATGAGTCAAATTGGCAAAAGTACAACTTGGATCTGACAGACCTAGATTAAAATCCAAATCTGCCCACATGACGACACTGCCCAGTATTTCTTGGAAACATAGGGTTAGATTTACCACTTCAAGCTTATCATTTCCAGATTTCACCTCTCTCTCTTATGACAAATGTACATACTCATATCAACTAAAACTAGTTTGGAAAATAGTTCTGAATGAAAGTTCAGAGGAAAATGGTATTACGCTCCACATTTAAGTTATTATTGGGGAAAAGCTGCTGTGGGTCCTAGCATTATAACTATTTTCTAAGGACACAGCCTTTTAGTAATAATGAGAATCATTACGTTTGCTGTTTGGAGCAGTCTCTCTCTCACTTAAGAAAATGTTGAGAGGTAAGGAAAAAACAGTTAAATGGTACTGGTCCATTCACAACAAGAATGTCTGGGAATTATGCAAAATTTGCAGTTTAGCAAGAAAAAGTGCTAGAGAGTCATCTACCTTCACCATGATTTGCTATAGTAATTTTTATATTAAATCTATACTAAATCTGATATCAAATACATACATCTATTGTCATTGAAATATTGTTATATTGTTATTAATGTGCTAACTGGTATTATGCTTCTTCTGTTTTTATACTGCAAACTACCTTTTTTCAGAAAAAGCATACAATTTAAAATGTGATCTCTCATTTCAGCTCACCTTTACAAAACAATAGTGTCCCTCCTTGATAAAGCAATATAGTTTAAGAAAATGAAATGGACACCAGGTTTTAAATCTGAGTATCATATAGATGCTTAGTATCAGATGTGGTAGTTACCATTACAGACAGTTTAAAAAGGATTGAATAAATTCAGAGATACAGCTTTCAATGCCTTCTAGTTGATGCAGTTATAGCACCACCAAAATCAAAATGCTTTAAATTCCAGTTGTTATAGATCAACAGTAGAAAAGAGACATTGCCTACTAGATGATTAGCTATATGATGACACTATATATTGGAAAAGGGGGCGCAGTGGCTCAGTGGTTAAGACGCCAGGCTTGTTGATCGGAAGGTCGCAAGTTCAGAGGTTCGAGACCCTAGCCCGTGACAAAGTGAGCTCCCGCACTCGCCCCAGCTCTTGCCAACCTAGCAATTTGAAAGCATGCAAATGCAAGTAGATAAATAGGTACCACTTTGGTGGGAAGGTAACAGCATTCCGCACGCATCATGCTGGCCACATGACCGCGGAAGCGTCTTCGGACAATGCTAGCTCTTCGGCTAACAAACGGAGATGAGCACCGGCCCCTAGAGTTGGATACGACTGTGCGGGGGAACCTTTACCTTTATACATTGGAAGCCTAGGTCTTGATCCAGCAAAGCTCTTAGAAATGTAGACAATTATGGATCAAGCCTTCACAATACTGCACATTCCAACTGGATGGGAAAGGGAAATGCTATATGCATTTATGCATTCAGTAACCTCCCTCCCAGCTTAATCTTTCCACAGTTTAATTAAAGAAACAAAATGATTTTTTTGTTTCCTAGTTGCTCAAGTTATTGTTACAGTTCATAAAAGTTAAATATAAATGTCTGATCTTTTATTAGACACACTGAGTTTTATAACTCTGAGCAAAAGGGACTATAACTGCACTCACTGAGCTCTAGTCAGAGGTAGGTATCATGATGTAGCACAGCATATGTTAGTCTTGAGTGTCTTGGAACAGCTTCAGCAAACAAAAAATAGTATACAAGTGCTCCTTTACTGCCATTGGGAAAGACTGAAGGCAAAAGGAGAAGGGGAAGGCAGAGGATGAGATGGTTAGATAGCATCACCGATGTAACGAACATGAATTTGAGTAAACTCCGGGAGACAGTGGAGGACAGGAAGGCCTGGCGTGCTATGGTCCATGAGGTCACGAAGAGTCGGACATGACTAAATGACTGAACAACAACAGCAACAAAAAAGAGGGATACTTTTTGTTGGGAAGAAACAAAATTAATTTGCACGTTCTGAAAGCAAAAAAAAAAAGTAATGCCAATGAAATATTAATTTCCTCCTGAGAGCCACGTTCCTTCTCTCAACTAGATGCCTTCCCCACGCCACATGGATTTGAAACCATAGGAGTTTTTAAAAGCAACAACATTTGGGCAGACAATAGATTAATTGCTTCACAACAAACTATTAATGTTACAAAAAAAACCCATGTGCTAATGCAATACAAATTAGCAAAATACTAATTTATGGAAACCTATCAGGTTTATCAGAAGTTATGAATGGCAGGTGACTAGAGTTGTTCCATTCAAAAAGCAATGCTGCCAAATACACATTTTCAAACCATTGAAACAGAGGTAATGAAACCCACAAAATCTCTTATTCCACTATTACTACACCATACCACATCTGGTGGTGCTAGAGTTGACCCTGAGAGAATCCCAACCTCCAGATTAATGATGTGGAAACAACAGGTGGCTTCCAAAGGCAAAACTTTCATCGGATAGCCCAAAGCTGCCCAACCTAAAAACTGTTCAGAACCTGGGGAAGCAGCCTAACATTAGCAGAATAATTTTGTTGGCATGTATCCTTTTAAAAGCATTACATTTCAAAGCACCAATAGATGCATACCCACGGCAAGAGGCTCAGCATCTTCCCCTCTGCATCCTAGATTTAGACATAGACATAGACATGGGGCAGCGATGGAAGCGACCCTGTTCAGGAGGTCTCCCCAGTTCCGTGTCCTCGATGCAGAGCCCCATCCTCACCCACAGTTCGCGCCAGACAAAGCCTTCTAGGGCTAAGTATTTACAACCAGGCTTTAGAGAGACCCTCGCACAACCTCCTCTCCCCTTTGCAGCCCTCCCGAAGCAGCCCGAGCCCCTGGTCGCCTGCAGCTGCCCTTCGCCCCACCCAGAGGCTTTGCAGCGCCTGCCTGCCCTCCAGGTCACCCCCTTTGGGCTCCGCCCAGAAACGCCAAACCCACCCAACCCCACGGGTGCTTAGACCGAGCCCCAACTTCTCGCCCCACCCAGCGGCCCCCTCCCTTCCTCCCGCCTTCTCCTTCAGCAGCTTCCCCTCGGCCAGGCCTGCCCTTTGAAGCTGCCGCCGCCGCCGCCGCCCACCCCCACTCACATCTGATACTCGTCGATCGCCTCCACCAGCTGCCCCCAGGAGTCGAAGTCGGTCCCTTTCCTGAAGCTGGCGCCCCAGCGCTGCAGAAGGCTCCGAGCCGCTTCCGACATGGTCCCAGCTGCTAGGGCTCCATCTTCACCCGCGGCCGCGCCGGGGAATGGGGGCCGGGGAGCGAGGCGAGGAGGGCTCTCGCCGGGCAACGGCCGCTCACTCCAGCCCAGCAACAGCACCGCTCACTCCCCGACCAAGCCCATTTGCCTTCTCAGCCAAACCTGGCAGTCGCTTCTAACGAGCCCCGCCCCCCAGCATGGTCGGTTGTACCCAAGCCGCCTTCCTCTCCTTCCCCTGCGCAGCGGAACTGGGGGCGCTATTGGCTCCCGACTGCGCGTGCGGGCGTAGATCTAAGTTATTTTAAACCTGCAAATTTTAACGACCCTCCTTTAGATGATAAAAGGACTTAAAAATTACATCTCAATATAACCATGACCTAGCCCCAGGTGTAAGGTCACACAGCTACCTAGGAACATATTTAGGATTCCCTTACCAACTTTGCTCAGACTGAAGAAGCTCCTTGGATAAGGAGCGAAACGTTTCCACTAAGAAAATAGAAATCCAGTTGACATGATTCAAGCTACAGACAATTCCACCTGGATGACTGAGAACCTTCATAGACATATTAAACCTGCAAAGGCACCCGCGGAGAAGACATTTCTTGGTTACTTTTGAGGCTCTATTCCACCGGGCGCGCGCTGGCAAAGAAAGACCAGTCGCTACAGCGGAAAATTGCAGAACTTTCGAGAAGTTGCAAGACAGCAGCAAACATTGCCTTGTTGAAAAATGTGGCTTTAAATGTGTTGCACCTAAAAGCGCAGTCATTACGCTGTCACGGAGGGTATGTGTGTTATGATCCTGAAAGAGGGGAATGCACGATGATGCTACTGCCCACCATTTGTTACTCGCTGTATTTACCTGAACTGAGGGGAAAAGCTAAGCAGAGTCCGAGTTGGTTTGAACTCGGAAGGGTGTCAGGATTGCAGTTTGAATCCTGCCATGTACTTTCAAAGATACGTGTCAGCCTGAAACAGACTCGCGAAGGGAGGGGGGAGCACATTCCAGGAATCGCGCCAGACTGTTGGAGCCTGTTTTCCAGATCGTCAAGATCGTCCACCTGCACGAGTATGGAGGGGGCTTGAACGGAGTGGGAAAGAAATGGACACTGACTATGAAGGTTCTCAGTCATCCAGGTGGAATTGTCTGTAGCTTGAATCATGTCAACTGGATTTCTATTTTCTCAGTGGAAACGTTTCGCTCCTTATCCAAGGAGCTTCTTCAGTCTGAGCCTCAGTCTGAAGCTGAGCTCAGATTGAAGAAGCTCCTTGGATAAGGAGCGAAACGTTTCCACTGAGAAAATAGAAATCCAGTTGACATGATTCAAGCTACAGACAAATGGACACTGACATCATCGGGCGCAGGGGGCTGGCACAAGGGGGGGAAAGGCAAAATTCATTTGGCGGGAAACGTCATTCGGGTCTTTGAGAATGCTTTGATTTACATGTAACTTTAATAAAGCTTATTCTGCAATTCAAAAGAACTGCATGGAGAAGCGATTATTGGGGCATTGAAATCAGGGTCATCACAAAGGGAGGCCACCAGGAAAGTCCGGGACTGTAGCCTTAGCTGGGGAAATCAAGTCCCAAATACTTCTGGGCTGTTTCTTGGAGTAGAGCTGTCTCGACTTTACATGCGCAGAAAATCTTTAGGTTTTTATGCGCGCAGGCTTTTTCCTTACAACGTCCCTGTGCCAGTGTCCTTTGGAATGCGTTACTCCTGGTAAACGCACCCAAGAGGTGCTTTCAAACGCTCTCGCGAGGTTCATGTCTCGCCTCCTTTAATCACCACAGCCAAGACAAATCAGGTCGCCACACTGCCACCACCCCCTTCGGTGGCCCTCTCGCCTTTGTTCGCCTTGCAGACTCACCGCGATTTCTCCGTCACGCCTCAAAGTCTGAGCCAAAGAAAGGAGGGGGCTGTTCTCCACCCTCCATCTGTTTCTATTAACATGTAACCGGTACAAAGAGGACAGCTACCCGCTTTCCCTGATTCTCCGGCTCTTAATGTACTTGCTTTCTGTCGGCAAAAGAAAGGAGGCCCTGAGAGTCAACTAATCTCTCTCGCTCTGCTTTGTCGAGCAATTCGGTTACATACAAAACCACGCGCTCCTTCGGGGCATTCATGCTTGGCGAGCCAAGAGCTGCCCGGCCCGATTTTGATGCTACCATTACGTGAAGCACTTCCGCCCGGTTATCGAGACCTTGCCAGGCCCAGGAAGGCCACGTGATCTTCGGCTATTGGTGCCTAGGGAGTCGGGCGGGATTTCTTGGTTCATCATTGCCGAGGTCACCCTACAGAAGTTAGACTTTAACTGTGACACTCCTCTTTACCATTTTTGGATCTATTTAATCCTGGGTCTCTGGCGTAGCGTAGAGAATCTGCCGTGGTGGGTGAGTGGTAGGAAGCTTCTATTTATTTTATCGCAGGCGCTTGTATCTTGTCCTCAGAAATGCTCCTTTTTATTGCACCTGAACGCAGGCAGTGATGTAACTGGAGCGAGTAACTGCTCCTCTGATTGTTTCCACAGTCCAGCCTTGCGCATATAATTAGTCATGGAATTAAGTGCATTCAGTATAGTGATTACCTTTTAGTTTGTTGCAACAACAACAACAAAACAAATGCTGTGACACCTCTTTGCCATCAAACACTGCTTAGGTTTTAAGGCGCCGCAAGACTCTTTGCGGAGTTCCGCGGGGCTTAGTTCCCAGATCTGGTCGTTTGCAGAACTAGATGCAGGATCGGGCTGTGACAATTTATACAAATAAGTTCGCTATTATTTTGTGAAATATGATCAATTGAGGAGAGTTAATTTCGAAACTAATGGCTGTTATTTCCCCACGTCGTTGCGTTCCTAAGCTTTATTTCGTCTATTATGTATACACGATCACTTGGATATATCTGGGACACGTAAGGACAAAACCAGATTTAAATAGGTATTGCTTCTCAAATGAATCGTTCCCCTTCCCTCTTAAGATTTCTTTTCCTTATTTTACTACTATGATCCACAAACCTCTCGACCTCCAATCACAGCGCAATTTCCAGAATGAATAGAATTAAACCTATCATTTCCGCCTTCGTTTCAAGACTAACCTTAAACGATTTGTGAATATCGTTTTAACTCAGACTGCTTTGTTTTTTGTCCGGTCGCTCGTCGCGTCCTTTGCCTATTGTTTGGTGTCCTCAAGATAGGACAAAATTGTGTGGTCTTTGTAAAGTAGATGTAAACACAAGTCCTTTAGGAAAATAGAAGAGAAACAGGCTTGATGTCGCTTTAAGCAGGAGTGGAGGAAATGTGAATACTTTCTATTACGGAAGCAGCTAGTTTTAAGGTGGGTGCAGTCTTTAATTGACGGAATTAGGATGGTATTTTCAGCGTGGTGATGTGAATATAGTAGGATCCTAATGGGTCAGGCGTAAACAGCACAGAGCGTGAGAAATTAAAGGATTATTCCCGGGCAGGCTATCCGGGATGTTTTACACCGCACTTGTACTAAAGAAAGCAGAGAACAATGAGGCTCGCCTGCTTCTCTTGTGCTCTATGGTCGTTCGTGGGGTCCATTCACTGGAGTGAGAGGGCGTGGCTTCTCGTCTCGTTTCGCTCAGCGGGGCCTCCTTTGCTGTAATCAATGAGACTATTTAGAGATGCAAACAATTGTTGGGAAAGAGCCTGGCTTCGGAGCTTATGGAAATCCCGTTGAGACTTCAGCAAACGAATAAGGTCAGAGTGCGTTTTTAAATGGTGGCTGACGCCCAAAGAAGCCGTATTATATATCTGATGGAAAGCCCTTTCCAATTAGTATCCTGCTTACTATTGTGGCCAGTCAGTTGTGCTTCGGCTTTGAAGAGGAGCTGCAGCTGGAAGTTGGCACAAAACAGCACCAATTTGCTCGTTGCACGGGAGCGTCCTTCAAATATTTAGACTCCAAGTCCTATCAGTCCCAGTCGATAAAATGGGACTACTAATCCGAAGCACCAGGTTGTCAATGGCCGTACAGTACACAGCTCGGACGAGCAGTTCGCAAAGCAATTGATATAGTTGGAGAGAGAGAGGGAGAGAGAGACCGATTTCAATCGAGGTTATCCCAAAACAGTATGGCCTGTTGATCAGAAAGCATCATAGTGTCCCCAGGAAATGGGTTTAGCCACGCATTTGCCAGTCGAGCAGGAGGCTGAGGAAAGGCGAGTCCTTTTCCGCCTTTTCTCTGCAGTAAAGCTGCCCGGGCTTGCCCCGCTATCGCTTTTCTCTGCTTTCCAGCAGAACCACCGCTAGGCGGATTCGGGCCTTGCCGCCTTCCTTTTATAGCTCTGGGGATGCGGCCCCTCCTCCAGCAGGAACTGATTTTCGTAGTACTGTACAGTAGTGGCTACTGCAGACAGAGTCCGCTGGAAAGCAAGAAGGTAAATAGAGCAGCCCCACCCTACGGAGAGAAGGCGGAGAGAAGAAAAAGTGTGGTAGGGGGAGAGACTTTGATTGGTCCCAGATATGGGGCTGTTCGCTTTGCTGTCTGCTAGGGAGGAAGCGCAATTAACGTCGGGGAAGGCCTGTGTATTAGAACATATGATGGGCGGAATTTCTGAGCACGGGTACAAGGCTCTTTTTTAAGGCTCCGCTTTCTTTTTAAAGCAAAATTCTTCTTGGCGATCACTCGTAGCCGAGTAAGATTGTCTTCCAAGGGTAAAATCTTAACAGTGGATCCGCAAGTGGCTGTAAAGGCCAATTCTGGATCCGCACAACCTCCCACAATGAGGGCATAGGTTTCCGGGTGGGAGACGGTCATGATGAGGGTTTGCCTGACGTGCCTTCCTTTTAGCTCTTTTCTCCTTTTCGCCCTGTACTCGTGCTTCTTCAAAGTCCATAGCGCCATTAATAAAGGCTGACCTCCAATTGAAACGCTCATGAGTTAGGGCTTCCCAGTTCTCAATGCTGATATTACATTTTTTTAAATTAGCTTTGAGAGTATCTTTGAATCTCTTTTGCTGTCCACCAATATTCCGTTTTCCATTCTTAAGTTGGGAGTAAAGTAGCTGCTTTGGAAGACGATGGTCAGGCATTCGAACAACATGACCGGTCCAGCGAAGTTGATGTTGGATGACCATTGTTTCAATGCTGGTGGTTTTGGCTTCTTCTAATACGCTAACATTAGTCCGCCTCTCTTCCAAAAAGTTAAAGTTAAAGCAAAAGTTAAGTCTGTGAAGGACTATTGCCTCATTTTTCTTCCTGCAGAGGTTTAGATGAACATTTTGGCAGTTACTGTGATTAAGCCGCAGCAGGGAAAGTCTTGATTCGTTACCGTGACTGTGGGTATTGGAGACAGGATAAACAATGTGTCTTGCTCATTGTTCAAGTTTCTGTCGGGGTCTAATAAGCAGGGCCAGGATTTTCTTATGTAATACTTGAGAAGGGAGGTGGTCTTTTTTACTGTGTTGTATTGGGAAAATGTCTGAGGCCATATGTCTCTTGCCCTGGATGCAAAGGATTGCCCCAAAGCAATCCTCCTGTGAATTCTGAAAACATCCAGGACAAGGTACCATGCCAAAGATCTCCTTTTCCTGGAACACTGAACAATTGTAGGGTGGTGGTTACATACAGAGAACCCCTCTCCTGTGTCTCTAATCCACTACCAGGTACAAACTTTGAAACTCAACAATTGCCATGGTGAAAGCTATTTTTCCTGCTGTTTAATGGTGAAGCTTGTGCAGTGCTGTGTACTTGGGTGAATAAAATCAGAAGAAATCAACTCCTCCCTTTTCAGCCATCCAGACTTCTGTTATATATTTCAGATTGTGCAATACTGTTTTTGCATTTGAATACAATCTGAGGACAAACTGATGGCCCTGTAGTTGGGGCAGCCCTGCCTTAGATGTTTTACTGGTCTTTCCATGACTGGCTTATCCATGGTTTAAATGAGACCTTTTACAAATTTGGCCCATACTAAAGCAGTTTCCTTCTGGAACAACCTAATGACCTATTTTATCAAAACAAGCTAATTTCAATCTTGGGAAAGCTTTTACTTTCTTATTTACTTTTACTTACTTGTTGCTGGCAAATGTTATTAATGGAAAAGGCTTTTATAAATATTATTTTCTATCTTGAATGTACTGACTTCTATAAAGTCAAGAATTTGTGTCAGTTTGACTGAGTTCAAAGCAGAGTTTGATTCAATTTCATTCAAATAGAAGTAAAAGGTAAAGGTACCCCCCGCACATTTGTGCAGTCGTGTCCTACTCTAGGGGCCGGTGCTCATCTCCGTTTGTTAGCCAAAGAGCCAGCGTTGTCCGAAGACGCTTCCACGGTCATGTGGCCGCATGACACGCGCGGAACGCTGTTACCTACCCACCGAAGTGGTACCTATTAATCTACTTGCATTTACATGCTTTCGAATTGCTAGGTTTGCAAGAGCTGGAGCTAGTGCAGGAGCTCACTCTGCACGCAGGGCTAGGGATTCGAACCTCCGAACATGCAATCTTCCGATCAACAAGCCTGGCGTCTTACCCGCTGAGCCACCATGCCCCTTGTTCAAATAGAAGTACATGTCCTCAATTTGCTGGATGACCATGAGGCTTTTGAGAATTTTTTCCGTAGCCTAGGACATCATGACAAAGGTACAAGTTAAGATAAGAGTGGTGTTCAAAAAACGTAACAATGTACAATACTGTATGAGAGTAGTAGCCATGGACAAAGGGAGATGTGGCAATGGCAGTTGGATAAGCCAGTCATGGAAAGACCAGTGAAACATCTAAGGCAGGGCTGCCCCAACTACAGGGCCATCGGTTTGCCCTCAGATTGTGCAATACTGTTTTTGCATTTGAATGCAATCTGAAATATATAACAGAAGTCTGGATGGCTGAAAAGGGAGGAGTTGATTTCTTCTGATTTTATTCACCCAAGTACACAGCACTGTATAAGGGCGTGGTGGCTCAGCGGGTAAGACGCCAGGCTGAAGATCGCATGTTTGGAGGTTCGAGACCCTAGCCCCGTGTGACGGAGTGAGCTCCCACACTCGCCCCAGCTCTTGCCAACCTAGCAATTCGAAAGCATGCAAATGCAAGTAGATGAATAGGTACCACTTCGGTGGGAAGGTAACAGTGTTCCGCACGCGACATGCCGGCCACATGACCGTGGAAGCGTCTTCGGACAGCGCTGGCTCTTCGGCTAACAAACGGAGATGAGCACCAGTCTCTAGAGTCGGACACGACTGTACAACTGTGCGGGGGGATCCTTTACCTTCTTACTCATTTAAACAGTGGCTTTAAATGGGTTTAAAATAAAAATAATTATATATCTGGTCCAAATGTTCATGTTTAACTGTTGTAGATTTCTCAAATGCTACAGCAACATTTCTCAATACATGTAACGATTTCAGAAATACAAAAGGCTAATTAATAATGGCTCCATTGATAGAAATACTGGATAGCAAGTCTAGTTAATGCAGATGTATGAGTGCCATGCTCTTCTTGCTTCTCAAAAGAGATTATTGACAGCAAGCCTGTGAAGTTGGGAGTTATTGTTGTTTCAGATTTGTATAGCTAGTCTCCAAAAATCCTAGTTTGAGGCATCTTTTTTTTTAAAAAAAGAAACCCTTACAAAACAGCGAAATCAGCTCCTCAGATATTGGGGAGCTTAACCAATTAACCAGAAAGGTAACGGTGTAAATGCAAATAGATAATATCTTGGGGCAATCAAATCAAGCAGAGACTAAAGCCTACTTGGAGCAATATTCTGTGGCAGTGAAAATAGCAAAGAATGTCTATTTTAGACCTCCACTGTGTCTATATAGAATAGACCAGGGGTCGGCAAACTTTTTATGCCGGGAGCCATTTTGACATGCTCGTGCACATTTTGAAAAGCTCGAGAGCCAGGGGGCGGGGTTTTCGGGCCGGGGCCAATCGTGTGGAAGGGGGCGGGGTTTGCGGGCGGGAGCCAATCGCGTGGAAGGGGCGGGGTTTGCGGGTGGGAGCCAATCGCGTGGAAGGGGGCGGGGTTTGCGGGCAGGAGCCAATCACGTGGTTTATTGGGGCGGGTGGAAGGAGGGCGAATCTGGATTTTGGGAGGGTCGGGGGAGAACGGGACCTGCCTGGCCTCTCAAGGCGGGGAGGCGAAGTGGGCTGTGCGGCTCGTTGCGGAGGGCTGTGCTTCCTGGGGCTCCGCAAACCCGGCCCGGCTGCCCCACTGGGAGTGGTGGAGAAAGAGCTGCCACCCTCCGGCCGGCAGGACGGGCACGGGAGAGCGGAAGGCACCCGAGCAACCCGAGCAGGAGATGCCTTGCCGCCCCCCTGGAGCCCTCACGGGCCGCCCCCCCCTCCGGCTGCAGCTCTTCCACCGCCTCTCCTCCTCTCTGGCAGCCGGGGGGCCGCGGAGTCTCCGGGGGCGGCTGCCCCGTCCAGCCCCCCCCCCGGCCGGGCCCGCGGCTCGCCCAGGCCGCCCGGGTGCTGCACGAGCAGGTCGAACATGTCCCCGCTGTTGCCTGGGACCTTCGCGATGGCGAGGGGAGGGCGCTGAAGCTGCGGGCCAGGCTGGGGCCAGATCCTGTGCTCCTGATGACCCCTCCGGGCAGGTTTCCCTTTGCCCCATGATATTCTGGGGAGCGGAGAGCGTGGGAAGCGGGTGGGGAGAGCAGGCTGGGTTTCCCATCTGCGGCAGGATCCCCGGGCCGCGCATCCTCTGCCGCCGCCGCGGCCAAGCAGGCGCGGGCTCTTTGGCGAGAAGGGGAAAGGCCTTCGCGGGCTGTCTTGAACTGGCCGACCCTGAGCCGCCAAAGCCCAGCTCTTCCCTCGGAGTCGCCGAATGGGAACCTGGAACGGGGGGATGAGACACAAGGTCCGCAGTGATCTCCCGATCACAGGCTGCTTTCTCAAGTGCGTCGAGGAAGAACGCGCACAATATAGGCGACGATCGCGGCACAGGCATCCGTGGCCGCTTAACCCGGCCTAGTTCCGGCAACTGCCCCCGTTTTCTGGGCTGTGTTCGCGAGGCAGGCGCGCCTCAATTGCGCTTGGTTTCCTCGGGATTCAGGCGGGGGGGAGTGGGTTTCTCAGAGGTCAGCCCGCTTAGCTCGCGGGGACCAGTGCGTGAAGGGCCGCGGCCAAAAATGACCTTGCTGCTGCCCCCCCGTCTGATGGCTGCTTTTTCGAGGGGCCGTCGTCCGGACACCCCCACCCACCCCGGGGCCTGGAGCTGCCAAAGGGGAACGGGGTGGGAAGAAACCTGATCGGTTTTGCTGCCCCGCGTGGCGGCGGGAGTGACGAGGCCCGGGCGCCGCCCTCGCTCTGCCTGGCCGCGGTCGGACCTGCCGGCCACTCATACTCCCGGCGGGGGCGGCGGCGACGGGGCTCTTCCCTACCGCTTCTGCAACAGCGGGTCTTCCCAGAGCAAAAGCCGCCTCCGCGATTGCACGGCCGGGGTCAGGCAGAGCGAGGAGCGAGGAGCGGCGCCTCAAGGCCAGGCAGGAGAGCCAACTCGCTGCGGCGCCTCGCAGAGAACGGCCTTTGGCGGGCGGCTCCACTTCCCTCGGCAACATCCCCGCGACGCCGTTGCCTTCCAAAGGGTCCCGTCAGGAAGAGACCCGGAAGACGTAGCAGGGCGCACTGAAAAAGGAGCGCTCCCCGCAGGGAAGGGAGCTGTCGAGTCCGGCGGTTTCCCCGAGAGCCACACTCAAGGGGCCAAAGATACAGGGCTGCGCTGCCACATCCGTCCGTTCCCGGCCTCTCCCCACGTCCGGCGGGTGCCCATGCCAGAATCCCCGCGACCCGGAGGCATCGACTGCTCGGAGGGCCCCAGCGAGAAGAGGCTCCCTAAAATTAACTTAATAAACTTTGTGTATTGTCTTAATTAATTAATAAACTTATCGTTTTTAGTCTCAGTTAAGCTATAGGTGTGTTGAATAAAACTTGATATCATACTTAATAACAGTATTATTTATTGATAAAATTAAATTGAAAGGTATCCATAAAATTAAATCATGACAATGACTGACTAACACTAATGTGAACAATGGCCTTGCATCTCCTGGGAAAGTTTGGGGATGTCAGGTTTGTATGATGATGTTCTTAATTTTAGACACGATTCCAGGTTCTCATCAATAAGACGACTTCTCAATTTGCTCTTGATAAGGTTCATGCTTGAAAATGATTGTTCGCATGAATATGTAGACCCAAATAAGGAAAGAACAGCAAACGCTAGTTTTTTCAGCTGATTATATGAGTCAGGAATACTATTCCAGGTGTTAAAAATCAACATATCTTCCTTCTCCAGGTCGTTCAAAGCAGACCACTTGTGCTGTGAACTAAGCTCGCATTTGTTTTTCTCCAATATTTCTATGTCAGCACAAAGACGTTCAAATTTCGAGCTCCACAATTCTTTGTTTTTTAAATCCAGCAACTGCATTTCAAAGTTGCCAATGTCAATATTAAAGGGAGAAAAATTTAATTCTGTTAAAGTAGCATCAAGAGGTTTTTTAACAAAGGCTAACGTCGCTTTGCTGTTTCTGAATTCCTGAAACCTGTTGAGAAAAGCTTCCCTCATATTTACAAGTGTTGTTCTGAAATAGCAAATGTCAATATCAGAATTATTTTCTTGGCGATGTTTTAACAGGCTTGGAAAGTGAGTCAAAGTTCCTCTTTCAAAATCTTGAGCAAAAACATAATTTGTTTTCGAATGAGGTAACTTCTTCTAACATCGAAAGAATTGTGTTTCCTTTCCCCTGTAGTTTACGGTTAAGCTGATTTAGATGAGACATAACATCAACCATGAAATAAAATTTTTGGTTCCACTGATCATTTGTTAGTTCTGGATAGTGAACGCCCTTCTGAAGGAGAAATGCTTTGATTTCTGTTAATAAGGAAGCGAAACATTTCAAAACGTTTCCTCTTGATAACCAACGCACCTTGTTATGCAGCAGAAGATCTGCGTACTCACTCTCCATTTCAACTAAAAATTCTTTAAATTGGCGATGATTAAGAGCTTTAGCTATAATGTAGTTGATAATCTTAATAACCAATTCCATAACCTTGCAAATTTCTTCTGGAAATGTCTGCGCACAAAGCGCTTCTTGATGAATGATGCAATGGTAAGTAAGTATCTCGTGATTAATTTTTTCTTTCAAAATAGCAACAAACCCGTTTCTTACGCCGGTCATGCTTTTCGCCCCATCTGTTGAAATTGAGACAATTTTATCGATTGGAATATGGTGTTTTTCAATGCACTTAATTACAGCATTTGCTATATCCTCTCCACGAGTTTGACCTTTGAGTGGCAATAATCCTAAAAGTTCTTCTTTAGGACCTGTAGGCGAAATAAATCGTACAAACAGTGAAACTTGCGCTGTATCATTTATGTCACAAGACTCATCAACTGCTATTGATAAAGCTGAAACCAATTTAAGATCCTCGACTTGCTGGTTGGTTATGTTCGAAGACATTTTGACAGCTCTATCTTTCACTGTTTTAGCAGACAATGGTAACTCTTTAATTTTTTTTAGAATATCTGCTTTGTTCCCAAAATCCCGAAATAGCTCTTCGGATGCATTTATAAAACAAGTTTTTATGTATTCGCCGTCTGTATATGGTTTCCCTCTCTTGGCAATCTCTTGACTAACCACAAAACTGGCAGTATTAACATTGTTGGAAGACTGCATCCAGTAATTCAATACAGAACTTGATTTTTCTTGACTCTTCTGAAGTTCCTCAACTGCTTTCTTCCTTGCATCACCGACAGGATATTTAGTACTGAATGACACGTGTTTAGTTGTGAAGTGTCTCTCCAAATTTGATTTCTTGTTCTGCGCCAATTTTTCCTTACAAATAAGACAGGTTGGAAGGCCATTTGAGTTTTGAATAAACGCGAAAGCCTCGGTCCATTCAGCTTTAAATTCACGGTTTTCCTCTTCCGTTTTTCTTTGCTTCCTCTTTGTAGCCATGTCAAGCAGGGCACCTAAAAAATGTTTCATTTTTTAATAATAAAGCCACCAACACAAAATAATTACAATTCAGCGTGAACTGGGCTTGGCAGCTGGTCGGGGCTGGTGCCCGTCTGCTGGGGACTGAGAAAAGCTGCCCAGTGGTGGGTAGACCGGGGGCCGACAAAGGCAGCCCAATGGCAGCCAGGGATGGTCAGGCTGGGCTGCTGCTCTAGGCTGGTGGAAACCTGGGTAAACGGGCAAGGAGCAGGCAAGGTAGCAGCGCTTACCCCGATGCTGGTTTCTTCCATTGGGAGCAAGGACGAAGACGCGGCGACCGGCAGTGGTTCGGGCAGAGGCTTGGCACGGCAGCAAGGTAAGGCTTGGATTCTAGGCTTGGCGTGGTGGCGGGAGAAAGTGTGGAGTCAGGGTCCGGCGCGGAAGCAAGGCAGGGCTTCGGGGCGGTAGCAAGGCGAGGCCTGGAAACAGGATCCGGCGCAGAATCTAGAGGCTTCTGTGCGGGTTGTCTCGGGCAATGGAGGCAAGTCGCGCCGGTCTTTTTTCGTGCCTTTGGGAAGGAGGGCCAATCGGGCTTCACCTTGTTCAGCCCGCCTCTCTGCTCTCCTTTGGCGCGCGCTGATTGGTGGAGGCGTCCTTCCTTCTGAACCTCCACCAATCAGCGTCTCTGTTTCTTCCCCAGGGTTCGCGCTGCTTCTGGAGACCGGCTTTCCAGATGTCGGGCGGCAGACAGAGAGAGCCAGAGTCAAGAGGCCAAAGAGCCAGATCTGGCTCGCGAGCCGCCACTTCCGACCCTTGGAATAGACCATCACTGCTTTTCTGCACCATGCAGCTTTTCTGTTGTATATATTTTTTATGTCTGTAGAATATGTGGCTGAGTTTTTAAAAAGCCAGGCCTCAAAAACTTTTTTCCTGTTTGGGCTCAGAGAGCACATGTTCACCCCACTCAGGAATGTTCATTTGCCTTCAGGTGCCGGCCAGTCTGAGAGTTCTGACCAATCAGAATTAGCTGTTAGAGCTTTGCCCATATTGGGAATCAGTTGCCTAGGTGTTTTGGTCACATGCTGGATCCTGTCCACTCAGATGCTGGTCAGGTAAAGGTTTAAAAATGTAAATGTCTTTTGTTCTCCTCACTCTGCTCTGCTAACTGCTCTGCTATCTAAATGTAAATATGTTAATCAACCATGCCATGCTTTGGCTAAAGAAGATTCGAGGTTTGTTCCTATGTTTTTGTTTTTAAATAAAACAACGTTTTGCTACAAACTTATCTCTTGTTTTTTTTTCCATAACTCTGATCACAAATTTTATAAAAATTACAAAATTTTCTGCACTAGAATGATGAGAGGGGAGACTCTTAGTAGTTGGGGATTTGTTGTGGGCAACTTACAGTGTTCTTTGCAGATAAAAGCAAATTCACTCAACCTGGAGTTCACTGTTGTTGTTACTTCCTGTTCAATCTGCCTTACAGAGGGGGACAGCCCGGAAGACCCACAACAGCCAGGGGACTGCACTCATTTTATTCCTACAAGAACACTCTGAGATACATACTGTATGTTGGGGCTACACATTGATTGGTCCCACATTCTATGAATTGTGTAGTTGAGTGATTTTAATCTGAATCCCTTGTGTCCTAGTTCAACATTTTAAATACAACACTACACTGGCTCCTTATGTTCCCTTGGAACAGAATGTGATGGTGTAACCATGACAACTGCTTCTGCAGTTCTAAATTCTTTTAAGTTTTTGGATCTCAAGGATACAGAGAGAGTATCTGAAGAAGTGAGGGCCAACCTCTGTTTGCTCAACTCTTGCCTTTCCTGGCTGATTAAAATGTTCAGAAAGAACTGGCTCCATGCTTAGACGGGTAATTAATGCTTCTTTGAAGGTATATGTCTTCCTGATTAAAAGAGGCAGTGATAAGTTTGTCATTAACAAAATGTTTCTTCAACCTGGAAGAGCTGAGCAACTATCAACCACTGTATGTATCATTTGTGGATAAGGATCAAGAAAATGGTTCCTTGCAACTCTAAATAGACCTAGATTATACTGATTATCTGAACTTACTTTGCTTTTTCAGCCAGATGATGATGATGATTAGCTGCCTGACTGAAACTGTTTTGGATACTTTAGTGCAGCGGTCCCCAACCTTTCTGGCACCAGGGACCGGTCGTGGAAGAAAATTTTTCCACGGACCGGGTGGGGTGGAGTTTGCGGGCGGGAGCCAATCGCACGCACCGGGGGGCGGGGTTTGCAGGCAGGAGCCAATCGCGCGCACTGGGGGCAGGGTAATCGTGCGCACCGGGGGCGGGGTTTGCAGGAGGGAGCCCCGCGGCCCACTTCCTAACAGGCCGCGGCCCACAGGTTGGGGACCCCTGCTTTAGTGGATAACCTATGTCACAAACTAGATGGGGAGAGTACTACTCCAGCAATTCTGTTGGACCTCTCAGGAGGTTTCTGTAATGGAATAGCTGAGCATGTAGGGTAGAATGCTGGAGGACTCAAACATCTCTCCCAGAATACCTCTGGGTCTCCACAGCTTGCCATGTCTCCTTTATCTTAGAGGCTTGGTGGCTCCTAATACCATCACCTGTCTTCCAGGAGTGCTTTGCCTGATGTCTTTCTTCTAATCCCAGTGTATGAGAGAGATGTGCTGCATTTTTGGCACCAGTATAATCAAAATGGGAAAAATGAAATAATTTTTATGCAACCTTGTGAGTTCATAGCATAAAGACATGTGACTAGGGCAGTGCTTCCCAAAGTGCCGCCGTTGGCGACACACCAATGGCAACAGCGCAGGGGCGGGGGCGTGCACGGTGGTGGTGCGGGGGACACGCGGGGGCAGGGGTGTGCATGGCGGCGGCAGCCTCCACTAAAACACGGAAGCGCTGGTGTCGCGCCGCCGCCGTACACGTCCCCGCTGCCGCTTCTGGGTTCTGTGGCGACACACCAGACTCTGTGTTGCGACACACTAAAGTGTTGCGACACACAGTTTGGAAAGCTGTGGACTAGGGGTTTCAGCCCTTCTTTCCCAGTCTCATCAGATGTAAACAAAATCAAATTTTATTTAAAAGAAGAAGAAAAAACAAAATGTAAGAGCCTTGAAAAGTACAAAAGAAAATGCAGTGTCTAAGGCTGATGTACATACAGTTACTAAGTTTGCATAGAGAGATAACACACAGGAGGTAATGAGGCTTTACCATAGGCCATGGAACAAAAAAACTAATGGAATTAGTGGCTAGAACGTATTTACCACTTTCTACAGAAATAACCATGTTTTATGAAGCTTCCTTTTATCTTGACTCTGCTTTCTTGTACCTGAATTTTCCTTTTCCCTTACGGTAAGTAAGGTTCCCCCCGCACATTTGTGCAGTCGTGTCCGACTCTAGGGGCCGGTGCTCATCTCCGTTTGTTAGCCTAAGAGCCAGCGTTGTCCAAAGACGCTTCCGCGGTCATGTGGCCGGCATGACACGCATGGAACGCTGTTACCTACCCACCAAAGTGGTACCTATTGATCTACTTGCATTTGCATGCTTTCAAATTGCTTGGTTGGCAAGAGCTGGAGCTAGTGCGGGAGCTCACGCCGCATTCCTTTAATCGGAATCCCTGGGGAATTACGTATATCAGTCTCTTTTCCCCTCACCCTTAGTCCATAGCTTCCCTTTTAGTTCTGCCTTGGTTCTTAAAAAGACAGATGTTATTTGTCTCCAGCTATGGAGGGGTATCTCTGTGCCTACATAATTGAGAGTATCCTTACCTCATAAATATCTTCATTTTAACTGTATAGTCTGCCTGAAGGAATGTTTATGGGAATCTCTTCAGTTCTGCCAACTGGGAAGGGAACTACATTCATAAGAGTTTTATGATGTTTCTGGACCACCTGGCAAGGCTAGGCCTTGAGGGCACTTATTTTATTCAGTCTTTCCTGTTTGGACTGTGTCCAGAAAGTGGTGCTGAGGGACTGCTTTAACACCTAGACCAGGGCTTTCCAAAGACTGCCGTTGGTGTGTCGCCGCAGGAAAACCCGGAAGTGCCGCCGTTGCGGCAGCGTGCAAAAACCCAGAAGCGCTGCTGCCGCTTTCAGATTTTTGCGCACCACCGTTGGTGTGCCGCCGTGGGAAAACCCGGAAGTGCTGATGATCAGCGCTTCCGGGTTGTGTGGCGACACACCAGACTGTGTGTGGCGACAACCTTTTGTGTCGTGACACACAGTTTGGAAAGCTCTGGCCTAGGCTGTTGGCCTTGGGTATTCCTAGGGTTACCAGATATCTAAACAGGCAAAGGAGGACACAGACAACACTAACTGTTTAACTTTCTTGGCATCTGTGACAAAAATTACAGTGAAAAACTGCAAAAAAAAAAAAAAAAGTTGTAGGCCCATAGGTATTTGAAATTACTTTTTCCAGCATCAGAAATACTGTTTTTTCAATCGCAGGAATGTGCTAGAGCCAGTTAGGAGGCAAAACACTCCAGGCTGCTAACTGGAAGCATATCATGCATACATTAAAATACCTGGATTGCTGTCAGTTGTTTTCTAGGCACAATTTAAATATTTTGGCATGTAAAGGTCAAAGTGGTTTGGAGCTTGATTATCCAAGGGACCAATTATTTTGATATGATCCTGTCTGAACATTAAAATTAGTAGAAAAGGCCCTTCTAGAATGCCCTTACTTTTTGAGATTGTTTCTTGGGGCATGTGTTGCTCCCAAACCCTTTCCACTTTTAAGAAGAGTCAAGACCTTTCTTAGTCGGGCCTTTTCAATTGAAATTGTTTAATAGTAACTTTAGTTGTTTTTATCAGATTTAATTGTTTCTTGTATGTTTATTGCTAATAATAATACTAAACAGGATGCAACAATTATAATACCACCTAGAGTCATGTATGTGAGATGGGCAGCTATATAAATTGAATTAATAATAATAACTATCTTGTTTATTCTTATAACCAGTGATTTTCTTCCACAATTCTAATGTGTTAAAAGTCCCGAGTTTCAGTGCTGTCCATCACATCTAATATACAATAATATTTAATGTATGGCAATCCTATGTATGTTTATTCAAAAATCTGGATAGGCTTATTTTCTTTCTTTCTTTAACATAAATATGATATCTATATGAGTGTCTGCATGTATAGCTTCAGTCTTTTTCCAGTAGAAAACTGAAGTGTTTTAAACAACCAGATGTTTAAATGTTGTGTTTGTAGTTATGTATAAAATCAAAAACTTTTTCTCCTTATTTTAGTTTTTCTGTATTCTAATTTTGTAGGAAGAGAATGACTCATTGGTTTCATCGAAACCCTTTAAAGGCTACAGCTCCTGTCTCATTCAATTACTATGGAGTGGCCACAACTCCAGCTGCAACAAAAATCTGCAAGTAAGTGATTGTAAGAACATATGCAAATATAAGTTAATAAGAGAAAACAATGCACAGCTGAGAAGTATCTGTTTGGTCTTTTTTTCTCTTTAATATAGTGATTTAAGGTTATCAAGAGCACGACTCCTGGAACTTTTTACTGATTTGAGTTGTAATCTGGATATGATGAAAAATGCAACTGATTCCTATTTTTCACTCTTGAAAGGTAAAAAAAAATATCAATTATTTGGGGAGAGGGCTGAAGCTTGCTCTGAATGTGCTGCTAAATTTCAGTGACACAATTGCCAAAACTTGACAGTAGAGTTTTCTGCTATTTTGAAGTGTGAAACACACAATAACTAGAGTGTAACCCTAAAAATTCACAGATTTTTTTTAAAAATAAGAAAAACTCCTCACCCACTGGCAAACAGGAAGAAAATAGAAAATCCCGAACCAAGCCCATGTCATTGATGTTGCATTGCATACTGCCACAGCTACCTTATTTTCATACATTCCCCCTGTATTAAATATAGTTCTTGCTTTCCAAAAGGTTGCTTGCCCTTTTGTAGAAGTTTCAAGACATAGTTGTGTAGAAATAGGACATTGATATGGAATATCAGTGGCCCAAAGACTGTTTATGTGGTTGAACAAACATGCTTAACATGTGCAGTAACTAGTGGAAAACCATCAGTCTATATTTATCTTTCTTAACGAATAGCTTGTCTACCTATCCTTTTCTATAATATGTAGGTTATAATAGGTTTTAAAGTATATACAAAGAATTGAGAGCATAAATAAATAAACTGTATGAATAAAAAGTAGGATTTCCAGTGTAATCCTATTAATGTTTTGCTGAGCTCAGTGGGATTCTGTTTCAGGTAATTGTGTACAAAATTCAGCATTGGGCTTCAGTCTTCCCCTTATTTTTAGGGGAGAAGAGTTCCATTGTTTTCAGCAAACTTACTTCAGAGCAAGTATATGTGTGCGTGCATGTCCGTGTATATATACAGTATTGTGTATATACAGTGTGTGTGTGTGTATATATGTGTGTGTGTGTGTGTGCATACACACACACACACGTACTATACTTTCCTTGGGAAACTAAAAGCTCAAGTAACACATTTCTTATTCAGGTTACCTGTCTGATACTCTGAGAGTGAGTTACAGAGCAGAAAGCACATTCTCTTAATTCTCAAGTTAGACATTTTTCCTTGATTTCAGCAAAGTGTGAGTGGTACTTCTGCCACCAATTCTTTTATCACTTTCATTCTCATAGGAGACAGCCCCCCACCTCCACTTCACTTCCAATTTGTCTTGATGACTAGAGAACACAAAAGAGAGGAAAGTGTCTCTGATTTGCAGAAAAACTGTAGGAGGTCAGAAAAGGGGGAATACTGCCTGGTGTTTCATTGTTTGTCCAGTTTTCTACAAATCAGAAAAGTCTTTATTAATTCCTTCAGCCATGCAGCAAGCACCAAGCCCAAAGAAGCTTTGAGAGAAGAGAGAAATGCAGGCATTTCCTTGGTTCCTTCTGTTCTTCCCCAAAGCAGTGAAAGCAAAGGGAAACACTGCCATTCTTTCATGCCCACACATGGAGAAAGAACTACAATCTTGCCTTATTTCTCAGAGGCTTCTGTGGGGATGGGCAAAATTCTCTGCTGAATGCAGTGCTGCCAATCTTTCTCATGAGTGGATGCCAGGCGTAATTGTTGGCTGAGTGCAGCTGTATCCGTGTAAATACACTGTGGAAGGTAATGAGTGAAGAAGATTGTGGGTTTTTCAGTGATATGTTGCCTTACTGTTTGGGCTTGAGTATTACAGATTATTTGAGAAATTACAGTAGTCTGCTACATTTCAACAACCTGAGCACATGGTAGATAAACAAATCAGTTAAATTGAAGGAACAAAATAGCAAACTCTAGTTAGCATTGGTTAACTAAAAAAACCCTCCACATGAGTGCCGTAATTCATATGTCGCTCCCCCCCAACACACACACTCATTTTTCAAGCCAGCCACAAAATATTTTTTCAGCGTTTTCTGCCCTTCATTTAGTTAGCAGATATTTATAACCTCCTAAATGTATTGTAGAAGAAAGAGCTGAGCATGTTCATATGCCCTTGCCCATTATACTTTAAAGCAGCGTTTCTCAACCTCAGCAACTTTAGGAACTGTGGCTTCAAGTCCCAGAATTCCCCAGCCAGCATGCTGGAAGTTGAATTCTGGGAGTTGAAGTCCATATTTCTTAAAGTTGCTGAGATTGAGAAACACTGCTTTAAACAGCATCTACAGACAACTGCTGCTACTTTTGTCAAGGTCTCTTCCTTTGAGAACTTTCCCCATTTCAAGCCTATTGGGTTTATATTGCTAATTTTCATATTTATTTTATTTTATTATTTATTTTATTATTTTATTTTATTTTATTTTATTTTATTATTTTATTTTATTTTATTTTATTTTATTATTTTATTTTATTTTTTATTTTTTATTTTTATTTTTTTTATTTTATTTTATTATTTTATTTTATTTTATTTTATTAATTTATATGACCGCCCATCTCCCCCAACGGGAAACTCTTTCCCCTTCTTTTTTTACGCATAGATTTTAGTTTTTAAAACTATAAATGCAATCTGCCGCAAGATATTTCAGTGCCTTGTTCCTGTTCAGGCTACCATGCCATGCCTTCTTTTTTCTTCTGCAGCCGTTGTACATGCTCAGCTCCCATTAGTTTGGGAATTTCCTTGAATTCTTTTGTACACGTGCAAATCTTGAATTTCCTTAAATGCGATGATGCTTCCTCCTTGTTTCTTTATTGAATCGATTTATCTGGCCACCCGTCTTGCAAATGGAACTTTGGGTGGCTAACAACCTATTAAAAACAATTTTTTAAAAATAGCAAAATCATAAAAATCTATAGTGGTTGCCAAGAACAAAGCCAATAAACACTCAACAGTAACAACAGTTCACAGGCTGTCTAACCAACTGACCCCTGTGCTGGAACACATCCAGGTCTTCCAAAAGGCCAACAGGGTCTAGATCAGAGCTTTCCAAACTGTGTGTCGGGACATGTTAGTGTGTCGGCTGCAGTGTCTGGGTGTGTTGCGGCTGCTGCTGCCTCCGAGCCCTGCCAGGATTCCATGCGGGTCCTAGTGCCTGCCTTGTGCCTTGCTGCCTCCAAACCTGCTGTGATTCCGCGCAGGTCCTAGTGCCTGCCTTGTGCCCTGCTGTAAGAGTGTGTCGCGAAATGATGCATGTCTAAAAAGTGTGTCACCAACATGAAAAGTTTGGAAAGCTCTGGTCTAGATAATGCCATCTTGGCTATGTAAAGATTATCCTTTGGAAAATAAGTTTGCAGTTAGTATGTATAGAGTACTAGTTGTATGTTGTAACATATAAGTTGAATATCTGCCATGTAATGGGGCTTTACCACCTGTCCCCCCTGCCCCTCAGAAGCCATTGGGAGGGCCTCTGGAATGACATGGGATAATGCATAGGGGAAGCCCCCTCACATGAGCAGAAGGGCTTTCCGTTTGCATCATCTCCTTTTGACACACGGTGACAGGGAGGTAACTGGTGAAGAAGCAGGGGCTCCCTCCAGGGGGATAAACGCATGCGCAGTACTGAATCGCTTTGCCTTCCTCCCAAGAGGCTATAGAAGGCACCGCCCTAGTTTCTTGGGCCTTTTCTCTGAGCATCACTAATTCATTTTAGTTTAGCTGGATTCTGTCTAGCAGAGTAGAACAATAAAACACTAGAGCTTTTACACCAAGTCTCAGCGTGTTCCTTCACTCGAAGTCAGGACACGTGGGCACATTATTTTCTTTCTTTTCTGTACTTAGTACATTGTCTCACCAGCCCATTTGCTCGTTTTCTAGAGTTCTTTGTCTGGTGTTGCTCTGAAGACGTAATGTCAGTTATTTTGAACTTAAACGAAAGAAATTAGTGAAATCATTTACCTTCACTGTGTAGTATAAAACTGGTCCCCAATCAGCCAAGTGAAAAGGACCTCTGAGGCTAATTTGAATACCAGACATTTTAAGCATTAAAAGTATTATATTAACAGTCACATTATCAGTTGAAAAAGTAAAGGAGGAAAAAGTTGAAGACAAATGATTATTTAAAATGTATTTTGATTTGTAGAGGATGTGCTATTTTAATAGTGGCATTATTTTAACAGGCTTTATAGTGGCGATGGATAATTCTTCACAGGATAGCAAACTGAGATACATTCAGAATTTTAAATGGACAGACACGTTACAAGGACAAGTACCAAGGTATACATATAGTATGGTTTTCAAATCGTAAGATAGTTCTTAGTAGTATAAACAGTAAGTAATTTAATGGATTACCAAGCAGATATTATGGAATTTAAAAAAGAAGCTCTTACGTTTCTTTCATGCTTTGAAAGAGCCATCTTATGACAAAATATATTTTATCAATCAGATCAGTTGAAATCTTAGCCTGCAATTAATTTAATTTGCATCATGCTGTTATCTCCATGTGTGGTTTTTGTTATGACTTTCCTTTTCTTTTTTCCATTGTCTAATGGGCTATTACAGATACAGATGGGCTATACAGATTTTCCATTGTCTAATGGGCTATACAGATATACAGCACAAATACAACAGATTAATAAAAATATTGCCAGTAAGCAAGATAGTGGCACCTAGAAGTAGATAGATATATTTTTTAATCTTTATATGATCACGTCTTAACATTGCATCTCCTTGGGGTTTGTATAATTAAAAACAAGCCCTTGTGTGATAGTATAAGCCCAGATAAATTAATTTTAGTCAGGATGAAATTTATTTTTGCAATGTTATTATATTGGATCAAGCGAAGTTTCCACTTCTATGAAAAAAAACCTGTAGTTTGTATTTCAATAGTAGTGCTCAGTTAAATATTTTTTTTAAAATGGTGGTAACTTGGTTGACTGCTATTTCTGTATTTTCATTCTGAGGGGAAGAACTGTAAAAACGTTGTATTCTGGACATTCTTAACCCAGACTAAAACAAAGCATGAATTGTTTCTGCCAAAACAATTCCATTTTTCAAGCTGTTAAGGTTCTATGTAAACATTTGAATACTTTGGAGGTTTGCTCTCATGATTTGGGATAGGAAGGTATGGAAAAGAATTAAGCAAGACTCTGAACTCAATGTGACATTTCTGAGAAGATATTTTGAGGCCTTGTGCCTTATGTCTAAAAGTTAAATGGAGCTATTGCAGTGTTTTGTACTTCACAAGTGTTATAAACAGTGCAAGAGATTGAGATTTTTTCCCCCTCTTCCCTTAGTGCCCAGCAAGATGCTGTGTTTGAATTAGTTTCTATGGGATTTAATGTGGCCTTGTGGTATACTAAATATGCATCGAGATTAGCTGGGAAAGAAGAGTAAGTATTTTCACTTTAACAATGCCAGAAGGTTAAAAACATACCTTAAGCCCATTTGAAATTGGTGGACTTGGTTTTGCTAAACTGTGCACAGGATTGTAGCCTAAATTGCTATTGAGAGCAAAACCATTTCAGTGCATAGTCTTCAACTTTCTTAGTGTCAAACAGAATGGGTCCCAGCCTTACACCTAGAAATGTAAACCAAGTTGAATTGTAATATTGTTCCCTATGCTAATTTTTTCTGACTCCTTAGAGATACAGTATTTTATTTGCTGAGCAAACATGAAATAAGGAGAGGAAACAATATAAATGTTAAAAATGTTAAAGGTTATTTAATTTAAAAGAACTTGGCTAGCAAGAATATTAAGAAATTTAATGGATGATGTTTAAAACTCCTGAGGTGCTGCAATACTAATGAACTGCTAATCCTTTAGCATAACAGAAGATGAAGCAAAAGATGTCCATCGAAGTATGAAAATAGCAGCTGGAATTTTCAAGCATTTAAAGGTATAACACCTTTTTTTTCAGAAAAGTTGCATTTTCTGTGACTTGAATGCAATGTTAAAATAGCTTTTTTTTTTCAGGCTGGCACAGGAGCCTGAAAAAGGAGAGGTGGCATTAATGAATAATGGATAGAAATATACAGTGCACGTGTGAATTCTGAAATACTTCTTCCAAACCATTTCTGAAGCATGCACAACTTACTGTTCCTCTTAGTACAGTAGCTCATTAGGATCCACATATCTTTTTAAAAAGGTTATTTAATTTATAGGGTTAAGCTCAGGAAGAACACATGAACTACCTTCTTAGAATTGTTCCACTTCAAAATTTATGTGGGAGATGCATATGTTTTCCATTATTCCTTGCATAGATAGAAAGCTAAAAATCTTTGTTTCTTAAACAAAATTTCCAGTGAAGGAGATTTTTAATGCAAAATACTAGATCCCCTTCTTAAATGACTGATAGATACTGTATCTGGTAGAATGGTTGCAATTTTCATATTGGTATACTTCATAGTTAACAAGTTTTCATAAATCTTTGAATGCTTCATTTATGTGTGTTTATATTAGTTAATTAAATGCAGCCACTGTTTCCAATACTAAAGTGCATTTTCTTCATTTAGGAAAGCCATATCCCTAAATTGATCACTCCTGTAGAAAAGGGAAGAGATTTAGAAGCTCGAATAATAGATTCCTATATTATCCAATGTCAAGCTGAAGCACAAGAAGGTATTTACACAATGTTACTAACTCTGCATCTGATAAATGCTGGGGGCTTCCTCTCTGAGAATTTTAAAACAATTTGTTCTACTGGAGAACTGAATGGTAGAACATAGTCTGACATAATGTATTACATTGCCCCTTATTCCATTCAAATGCAGCATCCATTACATGGTCACTGAATTGTTAATGAAAAGTAGGATGTAATAGATTATCTAATAATAGGCACCTCATGAATTTCAGAGGGAAGAGAATTCCAAAGTGAAAGCCTGCCCACATATGCACAACACTTGTCCCTCTCATCACAGATGGCAAGATTATCTCTGATTATCTTAACAATCTAACAGGGTCTCTAGCAGTGAAGTGGTCTGTCAGAAATTCGGCTCCAAATTTTCAAATGCCAGAAGCAGAACTTTGAATTTGGCCCAGTAGCTAATTGGCAGCTATACATTTGCTTTGACAGAGGTGTAACATGTGCATAGGTGCTCTAGTCAGCAACTCACATTATACAGCAGCTGCAGTTTCCCAAATAACTGCAAGCAGGGCCCTACATAGAAAGCAGAAAACAGTTACTTAACTAGAATGAATGGATGGGATGGGATGGTGTCATAGCAAGTTGCAAGTCTTATACTACTTATGATTTAGCTGTCGTCCCATTTTTTTTAATCACTTAGTGCTCACCATAACATTAAAGAGAAGCCTGGAATCCACAGCACTGGATAGGGGCAAAGGTGTCAATGGCCTCTTCCATTTCCCTATTCCATAAGTCAATGAAGTCCTCACAGCATCATTGGCTCTAGTGCCTGGAAATTCCCTGTGAGCATTTAAGAGCATGTGTTGTCTCAATGAAACCGTCACCTGTGCAGTAAATGTGTCATAAAACCAAACTTCACCAGATGGGGGTCTGTATCATGAGGTAACTGTAACCACCCTCCTACCAGTGTGCCAGAGCAAATTGATGTCCTGCCTTGTATGCTGACAGGTCTGCCATGGAGATCATAAATTCCCATGAATTGGAGCACTTCCATTCCCCTCCTCCTGCCTGTCCACCATAGGGATTTCCTATCCACGCATATACATACAATGAACATGGAAATGGAATAAATTACAATTCCGCAAAAAAAAATGTGCCCACACAACCATCCCATCTTCCAAACTTTAGGATATAAATTCAAGGACAGAGACCCACTTCTCACGTAGGCTAATGCCCCAACTCAGCTCTCACAACAGCAGTTCTGTTCAGCTATTAGAAGTAACGAAAGAAAAGAGAGCGAGAGACATGGCATTCTAAGTAGGTTTTATGTGGTTAACGAATTGTCCATATTTAAGTAATTAGAGAGATGGGATGATGGGGTGATGTTTACAGCAGCCTCTCATTTCTGTCTTAGTGACAATTGCCCGGGCTATTGAGCTGAAACACAATCCTGGTCTAATAGCTGCTTTGGCCAATGAAACAGCCAGTTTCTACCAAAGAGCAGGTATGTTAAAATAATCATTTAATAAAAAGTTGGCGAATATTTGATATCAATTTTAAGGCATAGAATCTTACCCATGGACAGAGCACCAAGGAAGTGCCATGGATAAAAAATTTAATCAGTGGCCTTGAGAGTAAGCTTGATTTAGGTTGCAGTGCTTTGCCAAGTAAACTTAATCGTTATTTACTTTTGTTTTTATGGTGGCTGAAGGCAAGAAGTTAACATAAATCTAGCACTTATATGGCTTGCTATATATATCTGTTTCATGGACAAACGTATCTTTACAGACAATTTTCTGGTACTAATCAGGGCTTTAATATTGAATTGATCTCTTAGCAGGTACTGCAGTTGGATAAATACATGAATGGATTACTATTTTAAAAATAATACTGCCTTTCCCTAGATCAAGCATTATCTAGTCTGGATCCCACATATTCAGTGAAGTGGCGAAAATACCTCCAGTTGAAGTCATGTTTCTATATGTCTTATGTGAGTATTTAGGGTTTAAAAAAAACTATTTTAAAAGGATTTTCAAAGGGCTATGAAATTGTCATATAAAATGGCAACCAATGTTATCCAAGCAATATTTTTGTAAGTCTGTTAGGATTCATTTATTTATAAATCAAAGGCAGCTCAACTCATAATGCAGAGCTTTCCAAACTGTGTGTCGCGACACAAAAGTGTGTCACCACACACAGTCTGCTGTGTCGCCACACAACCCGGAAGCGCTGATGATGATCAGCGCTTCCGGGTTTTCCCGCGACGACACACCAACTGCAGCACGCAAAGCCCGAAAGCGGCAGCAGCGCTTCTGGGTTTTTGCGCGCTGCCGCACTTCCGGGCTTTCCCGTGGCGACACACCAATGCCGGTTGCTGTGTCGCCGCGGGAAAAACTTTGGAAAGCCCTGTCATAATGATTCTGGGAGGCATGAAAACAAAACCCAGTACAATAAAACAAATAAAATATGGTGATACCAGGGGTCCAACATACTCAGCACATTAATACAGTTGCATTCAGAAGGCACCCAATCCCCTAACCCAGAGCTTGGGGGGAAAGCCAGGCCTTCAAGACTCCTTTAAAGGACAGCAGGATCAAAACTACTTGTACCTCCAGGAAGATACTATTCCAGAAGCCAGGTGCTTGGACAGAGAAGGCATGCATCCTGGGATGACATGTTTTAAAGATGGAACCTGGGGGGACTCTGTTGGATCTTACTAGACAAACAAAAACACAGGTGGTCCATGTACTACAGCCTCCCATTTTTATTTGCACATAGAAGCTTTTCCTGGTGCAATGGGACTAACAATGAAATGGTATGCAGTAGACCTTTGATTTAATGGATTTCAGGTTAGTGGACTTTGGATTTGACAAAATCTGCATATCTGAGTTTTGCCTGAATTTCAGGCAATCAGACTTTTCTCCAAACAGTGAACCAAGTCAGCTGTTTGGCAAATCAGTCTGGACAATGTTTGCTGCTTTCTTTCAAAGAGTATTCGTTGTTATCTGTAAAGTATATTTTCTCATGTATGTTTTTCTGTTTGAAAAATCCCATTTACCATTTAATGGACATTCAACTTTAACAGACATCCCTTTGCCTCATGAGCCTGTTCAGCAGAGGGAGCAGTATATTGTCTCAGATAAGGAAATACAACATGGCAGAGCATAAATACCCATTTTCCTGCATACCTTTTTCTTTTTCTCAGTGCTGGGATAGCTGAGAACACAGAGCAGGTACTTTCCTTTTTTAATGGATTGTACTTAACTGCCATATATCAAAGTCCTTCTGCTGCTGTAAGTGTGTTGGTGTGTGTGTGCAGCTGGAACAGCCTTCCTTTATTTTGGACAGTACCATAGCAGCAGGAGAATTGCTAATTCTCTTTTAGCCCTATGCCTTCCCAAGTCATGAAGTTCACTCTTCTGCCCTCACTGCTGAAGCAAGTAAGAAATTAAGGTACCTCCAGAGCATAGCTTTCCAAACTGTGTGTCGCGACACTTTAGTGTGTCGCGAAGCTGCAGCACGGGGGTGCATGCGGGGGCAGCTCGGTGGCGGCAGTGTGCACGGCAGCGGCGCGCCATCAGCACTTCTGCGTTTTAGCGAGGCCGCCGCCGTGCACACCGCCACCGCACCCCCCCGCGCCGCTGCCATGCATGCGCACCCCCCTGCGGTGCTGCCGCCGTTGGTGTGTCGCCAACGGCAGCACTTTGGAAAGCACTGCTCCAGAGCATGCCAAGAATATTAAAGAAAGTCTTTCTTTCTTTCTTTCTTTCTTTCTTTCTTTCTTTCTTTCTTTCTTTCTTTCTTTCTTTCTTTCTTTCTTTCTTTCTTTCTCCAGGCCTACTGCTACCACGGTCAGACCCTCTTGGCCAGTGATAAATGTGGAGAATCTATTAGGTCTCTACAAGAAGCAGAAAAATGTAAGTGCTTTTTCATAGTTTATAGGAGAAAAAGTGTTTTTTTCCCCTGCATTTCTACAAATTAAAACCACTGAATACTTGAGAAATCATACATTTGAAAAATCAAAGCATACCTTTAATTATTGAGAGGTCTAAGGATTATTGTGGTAAATTTTCCTGTGACAGTCTAATCTCCAGGGAGAAGATCATGTCCTATTTTTAAAAAATCACATTAGAGCCGTATGTGCATAAAAAACAGTAGCTTTGTTTTTATAGTCAGGTTTGCAATGAAAAGCATAACAATAAACCCAAATGGACCCAATGAGGTTTCAGAGGGAGCTGGGGGTAATACCTGATGATCTGCTGCACGGTCCAGCGGAGGCACTGGCCGCAACCTGGAATAGGGAGGCGGCCGGTGCCTTGGACAGGACTGCGCCGATGCGACCTCTCCAACCCCATTCGACCCGTCACTCCCCGTGGTTTACGGAGGAGTTGAGGGTCTTGAAGAGGGTGAAGAGATGTCTAGAGCGCCGCTGGAGAAAAATGAAGGCGGAATCCGACCAAACACAATCTAGAGCCGCTATTAAGGCCTACCTTGTGGCGGTAAGAGTGGCGAAACGTGAATATTTCTCCGCTCTTATTGCATCCGCAGAATGCCGTCCGACGGCCCTGTTCAAGATTACTCGATCTCTCTTAGATAGGGTGGTACCGACCACGCACCTGCAGGGCCGTGCGCAAGAATTTGCTGAGCATCTGCAGGATAAAATCGCTCGGATTTGGTCTAAGTTGGACTCCATGCGTGGAATGCAGTCTGGGGAGATGCTGAGAGAGTGGTCTTGCCCTATTATCTGGGAACGATTTGATCCTGTTGGACCTGAGGAAGTGGACAGGATCCTTCGAATTGTTAATTCCACCACATATTATTTAGATCCCTGCCCTTCCTGGCTGGTAAAATCGGCCAGGGAGGTGACATGTGGATGGGTCCAGGCTATGATTAATACATCCTTGGCGGAGGGGGTGGTTCCAACTGCCTTCAAGGAGGCATTGGTACACCCCCACCTCAAGAAGCCAGCCCTGGATCCTACCATCCTGGACAATTTTCGTCCAGTCTCCCACCTTCCCTTTTTGGGAAAGGTGGTTGAGAAAGTGGTGGTGTTGCAACTTCAAAGGACCCTGGATGAAGCGGATTATCTAGACCCTTTCCAGTCAGGTTTCAGGCCGGGATATGGGACGGAGACTGCATTGGTCGCGCTTACGGATGATCTCTGGTGGGAGCGGGATGGAGGTAGTGCATCCATCCTTGCTCTCTTGGATCTCTCAGCAGCATTCAATACCATTGACCATGGTATCCTTTTGGGATGGCTTAGGGAGTTTGGGGTGGGCGGCGTAGTTTTGCGCTGGTTCACCTCCTTCCTCCGGGGCCACTCCCAGTCGGTGGTGATAGGGGAGGAGAGATCCAGCCTGCGTCCGCTCCTGTGTGGGGTGCCGCAGGGTTCGGTTCTCTCTCCCTCCTATTCAACATCTACATGAAACCGCTGGGCGAGGTCATCCGACACCATGGGATGAGATATCAGTATGCTGATGATACTCAACTGTACATCTCCATCCCTGGTGAAGTAAGTGATGCAGTGACCACCCTGTCCCAGTGCCTGGGGGCTGTGAGGGCCTGGATGGGGAACAACAGGCTACAATTCAACCCTAGCAAGACCGAGTGGCTGTGGATTGATGGCCTAGCATCTTCTGGGAAATTATCATATTTGGTTCTTGATGGGGTAGCACTACCCCGTTCGGAACCAGTGCGGAACTTGGGGGTCCTTCTAGACTCACGACTCCTGCTCAAAGAGCAGGTGGCAGTCGTGGCTAGGAGGGCTTTCGCACAACTTCGGTTGGTGCGCCAGTTACGCCCATTCCTGGATCGCGACGCCCTCCGAACAGTCACTCATGCTCTCGTCTTCTCCCATGTAGATTATTGCAATGCGCTCTACATGGGGCTACCCTTGAAGACTATCCGGAAGCTTCAGCTGGTGCAGAATGTGGCTGCGCGAGCAATTTTGGGTGCGCCAAGATCTGCACATATAACACCTTTGCTCCGCGAGCTGCATTGGGTGCCGGTTTGCTTCCGGGTCCAATTCAAGGTGTTGGTTATCACCTTTAAAGCCCTACATGGCATGGGGCCAGAATACCTGAAGGACTGTCTTACTCCATTTTATCGACCCGCCCCACCCGGTCATTCAGAGAGGGCCTGCTACGAACCCTATCAATTAAAGAGTGCCATCTGATGGGGTCTAGGAGATGGGCCTTCTCTGTGGTGGCACCCACACTGTGGAACATCTTGCCCCCAGAGTTGAGACAGATCTCCTTCCCTCCCTTTAGGAAAGAACTGAAGACCTGGTTCTGCCGCCTGGCATGGGAAGGAGGAAAGGATAGTTCCTCATGGGGGTGGCTAACTCCTTAATCTTATAATGTCCTTCTTTATCAATTCCATCGCCCATCTGGATTTATAATTATTTATTATTTTTACATATATTGTATAGTGATGTTTTATATTTTATATTTTATTTTAACTATTTTATTGTAAACCGCCCAGAGTTCCCCGTTGGGGGAGATGGGCGGTTATATAAATTAAATAAATAAAATAAAATAAATAAACATAAATAAAAGCAATACTCTTCTTTTTCAAAGCTTGGTGTTCTTTTTCCATGTAATTGTTATATGCTATCCTACATCTCTGGGTAGCTAATATCCTTGTATGTATCTTAACATTTCAATGATGCATGTCGATTGAGTACAGTAGACTATAAAGTGAAGTACTGCACTTTATTAAAAATTGTACAAAAAAGTAGTAAGAACACAGACTGACGCATTGCTGTCTTGTAAAGTTTATGCCAAGGCGGAAAAATTGTGCAAAGAATATGGTGAAACCAAAGGTCCGGGGACTACAGCGAAGCCTTCCGGACATCTCTTCTTTACAAAATTAGGAACTCTGGTGAAAAATACCTTAGAAAAATCTCAGCGAGAAAATGGATTCATGTAAGTATATTTGTAGTACTTTTTTCAAACAAATACATTTTAGTCTGCTGTTTTTGTAGCATTTATATATTTAATAAATTGATAGACCACCCACATTTATCATGACTCTGGATGGCATACAATATGAGACAATTTAAAGCAGTACAATACAGAACAATATAAAAAAAAACATCCGGGAAAAAACTCACAAGCTCTAGCAGACCAATTATTCCACAAGGGGAACATCACCCGCTCTAGCCCAAATCCTGGGGAAAGAGCCAGGTTTTAAGGCCTCATTTAAATAAGGTGGTGGGGGAGGTCATTCCAGAGGGTAAGTGCTGAGACAGAGGTGGCCCACTTCCTGGGTCCCATCAGATGACACTGCTAATAAGTGGGACCTGGAGAATGCCAACTCTGTCTGATTGAATGATATGGGCAGAAACTATAGAAAACAAGTGATCTCTCATATAATCACGCCCTGTGCCATGGAGGTATTTATAGGTAATAACTAGCACTTGCATTGTACCTGGAAGCCTAGTGGTAACCACTGCAGCTCATAAAACAATTAGATTATGTGGCCATACCATGGGATGGCCATAACTGCCCATGCCGCTGTGTTCTGGATCACCTGCAGTTTCCAAGTGGTCTTCAAGGGCAGCCCCACAAATTATGCTAGGGGAGCTCTGGGGGGAAACCTGAGGTCCAGTCTTGAAAGCCAGCTGGGCAGCCCTGAGCCAGTCACTCACTCTCAGCCCTAGGAAGGAAGCAATGGCAAACCACTTCCAAAAATGCCACCAAGAAAACTGCATGGACTTGTGCAGGGAGTCGCCAGGAGTCAAGTCTGACTCAAAGGCAGTGCCCCCCTCCCTCTACAAATATACCTTAAGGGAATGCTGTTCTAAGGTTTTCCACTAAAATTCCTTAGAATTAACGCTGGTTCACCTCCTTCCTCCAAGGCTGCTCCCAGTCAGTGGTGATGGGAGAGGAGAGATCCGGCCCGCGACCTCTCTTATGTGGGGTGCCGCAGGGTTCGGTTCTCTCTCCTCTCCTATTCAACATCTACATGAAACCGCTGGGTGAGATCATCCGACACCATGGGATGAGGTATCATCAATATGCTGATGATACTCAATTGTATATATCCATCCCAGGTGAAGTAAGTGATGCGGTAGACGCCCTGTCTCAGTGCCTGGGGGCTGTGCGGGCCTGGATGGGGAACAACAGGCTTCAACTGAACCCTAGCAAGACCGAGTGGCTGTGGATTGATGGCCCCGCGCTATCTGGGAAGTTGTCACCTTTGGTCCTGGATGGGGTGGCACTTCCCCATTCGAAACCGGTGCAGAACTTGGGGGTCCATCTAGACTCACGACTCCTGCTCAAAGAGCAGGTGGCAGTCGTGGCTAGGAGGGCCTTTGCACAGCTTTGGCTTGTGTGCCAGTTACACCCATTCCTGGACCGTGATGCCCTCCGAACGGTCACTCATGCCCTTGTCATCTCCCACATAGACTATTGCAATGCGCTCTACATGGGACTACCCTTGAAGAATATTTGGAAGCTACAGCTGGTGCAGAATGCGGCTGCACGGGCAATTTTGGGTGCACCAAGATCAGCACATATAACACCTTTGCTCCGCGAGCTGCATTGGGTGCCGGTTTGCTTCCGGGTCCAATTCAAGGTGTTGGTTATCACCTTTAAAGCCCTACATGGCATGGGACCAGGATACCTGAGGAACCGTCTTATCCCCATATCATCGACCCGCCCCACCCGATCATTCAGGGTGGGCCTGCTACAGACCCCGTCGATAAGGGAATTTCATCTAGTGGGGTCCAGGAGACGGGCCTTCTCTGTAGTGGCGCCCGCCCTTTGGAATATCTTGCCCCCAGAGCTGAGGCAGGTTTCCTCCCTCCCGACCTTTAGGAAAGATCTGAAAACCTGGTTCTGCTGCCTAGCGTGGGAAGGGAAAAGTAACAGCTCCTCATGGGGGTGGTTAATACCATAATGTCCTCCCTTTTATTTGAAATCAATTCGCCAAATTTGGATTTTATATTTATTTATATTATACTAATTAAGTTGTAATTTTATATTTGTATTTTAAACTTGATTTTATTGTAAACCGCCCAGAGTCCCCCATTGGGGGAGATGGGCGGCCATATAAATTAAATAAATAATAAATAAATAAAATTTAGCCCAAAGACAGTATTTCTGATTGCATATTGAGGAGTGAGAGATCTGCTTCAAGTCTATTGCCTTGTAATGGTACAGACATAACAGTAAATATTTGCAGATGCCTCTGGCAACTGGAACCTTCCTGGCCTGGATGCACAATTTTGTTGAGGTTTGCCCCTGGCTTCAGGGGACTTCCTCAGCACATTGGCCTTGGGGAGTTTGCAGAACTTAGTTTTTCTCAGGCACTGGCTTCACTGACATCCACAACAAGCCACAGTGACAAAGTGATAACAACATGCATCATAATGTCATCACCCAAATGGATTGATGATGTAATGAGATGATAATATCTGATACAAGTACAGCTGTATTACGATGCAGGTGCCATCATTTGCCCCTTCTTGCCCCCTCCTACAGCAGGAATTGCCAGTATTTCCCAGCTGTAGCTGGTTTTGTTTTTTAAATTAAACAGCACGTAGCTTCTTCAGTGAAATGTGCATGGTGTGACTTGCAGTGTTAATCAGTTCTGGAAAAAATGAGACAGTTCTACCCAGAGCAGAACAATTCTTTAATTCTATAATTAACATTATTTAAACAATAATGTATAATGGAAGGGGAATTAGATTTTTCTCTAATATTGACTGGCCACACTGAAGTAATTCGGGGAATCCATTTTTCACTCAGCCAACAGGAGTGCTAAAACACTACTTTGTCTTGGATTCTGTTTTGATTTGTTTGTACATATGGCTATATAAATAATCCGAAGTGTGTTTAGCACCTGCCATATTTGTGAAAGTGCAGTGCAGATTGTGAATTGCATGCAATTAAATTATGCAAGCTATGTGTGGCATTAATCACTCCTAGCCTATTCGGAATTACATGGAAAAGAACCAGGAGACTGCTAACATTCAAATTGGTTTTCTTTTAGTTACTTCCAGAAGGTTCCTCCAGAGGCTCCCCAACTTGAACTGAAAGCAAACTACGGTCTAGTTGAGCCTATTGCTTTTGAATTTCCGGATGTGCATGCCCAATGGTCCCCAGAATCCCTTGCCGCATTTGATCTCACCAAAAGGCCAAAGGAGGACAGTGTAAGACCACAAACAGGTTGCTTTTTTCACCAGTGTTATCTGTAATGTTCAGCTTTTATATTGGTTCTTTCTCACTCAGGAGAGGAGAAATTGCTGGGGATGGAGGGGAAGGTGAGAATGTCTTGTGAAGGGTGGGACTGGAATGTTGAGTATTTTTGTCTTTTATCAAAGGCTCTATGTTGAAAAGCTTTGTTGCCAAGCTTTTAAAAAGTCTTAAATAACTTTATCATACCTCAAATGCAATATCATTTTTTCTACTTTTATTTAAAGGCTAAACCAAAGCCAGAGGAAGAAGTGAAACCTCTGAAAGAACCAGATATAAAGCCTCAAAAAGACACCGGGTGCCAGATCTCATAAGATCCTCAAATGTGAAGAAATACTCCTTGTGAACTGCATTCTGTAAACTTTAGGGTTATTATTGCCTATCTTGTGCGCTGGTTCTTCTGGCTGCCTTTACTGTAAAAACAAATGCACTCCTTTTCAACTTGTATATATATATATCTTTCATTGGCTGGGTTGAATGGCTTTGTTTCAAAAGAAGTATATTGAAGAAGAAGAGATTAAAGCTAGATTGGTAAAAGTTTGGGACCTCGTAGTAGACATTAGCATTTAGATGAACGGGCATCTGATTCTGGAACAGATAATGGTGAATGCAGGGGATGAGACTGAGGCTGTGCTCGGGGCTTGTAAGGTCTGCACAACAATGAAGCAAACAAGACAAAAATGTATTACCGTATTTTAAACTCAAATTATTCAGAAGAATAAACCATATTACCAACAAGAGGAAAATATAGTTTAGCACAGGAAAGTTCTAGGCAGTATAAATGTAGTCCCTGTAGGAATATACAGTAGATTGTTGCCATCTTTGTATTTCAAATTTTACAAAGGAAATCAAACAAAAAGGTGATTTCAGATAATGGTTGATTCTATGGGATCACTCTCAGTGGAATCACTTTAAGTACTGCTATGTCAAATCAATAAGGAGGTTTTCCTAAATAAAGGAGGCTTTCCATAATAAATACCAGGCAAAAACATTTAGAATTAAGACACGAGGTAATAAGAGCTGGATATGTGGGGGAAAAATGGAATAAAAAGTATTCTGTGCGGTTACTGTATATCCGTCTTTCTATATATACACAACTAGAAAGTTACAGTATGCAATTTGTTGCCAGCAGAAAACATTGCTGTTTTTCAGTCTTTGACATTTAAAAAAAAATCAATAATAGATAAATTATAGCTAAAAAATGTTCAAGTGGAATTTGGTTTTATAAAACTTTCATTTCAAAGTGGAGAACTGCAGTTGATGTGTGCTTAGGCTGACCATATTTCCTTGAGACAAAAACGGGACACTGGGATGGCAAAACGGGACGGGGTCTTATGTAATATTCCGTATTCATGAAAAAGACGATAAAAAAAGTTTTAAAGAGTTTTTAAGATCCATTTGCTGGTCCATAAACAGATTACTGTTTATATAAAAAGATTTTTGTTTGGACGTCGGCTTCTCGGCAGCGGGGCAAGGCTTGGCAGCGGAACTCCTGGCGGAGAGGAAGGGCTGGGATTCAGGGACCAGATCCTCGGTCAGGAGGCAAGGCTCAGGGTCAGGACTCACCACTGCAGGGCGGACAATCTCTGCTTTGGAGCACACAGCACCAACAGGATCAGGTAAGGAGGCAGGAACTGGGTGGACTGTGGTGCTAGGTCCGGAGATGGGCTCGCACGTGGCAACACAACCGGGCTTCCAGGGCAGCATAGAAGTCGGGTGTAGACGGTTGTCTCCGGCAGCGCACGCCAGCTGCGCTTCCCCTTTTATTATTCAGATTTCGCGCCGTTTGTGCGTCTTGGCCAATCGCCCTCCTCTCCGCCCTCCTTTGCCACGCACTGATAGGTGGGAGGGCTTCCTCTTCCAGGCTGCCTCCAATCGGCAGCTCCGGCTCAGATCCTCCTCCCGCGCCATTCCTGCCGGTTTTTAAAAAAATGGGACAAAATTGAGATTTTTATCAAAACGGGACGGTTGGAAAATGTTAAAAACAACGGGACTGTCCCATTCAAAACGGGATGTATGGTCAGCCTATGTGTGCTTGGCATAATTGACATCAAATGTGTTAATTTATATACTGGATTTGTTAAAGTTTATGGTAACTTCTGTAAACTTCTCTGACTTGGTTTTTGGACCTATAGTTGAAGACAGTGAGTGGGAATATTTAATATGGTGTAGTGATATCAGCTTAGCACATGTGGGAATCCTTACTAAGGCCAAAATGTTTAGGCATTAATTTTGCCCCCCATCATGTTTATTCATTAAAATTGATGTGCATGTGCTAATGCAATCCTCTGTTTTGAGTGTCATCAAAAATCATCAAGTCAGTTTGAATGTTTTCCTGCTTGCTTGTAATAAACCAGATAAGTCAGACACAAGAAACTATTTGAATTGTGAACATAAATATGTTCTGTACATACTTTACTGGATATGTAAAGATCTTGAAGATATCCAAGCAGCTCTCAGTAGTGATCAGATATACCGTACCTGCATCTGAACGTTTTACAATGTATAGTGAGGAACTGTAGTCTTGATAGACATTCTGGTTAGTAATACATTGTATTATGTATTGTATTTCATTTACAGTTATGTTTTGAGAATTTTTATTTACTCGATTCCACATATTCGTGCAGCCATGTTTTGTTTCTTTAACAATTAGACAAAAGGTTATTTATTTTTTAATTAGCAGTTTCACTATAAATATCTAAAAAAGGTTTTCAACAATTGTAAAAAAAGTATTACAAAATGTTAATGATCTAATCTGCAGATTTTTTTATTTTTGGGGGGAAGGATTCTGAAAGCCATCTTGCTATAGTAAAAACATTTCATTGTATCTTTGTTGAGATTTCTCAGGAAATGAGTGGTTCATGATTTGGGGAATAACAGATACTTTTGGAGGCACTCAATTTTAAAAAGTGTGGACCTGATCAATAATTAGGATGGAAACACTGGGAACTTTATATAAAATTGGAAGCTGAACTAATGTATATTTTTAAAAGGCTTCCTAGCACATCTGCAACTAGAATTTAATGTTTGTATGGTTCAACTATTTTAAATTACTTTTGCTGTGTGTGCATGTGCACGCACACACACACACACACTATTCTGTCTCTCTGAAAACTCTCCAGCTATATTATGATGTTTGAAGAATAAGAAAACATTAATCTTAATGCTTGGCCATTGCAGAATGCAGACACAACCTTCATATGCTATTCAGTCATCTTTGTTGCATTTCTTCCTGATGCCTGCCTTTGGGCTTTAAATATATCAATAAAATATAAATTAAAGAACTCCTTGTTTGATTTTTCAAGATAAAGTGTTTACCATTATCTTTACTCCTATATAATATATTATTATTTTACACTCTAGGATATGTGTATATGTAGGTTTACCTTCAATCACACTTTTTTTCATAAAACATTTTTATCATACTATTCAATATCAATATGTACTATGTTTGTTTAATATTTCCAAATTGTTTCTTTGTATGTTTGCATAAATTTTAGAAGAACTAGAGCTGGGTTTTGTATCTCTGTATACATGGACAAGATGGAAATTGGACATATTGTTTCTAAACGTTGGGCTGCTTTGTCTTGGTTAAGAAATATTTGAACTAAGCCTAATACTGGCTTTAAAACATAATTTTATAAATGCTATGTAAGTTGGATAACACTGCATAAATAATAAAACAATTGGCACGTTGAGTTGTGTTTTTTTCCAGGAAATTATCAAGTAGTTTAGATTGTAGTCCTTCAAAATACCATTAGGCTTAGCTACTTTTGTGCGGGGGGGGGGGTGCCTTTGAGTCAGTTTTTGACTCCTGGTGACTCCTTGGACAAGTCCCTGCAGTTTTCTTGGCAAGGTTTTTCAGAAGTGGTTTGCCATTGTCTGCTTCCTAGGGCTGAGAGAGAGTGACTGGTACAAGGTTGTACCAGTTGGCTTTGTGCTAAGGTGGGCCGAGAACTCGTGGATTCCTGGTTTCTAGCCTGATGCCTTAACCCCTACACCAAACTGGCTCTCTAGCCACAGTTACTGAAACGAATAACATTCTTAGTACAGTTCAAAACTTTATTGGACTCAAAGAAGCTGGTGTAGATGGGGGACATAGAAGATGCAACTTTTCAACTCCTAATTCTTTCTCTTGCATGTCTCAGTAATGCTAATGTGACATTTACCTGTAGAAAACAGATACAAAATACTTAATATCACAACCCTATATAGAATCCGTTATAAACAGAATGCAGCCTTTGTGAGACTCTTTAGAGATAAAGCAAGGAGTTTAATCACTTGGAAATATCTGTAAAAGCTGCTTCCATCTCTTGACCACCCAGAGTCAGAGTTGGGCAGCATATAAATTTAATAAAGTAGTACTAGTATTGTCAAAATTTCATTGCAGAAGAGTGAGCAGCTTCCGGTCACTTCCAGTCAGATGCCTTTCTGGGGAATGTGACATTATAATTTTTATTATTATTATTATTATTATTATTATTATTATTATTATTATTATTATTATATTGTAGGGCAGTAGGAGGGAGAAAGAATTAAATGGAAAGCCTATTGAGAAATCAAAATTAATGTCTACTTTGTTCCAGGTCCTCCAGGTGGCACTGTTGGTCTGTCAGATTTCTTTATTTATTAAAACACAATGTTTTGTGGCACCTTAAAGACAAGCTGCTGCTATTAGTATTATTACTACTACTAACATATTATTACAGCATAAACTTTCATGGACCAGAGCCGTAGTGTGGAGAAAAAGAGAAAGTAATGATTTCAGAGAGAGAGAATGTGGATAATAAAAGTATGGTCAGAATTTAGGGCATTCATTCATTCATTCATTCATTCATTTATGTTTCGACTTCTATCACCGCGCCATCTCCCACAAGGGGACTCTGGGCGGTTTACAAACAGAGATTAAAATTCCGTTGTAAAAACACATAAAAATACAATATACAATTATTATTATAAATTAAGTAGAAAATTGACAAAACGTGGTCCACTGGAGGAGGAAATGGCAAACCACTCCAGTATCCTTGCCAAGAAAACCCATGGACAGTATCAAAAGGCTAAAAGATATGACGCCGGAAGATGAGCCCCTCAGGTCGGAAGGTGTCCAAAATGCTACTGGGGAAGAGCGGAGGGCAATTCCGAGTAGCTCCAGAAAGTGTGAAACGGCTGGGCCAAAGCCGAAAGGACGCTCAGTTGTGGATGTGTCTGGAAGTGGAAGGAAAGTCCGATGCTGTAAAGAACAATATTGCATAGGAACCTGGAATGTAAGAACTATGAATCAAGGTAAGCTGGATGTGGTCAAACATGAGATGACAAGATTGAACATCGACATCTTGGGAATCAGCGAATTAAAATGGACAGGAATGGGCGAATTTAATTCAGGAGACCATTATATATACTACTGTGGGCAAGAATCCCTTAGAAGAAATGGAGTAGCTCTCATAGTCAATAAAAGAGTGGGAAAGGCAGTACTGGGGTACAACCTCAAAAACGACAATGCTTTCAGTTCGAATCCAAGGCAAACCATTCAACATCACAGTGATCCAAGTCTATGCCCCAACTTCTGATGCCAAAGAAGCTGAAGTTGACCGGTTCTATGAAGACCTACAACACCTTCTAGAACTAACACCAAAAAAAGATGTCCTTTTCATCATAGGGGACTGGAATGCTAAGGTAGGAAGTCAAAAAATAACCGGAATAACGGGCAAGTTCGGCCTCGGAGTACAAAATGAAGCAGGGCAAAGGCTAATAGAGTTTTGTCAAGAGAACACGCTGGTCATAGCAAACACTCTTTTCCAACAACACAAGAGACGACTCTACACATGGACATCACCAGATGGTCAATACCGAAATCAGATTGATTATATACTTTGCAGCCAAAGATGGAGAAGCTCTATACAATCAGCAAAAACAAGACCTGGAGCTGACTGTGGCTCAGATCATGAGCTTCTTATTGCAAAATTTAGGCTTAAATTGAAGAACGTAGAGAAAACCACTAGACCAATCAGGTATGACCTAAATCATATCCCTTATGAATATACAGTGGAGGTGAGGAATAGATTTAAAGGATTAGATCTGGTAGACAGAGTGCCTGAAGAACTATGGATGGAGGTTCGTAACATTGTACAGGAGGCAGCAACTAAAACCATCCCAAAGAAAAAGAAATGCAAGAAAGCAAAGTGGCTGACTGATGAGGCTTTACAAATAGCTGAGGAAAGAAGGGAAGCAAAAGGCAAGGGAGAAAGGGAAAGATATAAACAACTGAATGCAGAATTCCAGAGAATAGCAAGGAGAGATAAGAAGGCCTTCTTAAATGAACAATGCAAAGAAATCGAGGAAAACAATAGAATGGGGAAGACTAGAGATCTCTTCAAGAAAATCGGAGATATCAAGGGAACGTTTTGTGCAAAGATGGGCATGATAAAGGACAAAAAAGGCAGGGACCTAACAGAAGCAGAAGAGATTAAGAAGAGGTGGCAAGAATACACAGAAGAACTATACAAGAAAGATCTTAATATCCCTGATAAATACGATGGTGTGGTCACTGACCTTGAGCCGGACATCCTAGAGAGTGAAGTCAAGTGGGCCTTAGGAAGCATTACTAACAACAAAGCTAGCGGAGAAGACAGTATCCCAGCTGAGCTATTTAAAATCCTAAAAGATGATGCTGTTAAAGTGCTGCACTCAATATGCCAACAAATTTGGAAAACTCAACAGTGGCCACAGGATTGGAAAAGGTCAGTTTACGTTCCAATTCCAAAGAAAGGCAATGCCAAAGAATGTTCAAACTACCGTACAATTGCGCTCATTTCACATGCCAGCAAGGTTATGCTCAAAATCCTACAAGCTAGGCTTCAGCAGCATGTGAACCGAGAACTACCAGAAGTGCAAGCTGGGTTTCGAAGAGGCAGAGGAACTAGAGATCAGATTGCCAACATTCGCTGGATCATGGAAAAAGCAAGAGAGTTCCAGAAAAACATCTACTTCTGCTTCATTGACTACGCTAAAGCCTTTGATTGTGTGGATCACAACAAACTGTGGCAAATTCTTAAAGAGATGGGAGTACCAGACCACCTTACCTGTCTCCTGAGAAACCTGTATGTGGGTCAAGAAGCAACAGTTAGAACCGGACATGGAACAACCGACTGGTTCAAAATTGGGAAAGGAGTACGACAAGGCTGTATATTATCACCCTGCTTATTTAACTTATATGCAGAGTACATCATGAGAAATGCCGGGCTGGATGAATCACAAGCCGGAGTTAAGATTGCCGGGAGAAATATCAACAACCTCAGATATGCAGACGATACCACCCTAATGGCAGAAAGTGAAGAGGAACTAAAGAGCCTCTTGATGAGGGTGAAAGAGGAGAGTGCAAAAGCTGGCTTGAAACTCAACATTAAAAAAACCCAGATCATGGCATCTGGTCCCATCACTTCCTGGCAAATAGAAGGGGAAGAAATGGAAGCAGTGACAGATTTTATTTTCTTGGGCTCCAAGATCACCGCAGACGGTGACTGCAGCCATGAAATTAAAAGACGCTTGCTCCTTGGAAGGAAAGCTATGGCAAACCTAGACAGCATATTAAAAAGCAGAGACATCACCTTGCCGACAAAGGTCCGTATAGTTAAAGCTATGGTTTTTCCAGTAGCAATGTATGGCTGTGAGAGTTGGACCATAAGGAAGGCTGAGCGCCGAAGAATTGATGCTTTCGAGCTGTGGTGCTGGAGAAGACTCTTGAGAGTCCCTTGGACTGCAAGGAGGTCAAACCAGTCAATCCTAAAGGAAATCAACCCTGACTGCTCATTGGAAGGACAGATGCTGAAGCTGAAGCTCAAATACTTTGGCCACCTAATGAGAAGAGAGGACTCACTGGAAAAGACCCTGATGCTGGGAAAGACTGAGGGCAAAAGGAGAAGGGGACGGCAGAGGATGAGATGGTTAGATAGCATCACCGATGTAATGAACATGAATTTGAGTAAACTCCGAGAGACAGTGGAGGACAGGAAGGCCTGGCGTGCTATGGTCCATGAGGTCACGAAGAGTCGGACACGACTGAACGACTGAACAACAACAACAACAAAGTAGAAAATCCAAGAAGGCAGACCACGATCTTTAAAAGGGCTCTATGGCACCAGCCATCCCCACGAAGAACTATTCCTGTTCCCATCCCACGCGAGGCGGCAAAACCAGGTCTTTAGGTTCTTCCGGAAGGACAGGAGCGATGGGGCCTGCCTCACCTCCGCGGGCAGGTTGTTCCAAAGGGCAGGCGCCACTGCCGAGAAGGCCCGCCTTCTGGACCCCGCCAAACGAAATTCCCTTACCGACGGGGTCCGGAGCATGCCCTCTCTACATAATCGAGTGGGACGGTTTGAAGTTATGGGGATGAGGCGGTCCCTCAGATACCCTGGTCCCATGCCATGTAGGGCTTTAAAGGTCAAAACCAACACCTTGAATTGCACCCGGAAGCATACCGGCACCCAATGCAGCTGGCGCAGCAGAGGTGTCACATGGGCCGATCTAGGGGCACCAATAACTGCGCGTGCAGCCGCATTCTGGACTAGTTGTAGCTTCTGGATACTCTTCAAGGGTAGCCCCATGTAAAGCGCATTGCAGTAGTCTATGTGGGAGATGACCAGGGCATGAGTGACTGTACGGAGGGACTCCTGATCCAGGAAAGGGCGTAACTGGCGCACAACACGAAGTTGCGCAAAGCCCCTTCTGGCCACGACTGCCACCTGCTCCTCGAGCAGGAGTCGTGAGTCCAGAAGGATCCCCAGATTCCGCACTGATTCTGAACGGGGAAGTGCAACCCCATTCAGAACCAAAGATGATAATTTCCCAGATCCAGAAGAACCATCAATCCACAGCCACTTCGTCTTACCAGGGTTCAGCTGAAGCCTGTTGTTCCCCATCCAGACCCCCACAGCCTCCAGGCACTGAGAAAGGGCGGCCACTGCCCTTTAGATTTAGATTTCATGACACCTGTCTGGAAATAAACGCAAAGAGATTGGGTAGAAAAACTTCAGCAGGTCCATCTTTTCTTGCAGCTGCATCCAAAATTCTTAACTTTATAGTGGGTTACCCTTTCAATCATTCCCCTCCATTGAACGTATCAAAAAGGAAATGCCTATGAAGATGCACACAGTTATTTCAAACACTATAGATTTTTCCTGGATTATTAAACAGTAAATATTCCCTTATTTAACTTCTACATGTCTTATTCTCAATTTGCACACAACAAGCACTTCTGGGAACACATTTTCTCCTGGGGTGTCTGCAGGGAGAGGATCCAAAAATCAAGGTGGCAATCACAACCATGTGTTTGAAGCCCTGCCACTTTTTTATGTGTGGTGCGATGCAAGTAAAAAAGGGTGGGAGTGCCATATTGATTTTTTTACCCCACCTAAGCACCCCTGTTTTCTCCTCTTACATTATTCCCTCACTCCTGTTCTCTTTAGAAGTTAGCACGTAGCAAGTTATATCATGTCTTAAAAGACATGGCAATATTACAAAGCAGCTCCTAGATGGCATGGCAGTTACAATTCCAGGTAATGTTGCTTTTCAACATAGGTGCGGTGTTTGTTTCAAGCTGATTAGATCTGTTGGAAAAGAGTCAATATTACTCCAGGAACTTCTAACCTTGTAAAACACAAAAGCGTTTGAATTGAAAAGGCGTGGGGGGGAGGGGGAGGCAAACCACAGAAAAGAAGGTGCTGAAGATAGCTCCCCAACATGGAAATGTATTGATTGTAATAAATCACATGTTTAGCCATTTTCTAAAGTCTCATTTTACATTCCCTTTAGCTTTCTGGCTATCGCTGTAATCATTTAGATTTGGTACATAAGTTACGGAAGAGGAGAAAGTCCATCCCACATTTCAAAATTGGCCAGCCCTTGTTGAAAAAAAAGTGTCCTGGTCTACTATAGTACTGCTTTTCCCAACTGGTCTCCTTTGAAATGCTCATCTTTCCAAAATTTCTCTGCATGGACCCCCAGTTATGTGTTTACCATCTCCCTATCTCAGCATTATTTTAATTGGATATTATTTCCGTGATGGACAATACCCAAAAGACTCTAAAGGTGAGTTCTTGTTCTGTTCTTTCAGATCTTGATTGCTTTAGCCTTGAGTACCGGAGGAAATTCTTTGTGTTTTTCAAAGACTTTACTATCTTTCTTACAACAAATATATCAATTGTTGAAAGATAATGCTGAAGAATAAATGTGTTGTTTGGGAGAACCTGCCATTATACAGCAAAATACATTAAATTATAAAAATGAGTGTGTACGTTTCTGCTGCTGATATACAATCTTCTTTTTTAATGGGTTTGAAAATTAACTGCTGATAGTTAAGTACTGTTTTGAAACAAGCTGAGTATAGCTGAAGTATGGATTGGGAGATGAAGAATGAAGCGTGCTTCATTTTCTCCGTTTGCTTTGGCCTTCAGTCACAAGGAAAGTTGACTGGAACACTTAGAACTGTTTCTTTGTATGTGAGTTATAACATGGGTAGCAACAAGGTCAGCACATATTAGTCATAAGGACACCATTTGGCTTATGAATATCCTGACAATCCTTTAGCATAACCTTTTTCAACATCGTAACCATGTGCAGAGAACAGGGACCTGTTCTTGATGCTTTTCTGTTATATGAGAGCAATGGAAGGTTTAAGGGTGTGTGTGTGTGTGTGTGTGTGTGTGTGTTGATTTACCAGGATACTTGGAGTGAAAAGAAAAAGTACAGATAGCCAACCTTCATTATTTTCAAGCATCAGTGCAGACAATATCATCACAAATCAATGCCAAAATAGCAAATCTGATTTTTGGTTCACACTAAAATGGGTAGTTTCATTTTCTAATGTTAATTCATAACAGTTACTAAAGCTGTTATTATTATTGTACCAAAGGTCCCAACATATTTCAAAGGAATACCTCTTCATCAGAGGACTGAAAGAGCAAATGAAGTGCCAGGTATTACAATATATGGAACAAGTCTCAAGTACACATAAAACATATCTCCAGAAACAACACGTGTAAGCACACCCCAAAAGAATGGGGGGGGGGGGAACAGCATGAAGAGATTGGGAATTATGATATAATAAAGGGTATATTTCGCTCACGCCAATTTCTTATTTTCCACCTAATTGGTTGGTGTGTTTCCTTTTGTTGCTGCTCAAATGTTCTCAACACAATGTTTACAGAATTTAGATCAGACTTTCCTCACTTCCTTTGGAGGTTTTGTTTTTAATTTTAGAAACCTTCAAATGAAATCTTCAAAGTCAAACACGTCTATTTTTATTCTATTTTTAGAAGATGAAGTAAAAACTATGATGCAAACTAGAGCTCTCATCTTTTCCTAAAATTGTTTTGGCTGAGTTGATTTTCCTTTTAATGAACAGGAGGAAGTGAATGATGGAAGGCAACTGGCAGATAATACTCAAAAGGAAAATAAACCACCTGGAACAATTATTTATTTTGCAAATGGAGAATCAATGGAAGTATGCAGTTCAGAGGAAGAAGATGTTGAGGAGGGCAATCAGAAGCCACTACTTGACACTGTGAGATTACTATGACTATTATTATTATTATTATTATTATTATTATTATTAATTTGTATGGCCACTGGGACATTGGTGCAGCCTATGGATCCTCCTCTTTCTTTACCACTGAAAATCAATAGCAACACCACTGCTGATCATTTCAGCAGCAGCCACCTTGAAAATAAGCCTTTCCTGTAATATAGGGTTTGTTACTGTCATTTGAAGAAGTTAGGTTTTTATACGTTCAACAACAACAACAAAAGCAGACCAACCCCAATGACACAATATGCTAAGACTTTTTATGAAGTTAGTGAGATAAGCTTCAGAAATATTTTAGAATTTGTTAACCTTTTAGAAATCCTTTCTGAGTACCCCACTAGATGATAAATGTTGTGTGTGTTTTTAAATATATGAAAAAGTATATATGAAAGTATACTGTTGTCTGCAGAGATATTTGTGTCTTCCTCCTGGATTTCTTGGCCACTGATAAAGCTAATATATTTTATTCATTTATTTATTAAATATTAATTCATAGCCCTGAATGCTTTTCTTTGGCCCTGCCTACCTTTTAATGGAAGCTGTACCACTTGATTAGTGGTGCACCATTGAAATAGCTATTCTGTTTCATGAGTACAGGGAAGCTGTTGTTTATTCATGAAAAAGGACAAAAAGGGAAGATAAGATAGATAAATAATTTTGGGGGGAGGGAATTGCCCTGTTTACTATTTTGTTTTTTTCAGGAAATTTTTCTCAGGAAAGTGATACATTTTTATGCATAATGTAAGAATGAAATTTCAGCAAAAGTGACCACTTGATTGTAGTTTTGATGCAGCAATAGCTACTCTTTCTCTTTTTGCAACTGAAATCTGTGATCTTGCTCTGAAATACATCCTTATAGTATGATTGCTTTGTAACAGCTGCATATGAGTCTCTATATTGTTACCAATAGACCTTTGGCTTTATTTCATAGGCCAATCTGTCTTGGAGTAATTACCTACGACTCTGGGTATTTCGAATTGTAGCCACAGCATTTTTCTGTAAGTATATTTTTGAGGGAGAGGGGTTAACTATAGGTGATAGTCAGGCTGGTAGGGTAAGAATGTTTAGTACATCTTTAGCAATTCCTGAGAAAACATATATGTTCTTACACCTTCATAAAGGAAGTTAATTATGGATTGTGCCCGTCATGGAAGTTATTTTCTTCTTCCTCCAACAACCAGAAAGTAAATTGCATGTGATATGGAAGAATTTGTGGACTAATACTGGCCACTGTCTACTATTGGATGCTCTGATTATACTCATCCTCCACACACACTTGCCATCTGCACACACCAAAATCTATGACTTGTTCAAATTACTCTTTTTCTTCAATATCCTTACAGCTTGTGAGGTTCTTGGTGGGAAGTTTGCCACATTCTTTGGGCTCAATGAATCTAAATACCAGTATGCAGTGGATGAATACTACAGGACACAAAATAAGGTAAACGTAACATAGCTAGTGAAAGGGCACCAGACAATTTGTTTGCCACCACAGTTTGGGGATTAGTTTTTAAGTTGTGTTACACACAAAATATGAAGTACTGGGGCTCCCACCTCAATAATTTTAATGCCTGAGATAAAAAAAATAACTCCCACCATTGCATCCATGTTAAAGATAAAAGGCTGTCAGTTATTGCTTTAGCAGCATACAGAATCTATTCTGGATGGTATATATGAACTTTGCTTCATAGTAAAGTAGGTCTTATGGAAGCAATATTAGGCCAATAGAAAAATGTGCTGAATTGCTTTTGCATAGTGCAAATGTTGCCAGTAATCTTTTAACATTTTTGACTTGGGCATTTCCTCAAATTACGTGTAGTCTTGGCTTGGGAAAGCCTCAAGGTATTCCATATGCTGTATATGTGTGAGGTTCATGATCTTTATGATCTAAACCCAGTAACTTACAACGCAGGCCACGAGGGATATGTGTAGCTCTTTATTAGATCAGTATCATTTATTTATTTATTTATTTATTTATTTATTTAATTTATTCCCCGCCCATCTCCCATGCAAGGGACTCTGGGCAGGTTACAATAATTAAAATTTAAAAATTTAAAAAATTAAAAAAAAAATACAAAATAGAAGATATATAAAAATATATCCAATATAAAATAAAATAAATAAAATCCAAGATGGATTGGGGACCGTAGCACAGATTACCTACGGGGCCAGCCAACCCCAGGAGGCACTACCGCCTCTGTCGTCTCAGGCCAGGTGGCAGAGCCAGGTCTTAATGGCCTTCCGAAAGGCCAGGAGTGAAGAGGCCAGTCTCACCTCCGGGGGCAAGATATTCCATAAGGCGGGCGCTGTCGCAGAGAAGGCACACCTCCTGGACCCCGCTAGATTGAATTCTCTTGTTGAGGGGGTCCGAAGCATGCCCTCTCTGCATGCACGGGTGGGGCGGGCCGACGTCATTGGGATGAGACGGTCCCTCAGGTACCCTGGCCCTATGCCATATAGGGCTTTAAAGGTAATCACCAACACCTTGAATTGGACCCGGAAGCAAACTGGCAACCAATGCAGCTCGCGTAGCAGAGGTGTTACATGTGCCGATCTTATGGCACCCGTAACTGCTCACGCCGCCGCATTCTGTACCAGCTGAAGCTTCCAGATACTCTTCAAGGGTAGCCCCATGTAGAGCGCATTACAGTAGTCTATGCGGGAGATGACAAGGGCGTGAGTGACTGTTCGGAGGGCATCATGCTCCATTAAAGCCAGGAATGGGTTCTACTTCCTCCCGCTCCCTCCTTTAAGCATTTCTCCCTCTCTTTCTGTCCCACCCCTTCCTCTCAGCTTCTTTGATGGCTTTCGCCCAGCCTTGTGTCTACCAGCACTGACAGTTCTTTTTTCAATGGCTTCTCGTGTTTCCTGCATCGGATGGATACGTTGCTGTTTGTTTTCTTGGGGCTTGTGTTTCCCTCCAGTCTTCTGTCCCTCTTCTGTCTCTCCTCCTTCCTTCATTCTCAACCCTGTGTAAGGTTGGAGCACCCAGTTGCAATTAGCCATTGTTTCTGGGTTTTCCATCCTTACCGTACCAGTCTACTATTTGAACAAATGAGAGACAAACTGCATCATAGTAGACAATCAACTGTCCTCCCCGTATATTTTAGACCAAATTCCATAAGCTTGACAAATTTTGCATCTATTGTTGGAACATCAAGATGGCTCCAAGTAGCTTTACCTCCGAATTACATGTTAAAACAAACGTGTAGCAGATCTCCCACTTCTTAAAAAAAAAGATAAAAAACCAAATTAAAGAGCTGATGGGAAATGTTATCTGATTAATATCTCTCAGCCCAACAGGGACAAAAGTCAGGAATTATGAGAAGTGGAATAACTAGTAGAAGAAGAAAATGACCCACCCCATTTCTTATATTGGGAAGATTCCAAATCCTTAATGATTGGAAGGGAATAGACTGAGCACTCTCCAATGCTTGTCACACTTACAAAATGTATTTTTTCAGGGCTACTTTTCAGTATAGAAAAGTTAGATATGAGTTTGTTTGCTTTCTTATGGAACTTTGTAGATTTCATGTTCCATTAAAAAATTGTGGTTATGCTAGGCTTTAAAGATTCATAAGGAGCTGGAGATCATCTTGCCTATCCACCTGCTTGCTGAAGCATTTTTATTTATTTATTTATTTATTTGTCATATTTCTCTACCACCCATCTTGCATACAACGACTCTGTTTTGGATAGATAACTATCAGCCTCAGTTTGAAGACATACCACTTCCTGAGGCAGCCTGTTACAGTGACTGGTAGCTCTTCCTGCCAGAAAATTCCTCCTAATATTGATGTTCCTTCAGCTTCATCCTGTTGGTTTGGATCAAGTCCTCTGGATCATCAGAGAAGAAGTTTAGTTCCTCCTATAGATAACACTGTTAACTATCTAAACATTGCTATCTTATCTCCCTTCAGTCTTCTCTTCTTCACAGTAAACATATACTTTACTCATTCCTTATAGCACAGCTTTCCAAACTCTGTCGGGACACTTTAGTGCAGGGCTTTCCAAAGTTTTCCTGTGGTGACACACCAACCGCCGTTGGTGTGTCGCCGCAGGAAAACCCGGAAGTGCCGCCATTGCGGCAGCGCGCAAAATCCCAGAAGCGCTGCTGCCGCTTTCGGTTTTTGCGCGCTGCCATTGGTGTGTCGCCGCGGGAAAACCCGGAAGCGCTGATGATGATCAGCGCTTCCGGGTTGTGTGGCGACACACCAGACTGTGTGTGGCGACACACTTTTGTGTCACGACACACAGTTTGGAAAGCTCTGTCCTAGATAGACTGGCTGATTCCTCACCAAATTTCAAGCAGTGAGTGATCTGAAGCATGCTCTCCAAATAAGATCTTAAAGAAATCTATATTCATATACGACGAGGGAGTTCTTTTGTATACCTGGCCCCAGTTTCCAGTCCTGTCACTAACTTGATAGCCCTTCTCTGAACTCACTCAAATTTGCAAATGTTCTTTTTTGACTGCAGTGCCTAGAGCTGGACACAGTATTTCAACTGGTGCCTGCCCAAGTCATAGTATGAGTGGACAATTACTTCTCATGATCTGGACTCTATGTTCCTGCCAATAATTACAAATAGCATTTGCCTTTTTAGCAGCTGCATCACACTATTGGTTCATGTCCAACTGAAGTAAACCACATGGTATTCACTGGATATTACCTCAAGACTTGACAGTAAATCATACCTCTCCAGATGCTTATCCATAAATTCAGCTCTCAGCTAAACTTGGACTTGGCTAGATTCCAATCTTTATTGCAGACAACAAGAAGTAAAACTGAAGCACACCTGTTGATAGTCCACTGCAGTGCAAAGAGGAGGCATTATCTGTGCTCCAAAATTTAAATTCTAGGCTTCCTCCCATTGTTCTGAAAACAGATTTACTCAGTGTGTTGCTTAACGGCTGAGATATGTTTACGTAATGGCTCTTTTCACTTCACCAACATCTGTCATTACTTCAACCCTTACAGACATCATCCTACTCTAAATTAGGGATAGAAAATCTATGGCCAGAACACCAAGACCCCAAATCTGGGGTGGGGAAAGGAAATCCTCATCCTTCCCAATTTTGTATCACCTTGATCACTGCAGCCCTTTCCCCACAACTGTTAACTGTGCCCTTCTCTTGCCAACCTAGCAATTCGAAAGCATGCAAATGCAAGTAGATGAATAGGTACCACTTCAGTGCATAGGTAACAGTGTTCTGCGTGCATCATGCTGGCCACATGACCGTGGAAGCATCTTCAGACAACGCTGGCTCTTCAGATAACAAACGGAGATGAGCACCGGCCCCTAGAGTCAGACACGACTGCACAAATGTGCGGGGGGAACCTTTACCCTTTTCTGGCATAAAATTGCATCTGCCTCTACTCTAAACCCATTGATGATGATTTGCCATTAGGTCAAATTAAATAATTCTTACTAATTCTGCTCCTAATCCATCATAGATCATCTATAGCTTTCTGGCCTGAAGAAAGAGTCCTATGGCAGTGAATTTCAGATTCAGATTCACTAAAATTCACACTACTAGGGTTATCAGAATAATAAACAAAGACTACTCCTCATTCACAAAATTGGAGGGAAGGGTCATTCAGCTGTCTGCATAGAAAAAGCAGAGAAAATGAATGAGAGTTTTTGCCCTAAATTGCCAATATAAAGGTGTTTCATTTGAAAATAGATTACTTGCTAGAATTCTTCTTATCTTATCTTCCTCCTTATAAATGCCAGAGACCCAGAGCTGTTGGATTCTCATTCAAGGATTAACTGTTTCTAGTCCAGACTGCAAGGAAAGAAACCTGACATCAGTAAAGCTGTGTGAATATGTGCTTCCTTAAACCAGGGGTCCTGAACCTCAGCCATTTTAAGATGTGTGGACTTCAACTCCCAGAATACTCCAGCCAGCATTGCTGGCTGGAGTATTCTGGGAGTTGAAGTCCACACATCTTAAAATGGCTGAGGTTCAGGACCCCTGCTAAACTACTCATCAATCATTGAGTTGAGTGCTGAGCTTAACTTCTAGGATTGTTAAGAGATCCACTGCAGATTTTAAAAGCCTCATGCAATATTTATGCTTGGGTCCCCCAAATGGTGACCATAGGCATCAGTGTACTTGCAGACACTTTCCTTTATGACTTGGAAGCCCCCTACTCCTCCTGATTTATGTGTTTTTTTAGAATAGTTTTGAAATTCCAAGTGTGTCCTTGGCCCTGAAAAGGTTGGGAAGGAGGAAGCAAGTGAAAAAGAATGACTTGTCTTTAAAAATGCATTCAAACATTTATTCCTCTTAAGAAATCATTACTAATCAGGTATTTTGCAAAGTACTGCATAATTATGATTCATGGACCAGAATGTTGATCCTTGTAAATTACCTTGTGGAACAACTTCTCCTTTAATAACGTTCAAAGAATTCAGAGCAAAGTTACTGCTCACCTTGTCATGTTGAGAAACCTGTTACTGTTTGCTCTGTTAAGTTGGTATTTTATTGGAGGCTGAGATACTTAAAATCTGATCATGTGATAGAGTTGAGTGGCTAGAAGCATGTGCCAGGAATGCAATTAGCTTGGACCATGAAAATTTATGAAGAGTAAAGAGAAACCTTCCTAGCCATCAAGTTTTTCAAAAAAAAAAACAGTGAATGTGGATCCTTTGAATATCATAATACAGAAACTTTGGATATCTTAACACTTAAAGCCAGAAGTATTTCTACCATCAGGCAATAACTATTTATTTATTATTTATTTATTAAATTTATATTTCCGCCCATCAACCCTATCGGGGACCCTGGGTGGTTCACAATAGAACTATGGCCTTTTTTTCACAGATGACAGATTGGGGGAGAAACTACCATACAAAATTGAATGTGATATTTTTTTTTAAAAAAGAGCTACTGTACTAGACCTAATATTCTAATAGATCACCACCACCCCCATTAGAATTGCCAGCCTATTGGCCTTCCAACTGCCTATCGGCCATAGTTTTAGAATCACGACCTTCCTTTACCCCTTGTCCAAAGTAGTCCAGGCCAAATTTGGTCTAACAGTGCATCTATTGCTTATTACAGGAGTGCATATGTCCCAGGCTACAGATCATCCTGCCTTTAAAGTAGCCATAGTCTACGTTCCAAAAAGTAGTAGATAGGATCAGGAAAAAAAATCATGTAATTAACATGAAATATAGTCAGAATGATTACTCTCCGGTTAAGCTTTTACTGATTTTCCTTTCCTGACACATTAAAGCTAATAATCTTTGGAGGTCTCTGGCAGCCACATCCAAGGCATTTGGGACCTTAGACTATGCAGCTCTGACATATGAGAAGTAGACCTTTGATGGAGAACCCTAATAGAGACATCCACATTAATTGGGCTATGGATTAATTTAGTTATCTCTGCATGAATCAACACCATATAAGGTTTTATTTTAAATCAACATTCTCTGATAAAACACATAACATAAAATCTACAGCAGCATCCTATTAAAAAAAATTCTCTAAAAGGAAAAATAATGGGAAATGTGTGGTTACCAGTTATTCTTGTCTTCCTCCATCAAGACTATCTAGAGTATATTTTGTTTTGTACCATGCATAATTTATTATCTGGGCTGTTTCAGAAAAGCAAAAGCGATGAAGATGGTGAAGAGATGCCAGAAATGAAGGAGACAACCGCATCAAATGAAAAGCATCAGCTGGAAATGCAGCACCTAAGATATGGGTCCATTAATTGTAAAGATATGCCTGTCCTTTCTCAGGAAGACGTTGCAAATGTAAATGAACTTGAAGAAGGTGGGCTGCAGGGTCTAAAATAAACCCAAATTATGTGATATAAAATGTGCATTGTGAATCGCTACTTCTGGCTGGGTCAAAATGTCTAATCCTCCGGCACATGGGTTGAGAGGTTAAATCAGCCCTCTTGGTGGATTGTTTGGTCTGTATGGATTAAAATGGACTGTTTTTAGACCAAGGCCTATGTTACACACAACATTACTACTATTATTTCAGGGTTCTACCTGGTTAAATTTTGTTTTTGGTTGTACCACCCAGAGTTATGCCATGAGCTGGGCAAAAATATAAATTGTTTAAATAATCAATCAATCAATCAATCAATCAATCAATCAATCTGTTTTTAAAAAGTCAAGAAGAAATACCATAGTTGACTATTATATAAGCTAATACTAATATAACAGTACCAAACAGTAAAACACTTAACCATAATGGACTGAGGTATCTCTATGAAAGTTGCATATTAATATAGGGAAGTGATCCTTACTGAAAACTCCAGTAATGATAGGCACAATTCCCTGAAAGATTTTCCCCACTGCTGTTCACTAAGGAATATTGTTCTCAAACAAGAGAGACTATGGTCTAGGGTCTGTTCTCATTTCACATGGGCCAAGGGGATTCTGTGCGAGCTTCATGCATTCCAAAATAGATCCTAGAATTTCCTGCAGTATATGAAGATGCTCAGTAGGTAATCTCATGTACAAAGTATTTCCTGAAGGTAGAGAACTCTAAAAATCACTGCTGTATAGAAAGTAGTTTCTTAACATAAGCTCAGGGGTAAGCAGTATCCCAAGGAGAATGATAAACACTAGACTTTCATGTTTTCTTTCTTTCAATTTCTTTTTTAAAGCTCATGCAGTTGCCAGCAATTTGCTTCTGCATATACCTAAACTGGTTAATGATGACTTAAATTATATTGTATCTTCATTTTGATCCAGAAATCAGATTTTTTAAATGGATAGCATCTCATATGATGGCAACCAACTCATGGGGAAAATGTAGCTGAGCTAATGATGTTTTTTCAGTTGAATGGGAAGAATACTCAGTAACAACAAAATCCCTATCCCAGTTTTGTTCTTTTTACAGCCACAGATCAGAGCAGCTCTTTCCAATCTGGTGATCTCTAGAACTATTGGACTTTAAATTTCATTATACTCAGATAAAACAGGCATGCTGTCTGGGAATTATAGACGTTGTAGTCCAGTGTTGGAGTGTATTGTTGGAGGAAAATTCTGAGAGTGCCTTGGACTGCAAGAAGATCAAACCAGTCCATACTCCAGGAAATAAAGCCAGACTGCTCACTTGAGGGAATGATATTAAAGGCAAAACTGAAGTACTTTGGCCACATAATGAGAAGACAGGATACCCTGGAGAAGAAGCTGATGCTAGGGAAAGTGGAAGGCAAAAGGAAGAGGGGCCGACCAAGGGCAAGATGGATGGATGATATTCTGGAGGTGACAGACTCAACCATGGGGGAGGTGGGGATGGTGACGGCCGACAGGAAGCTCTGGCGTGGGCTGGTCCATGAAGTCACGAAGAGTCGGAAGCGACTCTTCGTGACTTCGAATAAACGAATAAACAACAAAGTCCAGTGTATCAATAAGACAACCAAGTTGGGGCAAGCTAGATTTAAATTAGAATTACTATTTTGTGAACAAAAAATTACTGTCCTGAAACTTTGTAAAGTATAAATAAGAAAAGCATTCAAATAAACAAATTAACATTACTGGATATTTGTGAAGAAATTACTTAAATGGACACTGTCCATCAATTTTAATGGGATGATTATTTCTTTCACCTCAAGATGGCACTATATAACAAGCTGCAACTTCTGATGCTCAAGGCATGATGAAAAACAAAGCCAGATACAGCTGATCTATGGAGCAAAACTCTAGAACAGAGCTTTCCAAACTGTGTGTGTCGCCACAAAAGTGTGTCGCCACACACAGTCTGGTGTGTCGCCACACAACCCGTAAGCGCTGATCATCAGCGCTTCCGGGTTTTCCCGCGGCGACACACCAACTGCAGTGCGCAAAACCCGAAAGTGGCAGCAGCGCTTCCAGGTTTTTGCGCGCTGCCGCAAGGACGGCACTTCCGGGTTTTCCCGTGGCGACACACCAACACCGGTTGGTGTGTCGCCGCGGGAAAAACTTTGGAAAGCCCTGCTCTAGAATATGAGTTGGGCAATACTTTTATTAGGATGATCTGAATATCTGGTAGAGATATTCAGTGTTTTTCAAACTTGGCAACTTTAAGATGTTTGGACTTCGGTTCCCAGAATTCCCCAGCTAGCATGCTTTACAGGATTTATGGGACTCGGGCTTTTGGGTTTTTTGGTTTTGTTTTTTGTTTTGTTCTGAAATCTTAGGAGTTACCTGATATCTGCTTCACTTTTTAGGGAGGAGGACTTGTTCATTCTTTCTGCAATTCTCATTCTCGAGTCTCAGTCTAAAATGGAGACCCTTACTGTCTAGGAAGAAATTGTCTTTTTGTTACTGTCCTAATTCTATGAATGTTACCACACTTAGCCTAATGAAGAGTTCTTTAGAATTAAGAACACTTGCATGTAGGCCTGAGACTTTTTGCTTGGTCCTAAAACAGTGTGCTGATGAGCAAATGGTATATTCTGCTATTTTCATAACAGATGCCTAATTCTCACCACTGCCACTATCACTCATTCCAAGGTTTCCCTAAACTTGGATGGCATACAATTCAACCTGAAAATGGCTCCCTTCTTCTTTCTGTCCTGTGTTAAAAGCATCTGCATTCCAGACAAAGCATGTTCCCTCTCAATAGTTTTGGTCCTGCAATTACTTCCAAGTAGTCCAATAGTCACAGAGACCACAAACACATGAGTTACACTAGACCCCTTCCCTACAGCATGGAGACTGAAGTCATCCAAGCTTCAGAAACTCCAACACTAGCTCCAAGATGACATTCAGTAGCTCCGGGAGGGAGGCCACATTGACACATTTTATCAGTGATATCTCTCCGTAAAAGACCATTCAAGATAGTTTCACCTGTTGGGGAAGATCTCCTCTAACTTAGAAAGTAATAGCAATTATTCTGTACAAGAAAAGAGCTGCCCAAGGTATGTCTGATCCCCCAAAAGCATAGAATAGATCTAGACTAGTGGTGGCCAACAGCGGGTGGGGTGGTGGGGTGGTGGACGAAGATGTAAAGTAGGTGAGGATTTTTTTTTCTGGACTGGGGAATAACTCATTTTTTTTATTGTTTTTAAAATTTGGTAAGCATATAGAGGGAAATGATACAAAATCACATCACTAATTTTTAGTAAACGTGTCACCAAAATTCACACATATAGTTGGAGAGGTCTACAGGTGCCACAGGGGGCGTGGTGGCTCAATGGGTAAGATGCCAGGCTTGTCGATCAGAAGATTGCAAGTTCGGAGGTTCGAATCCCTAGCCCTGCGTGGTGGAGTGAGCTCCTGCACTCGCCCCAGCTCTTGCCAACCTAGCAATTCGAAAGCATGCAAATGCAAGTGGATCAATAGGTACCACTTTGGTGGGAAGGTAACAGCGTTCCGCGCGCGTCATGCCAGCCACATGACCGCGGAAGCGTCTTCAGACAACGCTGGCTCTTTGGCTAAGAAACGGAGATGAGCACTGGCCCCTAGAGTCGGACACGACTGCACAAATGTGCGGGGGGAACCTTTACAGGTGCCACAAAAAAAGAAACAGAGGCGGTACTAATGTCAAACACATCTTTGTTGTTTATTCGTTCAGTCGCTTCCGACTCTTTGTGACTTCATGGACCAGCCCACGCCAGAGCTTCCTGTCGGCGGTCACCATCCCCACCTCCCCCATGGTTGAGTCTGTCACCTCCAGAATATCATCCATCCATCTTGCCCTTGGTCGGCCCCTCTTCCTTTTGCCTTCCACTTTCCCTAGCATCAGCATCTTTTCCAGGGTATCCTGTCTTCTCATTATGTGGCCAAAGTACTTCAGTTTTGCCTTTAATATCATTCCCTCAAGTGAGCAGTCTGGCTTGATTTCCTGGAGTATGGACTGGTTTGATCTTCTTGCAGTCCAAGGCACTCTCAGAATTTTCCTCCAACACCACAGTTCAAAAGCCTCTATCTTCCTTCGCTCAGCCTTCCTTATGGTCCAGCTCTCACAGCCATAGGTTACTACAGGGAATACCATTGCTTTAACTATGCGAACCTTTGTTGTCAGTGTGATGTCTCTGCTCTTAACTATTTTATCAAGATTTGCCATTGCTCTCCTCCCAAGAAGTAGACGTCTTCTGATTTCCTGGCTGCAGTCAGCATCTGCAGTAATCTTTGTGCCTAGAAATACAAAGTCTGTCACTGCCTCCACTTTTTCTCCCTCTATTTGCCAGTTATCAATCAAGCTGGTTGCCATAATCTTGGTTTTTTTGAGGTTTAACTGCAACCCAGCTTTTGCACTTTCTTCTTTCACCTTCGTCATAAGGCTCATCAACTCCTCCTCGCTTTCAGCCATCAAAGTGGTATCATCTGCATATCTAAGATTGTTAATGTTTCTTCCAGCAATTTTAACTCCAGCCTTGGATTCCTCAAGCCCAGCACGTCGCATGATGTGTTCTGTGTACAGGTTGAATAGGTAGGGTGAGAGTATACAACCCTGCTGTACTCCTTTCCCAATCTTAAACCAGTCCATTGTTCCGTGCTCTGTTCTTACCGTTGCTACTTGGTCGTTATACAGATTCCTCAGGAGGCAGACAAGATGACTTGGTATCCCCAAACACATCTGCCTCCCTGTAAATCCTAACAAATGCAATGGGATTTATTTCTGAATAGGTAAGGAAAGAAGGACAATTAACTGAACTTGTTATATTCTCATTTCAGAAAACATCATTTTTCTAATGGTTATGTAAAGAATAAAACTTAGGTTTAAGGACTGAATGAATAAATTTGAGTAATCATGTGTAAAATGTAAATTACTAAAAAGTTGTCTCTGATCAATCAAGCAGCAAACATATTTTAAATTCTTAAATATTTTCCAAAGAGCAAGCACTCTTTTAAAGAGTCATTTTTCTTTCACATGTATCAGAAAATATCCCTGCTAAGATGAATAGGGGAAGTCAACAGGGGTTTTACAGATTCACTTGCAGGTTCTAAGCTAGATAGACATCAGACTGCCTTGGTCAAAAGACAGCTCCCTCTGCTCCATGTGCATAAAGGGGTGGGGAGCAGGTGTGGCTCAGAAAGCTGCCTTATATTCAGGCACATAACTGGTCAATCTAGCCCTGTCTTTAACCTGCTCCAATCAGGTATCCTGTAAATGTGGTACACATCAGCAACCATCTTCCCTAGACAAGATATTGTCAGCCCTTCAAGGTAGTCCAGACAAGAAGCACCAACCACGAGTACTATTACTACCTTTATTGTAAGGTTACAGTAACAGAATCTTGCAAGTCTGAAAGTACCTCTCCCCTCCCTTACTTTTATTCTCCCCAAAACTAGAGAGGGTCCCTTCTGAGACACTTTCTCTACCCCCACCCCTCCTTTGGACTCAGATTTAATTTATCAGACCATTGTCTAGGCTGCAGCTCCTCTTCCTGTCTCCCAAGGTCATTCCCACATAGCATTACAGATCTCAACAGGCAAGCTTGAATGTTAGTTTACAGACTGACAATGGCATCATCAAAGTTTCAAACAAACATCTGTTGGAATATGGTAGACAACTCAATAGATTGTCATTCCACAGTCGGCTGGAAAAAATACAACAGCCATACAGGAAATCATTAGGAAAGGATCTGCCACTATTGTAATGCTCTTAACCAAATTATTGGTGTAGTCATACTTAGAATACTGCATCGAGTTCTGGTCACTCCATTTTAAAATAGATACAAGAGCTGGACAAGGTACAGAAAAATGGTGCATGTGAAAAGGCAAAGGAGCAAGAGTTCCATGAGGGAAGATTATGAAATTTGGGGCTAAAATATAAATAAAAAGAGACTTGCTAGCTGTATAAAATTACACCTAGTGTTCAAAAAGCTCTTAGGAAGTTTCTTTCCCTGCAAAATACTAGAGTGTGGGGTCAACGTAATAGAATGAGGTTCTATCTGGGAGCACAGCTATCATATAACCTTAACCAAAGAACAGTACAGTTCTTTTTGTTTATATTTATAAAGAATTTTTTCATACAATAAAAGACAAAGGAAAAGAATAAAAGGAAAGAAAAAAGTGCAAGAAAAGAAAAAGAAAAAAAACAAAGAAATATGTGAATGACTTCCAACCTTCTTTTCAACAGATAATTACAATCTTATTGTCCCTCCTCCTCTTAAATGTGAAAGAACAGTACACTTCTGTTTGCGATGGTCACCATTTTTCACTGAGCAGGCAGCTTCAGGAGGAATGCACATGGAGCAATGAGGGAGGAAGGGTCCCCCAATCTAGACAGCCAGATCGGATGAGATGAATGGTGGAGATTCAAGACAGGGAAAAATACTTCTTCACGCAGCACACAATCTGTGGAACTGGCTATCCTACGCTCTAGCAATGGCCACCAACTTGGATAATTTTAAAAGGAGATTAGACATTAATGGAGGATGAGACTATCACTTGGCTAGCAAGCATTATGGTTATTACTCCAGTATCAGAGGCAGCAAGTCTCTCAATATCAGGTAAGTGTGTGTGTGAGAGCTATTTTGAACGTGTTCTGCTGGTGGGCTTCTCATTACCACCTGGCTGCTACATTGGAAAAACAACATTGGAAAAAATAGCCCTTGGGCTGATCCAGCGCTACTTTCCTTACACTCCTCCTCTACACACACCCAGGGGAGTCAGAGAGGTGAAAAGCAATGAAAATAGACCAAATATATCTTGAAAGCTTATAAACTGCCTAATTGTCAAATCTTAATAGCATGCTTCATCCACCCAGAATCTTTTGATAGTAAAGGTCTGCACTATATCAGCAATGTCCTGAAGACTGTGGTAGCTTAACCCCCCCACAACAAGCTAATATTACAATTCTACTAGCACATCAACAACTTGCCAAATTTTAAAAATATAGTAACAGCATTTTCTGGAAGATGTTTATATGCTATTCTGATGTGTCTCTAGGAAGAGAGAATTGAGGAGCTGAATGTACAGTGGCATGTGGTTATAAACTCAATGGTTAGTTGATGTCAGCCCTCCAAGGTAGACCAAACATGGAAGCCAAAGACACACAAGCTAATACTACGTTTATTAAAAGGTTATAGTAACAGGAAAGGGGTGTGGTGGCTCAGCGGGTAAGACGCCAGGCTTGTAGATCGCAACTTCGGAGGTTCGAATCCCTAGCCCTGCGTGCGGAGTGAGCTCCCGCACTAGCTCCAGCTCTTGCCAACCTAGCAATTCGAAAGCATGCAAATGCAAGTAGTTTAATAGGTACCACTTCACTGGGTAGGTAACAGCGTTCCGTGCACGTCATGCAGCCACATGACCGTGGAAGCGTCTTTGGACAACGCTGATTCTTTGGCTAAGAAATGGAGATGAGCACCGGCCCCTAGAGTCGGACACGACTGCACAAATGTGCGGGGGGAACCTTTACCTTTACCTTATAGTAACAGAGTCTTGCAAGTCTGAATGCACTTCCCCCCTCCCTTCCTTTATCTCCATGAGAACTAGGGAGGGTTATGTCTCAGATGATTTCTCAAATTACATTTCCGCCTCAGACTCAGATTTATTTTATCTGGCCATTGTCTTGGTTGCGGCTCTTCCTTCTGCTCTTCAAGGTTATTCCTTTTGTCCATTACAGTTATTTTGTAATACAAATATTGCTAGAAACTCAGTTTCACCTACTATATTTGCCATATTTATTGCTGAAGTGCTCTTTGCACAGACTGTTACTCCTGTAACTCTTTCTGCTTCTAACTTCTTCACTTTTTGTGCTGATTACATGTCAAAGTTCTATGAAGATGTTATTTAACATAGGTTTTGCACTGATTATGATGATGGTTCTGTTAGGAATTAGTTACTAATTTGTGTCCCAGATTTCTGAGCAACACTGAAACCAAAGTATAAGATCTTCAAAAATGTAAGCTTATCCACAATTTACTTTTAAATTAGTACCTGCCCGGTAAGGCTTTTTCCCACAGGCAGGATTTTTCTCCCCAGTTGTTTTCATCAGATGAAGGCTTAACTGAATTTCTGCACTCTAAGTTTATGATACATATGGAAAACCCATGGTCTACCAGATGTTAGGCTACAACTCTTATCATACCTGAACACTGGCCATTTCAACTGGTAGAAGAAAAGTTTTAACAACAAATAGTGACCAATATGTTCCTTACTCCTGGACAACACAATCCTTTACATCCATATTATTAGCTTAGAATAGTAGAGCTGTTATTAAAGAATGGATATGGAGAAAAATAATTTTCAGGGCTGTGTATGCTTTGAACATGGTTAGGAAGAAATTGTTCTCACTTTGTGTGGGCAGAGGATTTCTCTGCTGTTCACTTAAATAACCTCTTTTTTCAGGCTTCCATGCAAGCCTGAAAAAAATGCTACTGCATTAAGGAATCCACTAAAGTAAAATCACTGCTTACTACATAAGGGTGATTCTGTTCATCTGAAAAAAAAATTAAAAAATGTTTGCACAAAAAAGTCCTATGGTAAGATAGTGAGATATTATAACATTATTTGGTAAATATACTTATTATTTGGTAAATACACTTTTCTTTTTCCTAGCAGAAGGATATACAACTTGTTTTTCCCACAGATGTGGTTGGATTGCAACTCTCATCATCCTTAGCATTGGTGGGATGGGGGCTAATGAGAGCTGGAATTCAGTAACATCTGGAGAACAATATACTGTATTGCCCAAATTGTTATAATCTAGCACAGTGTTTCTCAACCTTGGCCAGTTTCAGATAGTGTTATCTTTATCAAGGCTGGCTGGGGAACTCTGGGAGTTGGTCCACACATCTGAAAGTGGCCAAAGTTGAGAAACACTGTGCCTGCATATAATATATTCTCAGAATTAACCACTGTGTTTGCTACAGTCACTGAAGCATTTAACATACATGACCTGTGATTGCCGTACTGAACCACAAATTACTGTAGTTTAGTTTAGCACAGTTTAGTCTAGCAGAACCTGTGGTCAGTTTTTGGTTCAGAGTTTCAGTGTGAGAAAACTGGATTCATTGAGTTAAATGAATTGGTTAAATCCTGGTTAAATCAACTATAAGTGGTTTCCTGATAATGCAGCCATACAGTCTGCATGTACACTCAATCCACAATGATAAGCCCTATTTTTAAAAATATGCCTAAGGAAGAACTATCTCGATCTGGGATGCAAACATCCGGACGACCACTAAATGGCAGCAGAGAGTGAAGAGTTTTCTGTATTTCTTTGCTACGGTCTTGCAATCTTCCAGATTTCTGTAGCTTTACCTAAACTCATATACTGTACCCTTCCTTACCGCCTGGTAATTCCTAGCCATATGCCTTTCCCACGGGCGCTTCCTAGCCTCCCCCTCCATCGTTCCTACAGTTCAGCTCCAGCTACTATCTCCACCCAGTGGAAGCCGACTGAAAGTGAATCCCTTCCGCAAACATAAAGCAGCATTCTAGGAGGTGCCATTTTCTCTGGAAGGAGAAAGGGAGGGGGGAGAAAGACAGAAGAAAATGAAGAGGCCGGGAGAACAAAAATCACCTTCCCCAATGAATGGTGGGAAAACAGGGATAAACACAACACTATGTTTCTTGGATGTGACCGGTCTATTTTTAAGAGACCTGGAAATAGCGGTGGAATACTGACGAGTCCGTGTCCCCCCCTTTCTTCCAGTTGGGCTATTCTCTCAGTTTTGGAACGTTGATCCTTTACCCCGGAACGAGTCCCGAACCCGAGGGGCAAAGAGCTGTCTCGGAGGGTTTTATTTACCTAACACATTGGGCAGATTTTTAGCTGCGGGTGAGGGTTGTCCTTGGCACGTATTTTCCTTCTCTAGGACATCGCCACCGATCGTTCCTTAGAACCTAGCACAGATACGGTGCTTACTGTGCCATGAAAGCAGCATCACCCCAGCAGTAGTTTTGTACCATCGCGCTGTGCACAAGCCACAACCGTATTTGCGTTAGTATAACAGCCCCCTTGCTAAGCTTTTAATATCGCCTTTTGAATACTTGACACGGCCTAGATGACAGTTAGCAACGGGACACATTCCTGGGGTTAGTTTTATGATTTCGAAGAACTACGGATTTCGACAGGGATAGCAATTGTAACTAGCAGACAAGGTAAGTGTTGCAGGGTTCTAAACATGCACTTTTAACGCTATTTTTAAATAGTGGAATGCTCACGAGTATCAGGAATGTGTATTCATTTCTAGATATGTCGCATCGTATGTGAGTCTTCGAATACTGAGATTTTCCTTGTGCCTAAATGTGGGATCCCATGTTCTTTTAATCACATCACATGTTAATTGACTTTCCAAATAGTTGCTGGGACATTAATAATAACGTGTCTTGTCTATCTGTGTTTTATTATCTTCTGATCTTACTGGCTGGATTTACACAACAGATTAAGCCATGTAGTTTATTGAACGAACCACATTTTGATGTCTTTGCATAACATGCTAAATCAAAAGCCCTGCTTTGCAAACCACATAACCCACCAAGCCACAGTGACAAACCACATTGTGAATTAGCGTCTGTGGTTTGCTTGTTTATAGCTTAGTGTACTATACAAACCCAAGTGATTTATTTAATAAACAGAGTTAAATCATGGTTTGCAGTTATCCCTCTGTATCTTGTAATCCAGGATAGTATTTTGTGGCTCCAGTGAAGTAGACAATAGTCTGTGGAAGCTTTTCTCATGATAAATATTGCAATATTTGTTTTTACTTCATTTCCTCTTAATGCATTTAGCATTTAAGCTGGGTCCAGGAAATAAAAGAAGGGATGGATATGCTTATTTGCAGTATTATCTATTACAGAATAAGGCCGGCCGTTATATTGGTCCACTGGAAGAGGAGAAAATAGGTAGATCAAAATGGGGTCCAATTATAATTATGTTACTGTTTTATTCTATTAATAACCTTTATACCCCTACTATCCTGTATAGAATTTGCAAGTCTCTTGTTTAAAGTGCAGAAACTGTGCAGTCAGATTGGGAACTGAAACAAGCACTGCTATTAAGATGGATCTTGCATTTTAGTAGCTCATATCACCTGGTAGTGGTGTGTTAATATGCATATAGATGTGAATAGAGGAAAAGGATTGGTTGACTTTGATAAGCTGTGAAAATGGCATTTTGAACCTGGACACTATTTTCTGGGGGAAAAAATCCCTGCTGCAGTTGCTAAAGTAACTTCCCCAATTTTATGGACTTCGCATATTCTGGATTACAATATCTATCAGCACACAAATGTTAGGGATGAAAAGAAGTATAGTTTCAACTTGTGGAATTCTGGAAGGGACTAGATTGAATAAGGCTATCTGGAGGAAATTGACATCTGGTAGGTTTTTTTCCTAGGTTTTCTCCAAAACCATTTCTTGATCTTCCCCTTTGTGTTTTCTGGTTGTTTGGTGACTTAAAACATTTGAGTCTTGCTTTGATTATAAGAAAAGAGTGGAGTGTACGTATTTTTTTCTTTTAATGTACAATAGTACAGTGGAATGATAAAGTTTGAACTGGGAATTCCCATGTCAGGTGTGCTTACCTTGTCTGCTAGCAGAACAGCTCCAGAGATAATTGTGTGTATGTGGGTGGGGGTGTATATAAAGCCCTGCTCAGAGGAGTTTGCAGCCAACAATTTGATTATGAAATCATTATGGAAAGAAAAAGAGAGCCAGTTTGGTGTAGTGGTTAAGGCATCAGGCTAGGAACCAGGAGACCATGAGTTCTAGTCCTGCCTTAGGCACAAAGCCAGCGGGGTGACCTTGGGCCAGTCATTCTCTGTCAGTCCTAGGAAGCAGGCAATGGCAAACCACTTCTGAAAAGAACCTTACCAAGAAAATGGCAGAGACTTGTCCCGGCAGCCGCCTGGAGTCAAGACTGACTGGAAGGGACAAAGAAGAAAAAAAAGATACCAGACAGAGAAAGCTACAGGGGAAAATATACATTCAGTTCAGTTACATAAAAGGAACTTTAACACAAGGACTTTACACCACATTGAAAGCAACTCCAGACCCTTGTGCTCCTATGCACATAAGAACTGAGCTGATTTTTGCTGGCTCAAATCCACCCTCCCCCCCAAATTAGCTTTGTTTACTGTATTTATTTTAAGAGTTGCATCTTTGTGGAGATTGTGGGTAGTACATTTCTCCCTTTGCAGGAACTCTGTCTTCCCCCCACTTTCCTGCTCCTCGGCTTCAGGTTTTTGAAGAGGACAGACGGCTTGATGCCTTTTCTGCTCCACTTCAAAATTACTGCTGGGATTTGCAGCCTGAAATTAAACATTTGTACCTGTTTCCTAGTAAATAGTCTTTAAAATGTAGCTTTTGCAGTTCTTGGAATCAGGCATTCGTGAAGTAGACTGCTGTCTACCCAAAACTTGTTCCTGCTTGCTTTCTAATGTGTTGTATTGGCTTCAGACATGCCTGTACATAATGTGTGCTTCTTCATCCAAAAGTATTCTTAAAATATAGGTTTTCACATTGGCACACATTCATATCTGAATACTGTTTTGCCTCTAGAGAATCTATGGCTCCAAAGTTATCCCCCCCACCTTCCTTTAAGCAATACAGCACTTTAAAAATGCGTGCTATTTATTACTGATAGCCTTCTAGAGTGTGTGTTCTCAGAGTGACTAGCAAAATGTAAAGAAAGCTGTTTCAGATCAGTTGGCTCTTTCTAAAGAAAGCAGTTAAAGGGGGAACCTTAAGCAGAACTTGCCTTACTGGCCCCTTCCTTGTTCATCCATTTCTTTTGTATAGTTCTGATGACAGTAATCATTTTCCCTGAAGTTGAATTGAAGGGTCCTGTCTGCCTGCAGAAGAGCTTATTTCTCTCTCCTCCCTCTGGTACTCCCAAATCTCCGCAAGATCATATTTGGCTAGGAAGGCTAGGTGAAATCCATCGAATGTTGGATGTTGCCCTTCGTCTTGTGGTTCAGATACATTTTCTCTATTTTCTTGTATTATCTCTCAGATATACTGTAATTTCCTGCACTGAGGCTTTTAGCAGATTTCTGGAAAGCTGTGGTGTTGGCTAATTTAGGAAGCGTCATAGAATCTTGCAGAATAGCTTCTTCCTTTTGCGATTCCATGTGATTCCATTGATAGCCACTCCTCACGCCTTGAAATGTTAATCTGGAGCAAGGGTTAAAATGTGTGGTTCTCCAGTTGTTGGATTCCCATCAACCCAAGTCAGTGTGACCAGCGGTCACAGTTAAAGGGAGTTGTAATTTAATGACATCTACTGTATGTCATTGTATCTACAAGGATAATGTTTGACTGAGAAACTGAATTAAGCAACAAAGAAGAAGCCATTCTTGGCCAACCATTTGAAACAATTTGAATTGAATCTGTTGCTGTCCCTTGCTGATGGGAAACGGGTTTTTTTTTTTTAATCCAGTGGATGTTTCCTTCAGGCCAGGGAATGGAGAGAGAGGTAATTTTCAACAATTTCCTTCCTTCCCTCCTTCAGCTCCTGTGTTCCCAAATCTGTTCCAGAAGACAAGAGTGACACACAGGGAGGAGGGTTGGCAAAACCTGCTTTAATTCCACTAGCTGAAAGAGCACTCTGATAGCCAAGCAGTGTCTTTGGATGTAACTTCTGTATTGATTTAAGATATTAAATATGACTTTAAAATCAATAGGAACCATTTTGCTATAAATAGGCTTCAGGCAGGTGAAAAATTCTAAGTGGAAAATTAGACTTTAAATAACAGGTTTGATATTTGTTTCCTAGTACTAAACAACATAATATGAAATATGTTGAAGGCAGTTTGGAGCATTTTTTGGAAGAACAAATACACAACAATACTCTTCCTTCACAAGCCCTTTGGACATACTGTATCTCTGAAAGACAGTGAGAAATCATGGTTTTTGCCAAGAAACCAAAACAACAAACCTCGATAATTGAGCAGAACAGGACTGAACACGTACCCTTCTTTAAAAATCTAGGAGTAATCTTTCATGATGGGGGGTCCTGGGAAGCCCATCATGAATATATTAAGCAAGTTGCATCCCAAAATCTATACAGGTATCAAAAGGTTTCTTTTTTTTTTTAACTCCAAAGGAAGTGTACTGATACACTAAAGTGTACTGATATACTAAAGGTTTTCAAAGCTAAAACACTAGTCCAAATACTTGTTGCAGCTCAGGGTGGCCTATAAATGAAAAAGAACATCCTAGAGACAATTCAAACTCAAGTTTTTAAGGGGTGCATTGGGGGTGCATTTGCTGCACCCCCAATGCAGTACTTAGGCTTGAGTTTGGGTTGCCCAAAATTGAACACGGGGCATGGAGACGATGGGCAGATTGGCATACTGGTTAAAGATCGGATTTTTTTTCCTACAGGGTTGCTACTGCTGGTCTTAGCTGACAGTTATCTTTCACTATGACAAAAGTGTTAGAACAGAAATTAAGAACATCTGGAGTGCCTGCAGATTCCTTATTAACTTTGAACTATGTTCAGGCCAAAAAGCTGGTGTTATAAAGGTTGGATGACATCAAATATCAGTCTGAAGGCAGCTCACTGTCTCAGAGCTCCAGAAATATGCTAGACACAAGCTCTTGGTAACCTGAAAGATATTTCTACATTCTTACTTCCTCTAGCTTGAAGTCAGGATTTTTCAGGGCCAGAAACAACATTCTTCCATCTACCCTATTACTTAGCTGGTATGCCAACATTCCCCTATCTCAGCACGCTTGCTCTTCTGATTCCAGGGAAATTGATAAAATTCAACATGCCTTTTTTATTGTGACTTTTATAAGGATCTCTGAAAGGACATCACAAAACCTCTTTTACTAAGTGCACCTGGGAGAACAGATGATTTTTCTACAGGTAGTCCTCGCTTAGTGACCACAATTGGGACTGGCAACTTGGTCGCTAAGCACTGCGGTCACTAAGTGGGAATCACATGACCGTGGCAGGCTTATGACCTTACTTCCCCTTCAGTCGTTAATTGAAGTGCCATGGTTGTGAAGCGAAACATCACATGACCACGACTTACGATTTTACTTCCACCTTCTCTATTAGCTCTGCTTGTCACAAGCTGGTTGTGAAGCATGCAAATGGCGATCACGTGACTGGGGATGCTGTGACGGTTGTAAATGTACACTGGTTGCGAAGCGCACAAACGGCAATCATGTGACTGCAGGATGCTGCAACAGTTGTAAATGCAAGGATTGGTCACAAAATTATTTTTTAGCACTGTCGTAACTTTGAACGGTCACTGTACCCACTTTTGACTTTCAGACTCAAACCATGAAACCACCTACACGGTAGCCAAATGTATTGTTGCAGCAGTTAAAACGAGACAACAATTAACATCAAAAATAACTTGACAATTTTTTCTCTTTCCTTTTCATTTAACTATTTGATTTTATCTGATTGTTTCTATTGCCGCTCTCTGACTGCAAATAAAGGATTTGATGTGATGTAATGTGATGTGATTTGAAAGAATTAGGTTAGAAATGATCAGAATTGAATAAAACCCATCACATGTTTCTTCATCTCCTAGATCATGTGCACAAAATGTGGTACTTCATATCTTTAGCAACTGACTGGAACACTGTCAAAAATTTGATTGTAGTGACTCAATCTGGCAAATTCTACATGACCTGAAAATCTATTATGTGTGAGTTTTTCAGTAGTACAGCCAGTGCTTATTCTGCTTCAGACCAAAGAGCACAACAGATTATAAGTAAATCTAATATTTTAAAGTCTGTGATGTGCATTATGCCACTACTGAGTTCTAGTTGCCAGTTTGATCATATCTTAACCCAGAAGGCCAAAGGAAGCCCTAATTGGGTCTGGGACGTAGACACAGAAAGAATAATGGAACTACAGAGTATAGATCTAAAGTACAGATTTACAAAATAGATGAATACTGAAATAGCTATATAAATAACTTTTAAGGAAATAAGTGCAGGAACAATGAGACAAGTGTGTAGGATAAGCATAGGAATTATGGAAACAAATATAAGGATAAGTACAAGCTTACTGACATTTAGTTTTCTAAGAAAATGCCCATTTCCCACTCAATAACACCCATTTTCAGGATCAAAAGTCTCTCCTGGGTGCATATGTTGTGTCATCAGCAAAAGAATCTGTGTGTTTGAAAGATCATCTTCTTCCGTAAGAATATGTGCTGATTTTAAACTATGGAAGAAAGGTACTCCTGTTTTCCAAGAAATTTTAAATTCAGTGGTGGCATTCAGTATTTCTATGGAAAAAGGCAGGCTTCTTTATTTTTTTCTGTGCTACTGACCTATAGAACGAGATGTATGTGTGAATCTAAATTAAAAGTGAATTTGAGAAATTGCCATAATGTTAAAAGCATTGGGAACACTCAGAACATGTTAGTTCTAATTGAGAAAATCACCACAGCACTTTTCTTTCTGCAATGCTCTTGGACTCTTTTACGCTCAATTGAAGCAAATCGAGTTCCCTGCAGATCAGATGACACTGTGATTGGACACTTGCCATCCCTTTAAATTCCCAGTCTCCCCCATTGCAATCTTGGATTTTCCTTCAAATAGAGAAACTCCAGTCAGGCTTCTGCAGAAGTGGTAGTGTTTCACTGCCTTATGGGAAACCTGTGTGATTGGACGGGATATGTAGCTTGTCCTGCCTTTTAGCCCCATGGGATCCTGCTGTGATAGACAATTGCATGACTAATTCATGGGTGTAAACACAGAAGTACAGCCATGCCATCATAAGGAAAAAACATGGTTCCATGGCAGCCCCAAAAACAGCAATACATCTCTCTGTTTTTTAATGAGAGGGAATTGAGATATGTTCTAGCAGAATGAGGAATTTTTTTATTGGCTGCTGGTAACTGAGTACAGATTGTGCCCAACTGTTGGCCTGGAAAGATAAGTCCTGATTGGCTGTTGTTCCTCTGTAAGTTCTGTAGATTCACAAACATGCAAACGTTTGTTTGTTTGCATAGAGTCCTAATATCCTAATAGTCCAAACAGACTGCTCATCCCTGCTGACTGTTAATACTGGAATCAGAAGACTTGGGTGATGGAAATGCTGACTGTTGGGAAGCAGCAGTAACAGGAGCTGGCCATAGGGGTTAGGTGCTTACATTGGGTTATGGACCAAGTCAAAGCTCTTCTGTTAACTAAGACATTTCATGGTACTTTTATGTTTTTGCACTTTATTACTTTACTACAAGTTTGCTTTTCAGACTAAATGAATTTGATTGCACCTCATCCAGCTTAACGGAAGAAGACCCTGAATTTAAGATGCCAACAAAGGAGTTGACAGGAAAAAATTATAAACAATAAAAAACAAAAGGCCTGTACAATATTCTTTTCAAGGTTCCCCATTTGGTCAGCCTGTAGTTGCCAACTCCAGCAGAGCTCAGTTCTGTAGATTTTACCTTCCAATAAATTTCTCTCAGTGTGGCATATTTGTATGTATATCTGCCAGAAGCCATGCTCCAAAAAGGAGCAGGGCCAGATCAAAAAATGCCTTAGTGCAAGTCAAACTCCTCTCCTCAAAATCATTAAAGCAACTATGTCCTTGGGAAAAATCAGATGGCTGTTTCAGAGGCTGTACTCAGCCATTCAGCAGCAGTCCCAAATTACTGGGAACAGCCTTCAAAGTGGCTGAACAAGGCTTCCAAAGATGTATCTGCTTTAACACTTCCAAGGATTACCTCTTCTCTCACAATTCACAAAGTTAATTATTTAGTAAGAAGGAGCAACTTTGTTTTCCCACCTGCATGATTTTTTCCCCTTGGCGGAAGGATTTCTTTTTTGTAATTCATAGGGTTTTCTGATGGTCCTTGCAATGGGATATTTGTATTTCTCATGAGCTGTTTTGTAGACTCACAAAAGTAGGGGAGCAGAATATAAATATGTAAGTGATGCATTTCCTTACTTTTTGTACATTTCTTTTAGTATAAAACTTAAAATTATCTTTTAAACATAAATTGCCTGTACTCAGATTTCATTGTTTGCAACAGCTGTCACTGTCAGTACAATTGAAACATTTTTAACACTGGTTGGAAACAGGTGGGACCCATTCTGAATGTTTTAAGCTATGGTGACAGAAATTGTAAAAGATACTACAACATATTGTTGAGAATATGGTTTTGCTATAAGCCTAGTATAGCTTGTGTTTCTATTTTTTACCAGAATATTTTGCCTTATGCAAACTTATTGGTGGATAAATAATGATGAATTAAATTGAATTTATTTCTGAGCAGATACATGCAGGATTTTAAATTATTATTTGCAAATGTTTTATTAATTTTAATTTGTTATTTCAAATGACCTGTAGTTATAGGCAATAAACTAATAGTTCAGTGGCCTGTAGACAACTGTCCTAATTTTTATATTATGTGGCTTTCAATTAGGGTCTTAAATATTTTTCCCTGCATTAAATTTTGTCTGCAATTAGTCATATCTCTGGATAGTGTAGTGCTGGCTATGTGTTCATCTGTGTAAATGGAAGTTTATTCAGACCTTTCTCTTTTAAGTGAAATCCCTTATGCATTACATGAGCTAAAACAAATCCCACCATTTGGCTTTCATTAGCCTGTAACTGAAACAAAAACATATTTAATCCTGAAGTATTTTGAAGTTAATACGCAACTTTGCTGGGGAGGTATTTAACTGTGGTATCAATTGCAAGCCAGCTACATGACAGTGCCTCAAAACTGTCACTAAGCAAGATGTTAAATTACCTTTAATATGCACAAGATTATATTGTGTGGTAGAAGTATGAAGAGATTTCAGTGAGGTGAGAGAGAGATTTGATCACAGAAGTAAAGAGTAAAAAAAAGTGCTGGCGATGAAATGCAAGCTGATTTGCTAAATTCGCCATCTCCAACCTGGTGTCCTTTGGATATGTTGGATTTCAGCTTCTAGAAATCCCAGCTATTAAGAGCAAATTTTGCTTTGTATTTTGATTGTTGATTGATTTACCAGTCCGATCTGTTTACCTTTTGTAGAAGGCTGTTGGAAACAGAAAACTTAAGTTCAAAGGCATGGTTTTGTGTCATTCATTCATTAGATTTATGTCCCATCTTATATTTAAATTCTTGGCTACTTGTTTTTGGCAGACCCCATCTTAGAAGAGATACCTTGTGTGAGAAATGCTAGGAGGAGAGCCACGTTGGCCTATAGTAGTAAAAAATCAGAAGGACTCTGGTAGTACCTTTTCAAACTACAAATTTAATAAAAGGCATAAGCTTTCATGATCTGCAGTTGATTTCATCAGATGCATCAGTTGTTAGTTGGAAAAGGTGCTACCCTACTCAAAATTTCTTGTGTGAAAAAGTAAGGGAGTGTGGATTGGGGAGAATTTTCTAAATGATACATGCCTGATACCTGTATTTTTCATAAATAATGGATAAATAAACTTCATAAGGAGTTTAAAACTCTGCTGCCTGCTAGAGGGTTTCTTTTAAATTCCATTATTTGTAATGAATTAATCATTTCAATAAATCTGTGCAACAGTGCAGGCTTGGAAAGTATCCATATACAGAAAGACCAATTGCAACATATGAAATGGATGGGAAACAAGATGAAATTTCCCATCATCTCATAGTTTCAATGTGAGAACAGAAACCAGGGAGAACAAGTGGCAGGATCCTAAGCAGGAATTGACAACCTATTGCTTTCCATATGTTTGGATTATAGGTCTCCAAATCCCTCACTGTTGGCCTGCTGATCCTGGCTTACGACTGTTGTAGAGTAACATGTTGTCTTTTGCTGATCTAGAGAAATGGTGTTCTGATAAGAGAGCATGGGATTATAGATTGGGGCAAAGATTAAAGATCAGGGAGTGTAGGAGGAAAGGAAGAGTATAAATAAATAGGAGAGTGTGGAAGAGGTATACAAAATAAGTGTTGTGTTCTGGGCTCTGCTAGGAAGTCATGGTTATCCTGCCTGCCACTGAACTGACAACTACTATACTTAACTTCTGAGAGGGATTTCTTTTTACCAAACTTATGATTTTACAAAAGAGATGAAGTATATATTACTATGGCAAAATACTTGGAGGGTGACCAAGTCTATTGCATATAGCTTTTTGATAATTAATTACTTGATACACTTACTTGGGGGTGTGGGGGCTCAAGTGGGGGCTCAGCGGGTAAGATGCCAGGCTTGTTGATCAGAAGATTGCAAATTCGGAGGTTCGAATCCCTAGCCCCGCGTGACAGGGTGAGCTCCCGCACTAGCCCCAGCTCTTGCCAACCTAGCAATTCAAAAGCATGCAAATGCAAGTAGATGAATAGGTACCACTTCGGTGGGTAGGTAACAGCGTTCTGTGTGCGTCATGCTGGCCACATGACCATGGAAGCGTCTTCGGACAACGCTGGCTCTTCGGCTAAGAAACGGAGATGAGCACCGGCCCCTAGAGTCGGACACGACGGCACAACTGTTCGGGGGGAACCTTTACCTTTTTACACTTGCTAAATTGTATTGTTCTCTGTATCTTTTGCTTTACTGCTGAGAAGCCAAAATCTTTAGTTTACTTACTTGTCTTTGTGTCACATAATAAGCTGCTATACAAGGTGGATGCTATTGGAGCTTAAACTCTTCTTGTAAGGTCTAAAAGCCTAACCTCAATTGTTTAATATTTTGTGTTGTGTAATAATTTCAATTGCATTTCAGTTACGTTTTTATATTAAGTGTCACATAAGCTATTTTGTGTTAAACACTGGAAATAGGGTAAATTTTGTAGGATAAAATAAAGAAAAAGAGGCAGAATCATACAGAATTGCTTATAGATTTTGGGTCCAGATTACAGCAAATTTACCTTTTTATATTTACAGCACAATTTGATTTTAAAAGTGCAGATATTAATGGTCCAGTTTTGACACTAACTGGTAGGCTGAATAATCTGTTCTGTATGTCCTTTCATTATTTTCATGCATGCTTGAACCATTCTTTGATTTCCATTTGCTTACTCTGTTTCCTTTGTAACTATAATGTGCTTCATAATTTTTAGGAATGTGAAAGCTCTTAGAATTTAAATTTAAAGAGATGTACTCTTTAGGCAGCAAATCAGAACTGACAGCTTCCAAAAAAAATGTATTATTAATTTGAAGCTTTTAATTTTTTTCCTTAAAGAAATCAAATTAAAGATTTCCAAGCCTGAAATAATCCAGTTTTGCTTCAAATGCAAGTTTGCCAACTAAAATAGGAAAACTCCAGCTATACTTTCAAAGTCCAGGGTAGGAGTGGCTAAAATACCTAGGCCTAAGAGGCTGTGTAGAAATCTTCAAACTCACAAGGGCCCCAGGATCTGCTTCTCGGGTGTTTTTTTTTCCTTGAAGATTTGAGAAGGGCGGAGGAGAAGAGCTCTTAAATTTTCTCTCCCCCCACATACTTTTCTTATTCATCTTGCCTTCCTAGCAGTTTTGAAATTGGATACAGTTGCCCAGTGCTTTCAGTGAGATGTAAATGGAAATGTGGTTGTTAAAAGTCACATCAATAGTTCCCACTCCCCATCCATCCTCCTTTTTCATAGCTTTCTTAAAAATTATTTGCTACTGTGGCATTTCACTGCAGTAAGAAACAAACAACTTCAGATGTTAATATACCTTCTATTGTCTCTGTTTCATCAATCTGTCATTTTATGATTTTATCATTGGTCAGATCTGCTTCTTTCTGAATATCCTTAGCTGAGTTCATACAGCTTGCTGAGGCAGACATGAATTTGTGTGCTTGTGGTTTATTTATTTATTTATTACATTTATATCCCGCCCATCTTCCCCACAAGGAGGGACCCTGGGCGGTTTAGCATGGGCGGTTTAGCATGTTCCATGAACTCAGCCACTGTGCCAGTCAACTACAGTTTGTGGTATAGCATGTTGCATGTAACTAGGTAATCAAAGTGTATTTAGTAAGCCATAATTAGACAAACCGGGCTTAACATCTCCTGTGAATGCAGCTTTTTTCTTGTGCAGCATATACAGTAATTGGCTTTATTTTTGGGTGCACTTAAGTGATTTCCTCCATGTTTCTGTGCTTTGCTTAGCACCAGATGTATTTTATTTGTAGAAAAAAATGGAATTAGGTGTTTTTGATATCAGTGTGTGTTTTGGATCCCTTTAAACATTAGAAGTGTGAGATGTGCTCCAGTATTGGGGAGGGGAGGGGGCAGATCTTACAACTATAATTTTGATTCTTTGTGAGCTGCCATAAAAATTTATAGAAAAAGAAGTGCAGTACTTCTGCTGGAAGAGCAATTGTAGTGGACACCTTCACCAATTCTTCCTCCTTCTGAAATTTCTGATTTTTCTTTCATTAAAAATATGTTCCAGAGGGTTAGGGATCTTGTGAGACAGTTTAAGAAGTGATGCTTCAGGAGTACAAGATAGAAATCGGTGAGTATCATCTTCTGGACCTTCTTTATGTCAACCAAAGTATCCTGTGTGGAGCACTGCATAGGTAGCCTGCCTTCAGGCAGGTGGGAATGCTGGATCTGGTGATGTAGACATAATATCAAATAATATACCTCTAAGACAGGGGTGGGCAACGTCAGTGGTTGTCGGTTTTAAGTTGACCCCTGAATCTAAGAAGATGCAACAGGGGACAAATTCAAAGGTAGATACTGAATCCCGCAAAGGGCAAAGCCAGAGAGAATCTTTGCCTTACTGTACAGCCAGGATCTAGCACTGCAGGGGTTCAAACTGTTTTGCCAAAATGGAAGTGACAGAGCCAGGAATGCGTGAGAGTGCTGGGGAAGAGACTTTATCTTTTATCAAAAATTTTGGCCTGGCCCAGGGAAGCAATTGATATCACTTCAAACATAAAGGGGGTCTGATTTATGTATTTATTTAAACAATTTGTATGGTTGCCCAACTTGCAAAATGTGAATCTGGGCAGCTAACGTAGGATTAAAATCAAAACAAGATAACACATAATAGAGCCACAACATCACAATATAAAACAGCACAAATAGAGGCCAAAAATATAACATATATATGATGTGATGTGATGTGATTTGATTTGATTTATAAAACTGTCCATCTTGCAAATGCAACTCTGGGCAGCTAACAGCACTTTAAAACATTTTTAAAAACCCAATATTGGAAAAGGGTAAAATTCAGAATCCTAAACCAGTTTTCCAAACAGGCCCATCCAGCATTCTAACACAGTGCCCAGGGGAAAACCCAAGTTTTTAAAGTCTTACAGAAGGCCAGCAGGATCAAGGCCATCTGAATCTTGGGAAATATGCCATTCCAAATGACAGGTGCCATGACAGGGACATATCCTGGGTCCCATTGCATGGCACTGTTTCTTGGAGAGGATCTGAAGCATGTCCACTCTGTCAGATCTCATGGGATGGACAGACATAATGGAAATAGGCAGCCCCACTTTATAGATCAGGGCTTTCCAAAGTTTTCCCGCGGCGACACACCAACTGCTGTTAGTGTGTCGCCGCAGGAAAACCCGGAAGTGCCGCCGTTGCGGCAGCGCGCAAAAACCCGGAAGTGCTGCTGCTGCTTTCAGGTTTTTGCGCGCCGCTGTTGGTGTGTCGCCGCGGGAAAACCAGGAAGCACTGATGATGATCAGCGCTTCCGGGTTGTGTGACGACACACCAGACTGTGTGTGGCGACACTTTTGTGTCACGACACACAGTTTGGAAAGCTCTGTTATAGATGATAACCAGCAGACTTAAAATTTTCATAATAAAGTTAGTACTTTTTCATCTCATCAGCAAAACTAACAAAGGACCTCTTTGTCCCGTTTCTGCCTTCTGATATTCCGAGTTACCTCAGTGGGTGAGGCTAGCTGCTGTAATTATGTTTGGCTGAATGTAGTTATGATTGTGCAGGATTGGGAAGCCTGTGCAGTGAGTTTGAATTTTATAGAGGAATATATCCATGTTCAACTGTTTGACTTGGTTAATATGAGGAGTGAAAACTGGGCTTGATCTTTCCAAATAGGCCTGGTTAGATGGCAGCTTAATCCTTCTTTAAGGAATAAAAAAATAGTTAGGTGGGTCCAGGCCACAAGCTATTCCTTAAACAATGGTTTATAAAACTACAGTAATTTGGTATCTAGAGCATGTTAAGCAAAGCAAGCCATATGCTTATTTAGAAGAGTGTTTCAACCTACTTTCAGAATCCCAGGCACAGATGCCTGGTTTTCCACTACTTTGCCCTATTGCATTTCTTCTTTTTTGATCTCCTTTCAGCTTGTGTTTTAAACCAAAGGCTAGAATGATATGCACAAGAACTGACTGTAATCAGATTCTGGTATCTCAAGGCTCCCAGCAATTGTAAAATAAAAATATAAACTATGATATCTTTGTAATATGGATTGATTCCTCCCAACACTAGCTGTTACTAATGGATATGAATTGGCTTAGGGCTATAACACACCTCTGTGTTGTACAAAATATTCATGCCACTTCATCTTGGGTGGCTTTAATTGACAATGTGGACCAGTGCTTTGGGCCCTATTTTACAGTATCTGAAGAACAAAATTTAAAGTTCCAACTTCTGGAATAAGGGGGCGAGTAAGGCACTTGACTGGATTGCACTGGAGCAGCCTCTCCTCTCTCACAGATCCACTATAGCCCCTTGGTTTACTGAGAAGCTCAGGGAGATGAGATGACAAAGGAGATGCCTAGAGTGTTGTTGGAGGAAGACCAGTGGTGTGCTAGAGTTGGGTCGTGCGGATCGCAAGAACCGGTTGCTAAATTTTCTGGAATTTTGCAAGCCACTTGACAGCAGAGGTGAGCCTTGACACCTAGCACACCAATCAGCTGTTCTATGGGTAGTGGTGCAGCACGGTGGATGCAATGGAGCTCGCAGAGCCGGTTCTTGAACTTTTAGCAACACACCACTGAAGAAGACCCTTCTTAAATCTGACTGGACACGGATAAGAGCTCACGTTCAAGCCTACAGAGTGGAAAAGGGGATATTTTGCTCCTGTTAGTGCATCTGCTGAATATCATCCAGCAGCCTATTTTTAGGTAACTCGTTCCCTTTTAGAGAAAGATGATTGAACAATGGCCCTTCTGATGTTCTTGACAAACATTTAAGAGCATATAGCATATAAAATCATTCAGATTTGAATGGGCTTCTTCCTGAAAACATGAAATATGATCTATATAGCCTCTCCAAAAGTTGCTGCTGAACTATAATGTTTAATAGGACACTAAACTGTAGTCATTTCTACATGCTACAAGTATATACAATCTGCTAATGTTTGTGTTATGTTAGCCCCAGCTCTTGCCAACCTAGCAATTCGAAAGCATGCAAATGCAAGTAGATTAATAGGTACCACTTCGGTGGGTAAGTAACAGCATTCCACGTGCGTCATGCCGGCCACATGACTGTGGAAGTGTCTTCGGACAATGCTGGCTCTTCGGCTAACAAACGGAGATGAGCACCGGCCCCTAGAGTCGGACACGACTGCACAAATGTGCGGGGGGGAACCTTTACCTTTTTAATGTTTGTGTATTATTTGAATGCATTCCTAAACATGTCAATTTTTATATTATAGTTCACATGTAGCAATCGTGTTTGCACCTAACTGTAAAAAACAAACAAACAAGGAAACAAATATGAGCCAATTTGGTCTAGTGGTTAAGGCAACAGGCTAGAAACCAGGAGACAAAGTTCTAGTCCCGCCTTAGGCATGAAAGCCGGCTGGGTGACCTTGGGCCAGTCACTCTCTCTCAGCCCAACTCACCTCACAGGGCGGTGGTTGTAGGGAAAATAGGAGGAGGAAGGAGTATTAGGTATGTTCGCCGCCTTGAGTTATTTATAAAAATAATAAAGGCGGGATAAAAATTAAATTAATAAATAATAAATAAATGATGTGAGTGAGACCAATAACCTAGAACAGGGCTTTCCAAAGTTTTTCCCGCGGCGACACACCAACCGGCGTTGGTGTGTCACCGCGGGAAAACCCGGAAGTGCGGCAGCGCGCAAAAACCCGGAAGCGCTGCTGCTGCTTTTGGGTTTTGCGCACTGCAGTTGGTGTGTCGCCGCGGGAAAACCCGGAAGCGCTGATGATGATCAGTGCTTCCGGGTTGTGTGGCGACACACCAGACTGTGTGTGGCGACACACTTTTGTGTCGTGACACACAGTTTGGAAAGCTCTGACCTAGAACAAGAATATATAACTTTTTTTTACATTTGATTAGCATGCTGGGCATCATACTCCAAAAATGTGGGCACAGCCAGGACAAAAAATAAAATTCATTTAATTTATTTAGATTTAAAATTAAAAAATATCAATTAAATTTAGTTTAACTTAATAGTACATTTAATTATTTCTCCCTTGTGTTATTTTAAAAAGTGTATAAATACATTTTACCGCTACTAATAATTTGTCCACAACATTTTAATATTGTTTGTGGTTCTCCCACTTAAAATGTCTTTCTGTTGTAGAAGCTTTGGCAATTACTTAGTGTGTATTCAGCAGTTTTAGCCTGACAGTCATTAAGTGGCTAGTCTGAAACTTGTTTTTCATAGGATTGATGTCACAGCTTATCTTTCTAAAATGTTTTTAAAAGTTCTTTTGATATTCAATCCACTAAATGAAATTTTAGCACTATATATATGTATGTGTGTACACACACACACACACACACACACACACCCTAATAAGTGTTTTTGCCATGTTGAAAGTAGGGGTGCAATTATCTAATTTCTTGTTAACTCTGCTTCTGCTTACATTTTGTGAATCCCACAATTAGCCTTCCTTCCCCTTCTCCCCATCTATTTTCTATAGTAGGGAGGAGATGCCAAGCATTCGTTTCTATTTTGAATTAACTCAATATACTGTTGTATCTAAACTACACCATGATTAGTTTTTACCTATTGTTTGTAAATGCCAGGAGGTTGTAGACAAATTTTGGTAGATATGCTTAAATCCCCTTGGAGATCTTCAAGCAACTGGATGCCCAGGGACTTTCAGGTGCAGTTTCGATGAACCCATGCCTGCTGAAATCTATAATCTTTCTATTCCCATTTTGTATGCCACCATTAGTTCTTTCTCTCTCTTTTTAAAATCCATTCAATCATGTCTGATTCTCGGAGACTGCCTGCACAAGTCCCTGCAGTTTTCTTGCCAAGGTTTTTCAGAAGTGGTTTGCATTGCCTCCTTCCTAGGGCTGAGAGAGAGTGACTGGCCCAAGGTCACCCAGCTGGCTATGTGCCTAAGGCGGGACTAGAACTCTCGGTCTCCTGGTTTCAAGCCTGATGCCTTAACCACTACACCAAACTGGCTCTCAACATATGATATGATAATATACTGCTCTCTACATATGAGCAAATCTTAACCCTGGGCTTTTATAACATCCCAATCCCAGAATTTACTAAATAGTGAGGCTCAGTGGATTCATTTGCATGGGATGTGCATAACTTTTGCAAATCCTCCTGGAGGGAATTAAAAAGAGAGTGAGTTAATGCTCCCACTGTAGCTCCCATTAACTGGGTATCCATTTTTAAACTGACAGTTCTTTCAGAATGAAGACTAAAGACAGAGCCAGTTTGGTCTAGTGCATAGCTTTCCAAACTGTGTGTCGTGACACTTTAGTGTGTTGCAACACACAGTTTAGTGTGTCGCGACACAACCCGGAAGCGGCGGCGGGGACGTGCACAGCAGGGGCGCGGGCAGAGGCAGTGGTGTGTGTGTGGCAGCGGCGGCAGCAGTGGCGCGCCATCGGCGCTTCCGCGTTTTAGCAGAAAACACGCCTCCACCGCTGCTGCTGCCACCACGCACCCCCCGCACTGCCGCCGTGCACGCCCCTGCCGCCGTGCGCGCCCCCACGCCACCACCGCTGGCGTGTCGCCAACGGCGGCAGTTTGGAAAGCACTGGTCTAGTGGTTAAGGCAACGGGCTAGAAACCAGAAGACTGAGAGTTCTAGTCCCGCCTGAGGCATGAAAGCCGGCTGGGTGACCTTGGGCCAGTTACTCTCTCAGCCCAACTCACCTCACTGGGTTGTTGTTGTGGGGGAAATAGGAGGAGGAAGGAGTATTTGGTATGTTCGCTGCCTTGAGTTATTTATTAAAATAATAAAGGTGGAATAGCAAATAAATAAATAAATAAATGCTGAAACCACGTTTTCCACACCTGAAACATTAAATGATGTTAATGATTCAGTGATCTCTAAAAATTATGCAACAGTAGCATTATCATTCCCTTGTTGAGGACATGCAGAACTCGCAGGAGCATTTCACCTTACAGGTGGTGCCATTTCCCCAAGAGCAGGAAGAAAGATTGTCCAGTGACTTCTTTTCATATGGACTCTCCTGCCCACTGTTTTTGTACAGCTTGGTGGATTTGTTCACAGTTGGTCTGAATTCATGGGCTTCGTAGGAGAGGTTGGAAGGAGGATTTTTACTATCCTGAGTAGGATCTGAAGGACAGGGCGAGAGGTGCAGTCAACTGGTCAACAGTCCATTTATTCCTGAAGAGACAGAAATAAAATCAAGGAAGTAGTCTGTTTGGAAGGATAAATCTCCCTTTGAAAGCCACAGCAGAAGAAGAGAGAAGAAAGAAAATACTATATATTTATTTACTGAAAGGTAAAAGTTCTGAATGCATTATATCAAGCTCTGTTTTAGCTACATTAGCATACTTTCATAACCCACATAAAGGATAATTGAATTTTTACTAATCTAATATTTTGTAGGAAAATGGCTAAGCGAGCCAGTTTAAATTTAATACATTCAAGCATGATGACTTTATGAGCAGACCAAGTTGTACATAATGCATTCTATGTTCCTAAAATAATAGAGTAACTTGAGATAAACAAATGTTGCTAAAATCGGTTTTTCTCAAATCACTGTTCCTTTTTTTTTTTTTGAGAACATTGGCGGAAAAAAAGTTTTTCCAGGCTTCACATTATTTGGAAAATGCTTGCTTCAGAGTAAAAAAATAAAGATTCCCTTGAGCTAAGTTGAGCTCAATTACTGTTTTTCTCATAACTGATAACTGCCTCCACAAAACAAGCCTCCAGTACAAAATAATGCAGCAATATGGGTGTAAAGGAGAGTCAGTGTATTTTGATATTTAGATATTTCAATAATGGCAAAAATGCTGCTATCGGAAACTTGCAGCCTTCTCTGGCAATTTGCCTCTCCAGCCAGGCTATGGTGGAGAACATAGTTGACAGGCAGCTGCCTTTATGAGATTCTGACTGGTAATAATTGTATTTTGACACGGTCTTTATACTGGTTTTATAACAAATCCTCATTTCCATGCAATAGTGTTACAGGAGCCTGCCATAAACTTGCTTAAAGTTAGGCACGACTTGATTCTGATTGCAAGTATTTTAAAATCACTACCGTTCTGAGCAATACCAGCAATATTACTGTCCCCCTTTTTTTGGCAAAAAAAGTTAGAATCTCCAGAATTGTAGCAGAAGAGCTCTTTTTGACCCTAATGATTACTTTACCCTGGCATGTGAGCAAAGCGTCCCCTAAATCCAGTTTGTTCCTTGAAGGCGTGAGAATTTCTCTACTGCATGAGGTCTGTGCAAATCATCTGCACTACAAAGGAATGCATCTCAGCCCGTTTTAGTAATCTGGGAATCGCAAATATTTAGAAACAGCCTGCAACAATGGCAAAAGGAGAAGTAATTTAAAGTTTGCCAAATCGTATTTGGCCTGAAGTTCAGGAAAGGAAAAAGATCAATTCTTTAAATTGGGGGGTAGAGGAATAGCAACTATTGCCCGTTCCAGGAGAAAGGGAAAATAATTATTTGCTTTATTCTAAAACTTAAATTGATTATCTTAAAATCGAGTTACCTTGTCACAAAAGTGACATAATCCTCACTGTTTAGCTAAGCTGAGAAGTTCTTTATTCCTTTTAGGTGTTGTGCTACTATTTAACCATAACGCTACTATTAAACTGTAGAGATATATATGAAATAGCTTAATTGCATACAAATTGGAATCAACAGCTAAAAATGTGACTGTCATCACTGGTTAAGTATTTGTGCACATTCTGCATACATTATGCTCCTTTTTTAATGTTATTGTTTTACTAAAATGAAAGGAATCAAAACACATAAAGTACAAAAAGAGAAAGAAGAAGAAAAAATAACCCCATAAAATGCAGCAGTTATATATGTCTAAGAAATAATGCAGCTGAATTTTTAAGCAATAAATTAATCTTGACCACACATAATCGTATTGTCCAGTCTTTCCATTGCACGAAGAAAGAGCCAATTCAAGGCTGAGATAGTACACATTTTGACAAGTCAAACTTTGGTATCTGGTGTACAAGTGTCTTTCCAAAAACACACAATAATCTGTGTTTGCTAATAACAGCAATCCAGGCAAAGTAGGTGAAAAGTTCCTTGTAAATAACTACATTCTTTGCCATCTTGTGTGCCAGTGCATACATGGTACCTTATAACCTGGTCTTTGGCATAGAGTAAAAAAAAATCTAGATTACTTCTAATTTGAGCAATTTGTCACCTGGTGATGTCTATGCATATTTGTTGTCCACGTAATGCTTTTCTGCTGGCCTTGTGAAGGTTAGACAATAAGGAGAGAGAGCAGAGCTGATAGGCTGTTCATTGTGCAAAATTCTCTGTGTGGTTAATTGTAGCATACAGTAACACAGAGCTTTCCAAACTTTTCATGTTGGTGACACACTTTTTAGACATGCATCATTTCGCGACACACTCTTACAGCAGGGCATCATTTCGTGACACACTCTTACAGCAGGGCACAAGGCAGGCACTAGGACCTGTGCGGAATCCTGGCAGGGCAGGTTTGGAGGCACAAGGCAGGCACTAGGGCCTGTGCGGAATCCTGGCAGGGCTCGGAGGCAGCAGCAGCCGCGACACACCCAGACACTGCAGCCGACACGCTAACGTGTCGCGACACAGTTTGGAAAGCTCTGCAGTAACATCTTCCTGGAAAAGTCTAGGTTCGAAAGGATGGGACAATTTGGCATACTGGGTTCACTGATATGGGGAATACTTGTCAAACCTTTATGTTTTAAAGAACGATATAATGGTCATTCAGATATAATGGTCATTCAGAGTGCCTGAAGAACTATGGATGGAGGTTCGTAACATTGTACAGGAGGCAGCAACTAAAACCATCCCAAAGAAAAAGAAATGCAAGAAAGCAAAGTGGCTGACTGATGAGGCTTTACAAATAGCTGAGGAAAGAAGGGAAGCAAAAGGCAAGGGAGAAAGGGAAAGATATAAACAACTGAATGCAGAATTCCAGAGAATAGCAAGGAGAGATAAGAAGGCCTTCTTAAATGAACAATGCAAAGAAATCGAGGAAAACAATAGAATGGGGAAGACTAGAGATCTCTTCAAGAAAATCGGAGATATCAAGGGAACGTTTTGTGCAAAGATGGGCATGATAAAGGACAAAAAAGGCAGGGACCTAACAGAAGCAGAAGAGATTAAGAAGAGGTGGCAAGAATACACAGAAGAACTATACAAGAAAGATCTTAATATCACTGATAAATACGATGGTGTGGTCACTGACCTTGAGCCGGACATCCTAGAGAGTGAAGTCAAGTGGGCCTTAGGAAGCATTACTAACAACAAAGCTAGCGGAGAAGACAGTATCCCAGCTGAGCTATTTAAAATCCTAAAAGATGATGCTGTTAAAGTGCTGCACTCAATATGCCAACAAATTTGGAAAACTCAACAGTGGCCACAGGATTGGAAAAGGTCAGTTTACGTTCCAATTCCAAAGAAAGGCAATGCCAAAGAATGTTCAAACTACCGTACAATTGCGCTCATTTCACATGCCAGCAAGGTTATGCTCAAAATCCTACAAGCTAGGCTTCAGCAGCATGTGAACCGAGAACTACCAGAAGTGCAAGCTGGGTTTCGAAGAGGCAGAGGAACTAGAGATCAGATTGCCAACATTCGCTGGATCATGGAAAAAGCAAGAGAGTTCCAGAAAAACATCTACTTCTGCTTCATTGACTACGCTAAAGCCTTTGATTGTGTGGATCACAACAAACTGTGGCAAATTCTTAAAGAGATGGGAGTACCAGACCACCTTACCTGTCTCCTGAGAAACCTGTATGTGGGTCAAGAAGCAACAGTTAGAACCGGACATGGAACAACCGACTGGTTCAAAATTGGGAAAGGAGTACGACAAGGCTGTATATTATCACCCTGCTTATTTAACTTATATGCAGAGTACATCATGAGAAATGCCGGGCTGGATGAATCACAAGCCGGAGTTAAGATTGCCGGGAAAAATATCAACAACCTCAGATATGCAGACGATACCACCCTAATGGCAGAAAGTGAAGAGGAACTAAAGAGCCTCTTGATGAGGGTGAAAGAGGAGAGTGCAAAAGCTGGCTTGAAACTCAACATTAAAAAAACCCAGATCATGGCATCTGGTCCCATCACTTCCTGGCAAATAGAAGGGGAAGAAATGGAAGCAGTGACAGATTTTATTTTCTTGGGCTCCAAGATCACCGCAGACGGTGACTGCAGCCATGAAATTAAAATACGCTTGCTCCTTGGAAGGAAAGCTATGGCAAACCTAGACAGCATATTAAAAAGCAGAGACATCACCTTGCCGACAAAGGTCCGTATAGTTAAAGCTATGGTTTTTCCAGTAGCAATGTATGGCTGTGAGAGTTGGACCATAAGGAAGGCTGAGCGCCGAAGAATTGATGCTTTCGAGCTGTGGTGCTGGAGAAGACTCTTGAGAGTCCCTTGGACTGCAAGGAGGTCAAACCAGTCAATCCTAAAGGAAACCAACCCTGACTGCTCATTGGAAGGACAGATGCTGAAGCTGAAGCTCAAATACTTTGGCCACCTAATGAGAAGAGAGGACTCACTGGAAAAGACCCTGATGCTGGGAAAGACTGAGGGCAAAAGGAGAAGGGGACGGCAGAGGATGAGATGGTTAGATAGCATCACCGATGTAATGAACATGAATTTGAGTAAACTCCGAGAGACAGTGGAGGACAGGAAGGCCTGGCGTGCTATGGTCCATGAGGTCACGAAGAGTCGGACACGACTGAACGACTGAACAACAACAACAAACATAATGGTCATTACACATGTTGTTTGTAAATGGGGGAAGGACTGGTAGCAAATATACAAAAAAGGCTTAAATGACTCAGCTCTGAGATCAGACTGGATAATACATTTAATAAGTACTGTATGTATTGGAGAGAAAGAGGGTGGATCTTGCTATAGGAAAATGTAATGTTCATTGGCACTTTGTATACTTTTTAATAAAAGTCTACTGCTATCCAATTTTACTTGGTGTATGGTTATGGTCCTGGACTAGAAACTGGGAGACCATGACCTCTAGTCCTCCCTTAGGCATAAAAGCCAGCTGGGTGACCTTGGGCTAGTCACTCTTTCTCAGCCCAATAGACCTCACAGAGTTGTTATTGTGGGGAAAATAGGAGTCGGGAGTATTATGTAAGCTGCCTGGAGTTGTACAAAATAAAGGTGGGAAATAACAGCAACAACTGAACTAGCCCAAGTCCTTGGGAAGGACTCAATAGGTGGACTAAAATGCCAAATCCAGTCTAAACATCTGGCTGACTGTGACCAACCATAATAAATAAATAAATAAATAATTATTGGGAAGAACTCGATGCGAATGAAGGCCAACACCAGCTAAAAACTGGCAGCTCTGATTTCACGTTGTTGTGAATAATAATAATAATAATAATAATAATAATAATAATAATAATAGAAGATTCACTATAAAATATGGACTTGTAAGGGGAGAAATTCATCAGTTTGAAGGAGATAGTTCAAAGTAACCCCAGTGCTCTTATCCTGTTGAAAAGCTTTTAACAACAAATCTTTTTTGCTTCATTCTGAAGAAAGTCTCACTAATTTCAGTAGGACTTATGCTCTGGTAAGAATGCCTACTATTACAGTTTGGCTGCTTCTTCATAGTACAAACTCATTTAGTTAAACTTTTAGATTCCTTTCCCTTCAGAGCAGAGGTGCCCTGAGATGAAATTATTTGTGGTACTGTCCACGCCTGGAATAGATCCTTGTGCTAAATAAATGTTAAGCTCCTGATAGCTCTTACAACTTGATCAGTTTCTGCACCATGACAGCTGCACAGCCTTTGTGTTTTATCAGTGTTTTCTGACCATTTCAAAATTGATATATTTCATGCAGAAGTACTTTGTACAGGCTGATAGAAATGAAATTAATTGCTGCCTTTTAGTTCATCATTTGGATTTGGTTCAGGAATCTTGGCTGAACTAGATTTAATTATGGCAGTTCCATGAGCTTCAACATGAACTTTCCAGTCATTTATTGCAGGCGCGGGAGAGGTCAGATTTGTAAGCAAATATGAAGTAGAGCAAAGTCCTCCCCACTACTTTTTTTACAGCTGAAGGTGAGAAGGAACCTGGAGAAAAACTATAAAACAAGGTATTTTTCTTCTCAGCTGAGTATCTTCTTTGTCTTTATATGTGGCCTATTTTCTGTCTTTGGGCCTATCATCAACTTTAGTTTGATATTTAAGCCTGTTTGCTGATTAAATGGCACCCACCAGTAAAACTGGTTCCCATGACCCACAGCCCCTCATATTTGCTCTGGAGGGTTGAGGGAATCTGTCAAGCGGATAGGTTTGTAGGAAAGGGGCTTCAGGGAAGACAGTAGAACAGGAAAACGCCTTGCATGAGGACATTGAGTAGAGACATTGAGTCTCTTTCTCATTTTAGTTCCTGAAATGACACAGTTATTCTTCGACAGATGTAGATAGAGCATATGCACTGATGAATATTGATGAATATTTAATTTTGAGATCCCTGACACTGCAACAGAGGAGGGAAAAATAGTAATATGACGTAGTGTCATATATTTGAAATGGACCGCCATATAAATCGAATAAATAAATAAAATTTGGAGCAGTTCTTTTCCTGTTTACATCTGCTTCATCACTTGTCATTAGACAAATTTGTAATGACGGTTTCATATTTTGAGGGAGCTCTGGTGACCTCTAAAAAGTAATTCAGTGAACCCGTCACTAATAATTCCATTATTTAGCTGATAGTGCAGTCTTTAATCCAGAAATTATGTACTAGGCCCCTTTCGCTCAGGGAAAACATTTTCTAAACATATTTATCCACAGTATGGATGCTGTGCAGTATATTCAAACAGGGTTTCATAGATTTCCTACTGTGAAGAGAATTTAAGCACTAAGCCCCCCAAAAGTTCTATCTCTTGATATAAAATCAGAATTTATAGTGATATCTTTTGGGTTTTCAGTATTGAATTCCTAACCATGAATTTATAAATACCATGGTATAAGTCTGAAAGTGCTAAATGTCACTGCACTATCACATTTGTAGGAATTTCTGGGATTATTGCTATATCAGCAGGCATAATTTATTTTATGGTGGGGTGTATTTTAATATCTTTATGGACAATTTACAAATATTAGGGACTTAGGGCAAAGTGAAAAGAGAACATTAAGTTAACCCAGTGTTCCCCAACCATATATTGTGGAATGCAACCTCCATTACCTCTAACCATATGCTGGTTAGTAGATGATGGGACTTAAAACTCTGCACATCTGAAATGCTCCAGAATAGGAAAGGTTGGATTAGGAATGTAGAGGGTGATAATTTGCATTTTGTGTGATAAACTGGCTAGGTTCACACATCTTGCTAAACTATGGTTTGAGCTAATCACTTTTTGTTTAATAAGAACATGTTCATGTAGAGCTAATCAGAAACATATCCATTGTTTGCATTAATCTGGCATGCAATGTGGATGTAAAAATGGGGATGCTCACTTACCGTTCTACAGACAATAGACAACCTTTCCTGCAGGTCCATATTAACCGGAAGATCGCAAGTTCAGAGGTTCAAATCCCTAGCCCCACGTGACGGAGTGAGCTCCCGCACTAGCTCCAGCTCTTGCCAACCTAGCAATTTGAAAGCATGCAAATGCAAGTAGATTAATAGGTACCACTTTGGTGGGTAGGTAACAGCGTTCCGCGCGTGTCATGCGGCCACATGACTGTGGAAGTGTCTTTGGACAACGCTGGCTCTTCGGCTAACAAACGGAGATGAGCACCGGCCCCTAGAGTCGGACACGACTGCACAAATGTGCGGGGGGAACCTTTACCTTTTTAACTGCTACATACTGTATACTGTACTCGTCCTTCATAATTTTCTGATCCCCATATGATGTTCTTGCAGTCACAGCCAATACTATATGACTAATGATCATGAATGATGGAAGTTATCATCCAAAAATGACTGGAGACCAAAGTGTGGGGAAAACTTAAAGGACTATTTAAAAAAAAAGGAATCTGGATTATAACTAATGCAATTCCCAAACTGTTGCATAGTCTGAGTGAGATTTGTGAGAGGTATACTCAATACTTCGGAAGATTACTAGGTTTGGTAACTGTAAATGGGCTGAGGTTATCTCAGAATTCAAAGAGCCTGATCTGATTGTAGTAGCTGGTTAAAAACTAATTGAGAAAGTGAATGCACAGATGTCAATAAGCTTAAATGCATATTTATTGAAAAGATACGACTGATACTTAACAAACCTTTTGAAAATTTTGGTTTGAGGAAAATAGTTACATTTATATGCATTGAAGACCTGGCTGTTCCTCCTGGCAATTTGGGTCAGGGTGGAGATGAGGTGTGCTAGTATGGGTGGATAATAGTTAATTGCTTATCCTTGGGCACCAGAGGGGTAAGGTTTGGGGGGTTGGTTTGTTTTTAATCTTGTAAGCCACCCAGAGTCACTTGAAATGGGCAGCTATATTAAGTAAGTAAGTAAATAAATAAGCTATTTTAAAATATTAATGAAAGATTATTGCAATAACATTTTAATATTTGCTATGTAATAATTAAAGTTGGCAATTTTCATTTAGCATATACAGGGGAAAATCAAAGTATCTCAGAGAAATTTAACACATGCTTCTTAAAGTGTTGGAAGTCGAGTTCTTTGAAATCCTGGCCATTGATTTATCTGTAGCTATTGAAATTCCCAGGCTCTCCTCTCTTTGCCAAGAGACAGCTGGCAAAGATTGTCTCTGCACTGGAAGAGCTGTGTTTGGCCAGCTCAAAACTAAAGTGAATAAAAGTCGCACTTTCTCTTGTGTTGTCTGCTTCAGTCCATGTTAGAGTATCAACAAGTCTCAGATTATGTGCATGTATGCATGTGTGTGAGTGCACTTGTGTTTATATGTGTATGTGTTATGTTTTTTATTTAAAGAATTTATATGATCTCCCAACTTGACTCTGGGTGGTATGCAATATACCAAGAAACAAAATGCTGAAACGAAATAAACAGCTCAACTAAAATCAATAAATAACTATTAATTGGCAATCAGGGATTTATTACACTCCTCTAAATGGGATCTCTGATCATCTTGGCCCAAACCCCTAGAGAAAGAGCCAAGTTTTTCATGTCTTTCTAAAGTCCAGAAGAGCTGCAGTTTCAGAGAAAGAATGTAGTTGCAGTTTCTACTTTGAAGGATTTAGAATATTTTTTTCTTGGAGAGTACTGGTTGTAAATAGGTAGGCAGTGGCTTCTTTAAGTGACTGGCAGGCAGTGGAATCATTTTATGACATCAAGATGATAGGATTTTTAATGCACCAATCTCAGCCAATTTACAGTGTCCCACACGTGGCCATTATGAGTGAAGCACTCATCATCTCCTTCCTTAGCTACTTGTAAAACTGGCTAAGGCTGGTGTTTTGCATGTGCTTATCCAGGTAAGCTTCTTATTAGTTGTAACATGTAGTGGAAAGCCAATCACCTGTGAAACTGGAATGCATATGAAAGTATGACTTCGTACAAACCTTAATACAGCTGCACTCCAGTGTTGTTTATTAGGGTGCATGTTTACATGATCATGCAACATACCTGAACTTACAAACAGGCATGTTTCAACTTCATTGTAGACAGTCAGGTTGGTATGGACTGATGCATCCAATTTGGTAAGTTTGGATCAAGGCATGCTTTTCTATTACTGTTGTATTAAAGTCATGCAATTGTAGTTTTTACATTTCTTGCAAGGCTTGTATTTTGATAGCACATTTGTGGTTCGTATAGGAAGGAAAGCTAAATTGATTTTCTGCAAGATTTGATGTGTAATCCCATATCAACTCACATGAGTCTTATGTAATGCATTATTGATGTAATGTACTATAAATGCTTTAGGTATTTATATCATTATACTAATCTTGGGACTAGTATGAAGCATTTTATTTGTGTGAATAACTTTTCACTCCACTTGGCAGCCAGAAAAGGCTCCTGGAGTAGTTTAAAAGTACAGTGATCAAACAGTTCTTCGCTCCTGAGGCTCTTAGTCTAAAAGACATACAGCAATGCAAAAGGGATTAGGATGGAAGAAGAAGATACCCTCCAAAAGAAGTCTTATTGCTGCTCCTTCAAGGCAGCAGGCACGACCTACTGAACCCACCCAATCCATTTTTCTCTACTAAGAACCTATTAGCCAACATAGGTGTGAGATGGATCAGTTCAAACATCATATCCCTTTTCCTCAGAGTGCAGATTTGGGGGAGACGTTGCCTCCCCAAAGTGCTTTGTATTCCAGTCTCCTTGAGACTGTAGATCTTTCTTTCAATAACTTTTTCCATTTTAACTTAATGAAGTCAGACTGACATCTCAGTAGAATTGCCAGAGCATCTCTTGAATCCTTCACATCTCTGGAAATGGGCCACCTACCCATCACTTCCTGGCAAATAGAAGGGGAAGAAATGGAAGCAGTGACAGATTTTATTTTCTTGGGCTCCAAGATCACCCCAGACGGTGACTGCACCCATGAAATTAAAAGACGCTTGCTCCTTGGGAGGAAAGCTATGGCAAACCTAGACGGCATATTAAAAAGCAGAGACATCACCTTGCCGACAAAGGTCCGTATAATTAAAGCTATGGTTTTCCCAGTAGTAATGTATGGCTGTGAGAGTTGGACCATAAGGAAGGCTGAGCGCCGAAGAATTGATGCTTTCGAGCTGTGGTGCTGGAGAAGACTCTTGAGAGTCCCTTGGACTGCAAGGAGGTCAAATCAGTCAATCCTAAAGGAAATCAACCCTGACTGCTCATTGGAAGGACAGATACTGAAGCTGAAGCTCAAATACTTTGGCCACCTAATGCGAAGAGAGGACTCACTGGAAAAGAACCTTATGCTGGGAAAGACTGAAGGCAAAAGGAGAAGGGGACAACAGAGGATGAGATGGTTAGATAGCATCACCGATGTAACGAACATGAATTTGAGTAAACTCCGGGAGACAGTGGAGGACAGGAAGGCCTGGTGTGCTATGGCCCATGAGGTCACGAGGAGTCGGACACGACTAAACGACTGAACAACAACAAAAATTTGTCTACCATCCTTTTAAAGGGAATCTGTTGCTATCATTAGTTGAGATCTCACAAGTGATAATCTGTTTGTGATCATGAAGCTATTAAACACCATCCAGTTGAAGTTGGTACCTTATATTTGAAGGGGAAGCTAGCAATGTGAATGGGGGAATCCCTTCTGTTTCAAAGTATGGTCATATTAAAAAAGAAACAATGTAACTTTTGAATACTTCTGGTCTTAATGTTGTGCTTGGATAGTTGTTAGTTGTACCACAGATATATTTCTTTCCATCAGCTGGAATATACTGGATATGCCTGTTTCTGGAACGTGTTGAATTGAATATTCTTATTGGGTGTGTCAGTCACCACCTCAGCACTGCAAGTAGTTAACTAGGATGGGTGGTTTTTGCAAAGTGCCCCTTTAAATGCTTCCCACAGCTCTAGAAAATCTAGTGCTAGATAAGCCACTAGTCTGATCACTTTCCATCAGGCTGTAGATCAGAAACAGAGGAAAGAAGCAGATTGAGTCTTGATTTTTTTGAGAGACCAAATTTCTTGGACCTTCCGTATCTGTCACGAGCCTGCAGTCATGTCATCAAGCTACCTAAACTGTTCCTGTCCTGATTGGAAGAAGAATGTAATTTTGAGAGTTTATTTCTTTAATTCTTTCTTTTTTTTTCTTCCTCTCCATTCCTTTTTTGGTGTGTGTCTTGCCTTCGTAGGCTGTATGCCAGAGCAGAAGGACTGTTTTATTACTGGCATCGTGGCATCGATAAAGTGATGAGAGGCTTTTTTATCTAAAAAGTCAGTGTGAGAAGCTTTGAGTAATTAATAAGCCCCACTATAGAGAGGTACTGTATCTCAGTCATGGGCTGCAGCCTTATATGGAGATCAGACTGAAGGCTAGTTGATTTCATATGATTTGTAAAGGCCAATTCCATAGCAGGAATTACTGGGAACGGGATTGAAAATAAAAATGTAAGTATAATGCCTATGGTCTTGCCAAACTTTGGATTACCCAGAATGAGATTGCTTGGCCTGGAGTCAGGACAGGTAAAATAATTTCTTGACATAAGTAACTCCTTCAACTCATTGCCACATGATACGATTGTGTCCAGTGTCTTAAAAAAGCCGTTTCCAACCTGCTAAGTTCAGATGTGTTAGACCTGCAAGTCCCAGAATTGGAGTATGAAGATGCTAAGCTGGGGATAGAAACTTCCATGTTCAGAGGCAGTATACCACTTGTCAAAAGTTACTGGGATGATGATGGAGGCAGGAAAGAGTTGAATTAGAATTACAATTAGAACAGATAATATTTACTACCTTCATTTTCTACTTCCATCCAGATTGTTGGAATTGATGAAACTTTTTGGTCTGACCCAGCTGTATAAACCTGACCTATTTCAGCATTGTATAAATTTGAAGCAGACAATCTGTCTCCCAATAGTTTTAGATTATAGTTCCCATAATCCCCATCAACCAGCTTTGCTGGTTGGTACTGGGGAGGATTGTACTCTCAAAATATCAGGAAGGCACCAAATTGCCCACCCTCTGCCTTTAACTTGTCCAAATTACTAGTTAAAATGTCTGTGAAATTTTAATAAAGCTGTCTGAAAGGATATAGCCAGTGATAAGTTTAGATCAGTGTTTTTTCAAACTTGGCAACTTTAAGATGTATAGACTTCAACTCCCAGAATCCCCCAGCCAGAATTCTGGGAATTGAAGTCCACACATCTTAAAGTTGCCAAGTTTGAAAAACCCTGGTTTGGTTCTCTCCCCTTCAGAAAGTGCAGCTGTAAGTAATAGCAAAACTTGACACTTTCCCCTTCGAAATAGAGCAAAGCCGTGTTACACTCAAAACCCAATGTAGCCTGGAGATCAGATCTTTACCCCCAGCTGTTACCATTAAGTCTTTGCCCCTTGGGGTTAAATCGGAAAGCAACTCTCCTATAGGCGAGGAAGCAGTGGAAATTCCTGCCCCCAGTAAGCCTGATTCAAGGCAATTTGCATCTGTGTGTCGTTCCAGCTCGTCTGCAGTATCGCGGGGCAGCCCCAACTTGCTTTTTCCTGTTGTTTCTGCTGATTGGCGCTGTTAACCAATCGCATTTGCTCAGCAGAGGCTGTGAACGGTGCTTCATTTCAAGGCAAAGCTTTAAAATTCGCCAACGAGGTATTTGCTAAGCATGAAAGATTGGCTTTCCCGACCAAGGTCTTAATCTTTCATTTCTGCCCCGCTGCTTTTCATGCAGTTTGAGAGCAAGGATTTCAGAAATAGGTGAGTTACTGTAAGTATAAAGGTGGATGGTTGTGGGTTTTTTTCTTTTTGTTTTGGTACCGGTGAGTTATGCACAGAATTGTCGGCTGAAAAAGAGACTGCAATTGCAGATGGAGACTTTATATGCCTAGACGGGTTGCAAAACCTGATTAGGTTTTGTATGATAGGAATAGCTAAATCCAGATTTAGGGGTTATGTCTTTTTGTCCTGACCAATGTGAAACAAGGTATTTGTTTATACAGTGACTGTGGGGTTAGCTTCTTAATTTGGGGCTTACAGTATTTAAGAAAGCAGGCTGCACCTGTACTACTGGGGGTGGTAGATGGTAGATAATTAAATGTGTTCTATACTGTATTATAAAGTTCTCTTCCGATAACATCAGTTAGGCAGACCTGCACTGAAAGGCATCTGAAGAAATATGCTCGCTACTCATTGGTGTAACATTTTGGAACTATGCTGTTAGTTTTTCACTGCAAAATCAGCTATTGGAGACCGATGTCTTAAGGTATTCCAAATAAAATACCATCTTGAAACTGTGCATATAATTAACTATTTTTAAAAAGTGTATGTATGTTTGAATTATAGGTCAAATACCGAATAAGGTTATTGTGTGTCAGAAGCCTCTTTCATTTATTTCAGCTATGCAATATTGTTAGAACTTTTCATTACTGAATGGTAAATCTGGAATGATCTGTCTTCGAGCTAGTCTATACACTTCTTGCATTATGTAATTTTTTACACACATGGAGTTGACTGTATGGACTTACTCATGTATAATTTATTCTCTTTACAGAAGCCTCTACTGCTGTGTTAGTTTAAATGTTGATATTCCCCGGTTACATAATTTATTGCAAATCTCTATCATTTTCAACACCAGTACTTATTTTTGCAGTTTGTAAAAATTACTTGTCACGCTAAGCTTCTGGTAACAACTTATTTTCTTTTTTTTTCTTGAGACCATTTAGCCTGAATTTAATTAAAAATAATTGCAAAGTAGTTTACAGTTTTAAGTACTTGATTATGATTTATCATAAATGCCAAATATTCTTATATTAATGAAAATTCTAAGTTGGAAACAAAAAAGTACTATAAAGATTGAACTGATATTGTAGAAGTAGTATTTCTGGCAAAATAATTCTTATGTTTCTTTAAAACTCTGAGGGTAAGGCTCTCTTAGGTATGTACAAATTATAGCCAAAATACATTATATAAACATTTGCCTCTTTAATTAAACTCTCTGTCCATATCTCAAGCTTGTAGTGTCTTTACTTATTTTGTTCCCTTTTATCTTAAGATATATATAAAAAAACAGCTTTGTGTTAAAGTCTCTTAGGTATGATATTGTTAGAAAAGAGAACATGTTAAGTGAACTTTTCTATCTGTGTAATAGTTCTGTACTGCTTTTCATTAAAATCAGAATAACCATTGTTGTACAATGAAGAAACAATATTATCACAACAGCAAAAACTGGAATTCCAGGTTAAAAATTTAAGTGTAAAAGTTTGTATGTTCTGATGAGTGTTAATAGCAGAAAATGCTGGGGGTGTGTTGTAAGGTATGGCACTTGTTTTTTTTTTGCCATCCCTCCTTGCCAGCTATGCTGATCATCATCATGCCAGTGGCATGATGGGTGGATGGAGTGTGAAAACTATGAAAACCAGTTGTCTTAACTTGTCCAAGCAAGACTGCTTTTTATTAGGGACATGCTATCATCTAATACGAGAGCCAGTTTGGTGGTGTGGTTAAGGCACTGGGCTAGAAACCGGGAGTTCTAGTCCCGCCTTAGGCACAAAGCCAGCTGGGTGACCTTGGGCCAATCACACACACTCAGCCCTAGGAAGAAGGCAATGGCAAACCACTTCTGAAAAACCTTGGCAAGAAAACTGCAGGGACTTGTCCAGGCAGTCTCCGAGAATCAGACACGATTGAACAGATTAAAAAAAAATCATAATCTAATACAGTCATGTTTTTCTTCAGCTTAAGCATCTTCGTGATACCATCAAACTTTTAATTTCATTTCTCTATTTTTACTCCCATTCCCATGAGTGATTGATTCCTTTATTAGTAAAGGTAAAGGTTCCCCCCGCACATTTGTGCAGTCGTGTCCGACTCTAGGGGCCGGTGCTCATCTCCGTTTGTTAGCCGAAGAGCCAGCATTGTCCGAAGAAGCTTCCGCGGTCATGTGGCTGGCATGATGCACACGGAACGCTGTTACCTACCCACCGAAGTGGTACCTATTAATCTACTTGCATTTGCATGCTTTTGAATTGCTAGGTTGGCAAGAGCTGGAGCTAGTCCGGGAGCTCACTCCGTCACGCGGGGCTAGGGATTTGAACCTCCAAACTTGTGATCTTCCAATCGACAAGCCTGGCATCTTACCCACTGAGCCACCATGCCCCCTTGATTCCTTTATTACATTGCTGGAAATTATGAAGATAATGTTCATTGTTAAATTTAATCCATTTATTGTCTGCCTGCACTTTACTTTTTTACAATTGTGTAAAATTTTACAATCTTGGTGTGCTGATCTCTGAAAACGTAATGTTAGAGGAAAATGTCATTCCTGGTCCATTCTTCACTGCAGGACATGAAACACTTTGTCAAGGTCAGAAGAAGTATGTAAAATTATTAAAGACCAATGGATTGGCAACAAGTTTCATGACATGGACTGAGGGGAGGAAACATTAATTTAAAATGTTTGGGTTTGGTCTATGCCGAATAATGTCAGCAAATCAATTTTGCTGATAGACTTATAAAGAAGGTTCCATTAAATGAGTCAATAACTGTGACTCAAAATTTATGTCCAGTGAGCAGACAGAAACCAAGTGCAAAAGAGCAATATTTGATTCAGATGTAAGAAGGATGTAAAATTAATGATATATATAATAATTGACACTCAAAACCAATAATGAGTCTTAAGACACCTTAAAAAGGGAAAAATTGCCCTCAAGTTGAGCTTAATTCCAGGTGGCTACCTAGATTCAACACTGCAGTTTTTGGCAAGAGTACAGAAGGATTTTGCCACTCCAGCCTTTGGGGGTTTTCCCCAATGGTCTCTGATCCAGGTATTAACCAGGTCCACCTGTGCCTCCAAGCTGAGCAAAGTGCTGCCATCTGCCGATACCTTTGATTAAACAATACCAGCTATCCGGACTGAGAGCTGGACCATAAGGAAGGCTGAGCGAAGGAAGATAGATGCTTTTGAACTGTGGTGTTGGAGGAAAATTCTGAGAGTGCCTTGGACTGCAAGAAGATCAAACCAGTCCATACTCCAGGAAATAAAGCCAGACTGCTCACTTGAGGGAATTATATTAAAAGCAAAACTGAAGTACTTTGGCCACATAATGAGAAGACAGGATACCCTGGAGAAGAAGCTGATGCTGGGGAAAGTGGAAGGCAAAAGGAAGAGGGGCCGACCAAGGGCAAGATGGATGGATGATATTCTGGAGGTGACAGACTCGACCGTGGGGGAGCTGGGGATGGTGACGGCCGACAGGAAGCTCTGGCGTGGGCTGGTCCATGAAGTCACGAAGAGTCGGAAGCGACTGAACAAATAAACAAGTAGTTTATTAATTGATTCTGTGACCTTATCAATAAAATAAATACAATACAAAGATAAAATACAATAATAAAATACATATGTGATAATACAAAGAGTCAGAAATCAGATATATGAATCTCCCTTACATGATACCCCAATTTGTTCAATGTTGTTGTTCAGTTAGTTCAAGGATACTACAGCCTACTGTTGTAGGCTGTCTAAGTCAGGGGTCGGCAACCTTTTTTCCATCAGAGACCACCCCCACCGGAATTTTTCTCCCAAGGACCGGGGGGTGGGGTTTGCGGGCGGCAGCCATTCGGAAGGATGGGGGGGCGGGGTTTGCGGGCGGCAGCCAATCAGACAGATGGGGGGTGGGGTTTGTGAGCGGCAGCCAATTGGATGGACGGGCGGGGTTTGCAGGCCTGCTGCTCTGTGCAGTTTTTCGGGGAACTGAGGGCATTTTCGGGGTCCCCAGAGCCTGCCCTTTTGAAGGGGCAGACTCCGGGGACCCTGAAAATGCCCTTGGTTCTGGCAGGGAGGTGAAAAGCCTCGCCGTGCGCACGCTGCTGGGCTGCTTCCCTGACGCACAGCTGATTGGCACTGAGATTTTCCACCCCGCCCCCCCGCCAATCAGCTGTGCAGAAGGGAAGCGGCCTGGCAGCGTGCGCGTGCGATTTTCGCCTCCCTGCCGGAACTGAAAATGCCCTCGGTTCTGGCAGGGAGGCAAAAAGCCTAGCTGGGCGCACGCACACTGCCACCGCCGTGCACTAATAGGTGGAGGTGTTTCCCCTTCCGGGCCCCCACCAATCAGCTGCTCCGGCTCACCCTCCAGCCCACTTCCTAGTGGTCCTCTGCCCACCGGTTGCAGACCCCTGGTCTAAGTGATACCTTTCACTTAGACTCTTTAGTGAAACGCATTTGCTCTGGGGATCATCTCCAGATCTGGTGGAATTGGCCCCATTGCCTGGTCATGGGCATAAGCAGATTTGAAGTGTCATACAAGAGTGCAACATTCTCAGTGATTTCATGAATTGGTGTAGTTTTCTAACCACCAATCAATAGCCAAAGGAGGGAAGGAGAGAAGTACTCGTGCAACGCCTCACCCTTTGGCAATAATTACTGTATTAATTTTTATGGTGGAAAAACGTGTTAGTCTTCCTGCAGTAAATGTATATACCTATCCCTTTGGAAAGAGATGTCCAGGTGTTCTATTCAAGAGAAAGCAATTTTGCATTAGAGCAATCAGTGGTTTCAGATTGGATCCAAAAGTTTGCTGAGGGCACATTCACTTCCAAATGAAGTACCTGGTCAGATGCACACATTCTTAACAACTAAAGGAAGCCCAAACCTCTTTCAGTGCAACTAGAGATCTCCATGAGTAAAGGTGGTTTGTAGTTTTCAGCTCTGCACAATTTCAGGAACGGTGGGGAGGAGGATTAAAAATATCTTAATTTCAACAAGGTGAACTTTAATATACCACTAGTAGAATTAGAGTAAACTTTCTGAATTGTAGATACACAAATTTTCTTGATACGTCTTAAGGTAGACTCAAACTTAGCAGAGCAATATTTAGATGACCCAATGCTTCCTTGATGAACAAAGAAGGGCATAGTTAAAAGACAGAGGTTTCAAAAAATAGCTAGAGGCCTATAAACAAAATAAAAAAGCTACTGCCAGGAAACTCAGAAAAACTCCTACATATTATGAATAGCAAAGAGGTTAGGGAATTTCAAAAATGTCTTGTTGAGAGCCAGAAGCTAAGATCAATGACATTATGCATTTTTAGAACTCTGTAACTGCCTGAGGAATAGTGGCTTAAGAGGTAAATAGATGTTACTGATAAAAAGATCAGGCACCACCTGTTATGTCTGTTTTAATTTCTTTCTTTCAATCCACAATTTTATGGCAGAGGAAAACTAACTTTTGCAGCTGGCCTTTCTCTTGTTGGGTTGGACTTGAATTGTTGTGACTGAAAAGTTGGAGGTTTTCTTGGAAGAATCCTGTAGAGTGACATTAATGAAATGTTGCAGGTTGTTGCATTTTGCTGAGTTTAATTTTCTGGCAATTTTTTTTTTATGAAAAAAGCATGAGAAGACATTTTTATCTTCTTGGGTATCTTATAACAGCATCTCTTTATTTAACAGAAGCATAGGTTCAGGGAATAATATACTTCTAACCAGCATTGCTTGTCTGTATTTATAACCAGCATTCTCTTTCTCAAACACACATACACACACATAATATCTAGGTATGAATTCCTAAATGTAAAAGTTGTGATGCTTGTTTTCTGAAATACAATTTTATTTTAACAGAATCATTCTTGGGGGAATCAAATGTATCTAAAAGTTTTCATTGGTTTAGTGGATTCTTAAAATTGTTTAAAGACATATAAATTGGGATTTATAAATGCTTTCTTCCAACCACATTTCCAATACAGAATTTTCATCTTATTTTGTACATGCTATTTTGAAACATAACTGGCTTTAGTCCAGATGCGTGGGGTTTTTTGAAACTCTGTTGTTTTAATCTTGCTTCCCTTTCACCTCTCTTCTTTTTTCTTAATAAAAAACATCAGAGCAGAAAAAAATTCAACTGGGCCTGACGGAATGGGAGACGTTTACCTGTATCTAAAATTCACTTTCACTTGAGTGAATACAAAATCTAACACCATGTTTAAGTGTAGACAGCATTACAGGTTTTCTTGAACCTACAGGGCATTTCTGTGCTTAGAGAAGAGTTTTCAATATTACTGCAAAAGAAAAAAAAACCCACATTCAGGATTGTTATGGAAATTGTCCCTATAGAGCTTTCCAAACTTTTCATGTTGGTGACACACTTTTTAGACATGCATCATTTTGTGACACACTCTTACAGCAGGGCACAAGGCAGGCACTAGGACCTGCGTGGAATCACAGCAGGTTTGGAGGCAGCAAGGCACAAGGCAGGCACTAGGACCTGCGTGGAATCACAGCAGGTTTGGAGGCAGCAAGGCACAAGGCAGGCATTAGGACCTGCGCAGAATCACAGCAGGTTTGGAGGCAGCAAGGCACAAGGCAGGCACTAGGACCTGTGCGGAATCCTGGCAGGGCTTGGAGGCAGCAGCAGCCGCGACACACCCAGACACTGCAGCCGACACACTAACGTGTCCCAACACACAGTTTGGAAAGCTCTGGTATAGAGAGAGAGATTACCACTATGTTTGCTAGGTTTTGCATAGAGTTTGAGAATGCTGTTGGTATCCTTTTAGGAGACATTAGCTGGACCAGTTTATTAGCCTTCCTTTAAACAAGAGTCTCATGCCAGATTCAGGAGAAACTGAGGAAAAGTCGAGGGTATCATCTACCCAATTATTCAATGGGAACCAGACAATCTATGTCTTCCACGCTCTACCCAAGAGTGAACATAAAGTAGTCCAAAATCTGATACTGGAAATGAGGTTGCTGGATGTCATCTGTGTCGTCATCCTTCTAATGCAGAGCTTTCCAAACTGTGTGTCGGGACACGTTAGTGTGTCAGCTGCAGTGTCTGGGTGTGTCGCGGCTGCTGCTGCTGCCTCCGAGCCCTGCCAGGATTCCGCGCAGGTCCTAGTGCCTGCCTTGTGCCTTGCTGCCTCCAAACCTGCTGTGATTCTGCACAGGTCCTAGTGCCTGCCTTGTGCCTTGCTGCCTCCAAATCTGCTGTGATTCCACGCAGGTCCTAGTGCCTGCCTTGTGCCTTGCTGCCTCCAAACCTGCCCTGCCAGGATTCTGCACAGGTCCTAGTGCCTGCCTTGTGCCTTGCTGCCTCCAAACCTGCTGTGATTCCGCACAGGTCCTAGTGCCTGCCTTGTGCCCTGCTGTAAGAGAGTGTCACGATTTGATGTCCTGCTGTAAGAGTGTGTCGCAAAATTATGCATGTCTAAAAAGTGTGTCACCAACATGAAAAGTTTGGAAAGCTCTGTTCTAATGGTTTATAATTCATCTATATACTTGTTAAGTTCATGTTACTGTAGCACAAGTCTTTCTCCCCAGACTGCTAGCAACATGTCAAATGAACAGCAGCAAATACAGTCAGAAATAGAAATTAGCTATCTTTTCTTTGATTAAGCCCTTTCGGGAACTTGCTGCCAAAATGAATAAATGTTTGTAGACACAGTTTTATGTAAATATGGTTTGCTATATCAGATGATTCATCACCATCAGCAAGTATCAACAAGAGGCTTGACGTCTTTCAACAGAGAAGCCTTTGTCGAATTCTAAAGATTCGATATTTTGATCACATTACAGATGAAGAGGTGCTCCATAGGAGCAGCTCGTGTAAACTCCATAACATCGTTGCATGTAAAAGACTTCAACTGGCTGGCCACATCTTCCGCATGGAGAACAGTCGGATCCCTAAAGTGGCAATGAGTTGGATTCCTCCTAACGCTAAACGACAGTGAGGATGCCCTCGAATAACATGGCGAAGAACACTGATAGAAGACCTGAAGGCATTGCACATCACATGGAAAGACGCAGAAACAATTGCCCAAGACCGAAAGAGCTGGAAAACCCTTACTGCCTGATATGCCACATAGCATAGACCTGGAAGAGAGAGAGATATCAGATGATTGTGGATTCCCTGTTCAGAAAACAAACAGCCAGTGGAATCACTCACTCAGAGAACTGGTGGGCTCCTCTCCTTGGCCATGGCCCTGCTGAGGGTCCACTGCCATCTCTCTGGGAAGCTTTAATTTGGATTCGTGCTCTAAGAAAAGGGTTGGACTTGATGGCCTAAATGGCCACTCTCAACTCTATAATTCTGTGATTTTTCAGCTTATCAACATTCCATTGAGTTTAATGCACCACAAAGTCTGCGAGTGTACGTGTCTTAAAGGGAAAATTATTTATGAAATGTAGCCCTGCTGTAACATCTGTTTGTTACATCCATGGGAAACGTGTGCTAATGTCTTTTAAATAAATATTTTGTTCAGAAAGGCCCCGCTTTCACGATTTGCTTAATTGTATTCTTGGCCCTGCTAGTTCAGTAAAATCATCTGTGCTGATACTGTGGAGGGGTGAGAAGGCAAAGGGAATATTAACCAAGAATGTGTGGAATTGGATTCTGAGGTAAAGTGTTCCTGCTTGTCAGGTTATGACTAGTTGCTGTTTGGTATTAAGTTTACAAACTGTCTGGGTATAATGTAGAAGCAATAGTGTTAAGTTACGGTTATTTAGCACCCTTTTCCCCCCCTTTAGGCCCTGAGGATTCAAAACCACACCAGCTTTGTGAAGCTGCATTGCGTTTCTCGGGCAGCATTCCATTGTGCAAAACACCTTGTGCTCAATCTTCGTGATCGGTCAATTCAATAGCTTTGTGGCTCAACACCAGGAGCTCTCAAACAGTTCACTAGCAAAAAAAACTAGTGCTGAAAAGTTCTTGCAAGGCCCACGTTTAGCAAACTGAACTCAACAAACTATTAATAAGCCCCAAGCTTTACACGTATTCCGAAGAAATCCATAGGGTGATGGTTGTATTTCCTTCTATATCTTGAAAGGTTTCTTTTAATTTTTAAGTCTGGCTCTGGAGCCAAAAGATACCTTCAGCTTTCACTCCAGACTACTCCAGGAATCTCTGCCCCAGAGCATCTCCAAATTGTTGCTCCGGCTTCAGAGCCACAGAGGAAAAGAAATATAAAGTAGTATGATGCTATCATAAGCATAAGAACGTTTTCTAACCAATGTTACTGGGTAACAACTATAACTTGGTAATTAGGTGTTTAAGTGAAAATAAACTTGTTTATCAAACCTAAAGTGTTTTATTTGTATATCTAAGAAGTCATCAGTGGTGGCACAATGAATAGATTTCTCTTTTAAATCATTAATTGGGAGCCTTTGGCTTGATAATTCTTTTATTCGGAAGGTATTCCAAGCAATAAATGCTGGTAATCTAATGGTGAGCAAATTTGAATACTTGGACCCATATTAAGTCCCTTATGTTTCTGCTTCCCAGTCTGAAGCAGGGTGGCTATCATGACAGAGCATTACTCAGGTCAGGTTGGAATGAGGTTTGATTGTTTTACTCCTATGAAATGAATTACATACTGCATTTTGTAGCTTGCCATAACTTTATCAGTATTTTAAGATAGCAAAGAGTTGCAGCTCTGTTCCATTCTGATTCCAGCTCTGCTCTGGCTCCAGCAATCCTGTTGTCCAGCTCGGGAGTGTAGCTGGACAAAACAACCAGATCCCTCCCAGCTCTAAATTCTGGAGCTGTCTCCAAACTCTGGAGCCAAAGCCCGGCTATTCCTAGCAACAAAATCCACCTCATCTTATCATCCCCTTTTCTTTTATTCAGTAGGACTCGTTAGCACCTGAGACGAGTGTGTTATTATGATTAACACTGTGCCATTTTTAAAATATTTTTTCTTTTTCCTTCCCAAAACTTTACAGGCCACCAGAATTTTAAAGTATGGCTGCAAGCAGCGGAAGCAATGAGTTTGTAGTTCTGGGCAATGGCAGCATTCCATTTGGTGCAGCTAGTCCAGATCTCCTTGCAACCAAGGATGGCGCTGTTCTAGTCTACAACCTCCCATCAAAAGAAACTGCAAGAAAAAAAGCGAGTGCAAATGGGTGCTTTCATGTTAATGGCACGCTCAAAGCATCGTTCCTTCCAGCAGATGAGCAAAGGACACCACAAGTGTTGCTACAGTGTTGTCATCCTTGCCCATATCATCATGCACTAAGTAACCATAGCAGTCAGCAAGAATGTCTTCCTGTGGCTGGTAATGCAGCACCATCTCCATTGCCTTCTGGTTCCCCAGACCTACAGACTGAATATTCAGGAACTGCTTGCCAGAAGCATACACCTTTGTATCAGACTGCATGTTGCCTTCAGTCCTTGCCCTCATTCTGTCTACATCATCAGTGGCCTCAACATTTTCAGCACCAGCCTGTGCAACAACATATAGCCAATATACAGTAAGTAGATTTGTCTAAAGCAACCCTATGTATCCTATTATAGATGGGGATTTTACAATCGACGTGGTACTATAGTGTCAACATTCCCATCATTAATCATGCTGTCTGGGGCTTGGTGGAAGCTGTATTTAGTAACATCAAGAAGTGCACAAAGGTTCTACTCCTGCTTTATAGCCAGCCATAGTGAACACAAACACAGTTTGGTGTTTTTACATCATATATGCTTCAGGTACTATATATAAAGGTATAATTAAAGTCCCAGGCTGAGATAATAGATGAATATTTGAAGACCTCTTACAAAAGATAAGGCATCCCTAAAAGTCCTAGCCTTGGTAGGACACTGAAAGGATGTCTGCATTTCCAGCATCAAGCCTGCCCAACCATGTTGAGTTAGAACTTACTTTTAAGCCTGCCTTTGGGTTACCAGACCTAATGCAATAACAATAGTAATAACAGTGTAATGTATATTCTGGTTACATTGATAGGAAAGTATTGTATTAAGCATTTATAAGGACACGTTTTGCTAAAGAAGGATCAATAGCTTTTGCAAAGGTAAGTTCTGTTTCATTAACCTTTGAGAATATCAACAAATTAATGGAATAAGAAGGCATGAAAACCGGCTGGGTGACCTTGGGCCAGTCTCTCTCTCTCAGCCCAACTCACCTCACAGGGTGGTGGTTGTGGGGAAAATAGGAGGAGGAAGGAGTATGAGGTATGTTCTCCGCCTTGAGTTATTTATAAAAAATAATAAAGGGATAGAAAATAATAAAATAAAGTATCTGGTAAGGCTTTGAACACAGTGCTTCCTCCAAACATCCTTAACAAATTTAGCTGTCATGAGATAAGAAAGCAGGTGGTCTTATGGATGAGTAACTAAATAAAGAACATAAAGCTGGCAGTAGAAACAGTAGGTGAGTCCTTGCAGTGTTTATAAGAGAAGGATAGTGATAACCGGAAGAATTTGCATTCTGATCCATGCTTTTTAAAGTAAAGGTAAAAGTTCCCCCCACACATTTGTGCAGCCGTGTCCGACTCTAGGGGCTGGTGCTCATCTCCATTTGTTAGCTGAAGAGCCAGTGTTGTCCGAAGATGCTTCTGCAGTCAAGTGGCCGGCATGACGTGCGCGGAACGAAGTGGTACCTATTCATCTACTTCAGTGCTTTCCAAAGTCTCGCTGTTGGTGACACACCAACGGTGGCGGTGTGCACGGCAGCGGCAGCCTCGTGTTTTGCGCTAAAACCCGGAAGCGCTGATGGCACGCCGCTGCCGCCCCGCACACCGCTGCAGGGGCGGCAATGCGCCATCAGCACTTCTGGGTTTTCTCGCGACACACAGTTTGGAAAGCTATGATCTACTTGCATTTGCATGCTTTTGAATTGCTAGGTTGGCAAGAGCTGGGGCTAGTGCGGGAGCTCACTCTGTCACGCGGGGCTAGGGATTCAAACCTCCGAACTTGTGATCTTCTGATTGACAAGCCTGGTGCCTTACCTGCTGAGCCACCATGCCCCACCATGCTTTTTTAAGTTGTCCATAAATTATCTGGAGCTAAGAACGGTTAATGAGATGGCTAGTTTTTCTGGCAACATCAAATTGTTTAGGATAGTTAAAGTTAAAAGGATGCAAAATCATCTCCCTACGCTGGGAATGGAGGGAATGGGCAGTGAAATGGCAAATGCAGTTTAATATAAATGGCCTGCACATATTGCCCAATTTCACAGCTATGCAAATAAAGTCTGAGCTAGCAATGCCTGGGGTGGTGATGGTTGTTCAGTCGTTAAGTCTTGTCTGACTGTTCGTGACCCCATGGACCATAGCACACCAGGCCTTCCTGTCCTCCACTGTCTCCCGGAGTTTGCTCAAGTTCATGTTCATTGCATCGGTGATGCTATCTAACCATCTCATCCTCTGCCGTCCCCTTCTCCTTTTGCCTTCAGTCTTTCCCAGCATCAGGGTCTTTTCCACCTTCGCATTAGGTGGCCAAAATATTTGAGCTTCAGCATCTATCCTTCCAATGAGCAGTCAGGGTTGATTTCCTTTAGGATTGACTGATTTGACCTCCTTGCAGTCCAAGGGACTCTTAAGAGTCTTCTCCAGCACCACAGTTCGAAAGCATCAATTCTTCGGCACTCAGCCTTCCTTATGGTCCAACTCTCACAGCCATACATTACTACTGGAAAAACCATAGCTTTGACGGACCTTTGTCGGCAAGGTGATGTCTCTGCTTCTTAATATGCTGTCTAGGTTTGCCATAGCTTTCCTCCCAAGGAGCAAGTGTCTTTTAATTTCATGGCTACAGTCACCATCTGCGGTGATCTTGGAGCCCAAGAAAATAAAATCTGTCACTGCTTCCATTTCTTCCCCTTCTATTTGCCAGGAAGTGATGGGGCCAGATGCCATGATCTTAGTTTTTTTAATGTTGAGTTTCAAGCCAGCTTTTGCACTCTCCTCTTTCACCCTCATCAAGAGGCTCTTTAGTTCCTATTCGCTTTCTGCTATTAGGGTGGTATCGTCTGCATATCTGAGGTTGTTGATATTTCTCCCAGCGATCTTAACTCTGGCTTGTGATTCATCCAGCCCGGCATTTCTCAGGATGTACTCTGCATATAAGTTAAATAAGCAGGGCGACAATATACAGCCTTGTCATACTCCTTTCCCAATTTTGAATCAATTGGTTGTTCCATGTCCAGTTCTTACTGTTGCTTCTTGACCCGTGTACAGGTTTCTCAGGAGATAGGTAAGGGGGTCTGGTACTCCCATCTCTTTAAGAATTTGCCACAGTTTGTTCTGATCCACACAAAGGCTTTAGCGTAGTCAATGAAGCAGAATGCCTGGGGTAATGGTGAGTAATTCTGTGGAAAAAAAGAATTACAAAGTTGTGGGTGCTGCAAAAGAAAGGAAGTTCCATGTTGACTATTGGGAAGGGAATAAAACAGAATGAAAATTAGGAATAAGATTATTCCCTTATTCAAATCTGTAGAGTGGAATCAGTGCAGAAAAGAGCATCCAAAATTATCAAAGCCTGGAGCAGCTCACTTGGAAGGGAGGATTGCAATATGTGGTTTGTTAGCTTAGGAGGAAAAAATAACTGAGCATGATAGAGACTTATGCATCATACTGGTTTTGGAACCCCCTCCCCCTAAAATAAATATATAAATATAAATATAAATATAAATATATATAAATATAATGAATACTTTTTTATTTGTCAGATTTTTACAATTTCAAGGACTCGGGTTATACTGCATGATAACAGTATGTAAATCTTTTAAATAAATACACTCTGAAAATTACATGGAACTGTACTTTTAAAATATTCTTTGTGAGAAGGACATTTACCACAGCATTCAGAATATTTTACACGTGATCATTTTGTTCGACATTCTCTACATTTTGTTCATGATATTTTACAATGTCCATTTCATCATGTATTACAGGGCATGGAAACCCATTAAAAATAGTGTGTAAAGCAGCACTTGTTGGAAGTCTTACAGAGTGCAGATTTTGACAGAGTAATATTAAATGCAGGTGTCTTTCCATTTTAGTGTCACCTGTTAATTATATTTAGTGTATAATGAATCCGTCTTTCATGACTGTGTGTGTCCATATTGGTAAATTTACATGAAAAACTGAACAAGAAAAAAAAAATCAGTACTATGAAAGGAGAAGGATCTCTACCCAACTAAAAACTGAGATTTGGCATGTAACCAGATCAACACAACAGGTTACTGCATGGTTTTCAAGCCTGCCAAGTCTAAAATGACTTCACATTAAAAGAATGAAATGTTGATACTTGGTGTTATAAATTGGTTCTTAAAAAGCAGAGCAACATTTTGCCTTTTGTTTCACAAGTTGGATTAGCAATGTTTAGCTTTGAATTATGGAAATTATGTTGAATTTGAAATAAAAATATATACACGTCAAATCAGTTTCATATTTTGCATGAATATATAGTTCACATACATTTTGTTAATGCTTTGGAGTCATGGAGAAAAGTAAAGCACGGGAACTAATTTTTTACCTTTTTTAAAAAGCTGAACTATATCACTTTTCATTTTTAAAGTATAACTACATCCTTCAGAGGATGCAAAGCAGAGATGGGGAATCTGTAGTCCATGTGGGATTCTAACTCCCACCAGCCCCAGCCAGTGAGAGCAGTAGGCAAGAAAGGTTGGGGTAATATTTGAGGGATCACAGATTTCTATTTTAAAAGTAAATGTAAACTGTACAGCTAACTAGACAAGTCACAGGTTGTGTTACGATTTCTCAGTACAAAACTACGTATAAGTTGATACTGTTTGGTTGTTGTGGGTTTTCCGGGTTGTGTGGCCGTGTTCTGGCAGTTTTCATTCCTAACGTTTCACCAGTAGCTGTGGCTGGCATCTTCAGAGGACAGGAGCACAGCTAGAAGATTCTCTCTGTGCCCAAGTGGAGGGTGTGTGTTCCTGCTGGTGTTTATAGCTGCTGAGAGGTCATTTACAAGACATTGGGAGAGGGTTTTTTGTGGTGATTAGGGGGTGTGGTGCTGTCGTGTGTGGGATTAGCACATCTATTGTATGAGTTGTTTGTATATTTCTGTGGTTGAGTAGAGTTCGTTGACCTTTTGCAAGCTGTGTTTTTCAGGACTGGCAGCCAGGTTTTGCTGATCTTTAGGCTTTCTTCTTTTTTATTGAAACTCTGTTGGTGTTTATGTATTTCAATGGTTTCTCTGTATAGTCTAACATAGTGGCTGTTGGTGTTGTCCAGTATTTCTGTGTTTTCAAATAAGATTTGGTGACCAGTTTGTTTGAGAGCATGTTCAGCTATTGCAGATTTTTCAGGTTGCTGTAGTCTGCAGTGTCTTTCATGTTCTTTTATCCTGGTGTGGATGCTGCATTTTGTGGTCCCAATATAAACTTGTCCACAGCTGCAGGGTATGCGGTAAACTCCTGCAGCGGTGAGGGGGTCCCTTGTGTCTTTTGCTGATTTTAACATTTGTTGTATTGTACTTGGGCACAGAGAGAATCTTCTAGCTGTGCTCCTGTCCTCTGAAGATGCCAGACACAGCTATTGGCAAAACGGTAGGAACAAAAACTGCCAGAACACGGCCACACAGCCCGGAAAACCCACAACAACCATCGGATTCCTGCTGTGAAAGCCTTCGACTATACATTGATACTGTTTCTTGAGCTGTTTTGGAAAATTACTGATTAATATTTGTGGTCTGGGATTTTGGCTATGTAACCATGTGACTAATGAAAACAAGATGGAAGTATCAGGCTAACAGCTAAATTAATCCATAAAAATGCCCCATCTACAGTAGTTTTCAGAACAGGAAGTCATACATTAACTGCATGTATGTTCCTCCCTCCCTCGTCATTTTCCCTAATGAAGAAACACTTCCTTTTCCTTTGAAATCCAAATTACTAGCATTGTTACAACACCAGAAACCTCAGCTGGGTTATTGCAGGCTGTGGGAATGGTTTCTTTTCCATGGGAAGGTTTTTTCAGCATGCTTCCTGGCGCCTGAGCCCAGCTTCAGCATTTTCCATTCTTGGAGTTGTCAGGTCCTGGTGTTTTGTTGTTGTTGTTGTTCAGTCGTTCAGTCGTGTCCGACTCTTCGTGACCTCATGGACCATAGCACGCCAGGCCTTCCTGTCCTCCACTGTCTCTCGGAGTTTACTCAAATTCATGTTCATTACATCGGTGATGCTATCTAACCATCTCATCCTCTGCCGTCCCCTTCTCCTTTTGCCCTCAGTCTTTCCCAGCATCAGGGTCTTTTCCAGTGAGTCCTCTCTTCTTATTAGGTGGCCAAAGTATTTGAGCTTCAGCTTCAGCATCTGTCCTTCCAATGAGCAGTCAGGGTTGATTTCCTTTAGGATTGACTGGTTTGACCTCCTTGCAGTCCAAGGGACTCTCAAGAGTCTTCTCCAGCACCACAGCTCGAAAGCATCAATTCTTCGGCGCTCAGCCTTCCTTATGGTCCAACTCTCACAGCCATACATTGCTACTGGAAAAACCATAGCTTTAACTATACGGACCTTTGTCGGCAAGGTGATGTCTCTGCTTTTTAATATGCTGTCTAGGTTTGCCATAGCTTTCCTTCCAAGGAGCAAGCGTCTTTTAATTTCATGGCTGCAGTCACCGTCTGCGGTGATCTTGGAGCCCAAGAAAATAAAATCTGTCACTGCTTCCATTTCTTCCCCTTCTATTTGCCAGGAAGTGATGGGACCAGATGCCATGATCTGGGTTTTTTTAATGTTGAGTTTCAAGCCAGCTTTTGCACTCTCCTCTTTCACCCTCATCAAGAGGCTCTTTAGTTCCTCTTCACTTTCTGCCATTAGGGTGGTATCGTCTGCATATCTGAGGTTGTTGATATTTCTCCCGGCAATCTTAACTCCGGCTTGTGATTCATCCAGCCCGGCATTTCTCATGATGTACTCTGCATATAAGTTAAATAAGCAGGGTGATAATATACAGCCTTGTCGTACTCCTTTCCCAATTTTGAACCAGTCGGTTGTTCCATGTCCGGTTCTAACTGTTGCTTCTTGACCCACATACAGGTTTCTCAGGAGACAGGTAAGGTGGTCTCGTACTCCCATCTCTTTAAGAATTTGCCACAGTTTGTTGTGATCCACACAATCAAAGGCTTTAGCGTAGTCAATGAAGCAGAAGTAGATGTTTTTCTGGAACTCTCTTGCTTTTTCCATGATCCAGCGAATGTTGGCAATCTGATCTCTAGTTCCTCTGCCTCTTTGAAACCCAGCTTGCACTTCTGGTAGTTCTCGGTTCACATGCTGCTGAAGCCTAGCTTGTAGGATTTTGAGCATAACCTTGCTGGCATGTGAAATGAGCGCAATTGTACGGTAGTTTGAACATTCTTTGGCATTGCCTTTCTTTGGAATTGGAACGTAAACTGACCTTTTCCAATCCTGTGGCCACTGTTGAGTTTTCCAAATTTGTTGGCATATTGAGTGCAGCACTTTAACAGCATAATCTTTTAGGATTTTAAATAGCTCAGCTGGGATACTGTCTTCTCCGCTAGCTTTGTTGTTAGTAATGCTTCCTAAGGCCCACTTGACTTCACTCTCTAGGATGTCCGGCTCAAGGTCAGTGACCACACCATCGTATTTATCAGGGATGTTAAGATCTTTCTTGTATAGTTCTTCTGTGTATTCTTGCCACCTCTTCTTAATCTCTTCTGCTTCTGTTAGGTCCCTGCCTTTTTTGTCCTTTATCATGCCCATCTTTGCACAAAACGTTCCCTTGATATCTCCGATTTTCTTGAAGAGATCTCTAGTCTTCCCCATTCTATTGTTTTCCTCGATTTCTTTGCATTGTTCATTTAAGAAGGCCTTCTTATCTCTCCTTGCTATTCTCTGGAATTCTGCATTCAGTTGTTTATATCTTTCCCTTTCTCCCTTGCCTTTTGCTTCCCTTCTTTCCTCAGCTATTTGTAAAGCCTCATCAGTCAGCCACTTTGCTTTCTTGCATTTCTTTTTCTTTGGGATGGTTTTAGTTGCTGCCTCCTGTACAATGTTACGAACCTCCATCCATAGTTCTTCAGGCACTCTGTCTACCAGATCTAATCCTTTAAATCTATTCCTCACCTCCACTGTATATTCATAAGGGATATGATTTAGGTCATACCTGAGTGGTCTAGTGGTTTTCTCTACGTTCTTCAATTTAAGCCTAAATTTTGCAATAAGAAGCTCATGATCTGAGCCACAGTCAGCTCCAGGTCTTGTTTTTGCTGATTGTATAGAGCTTCTCCATCTTTGGCTGCAAAGTATATAATCAATCTGATTTCGGTATTGACCATCTGGTGATGTCCATGTGTAGAGTCGTCTCTTGTGTTGTTGGAAAAGAGTGTTTGCTATGACCAGCGTGTTCTCTTGACAAAACTCTATTAGCCTTTGCCCTGCTTCATTTTGTACTCCGAGGCCGAACTTGCCTGTTATTCCGGTTATTTTTTGACTTCCTACCTTAGCATTCCAGTCCCCTATGATGAAAAGGACATCTTTTTTTGGTGTTAGTTCTAGAAGGTGTTGTAGGTCTTCATAGAACCGGTCAACTTCAGCTTCTTTGGCATCAGAAGTTGGGGCATAGACTTGGATCACTGTGATGTTGAATGGTTTGCTTTGGATTCGAACTGAAAGCATTCTGTCGTTTTTGAGGTTGTACCCCAGTACTGCCTTTCCCACTCTTTTATTGACTATGAGAGCTACTCCATTTCTTCTAAGGGATTCTTGCCCACAGTAGTATATATAATGGTCTCCTGAATTAAATTCGCCCATTCCTGTCCATTTTAGTTCGCTGATTCCCAATATGTCGATGTTCAATCTTGTCATCTCATGTTTGACCACATCCAGCTTACCTTGATTCATAGTTCTTACATTCCAGGTTCCTATGCAATATTGTTCTTTACAGCATCGGACTTTCCTTCCACTTCCAGACACATCCACAACTGAGCGTCCTTTCGGCTTTGGCCCAGCCGTTTCACACTTTCTGGAGCTACTCGGAATTGCCCTCCGCTCTTCCCCAGTAGCATTTTGGACACCTTCTGACCTGAGGGGCTCATCTTCCGGCGTCATATCTTTTAGCCTTTTGATACTGTCCATGGGTTTTCTTGGCAAGGATACTGGAGTGGTTTGCCATTTCCTCCTCCAGTGGACCACGTTTTGTCAGAACTCTCCATCATGACCTGTTCTTCTTGACCTGACTTCATTGAGTTACGCAAGCCCCTTCGCCACGACAAGGCAGTGATCCATGAAGGGGGTGTTTACAACAGATCTACTTTTATTTTTTATTCAGAACTCCTTCATTCAAAGGCTTTGTGTAATGCAACTAAGTTGTAACCACTTGGAGGGGCTTCTCTGTGCAGATTTCACCACATGCTTCAGTCTTGGAAATGTTGCAGGTTTGATGCCATATCACGTTAGACCAGGGCTTTTCATGCTCTATATATCTCACTTTGTAAGCCACAGCAGAAACTTAGTATTTAACCCAGTGATCTGTTAATCGCTTTGATTATAGTGTCCAGATGAGTTAATGATGTCTCCTAAGTAGTCAATTTTAAAACTTATGTGTAGATTTGCTACAAGCTGTGATTAGCAGTACTAAAATGTACACCGAATAAGCAATGAGCTTCATAATTTAGGACCAAATATGGTGTGTTTTGGTGACATAAATGAATGTGTTCCTTTTTCCAAACACTCTATCAAGAAAATATTAGACAATAAAGAAATGACTATCTTTTCCAGCAAGTCTCTACTTTTGTGAATGCGTGTACAAGTGCTCTATGTTTTTCCTGAGGTTTATGGAAGATGGAGTTGAAATATTTGTGTATTTCTCAGATGTATATCAAACAATTAGACTTGAAAGATCGCTCATAAATCTGGACCATTTAGTTTCTCTTAATAAAGATGTTACTATAATAAATGGTTTATATATTTTTCTAATCAACCAACATGGCCAAGTGCAACATTTATTAGAACTGTTTATTTATTTAATTAAATTTATATAACCGCCCATCTCCCCCAACGGGGAACTCTGGACTGTTATTTTCTTTTGATTGCCTTGCTCTGTTTATAGGATTATGATATGAAAGCAAGTAATTTTGTTTGAAATTGACATAATTGGTTTTCAATTAAACATGCAGCCAGTAACTGAATTAAACATTGCCAAAACATGAGAATGCTGGTCTTGAACGAATTGATGTTAATAAATGAACTTGTACCATGGGGCATTCTAAAATGTATTACCCCAATTCCTGTATAGACAGTGTAAAATACTGGCCCAGCATGCAAGAACTGGCTATTTGCATTAGCTTGTATTCTAAGTAAAAGATATAAAAATCTGCTCAAGGCTAAATGAATTCAGATGTCAGCAGACCTGGGCATCAGAATTAAGTTGCTACCTAAATCTTTGTATGTCTTTTTTTTTTGACTCCTGGTGACTGCCTGGACTAGTCTTTGTATAGCAGAGTTTTAAATTTGTATAGCAGAGTTTTAAAGTGCAGTGGGCAGTGATTTGATAGTACTTTTAGTACAGTAGAAGAAAATTTATCGTTTATCAAGTAACAAACTAGCTGAGATAAAATTCCACTCCAGTGCACTTTTTAAATAAAAAAGTAGAGTTGGAAGGGTATCCCCAAATTCTTCCTGAATCTGGAGAGGTGCTGCTAGTCAATGAAGATTCTTGGTTGAATTTAGCCTTAGTCAGAGGAGGTTGTTTGAAATCAAGAACTGAAGGAATGATGTCGATCTGGAAATAAACTGTAGATCTACCTTCCTCAACATAGTGCCTGCTGGAGGTGCTGAGACTACGATTCCCAGAATTCCCAGCCAACTTTCTGATTAGGGATTCTGGGAGTTGCAGTTCCAGTATATCTGGAAGAGACTAGGGTGTAGAAGATTGCTGAAAATTCCTGATTGATATCTATGATTGAAGCAATACTTTTTCTCTCAAAGGCTGTCTCCCCTCAGGGCTATGTGTGGTAGGTGAGTGAATTTCCTCAGGGCTGCAAGTGAGATGGGCTGAAACAAGTGATGAGTCAGGCCACTGACCTGGCTTTTCGTCTTCCTTTCATCTCTCTATTTTTCCTTCTAAAACCAACTTTGCTATCAGTAGGATGTAGGGAAGGGACTGATAGCTCTTTACAATTCATAGAGCTCTTGGGAAAGGCTTTTGAAACATGTGGGCAACCTCTAGCCTAAAGTTTTTGCTGTGGAATTGCAGACATCTTGCTCACTTATTGAATAGTAAACCACTCCTGATTTGATTCTGAATTGACTTGGTGCTTATGAGCTTTTCCACTGGGGGTGGGGACACTTGTCATGACTTCATTATGTAGATCTGTGTTATCAGCAGTAGTGTTTAACTATTGGACAAAAATAAACTTAAATCAAAAGCACACTTTGTGTGTGTGCAGGATCCCATTTTACATGATGAGTCATAGAACATTTTCCTCAGGAAAATTCCACTTAGATGTGCTATAATCTTGGACATTATAAGCCAGGTAGAATTCTGTTTCAAGCCAGATACTAACAGTCTTTGACAACATTGCAATGTAAGACATTATGGTGTTCCCCACAGGAGCAACTGTCTGGCACATTGCAGAGACCTCTTTCCTATACTCTGTGAAACAGTTTTACCTAGTGCTGCCTTGATTTTAATGTACATAGAAATTCAGACCCCTGGGGAAGGTTAAATTAGTACCATTCTCCCTGTCATCTTTTTTGAGTGTGACAAGATTCTTGAGCAGCTTTTCTCAACCTTTTGACCCTGGAGGAACCCTTGAAATATTTTTCAGGCCTTGGGGAACCCCTGCACATTCAGGCTCAAATTATAGGCAAGAAGTTATGAAATTATTAAATTCATTTCATGTGTAGGCCTGTATATATGCATTAACAGTGTTCTTAAACTAAAAGTAATGAAAGAAACTTACCTCTTTAATGCAAAGCTGCCCAAATTTGAAATAATTTTTTAAGTAAATTGTGATCTCCGAGGGAACCCCTAGTGACCTTTTGCGGAACCCTGGGGTCCCACAGAACTCTGGTTGAGAAACCCTGTTCTTGTGTTTGACAAGATTCTCTCCTACTATAGTGAGCAACTGAAAGGATAAAGTACAGCTATGGAACAGTCTGTCAACAGAAGTTGCAGAGTCTCCATCTCTGGAAGTTTTTAAGAAGAGGCTGGAAAGCCATCCCTTGAAGATAGTTTAATTGGTTTTCCTGCTCATTGGGGAGGGCTGTGATAGATCCATATGCTCACTTCCAGCTCCACAGATCTGTGATTCTGTGATTCTATGTTTCCTATATTCTTTGTCTCCTATAAATGGGAACTATGTGCCCAGTATCTACCTGATACTCCTGTCCAAAGGAGTGAATAGCTTACAAATAGGCAATTGTAAATCAGTTTGTCTGAAGTCTTGATAGGATAGGAGAGAAATGTAAATAAAAGCGTTTGTGTTTTTAACTGATGGCTTTATTGGATTAAACTCCTTGAATCTTTTTTTCCCTTTCTTTTGCTTAAAAGATAAAAATCAAATGTTTCTTTGTCTGCTGATAATGGCATATTCCATTTCAATTAGTTTATTCCCCCTGAATTTTTATTCTATTTAAATTGTTTTCCACAAAGAAAGTACTGGCATTTTCTTTGGAGGCAGGCTCAACCTTTTCCTTCAGTTTATTTCTAATGAAGACACCAGATATAACTAAAGAGAATTTTCCCCCCTTTAGAAGGAAAAAAGATGTCTAAACAAGCTAAAGACATTTTAATAACTAGGTGTGTCAGCAGTGAGTCAAACCTTTTACTGGATTTATAAAAAACACGCTTTGGGGTACTGCCTTCTGGTGAAGTGCATGTTTTATGCTTGACAATAATCATCTTTATTGTCAGCATTGGTCTTCTGTTTATAAAGAGAAAAACAATAACAAAAACAGGAAAGAGAGGGAAGTATATAATTTTATGAGCAATATTACACAAACCTCATTTTCCAAATGGCCTATGTGGCAATTTTTAGCTATAATTGAACATACTAGAATAATATTTTCTGTGATTTATTGACAGACCAAAAGAATAACACATTTAGAATTGGCACTGCAGACTGTTTTTTGAGTAAAATTCTTTTTTTTAGAAAACTTTATTAAAGCATTTTCAAAATATACATAAAAGCTAAAAAGATTGAAACAAAGAAGCCTACAAAGAAAAAGAAACAGAACTAAAAAGGTGTGAAAAAACACAAAACAAACTACTACAGCAGGGCTTTCCAAAGTTTTCCCGCGGCGACACACCAACCGCCGTTGGTGTGTCGCCGCGGGAAAACCCAGAAGCGCTGATGATGATCAGCGCTTCCGGGTTGTGTGGCAACACACCAGACTCTGTGTGGCGACACACTTTTGTGTCGCGACACACAGTTTGGAAAGCTCTGTACTACAAAGTGACTTCCGACTTTCTATAACAAAGATATACATAAATCAATATCAATCTCTTACTCCAATTCATATTATAGTAAACATTATTTCTATAAAGCATTTAAATTCTCATTATTACATTCCCTTCTAAAACAAAATTACCCTCCCAATTAAAGGAAAACATAAAAAACCCTTCAAACATAATTTGGAACCTAATATAGTAACAAACACTACCCTTCTTCACTATAATTTGCTCCTATTTGCCAACTAAACTAACATTAACCAAAAATATAAAAATTATCCAAACAGCATAAACAATTATCTAAACCCTTAAAACAGCATAAACATTTATCTAAACCCTTAAAAAAACCATCCCGATAACCACATTTAAACAATAACCGAGGCATTTACCAAAAATGTAAGAATTTTTAGAACAGCATAACCATTTATCCAAACCTGACATGGGTTAGGCTAAGAAACAACACTGAGCCATGAAATAAGCTCTAGATCTTTATTGTTCTACCTTACACAGAATCTTGCCAAACTAAGCTACGCTAACCAGTTCTCTGGGGGAAAACCCCAGGTGCTCTAAGGCGGGTCCGGCCTGACTTTCTTGGCCGGGCGCCCAAGGTCCTCGACACTGTGAACGCGATTCTCTCCCAGGAAAGCGCCCCCTCCTTCCTCGCCTGCGATCTCCATAATATCACCTTTAAGAAACCATCCTGATAAACACATTTAGACAATTATCCCACTTCAAAGTAAACCAAGGCATTTACATGTCTCAGTATTATGTACAGAGCTTTCTTCTTGTCAATTTCAAATTCTACAAGCTGCTTTAAAAAGCCCAAATATTTGTCCAAAATTCTTCCAGCCTCTAGAGTTTAATTCTCTTTCTTGATCATGGTGTGGTGGCAACACATTCTTCTTATCTTCTACTTTCGACAACTAAATTTTCCTTTGACTATTTAAACGTAAGTCACCAAATTCTCATCTTTTTCTTTGGAGAAACCACTTTACTCTTAAGATAGTTTTCAGCCTTATCAGTTTCTCTCGATTCTTGTGACAATTTGGACTCCACAAATTCTGAGAAGTGCTCCAAGACTTGAATAACAGCATTGTAGAGATCTTTAAATAACAAATTAATTTCCTCCATATTTCTTAACAGTAAGATAAATTATGGCGCCCTCTACTGCCTCAGGAAGGTAAAGTCATTAACACTGTAACTGAACACTCTCTCCAGCCTTTTTTTCTCCGGTGTGGCCAATCTGGAAAAAGAAAAGTAATAACAAACAGCATTCCCATGGGAAAATGAAAGCAAATAGATCAGAACTTCAATCCTCAGATTCAACGAAGAAGAGAAAGTTTTATATTCCTCAAAAATCACTTTAATAAAAAAGCAATAAAAAAACAAAATTCTTTAAATCTCAATTTAACAAATTATATATAAAAAGCCAAATTACCAAGTTAATAATTTTCAAAAATAATGAGAGTCACCAAGAGATTCCGCATTTCTTTGTTGTAGAAATTGGTAAAATTCAAACAAAAAATCTTAGTGCTGTAGAAATGGGGTGGGCAGCTTTAAGGTCTGTTTTGACTTCAGAGCGGCTTGGGAAGAAGATGACGGCCCCGCCTCCCAGCTGGTCACTTACCAGTCGATCGTGAAATGCTGTTTTGCGGTCTGTGACCAGCCATCTGGAGAACACATGGGGTGATTCCTGGGGTTCTCCTTAATCCGGAGAACGCTTCTGGGCTCCAAGGAAGCCTGCCTGAGCCCAAGAAAAAAAGCCACTCTGACAGGTCAGTCCGCAGACAGCGGAAAAAACCAGCTCAAGCTGCCATCGTCCTCACCGGAAGTCCTGTTTTTTGAGTAAAAGTCTAATGAACAACGGATGTCAGTTACATTTTGCATACTTAGTATTTGTGGTGCTTTGAATTTCTTCTTAAATGGGCCATATGGAGCCCAGAGCTTGAGGCTCCTTTTAAATGTCATGTCTTAAATCTTTATATGCCAGAGCAGAACAAAGTCACAGAGCAGACCTGTTTGGATAACTGGGATTCCTTTTGGTTCTTGCCTTGACAAGTTAGAGTTGGAAGCCACGGTGTACTCTTGATAAGAAGCCAGGGTCTCGATTTAGACATCAAGAAAGCGAACTCTTGAAATTCCATAGTTTGTTTTAACTACCCTGTCTAGTAAGAGGAACAAACTTGGACTGATTGATCAGCAATGCACCACTATGCCCTTGTTTGTGCTAAGCTAGAAGTCTGAATAATTCTGGTAAGCTCAGATGTACTGTAGGTAGCTGAGGTAGTGCTTGATTGTTCTTAAGAGTGTGACTGTTTTGTAATCTTAGAGACTATGCTGCAGATTGATAATATTTGGCATATTTTCACCAAGACTTAAATAAATGGAATATCATTTTGCAATTCTCTGCATTTTTTAAAAATCTTTTTAAACCTTGCCCTAAAGCATTCAGCTCACCTTTAGCTATCAAAGTTGTGTCATTTAGTTCATTAATGTGTATAGCAAACAGCACTAAACTTTTAAGGTGCCTATGGAGGTTTGGAGGAGTTGCCATGCAGTTTTACTGAATCATTTCAAAATCCTCTTGAATATGCTCTACCCCAGAGATGAGGAGAAGATGCACAAAAGATGTTGCATATGAAATATTTAAAAGTAAGGTAGAGAAGTTGGACCGTTCTCAAATTGTGATTCATGATGATACTAAGATTTTTATTGCCTCTTAATGTTTCAGAACATTTTGTTTAGCCTATCCATCAAACTAGAACTTTCCATAAATAATCTGGAAAGAGGGCAAAGGGAACAATATATGTGAAAGCCTGTTCAACAACAACAAAAAACTTAGAACAAATTAGATTTGGACAAAAACAGTTGGATAAAAATGCAATGAGATGCTTTTTGTTATCTCTCCCCTCCTCCCCCCGCTCCAGCTATTTCTGTCATCCCTCGCTGGACACAGTAATTTAATCTTGCAAATATCAGTTTGTGAACAATAAAGTAGCCTCCTCCACTCCCATTATAGTGGCTGTGCTGGCTGAGGGCTCCACACAGAAAAACAGCCCTGAGTGAGAGTGTTGCAAGATCAGAGTGGTTAAAACGGTTCAGCGTTTGGGTGCAAGGCTCTTGAAATGGCGTTGCTTTTATACCGTGTTGGTGGGTAACATGGTTTAGCAGAAGATCAGGTTGCGTAGCTGAAATTATTTATAAAACTTAACTCCTGCTAACCAATAGCAGTATTTCAGAAAAAGTATAATGTTTAATGGTGCATAATGGGAACCTGATTAGACCCTCATGCATAATGTTGAAAAGCTGCTTGGGCTGTCTTTGCATGTTTTCTCTCTTTAACTTAAACTAATGAGGGATTCCAGGGGCAAAATGGTTGAGAGCGACTGTTGGATGCACATGGTTCTATTCCATGCATAGCTTTCATTTCAGTCTCCTTGAGATTTCATCAGTGTTCTCTTTCTGCTCTTGAGTCTCCTTCCATGGTAATTCCATGCAGGTAAAAACTTACATACATTTCATGTTGTATACATTCTTCTTGGAAGCCCATCACTGCTTCTGCATGTGTTTTCTGCACTGCTATAGCTTTCCTTGCCAAATACTCCTTGCATAGGATAGCCACCTGATTTTTCAGGGTAGCCACCTTGAATATTTCCCAAGCTCAGTATGCAAGCTATGCCTCAAGGATGTGGATAGCGAGGTGCTAAATCCTGTACTTATTAAAGAGATGTTATGCACTGGGAACATTTAACTATCTCCATCTAAGTCCAATTTCAAGCAATCCCTTGGATTATGGGAGTTTGGGACAAAAGCATAACATCGTCACCAGCACAGGAGCCTTTTATGGCTTATAATTTTGCTCAGGCTTGGCCAAATGGCCACTTTCTATTAGTGAATCCTTCAGGATATGATTTAATAACTCTCAGTGTTGGTACCTCCTAGGTATCTCCTACACTGGCTCAGTGTACCTACAGTTGGAAAACTGAACTGATGAAAAATGAAATCAATGTAACCAAGCCATGGTTTGCCTGAATGTTTGGAAGCTCAAGCCATGGCAGTTTCCCCACTCCCAATCAGCACCATTTCCACTCCCTAATCCCTGCAAAGCATTTTGAAGCTGGCTGTGTGATTGTCTTTACTCACATTCATCTTGGAACACTAAGAACAAATAGGGGATACCATGAGGCATTCAGGGGCCATCCCTAAATTTACGGCAGCTCCTGGAATTACAAAAAATTCCATTCACACAGACAAAGGAAAAAAATCAATAGCTACTCCTTCCCACGCCCATGTTTTCAGTATTTTCTATGTGGTATTTATCTGGCCATTTTACAAATCAAGTCTGTGCTATTGGTATGAAGAGAAGCTGCTTGGCCCCATAAAATCCCATTGAAACATAGTTTTATTTCTATGCACTTTTCCTAACAGATGCAACCATATTTGAAAGTTGCAGTGTAGGGTCTCTGTGTATGCGTCTGGGTGGGGAGTAAAGTCTTGCCCAGCCAAAACTTGCTGGCGTGCTCTGAGTCTCTTCAATTAAACAACATCATCTATTGGGACCCAGGAAGTACGCCTTCTATGTTGCGGTGCCTGATGTTTGGAATGAGTCCCCCCTGAAATCCATGTTCCTCCTACCCTGTGGGCATTGTGTAAAGCCTTGAGTGAGATGGATGGGGCCCCACGGTTTGTTATTTTTGTTTTGTGTCTGTATATTATGCCCAGATCCCATCTTGGTTTTGGTTTGTATTGGTTTTTATGTCATCATTTGTGAACCACCCAGAGTCTCTTGGAGTCAGGCAGTGTCCAAATTACATGCATAAGCAGGGAAAATCAAGCTGGGCAGTTTTTCATCTGGTTTGTGACATGCCGTAGAAATTGCCTAGAAGGATTAAGATTAGGTTGTAAAATCTGGAGTTGCAGATTAAGAGAGTAGGAGGATGGGTGAAACAAGAATCCCCACAAATGGAGAAATGGCCAGTTCTCCAAGCTTTGTGCAGCTCCAGAGTCACAAAACAAAACTACGTCACAGACATGCTGGAACGAAATTGTCTTGGCTGCCCAAGGAGGATATTGTGAGTAGATGGCAACATAGTGCTGATACCAGTTTGGCATAAAGGCTGCATGTTGAAGGTCCATATATAGTGGAAAAAATAAACCTAACAAACAAAATGGAGGCCGCACCCTTTTCCCCACGTCTTTTGGACATGACCAGGGTCAAACCCAGTTCATCACTTTGCCTACTGCTATCAGATCCAAACTGACCCTCCCTGGCCCCAGACAAAGTCCCCCTGCAAGCCCATCCAAACCAAATAATAGTAGCCTCTTCACCAGCAAACAGGCAGAGCCCAAGGGCAGCCCTAACAAGGGAACTGCAACCTAGAGAAACCCCAAAGATCCATCCTCTCTCAGCTGATGACCTCAACGTTCCATCTCCTTTAACAATAGACTTCCCCAGCTCTGCTGCCCTCCTGAAAGGCCCGTTTTGCCTCACAAGAGAACTCACCCCAGGTGCACTGACAACGACCTGCCTGGCTTCCCCAAACTGGCCAGCAAATCGGATCCCTAGGATTTCCTGCCTTGTAGCCCTCAACCTTTGTAAAAATCTTTGCTTTTCCATTGTTCAGGGTCCTCTTGTAAAGCAGGTACCAAATTATTGCAATAAACATCAGTGTTGTGCTCCTTACTTCAGCAAAAATCCATGACATCATAATGCCCAAATTGAGCCCATGATTTCAACTATTTATACAGAAACCATATTCAAGTTTATTGAGAATAGCGCTGCTCTCCTGACTGCTTCATGATCCTTCATGGTTCATGATCCTTCATGGATCACTTCATGATCCTTCATGCTTCATGATCCTTCATGGATCACTGCCTTGCCCCTTCATGGATCACTGCCTTGTCGTGGTGAAGGGGCTTGCGTAACTCAATGAAGTCTGTGGGGGGAGATGGGCGGTGATATAAGTATGATTGATAAATAAATAAATAAATAAATAAATAAAGTCAGGTCAAGACAGACAGGTCATGACGGAGAGTTCTGACAAAACGTGGCCCACTGGAGGAGGGAATGGCAAACCAGTATCCTTGCCAAGAAAACCCATGGACAGTATCAAAAGGCTAAAAGATATGATGCTGGAAGATGAGCCCCTCAGGTCGGAAGGTGTCCAATATGCTACTGGGGAAGAGCGGAGGGCAATTCCAAGTAGCTCCAGAAAGAGTGAAGTGGCTGGACCAAAGCCAAAAGGATGCTCAGTTGTGGATGTGTCTGGAAGTGGAAGGAAAGTCCGATGCTGTAAAGAACAATATTGCATAGGAACCTAGAATGTAAGATCTATGAATCAAGGTAAGCTGGATGTGGTTAAACATGAGATGACAAGATTGAACATCGACATCTTGGGAATCAGCAAACTAAAATGGACAGGAATGGGCGAATTTAATTCAGGAGACCATTATATATACTACTGTGGGCAAGAATCCCTTAGAACAAGGGTCGGAAATGGCGGCTCGCGAGCCAAATGCGGCTCTTTGGCCCCTTGAGTGTGGCTCTTCCGCAGGCGGGCGTGGCGGGCGTGGCGGGGGCAGGTGCGGCAGCGAGTGTGGCGGGGGCAGGCGCGGCAGCGAGTGTGGCGGGGCAGGCACGGCAGTGGGCATGGTGTGCGTGGCTGTGGGCATACCCCTGGCAACCGCCTAGGCCCAGCCTCTCTTTTTCCTCCGGGGACGGGCTTCACACAGTCTCGCGAGAGTTTGGAAGCCTCCGTCTCCGGCAGCCATCTTGACGGGCACTTGCCCATCGCCTTAACCCAGGGCTTTCCAAACTGTGTGTACACAATACTGTGTCGCCGGGGGCCCCCAAGTGTGTCGCATGACAAGCCGGAAGCGCTGATGAAAATGCCCTCGGTTCTGGCAGGGAGGTGAAAATCGCGTGTGCGCGTGCTGCCAGGCCACCCGGAGTGGAAATTCTCTGCACCTATCAGCTGTGCGTCGGGAAGCCCGGCAGCCTGCACGCGCGATTTTTGCCTCCCTGCCGGAACCGAGGGCATTTTCGGGGTCCCCGGAGTCTGCCCTTTCAAAGGGGCAGCGGCGGTGGGGGGCCATCAGTGCTTCCGGGTTCCAGGACGCCGCTGCTGCCGCTGCCCCTTTGGAAGAGCAGGCTCTGGGGACCCCAAAAATGCCCTCGGTTCCAGCAGGGAGGCAAAAATCGCATGCGCATGCTGCGGGGCTTCCCGGCGCACAGCTGATCAGCACAGAGAATTTCCACCCCATCCCCCCCCCCACCGCACCGATCAGCTGTGCGCCAGGAAGTCCGGCAGCGTGCGCGCGTGTGGGGTGAGGCTTTTCGCCTCCCTGCCAGAACCGAGGGCATTTTCGGGGTCCCTGGAGCCTGCCCTTTCGAAGGGGCAGCCGTTGCCGCCGCAGCGACAACCTGGAAGCACCGCCGCCGGTGCTTCCACGTTTTTGTGGGCTGGCCGTTGGTGTGTCGCCAACGGCAAAAGTTTGGAAAGCCCTGCCTTAACCTCTTCGTTGCTGCTCTGCTTACTCTTTTTCTCCGTGCAAAAGCAGCACATTTCCACCCCACAGCCCTAAGTGTGCGCAATTGGCTCCCGCCCGCAAACCCCGCTCCCGCGCTGGATTCCCCACCAGCTTTACTTTGCCTGGACTGGGGGCGTGAGTGGCTCCGGAAGAGAAGCGACTGGAGCAGTCGAGCCTCTCTTTCCCTTCTTCTTCCAAACCTCCCCCGCCCCCTTCCAGAGCAATTTGTCGAAGACGCCCGCTTGCTGCTGCTGCGTGGCTGCTGCTCAACTGATCATGAAGGAACCAGGAGGGGAAGGAAAATCCAGGAGCAAATCGCCGCTTCTTCCTGTCCGCTCCCACTCCGGAGTGTGGAGCTGGACTGGGGGGTCAGGTGACAGGGCGACCCTCCCACCTTCTACCTTCCTCTCCCGGCCTGATTTCTAATTAGATTTCCCTGTGCACGTGTTCGTCACTGGCCAGTTTGCAATAGCATCTTCAAGAGTCACCCAGCCCTCTTGAAAGCAAGGTAAAGCTACAACATTGCTGGTTTATCACTACAATGAGGGCTGGAGCCTGGGTGACTCTAGAAGACGACGAGGCTGGCAGTAAGGTGAGCGAGGGCCATGGGAGAACTAAGAATTGGGGGTGGCTCGCGGCGTGTGAATGCGTGAGAGGGCCGGCCAGATCCGAGCCTTTCCTCCCCGATGGGGTTCAGGGTCTGAACAGGCAGCATGGCCGTGGGGAAGAGGAAGGCATACGGCATCTTTATTGCCTCGTCCAACTGGGCTGCAACGCGTGTGTGTTTGACTGCCAAATATACAGTAACCAGGAGTGCAGAAGCATCTCTCCAAAACGGGCTGGGTGTGAAGGCCAGGTGGCTGCGCATAATTTTTCTCATGTTTCAGAAAAGGTGACGATTTGTGCAGCCGCCTTAAAACCAACTTCTCTGACTTCCTTTGTGGGAGGAGGCAGCAGCCCTTCTCAGCCCAGCAGGACGTAGCCTGCAGAATTTTCTCTCCTCCTCCTCCTCCTCCTCCTCCTCCTCGCAATGGTCCTTTTTGGAGGCGCAGCAGGGAGAGAGTTTTAGCCAGTGACATTCTCTCATCCAGAGCAGGGAAGGGGAGATTATTTTCTCTTGATCCCCCCCCCCTGCAAAAGCCTCCCTTCCTAAGTTGAAACTGGCTCTGATTGTAGGGAGAGATGGTCTGCAGATTCTCAACTCTTGGAGCTGTCGGGGGGGGGGGGGGAGGCATTGTTAGGCTTGGTCGCTTGGAATTGCCCCTGCAGCAGGAAGGTTAGGGAAGCGTGCGGGCGCGTGGGGGGGGGCAGTTAAGGTGCTAGCTGCAACTGCCGCCCCCGAAGTGACCATATTCCACTCTTCCAACAGAAATTCCCCCAAGGAAAGGGTCGTTCTTTCCCTCAAGGAAATGTGCTTATTGCTTATTGCTCCAGCAATAAGGCTTGAGAAAAGGAGGAAAAACAGTGTGTGTTTTGCATTTTGCACGCCATTGGCTCCTGCCCCAAACCCCGCCCCTTCCACGTGATTGGCTCCTGCCCACAAACCCCGCCCCCTTCCACGTGATTGGCCCCTGCCCGCAAACCCCGCCCCCTTCCACATGATTGGCCCCCGCCCGCAAACCCCGCCCCCTGGCTCTCGAGCATTTCAAAATGTGCACGAGCATGTCAAAATGGCTCCCGGCATAAAAAGTTTGCCGACCCCTGCCTTAGAAGAAATGGAGTAGCTCTCATAGTCAATAAAAGAGTGGGAAAGGCAGTACTGGGGTACAACCTCAAAAACGACAGAATGCAGTTCGAAATACAGTTCGAATCCAAGGCAAACCATTCAACATCACAGTAATCCAAGTCTATGCCCCAACCACTGATGCCGAAGAAGCTGAAGTTGACCGGTTCTATGAAGAGCTACAACACCTTCTAGAACTAACACCAAAAAAAGAGATGTCCTTTTCATCATAGGGGACTGGAATGCTAAAGTAGGAAGTCAAAAAATAACCGGAATAACAGGCAAGTTCGGCCTCGGAGTACAAAATGAAGCAGGGCAAAGGCTAATAGAGATTTGTCAAGAGAACACGCTGGTCATAGCAAACACTCTTTTCCAACAACACAAGAGACGACTCTACACATGGACCATCACCAGATGGTCAATACCGAAATCAGATTGATTATATACTTTGCAGACAAAGATGGAGAAGCTCTATACAATCAGCAAAAACAAGACCTGGAGCTGACTGTGGCTCAGATCATGAGCTTCTTATTGCAAAATTTAGGCTTAAATTGAAGAACGTAGAGAAAACCACTAGACCACTCAGGTATGACCTAAATCATATCCCTTATGAATATACAGTGGAGGTGAGGAATAGATTTAAAGGATTAGATCTGGTAGACAGAGTGCCTGAAGAACTATGGATGGAGGTTCGTAACATTGTACAGGAGGCAGCAACTAAAACCATCCCAAAGAAAAAGAAATGCAAGAAAGCAAAGTGGCTTTACAATGAAGCTTTACAAATAGCTGAGGAAAGAAGGGAAGCAAAAGGCAAGGGAGAAAGGGAAAGATATAACCAACTGAATGCAGATTTCCAGAGAATAGCAAGGAGAGATAAGAAGGCCTTCTTAAATGAACAATGCAAAGAAATCGAGGAAAACAATAGAATGGGGAAGATGTGCAAAGATGGGCATGATAAAGGACAAAAAAGGCAGGGACCTAACAGAAGCAGAAGAGATTAAGAAGAGGTGGCAAGAATACACAGAAGAACTATACAAGAAAGATCTTAATATCCCTGATAAATACGATGGTGTGGTCACTGACCTTGAGCCGGACATCCTAGAGAGAGAAGTCAAGTGGGCCTTAGGAAGCATTACTAACAACAAAGCTAGCGGAGAAGACAGTATCCCAGCTGAGCTATTTAAAATCCTAAAAGATGATGCTGTTAAAGTGCTGCACTCAATATGCCAACAAATTTGGAAAACTCAACAGTGGCCACAGGATTGGAAGAGGTCAGATTACGTTCCAATTCCAAAGAAGGTGAAAGAGGAGAGTGCAAAAGCTGGCTTGAACCTCAACATTAAAAAAACTCAGATCATGGCATCTGGCCCCATCACTTCCTGGCAAATAGAAGGGGAAGAAATGGAAGCAGTGACAGATTTTATTTTCTTGGGCTCCAAGATCGCTGCAGACGGTGACTGCAGCCATGAAATTAAAAGACGCTTGCTCCTTGGGAGGAAAGCTATGGCAAACCTAGACAGCATATTAAAAAGCAGAGACATCACCTTGCCGACAAAGGTCCGTATAGTTAAAGCTATGGTTTTTCCAGTAGTAATGTATGGCTGTGAGAGTTGGACCATAAGGAAGGCTGAGTGCCGAAGAATTGATGCTTTCGAACTGTGGTGCTGGAGAAGACTCTTGAGAGTCCCTTGGACTGCAAGGAGGTCAAACCAGTCAATCCTAAAGGAAATCAACCCTGACTGCTCATTGGAAGGACAGATACTGAAGCTGAAGCTCAAATACTTTGGCCACCAAATGTGAAGAGAGGAGTCACTGGAAAAGACCCTGATGCTGGGAAAGACTGAAGGCAAAAGGAGAAGGGGACGGCAGAGGATGAGATGGTTAGATAGCATCACCGATGTGATGAACATGAACTTGAGTAAACTCCGGGAGGCAGTGGAGGACAGGAAGGCCTGGCGTGCTATGGTCCATGAGGTCACGAAGAGTCGGACACGACTAAACGACTGAACAAGAACAAGAACCTGACTGCTATGCCAGAGTCCCTGCAATGTCAGTACCTACAACATGGAAAGTCTTCAGGAAGATAAGCTGTATGCACAGATCCAAGCAGAAACTCTGAACGCTCAATTCGTTGCTTTGGTGGGAGCTTTGTTGTGCACACTGAAGGACCCACCCACCCCATGTTCACGCCGTCTGTGTAGACACCCAGGTCAGGGATGATGTCACCTGCAAGAAGGCTCCATACAGCTTGAGTGTTCACATTAAACAAAGTTAGCTTTGTAACTTGATGGGTGTACTTTAACTCCCAGATAATCAATTTCCATGGGTGGTTCCCCCCCCCCCCCCAGAAATAAAACTTTAGTAGATAGACTTGATAGAGTTCAAGAGCAAGAAGTATTGTCAGACAAACAATATAAGTGCCCTGTGGGCAGGCGGGTCCCATAAATAAAAATAGTGTTAATATTATTACCTAATGATCTTTTTGTAATGAATCATTGAAAGGTAAGAATAGCTCTATTATCTTCTAAATGATTTTTAGTAAATTCTGTTCAGTACAAAATCTAAACCCTCAACATTTTCGATCTCAGCAAGGTTTCATCCATTTATTCCTAATCCTTTTGGTTGTCATGCCAGAGGTTAATGGTCCTAACATTTCAAGGCTGCCAGAGTAAAGCAATATTATACTTTGATGCAATTGTGTATAAAGAAATTTAAGAATAGCATCTCAAATGTTAAGTCCAGTAATAGGGATGAAAACAAGTGGTTTAATCATCAGTCTGTAGGCACTTGCATAAGGAACGCAGGCTTTTAGCAAGATATGATATGGGGAAGGAGGACGCTAATAAAACCGGATAAGAATGGAAGCAATACCAGCTGGCCCAAGATACAGATTCCAGCAGAATGGGAGTACAGTTTTGAGAATCTAAACAGCTCTGAATTTATGTCTTAAAGTGGCATTCTGTATTTGACATTTCCCTGTCCGTTTAGGTACTCAGTGAATTTCTAGTGCCTGATCTAGGAGAACAGAAGCATGTGAGGAAAATGGTTTTTGAAAGGATGTGGGAAGATAAAGGTGCTAAATGGAGAAAGCACTAGAGCAGAGCTTTCCAAACTTTTCATGTTGGTGACACACCTTTTAGACATGCATCATTTCGCGACACAGTAATAACAGGACTCCCCGCCCCTGGCCCATGCGATTGGCTCCCACCTGCAAACCCCGCCCCCTGGTTCCCCCCCATTCATCACTTCCAGGTTGTCTGGTGACACACCGAGACACTGCCGGCGACACAGTGTGTTGCGACTCACAGTTTGGAAAGCTATGCACTAGAGGTTGTATTCTGTTGATCTAACGCAAAGCTTTCCAAACTTTTCATGTTGGTGACACACTTTATAGACATGCATCATTTCGCGACACACTCTTACAGCAGGGCATCATTTCGTGACACACTCTTACAGCAGGGCACAAGGCAGGCACTAGGACCTGCGTGGAATCACAGCTGGTTTGGAGGCAACAAGGCACAAGGCAGGCACTAGGACCTGCGTGGAAGCCAGGAGGCAGCAGCAGCCGCGACACACCCAGACACTGCAGCCGACACACTAATGTGTCCCGACACACAGTTTGGAAAGCTCTGATCTAACACTTACTAGATGCTGGTGTGACGCCTAGCCTAGCATAACCAATGCAAGCAACATGAAGCAAAATTAAATTGTAATGAATTAAGAATGTGTGTGCACATTCATTGCACAATGAATTATATGAACCAAAGTTTTTGATTTGGTATTTCCACAATAAAAATGTGGTGAAATTTTATACTAACAGAAGGGCCCCCTTGGGTGCATTTTGGAGTTTTTTATGAGGATGTTTATGGCACAATAATTTGGGGGGGGGCTCTGTTTTTAAAATACTTTTTATGGAAGGAGATTGAAAATAATATCCAGAATGTTTACATTGTTTCATTGTTGCATTTTTATAATTCTTTATTGATTCATCGCCCATGGCCTGGCACTTGCAATGAGCTCTTCTTTCATCCCACAGCAGGCTTAACGTGCTGTTTTTAGTGGGCAAGGGCCATAGTGGCTAGAGTGATGAAAAAAGTGGGCAGGGCCATGCCTTCTGCCTGGGTTGACTTTGGTGGTTCTTTTTGATTTCTTTTAAGGGAGGAAGGAAGTTTGCTTTGCTTTGAACAGTCTATATCTTTTAAGTGTGGCAGTACCTTGCCAAACTTGGCTGATCTCCAAAGAGCTAAATATCAGACCACCTTAGTGCTTGGATAGGAGACCATCAAGAAATCTGAGGACTGTAAACTAAACTGCAGAATCCCCAAAACATCTCAGAAGGCAATGGCCAACCACTTCCATATTGTTGCCAAGACGTGCCCATGAAGGTACCCCACTTTAGGGATCACACTATGTTTTCATATGATTTACACTGCAATACTGATTTCTACAACTGAAATTTGGCAGCACAGTTGAATGGGGATCAGTGGGCCACAAAATGGATGGGGATAAGGTTCTGGTTGTCAATGCCCCCTTATTCTCATGTGGCTTTTTCTGGAGTCTTTTCGGAGCTCTCGCACAGCACCTTATTGCATTTAGCTTTCCATCCCCAAGTGGCTTTCCAGTTGATTTATGTAAAAACACCCACTGTATGGCAGAGGGTGAGGGTGCTTGAAGGCCAGTGTTAAAATATGAAACCTGATCTCCCCTTAAGTGAGTACACCAGTATCCAGGTTAATAAGGCTCTAGGAATAAATCTTTTCTACTTCCTTATACAAATAATTATGCCGCTAGCCTTCTCCCTCCTGAATATAGATTAGGTTGGCTATTTGCACTTGAACTTTCTCCATTGTATCTATGGGATTGATAGGACAAACATGAATTCATTAAGCAGAAAGAAAATTCTGTTGCTGAATAAATTGAATAGGTGCTTCAGAGATTAAAGTAGCAGCAAACCTTTGATTCATTTCGCAGTAATGTGTGAATTGCTTTGAGGAAGAGAGAATGACTGAGATCAAAATAATTCACACTATATCTCTAAAAAGGAAAGGGCAGAATCCAGAGAATATGAATGCTAGCTTTGTTTTTCCTCAGAAAACAACCCTAACCCTACCCTCTCTGAGGAGTGGTTTGAAACAAGGTGTTTACATTTGATGTGGCATGTTAAGAAATATAGATTTGGGGTGTGCATATGTGCATGCTTGTATGTTTAAGCTTACTGGGTGGATGTTAGCCTATGGCTTCAGTCCAAATATAGTCTTAGGATTCCAAGTCATGTTTGTTCTAAGTTCCTCCTCCTTTCTTTAGCCCTTTTAAGCAAATTTCATTCTGCACAAAAGGATGATAAAATCCTTCATATTTGAAATGTTAAAGGTCACACCTGCTATCAAACTGTTTTGCTTCCAAATGCATTCTTTAAAAAAACTGCATCAAAATGAGTCCATGCACTGTAATCAATCCATTGCAGCTGTTTATGACAATTTCATTATGCTGCTGGTTAGAAGTGAAATTAAGAAATCTTAATTTCAACAAAAAATTAGTTATGCTCTAAAATATAAACATGCATAGCAAATTTTCCCTTTCAATTAACATTGATCATCTCCTGTTTTGAAAGTGTTATTCTCAGTTCTATTTATTTATTTATCTCGTCATTTATTTATTATTTATTTATTATTTCAATTTATTCCCCGCCCATCTCCCCTGCAAGGGACTCTGGGCAGGTTACAACAATTGAAAGTTTAAAAACTATACAAATAACAATATCTAAAAATACATCCAATAATAATAATAAAATACATGAAATCCAAGATGGATTGGGGACCGTAGGATAGATCGTATTACTACGGGGCCAGCCAACCCCAGGAGGCACTACTGCCTCTGTTGTCCCAGGCCCGGCGGCAGAGCCAGGTCTTAAGGGCCTTCCGAAAGGCCAGGAGTGAAGGGGCCAGTCTCACCTCCAGGGGCAAGATATTCCATAAGGCGGGCGCTATCGCAGAGAAGGCAAGTCTCCTGGACCCCGCTAGATGGAATTCTCTTGTTGAGGGGGTCCGAAGCATGCCCTCTCTGCATGCACGGGTGGGGCGGGCCGACGTTATCGGGACGAGACGGTCCCTCAGGTACCCTGGTCCTATGCCATATAGGGCTTTAATCACCAACACCTTGAATTGGACCCGGAAGCAAACTGGTAGCCAATGCAGCTCGCGTAGCAGAGGTGTTACATGTGCCGATCTCATGGCACCCATAACTGCTCGCGCCGCGGCATTCTGCACCAGCTGAAGCTTCCGGATACTCTTCAGGGGTAGCCCCATGTAGAGCGCATTACAGTAATCTATACGGGAGATGACAAGGGCGTGAGTGACTGTTCGGAGGGCCTCCCAATCCAGGAAAGAGCTATTTATTTATATTTATATGGCCGAAATAAATATTAAATAAAATAAATATAAAATAAATATCTTTATTTTTTAAAAAAAACATTTAACATATTTTAATATTTATTTTAAAATATTAAATATATTTTATTTATTTAAAAATATTTTTAAAATATTAAATTTGCAAGGAAACCTCCAAATTTCAGAGACACTAATCTCTAGACAGTTTCAAGGGAAACACCCCTCTCTCCTCATGAGAGAATAGCAATTCTTCATAGTTTGTCATTATGTCATCCAAAAATGCAGTCCAAGAAATGCTGTGGGTCCATTGCAAAACAAATCCAGTGAAGTGCCTAACTGAAATAATGGTGGACCATGATTCCACTGTACCTTGCTTTGAATGTAATAAGATACAGTAAGTTCAAACCCTCTAGTTCAAGGTAATCATTACCTCCTAGTACATACGTGGTGATAAGTTGAATTTAGAGGAAATTGAAATTGTCCTGTGTGGAGGGGAAAAGTCACTTGTTCTTGTATTAGCTTGCATACATCATGTTAAATGTGATATGCAAATATAGCATAGGTGGTCATGGCCATGCTAATTAGTCTCAACTATCCTTAGTTGATGCAAACCAGTTTCAAATAATGGTTTCTCAAGCATTATTGTTTTAACAAATGATATTGTCAGGGGTCAGCCCAAGAACCACAGTGAGGCAGTGTATTCCAAATCTCCAGTTCTTTATTGCTCCAACCATACAGACAGAATCTTGCCAGACTAAAGCTATCCTAACTAACCTAAGGGGAAATATCCTAGGAGAGTCTAGGGCAGGGCTACTCTGACTCTCTTTGACTCCCTGCCAAGACTCTCTAAACTGCGAGACCGCTTATCTCCTTGGAATGCACTCTCTCCTTCCCGAGAACCAGCGGCAGATATGAAACATTTGCTATAGTTTATATTTTGGATGTAATTTGAAATCGGAAGAAAAATGTTTGATCTCTTAACACTTCAAAAGGAGGTAGGTCAATATAACACAAATAATTGTTTACAACTTTGTTCCAACTAGTACAGTGGACTAGTTACAATATTTCTAAATTCGAAATAAAGAATATTGAGATTATTTTTTTCTTGAAATAATTAGGAGTGCAGAGAAGTGGTGTTAAAAGCCAGCCATTTCTTAAAATAAAGATTGTTTTCTTCCTGAAGTCATGACTTAATTTACTATCTTGGTCATTGGTTATATTTGTTGTGTGCATTTATTTGATATTTTCAAAGGGTTTGCAGCTTTTCCTAAGAGGCTCTTTTTTAGTGATCTGATCAGAGTTTGGAAAGCAAGACCATTTTTTTCCTAAATAAGAGCAGTTCTCCCCTTTTATTTGGAGCAAATTGGTCATGATGCTTGCTCAGATCTTCTACCAAAAAAAAAAGTGTGTGCTTAAGCACTTAGTCAAATGTGCCTGTGTGTGTGCAGAATATGTTAATAAATAGGGAGAAAGGAAGGCACAGCAATTAAGAGTATTTCATGGCATAATTAAGAGTTAGATAGATGTGCCTCGCAGAGCAACTGATCAAGAATTCTGTGCAATTTTCTTCCCTCAGAAAAGAAGGGAAAATGTGCATGTTCTGGCTGGGGGTGATGGGAGTTGTCCCAAACATTTGAAGGTTGGGAAATGCTGATCTAAATAAGTAGACAGGAAGGGAAAACTTGAGTGCTGGTAGAACTTCTCTCTCTAAAATAAGTTTGTGTTTAATTTTCAGGCCAGCCAGAACAGTAACATTGCCAAAAAGGTAAGATCCCATTTCCAGTTAATGTATTTCTTTTGGATTTTTTTCATGCACTTTTAGCATTAAAAATTATTGGCGATGTCATCTGAATGGAGGGGATAAAGAAAGAAGGTTTCCTTATATTTAGAACAGGTGGCCCCAGTGAATGGGCTGTAAGCTTTCTTTGTGCAGCCAGGCCCCTGGAAATCCAGGGGCAGCTGGGATAGTCCTGTTGCCGCCAGGCAGCTGGTGTGCATTGGAGCCAATTCCCATGTTAGGTTTCATCTATGAGACCCTCAGAAGCATCCGCTTCCTACTTGAGTTGACATCCTGCCCCTCCCTTTATTTTTCCACAAGGGTAGCAATTCCTTATGATCCTGATAACAGGAAGTAGCTAGAAATTACGTTTCGAGGAATGGGAATTGTGAAACTGTGTGTGTGTGTTTCTGTTCATCCTTAGTTCTGCTATAAAAGGGGAAGTCTATTCCTCAGTTTTACGGAGTTAAAAACCAAAAAAAGCCAGTAAAGCAGAGCTTTCCAAACTCTGTGTCGGGACACGTTAGTGTGTCGGCTGCAGTGTCTGGGTGTGTCGCGGCTGCTGCTGCCTCCAAACCTGCTGTGATTCCGCGCAGGTCCTAGTGCCTGCCTTGTGCCTTGCTGCCTCCGAGCCCCGCCAGGATTCCGCGCAGGTCCTAGTGCCTGCCTTGTGCCTTGCTGCCTCCAAACCTGCTGTGATTCTGCGCAGGTCCTAGTGCCTGCCTTGTGCCTGGCTGCCTCCAAACCTGCTGTGATTCCGCGCAGGTCCTAGTGCCTGCGTGGTGCCCTGCTGTAAGAGTGTGTCGCGAAATGATGCCCTGCTGTAAGAGTGCGTCGCAAAATGATGCATGTCTAAAAAGTGTGTCACCAACATGAAAAGTTTGGAAAGCTCTGCAGTAAAGGTTGCAGTATTACAACACTGAGGACATTCTGTAAAATGAACGATGTAGGAAAATAATAATAATAACAACAACAACAACAACAACAACAACAACATTATTGTCATCCCACTATACACTATACACCAAGTGCACAATAGAATGAAATTTCGTTGCAGTTGGCTCACAATTTCAATCAAACACTAAAATAGTACTAATAAAAAAATATCCATAGTTACTATAAAATACACATTCTTTACACATCCAACATTTCACCTAAAATAACTTATTTAAGCATTCAAGAATCCAATAGCCTGGGGGACAAAGCTGTTTCCCAATCTGGCTGTTCTACATCGGATACAGCGGAACCTCTTCCCAGAGGGTAACAAAGAAAACAAACCATGATGAGGATGGGAGGCGTCACTGATGATCTTTCGAGCTCTGGACAAACAGCGTGCATTATGTCTATGAAGGTTCTCAGTCATCCAGGTGGAATTGTCTGTAGCTTGAATCATGTCAACTGGATTTCTATTTTCTTAGTGGAAACGTTTCACTCCTTATCCAAGGAGCTTCTTCAGTCTGAGTAAAGTTAGTAAGGGAATCCTTAAATATGTTTCTAGGCTGGCTGTGTGACCTTGCACCTGGGGCTAGGTCATGGTTATTTTTGAGATGTTTGTTTCTAAGTCCCTTTATCATCTAAAGGAGGATCGTTAAGATTACCCTGCTGCTGTTGAGCTTGCGAAATGGTCTTAATCTTCCTAGGCACAGAAGACAAAGCAGGAAGGAAGATAGGGGAAAGGTTATGCCTGAGGCCCCCACCTCTATTCAAGGAAGGATTTTCCAAGTTGGCATGAATGGATTCCTTGACCCCTCTCTCAAACCACCTATCTTCTCTGTCTAAACAGAGAAGATAGGTGGTTTTAGACAGAGAAGATAGGTGGTTTGAGAGAGGGGTCAAGGAATCCATTCATGCCAACTTGGAAAATCCTTCCTTGAATAGAGGTGGGGGCCTCAGGTATAACCTTTCCCCTATCTTCCTTCCTGCTTTGTCTTCTGTGCCTAGGAAGATTAAGACCATTTCGCAAGCTCAACAGCAGCAGGGTAATCTTAACGATCCTCCTTTAGATGATAAAGGGACTTAGAAACAAACATCTCAAAAATAACCATGACCTAGCCCCAGGTGCAAGGTCACACAGCCAGCCTAGAAACATATTTAAGGATTCCCTTACTAACTTTACTCAGACTGAAGAAGCTCCTTGGATAAGGAGTGAAACGTTTCCACTAAGAAAATAGAAATCCAGTTGACATGATTCAAGCTAAAAACAGCGTGCATGTGCTAAATCTTGGATGAGAGGCAGAGATATCCCAATTATCTTTTCTGCTGCCCTTACGACACTCTGCACAGACTTTCTATCTGAGGCACTACAGCCTCCAAACCAGATGGAAATACAATTAGTAAGTACACTCTCTATAGTGCCTCTATAGAAAGTAAGGAGAATGGAAGATGGGAGATGTACTTTCTTCATCCTTTATTCATATTCATATTCATGAATATGAATATATATATATACACACAAACACACATGCTAATTCTGATACTTGAGTGTCCAGTATATAACAAAAAGATGAGGTAATGTATTACATTAGAGCAGAGCTTTCCAAACTGTGTGTCGCGACACAAAAGTGTGTCGCCACACACAGCGTGGTGTGTCGCCACACCACCCGGAAGCGGCGGCGCGTGTGTGCACGGTGGCAGCCGCTGCTGCTGCCGTGCGCGTGCGCACTGCCGCACGCCCCCCGCCGTGCGCGCCCTCCTGTGTCGCTGCCGCGCGTGCGCACCCCCACCCCGCCGCCACCACCGCACCGCCGCTGGCGTGTTGCCAGCGGCGGCACTTTGGAAAGCCCTGCATTAGAGGATGCCTCTTGCATTCTTCTCAATTAGTCTTTCAATAGGCCATGGCAAAAGTGCTTATGAATACATTCAGTGTACTGAGTATGACACAGATCTGTCAACCACATAAGAAAAGATGTCAAAAAGAAGCAGCCCAGTTCTCCTGACCCCAAAGTTAAAGCAACCTTAATTATTACAGAAGTTGGTGATCTTTTGAAATGGCCTTCAAAAGATCATTTTCCAGACTGGCATCCATCAAGTCGTCTTTGCCCTGCACAGGCAATTTTTCTGAAATGGGTTCCTTGATTCTAACATGAAGTCAACATTGACAACTCATTTTCTAAGGCAGAGCTTTCCAAACTGTGTGTCGTGACACATTTCTGTGTCGCGGCAAGGGCCCAGGTGTGTTGCGGGGGAACCCGGAAGAGGAGGCCATGCACCACGTGCAGCCCCGCCCATCCCTTGCCGCGCTGACAGGTCCTTGCTCTGAAGCCAGCTCTTCAGCTCTCGCCGCAGAAGCCAGGTTTAGTGCAGGGACGCAAATAGGCTGCCGCGCGGGGTGGGGGGGGGTGCAGGCACTGTGAAGCACGGCGGCCGGAGACATAGCTTTAAGTGCCAGCGGCCTGGCAGCCAAGAAAGGGACGGGGAGGCAGCTCCGCTGCCCGCCTTGCATGGCCCCCGCGCCATCCGCGTCTGCGGCTCCCCCTCCCCCTTGGTGGAGGCCCCATCCAGGCAGAGGCAGGACTGGGCGAGCGGACAGGCGGCGTTCTCGCCGCTTCCACCCATCGCCTACGAGAAGAAGGTGGCGGCGGTCTGATGCGCGACCCGCGGCTCCGGCCCAACGAGAGGGCTCGGGGCGGAAGGAGAGGAGCCGCCAGCGGGGAGCGCGGCAAGAGGAGCGCCTCACCGGCTTCCAGCGCGCTTCATCGAAGAAAGTAAGATGCCGCGCGGGCAGCTGAGAGGCGGGCGGGCAGGCAGGGGGTCGCCTGCAGCGGACTCATCTGACCATCCTTCCCGGAGCTGCTGGGGCCGGATGGAGCGGTGGGGGACTCGGCATCACTCCTTCCAGCGGGCACTCCAAGCCCAGCTGTTCAGGCATCGATCAAGGATCGATCAGGCCCGGGGGCAGGGCTGGCCGATTGGAGACGGGTCCCTGTTGCCTGAGACCTCCTCACGCATCCTCCCCCCTCCCCCCACAATATGGCAGCAATAACAGGCAGGGCCAGAAAGAGAAGGAAAGCCCCAAGAAAGAGCGGGGATCCTGCACTTTCCACTCTCCAGAAGAGCTTTCTGCACTTAGATCCATTTCTGCCAGAGCCTTCGCGGCAGGTGGTGGTCGCTGTGGTTGTTATTGCTGCCATATTGTGGGGGGAGGGGGGGAGGATGCGGGAGGATGTCTCAGGCAACAGGGACCGTCTTCCCTCTTCCCCCCGAGCCCCTCGGCCAGCCCTGCCCCCGGGCCTGATCGATCCTTGATCGATGGCTGAACAGCTGGGCTTGGAGCGCCCGCTGGAAGGAGCGATGCCGAGTCCCCCACCGCTCCATCCGGCCCCAGCAGCTCCGGGAAGGATGGTCAGATGAGTCCGCTGCAGGCGACCCCCTGCCTGCCCACCCGCCTGCCTCTCAGCCGCCCGCCCGCCAGCGCGGCGTCTTACCTTCTCCGACGAAGTGCGGTGGAAGCCGGGCAGGCGCCGGCGAGGCACTCCTCGTGCCGCGATCCCGCCGGCGGCTCCTTCTGCTTCTGCCCTGTCCCCGCCACCCGCGCTGGGTCGCTCCGGGAGCCCTTTCGTTGGGCCGTAGCTGCCGGCAGGCTCCCTCGGCTCGGCCCCCGCTCTGCTCTTGCGAGCCGCGCGTCAGACCGCCGCCATCTTCCGCTTGTAGGTGATGGGAGGAAGCGGCGAGCCAGGCCAGGCCACGGAGGCGGAGAGCGCCGCCTGTCTGCCCGCCCAGTCCCGCCTCTGCCTAGCTGGGGCCACCGCCAAGGGGAAAGGGGAGCCGCAGACGGTGTGGGGGCCATGTGAGGCGGGCAGCGGAGCCGCCTCCCCGTCCCTTTCTCAGCTTTCAGGCCGATGGCACTTCTCGGGAAGGAAAAGCCATGTCTCTGGCCACCGCACTTCGTGGTCCCTGCACCCCCACCCACCCCAGCGCGGCAGCCTAGTCGCGTCCCTGCACCCTCCCCCCCAATTGCAGCCCTAACGGGCTGCTAACTTACCTGGTTTCTGCGGCAAGAGCTGAAGAGCTGGGTTCAGAGAAGGGACCTGTCGGCGCAGCAAGGGATGGGCAGGGCTGCACGTGGTGCATGGCCTCCTCTTCCGGGTTCCCCTGCGACACACCTGGACCCTTGCTGCGACACAGAAATGTGTCGTGACACACAGTTTGGAAAGCTCTGATCTACAATTACATACAATACAATACATACAATACAAGACTGGGGGGCCGGGGGGCGGGATTTGGAGCCGGCAGCCAATCACGTGGGGTGGGGTTTGGAGCCGGGAGCCAATCACATGGGCCGGGGGGCGGGGTTTGGAGCCGGCAGCCAATCACATGGGCCAGGGGCGGGGTTTGGAGCCAGCAGCCAATCACGTGGGCCGGGGGCGGGGTTTGGAGCCGGCAGCCAATCACGTGGGCCAGGGGCGGGGTTTGGAGCCAGCAGCCAATCACGTGGGCCGGGGGCGGGGTTTGGAGCCGGCAGCCAATCACGGGGGGCGGGGACTCCTCATTAGTGTGTCACGAAATTATGCATGGCTAAAAGGCGTGTCACCAACATGAAAAGTTTGGAAAGCCCTGTTTTAAGGTATTTGCATGATGCTGATGGGACCCATATAGCAGATGGAAGAGAGTTATAGTTGTTAATTAATGATGCCTCGTTGCTCCCACCTAAATATTATTCCCAATTTATTTATAAAAGCAATAAGGTGCCAGGAGAGTTGTTTATAATCACAAGACCATTCATGCTTATATCCATAGTGAGCAAGCCTTGCTGAATAGTTAGAATAGGTGACACCTTTCTTATCCCATTGCTGAATTCAAGGGTTCCCTGCAAAGGAGGATGCCTTCATAGTCTGTGAAAGTTTACTTCTGTTGAACATTTGTCAGAACAGAAATACCCACTTCAAAAGAAAATGCCGCTGAGTCACTACTATATTGATTGAAGATTTTAGCTGTTGGTTTTAACTGGTTTTATTATTTACAATTTTTTGCTGCCCAAAGTTTGCTTCCTTGCGAAGTTGAATTTTCCATTTCTCCCGTAAAATAGCTGTCACTAATACTAGTTTCAGCATTTCATTAGATGAAATTCTAATCCAAGCATTTTTTTAGATGAAAGTCAGGCACCAGCATATTATTGGAAGCAATTCTTGACATAGGCTCACCATGGTTAAAACATTTTGGACTTCTTAGACAAAAGCTATAGGTGAGAAGTAATCTTAAAAGTTACTGTACAGAAAGGTTAAACTTTCTACTGCCTAAGTCCTCCAACAGTTGGGAAACAGATTTTGATAAGCAGCTCAAATTTTCTTGGGTTCAGTTCAGATGCACTCTTGATTCTTCTTCCTTTAGTACAGCAGATAAATAAATAAGGTAAAGGTTCCCCCCGCACATTTGTGCAGTCGTGTCCGACTCTGGGGGGCGGTGCTCATCTCCGTTTGTTAACCGAAGAGTCAGCGTTGTCCGAAGACGCTTCCACGGTCATGTGGCTGGCATGACGCGCGCGGAACGCTGTTACCTTCCCACCAAAGTGGTACTTATTCATCTACTTGCATTTGCATGCTTTCAAATTGCTAGGTTGGCAAGAGCTGGGGCTAGTGCGGGTGCTCACTCCGTCACGCGGGACTAGGGATTCGAACCTCCGAACTTGCGATATTCCGATTGACAAGCCTGGCGTCTTACCCGCTGAGCCACCACGCCCCTTTTAGATAAAAAAATAGATCTCCTTTTTTGTAACAAAGAGCTTAACAATCTAGCCTAGACCTTTTCAGGCTTTTTTCTCTCTTAAAGTGTCGGCCAGATTGGGGTGGTTTATAAATGTTGCAAACAAACAAACAAACAAACTGTGTCCCTTCACCTTTCCCTTGATTTCATATCCCAAGAGAAGCAGGAAATAGTCCCCCAATGCAATGTACCATGAAGCCCAAGAATGATCAGAGATGGTCCTTCTTCAGGGGCTCTTCTTTTCTTCCAAATCCAAAGCAAGAAAGGATTTTTATACTCAGTTTTCTGGATAAAACTAAGTGGATAAAATCCTTTTTACCTCTCCAATTTCCAATATAGATACTTACAAACTTTTGAAATACCAAATACATTATCAGTTAAGCTACTGAGCTCAAATCTTCAATTTGCTGCTGTAGTGACTGAAAGCTGGACATAACAAAACTAATAGAGAAGGGTGGAATACTGTTTCATTTTAGAATGGATCCATAGTGTTTCTTTTCACTGAGCCTTAAATTAACATTGTGTGCCTTAATTCCATGAACTTCTTTGCAACTTTTGCAGAATTGATGAAGAAGTCTTGCTTTAATGTTGCATAGTGTTTAAGGAATTGAATTTGGAAACATTCTGACCAGACCAAATATATGAACTAGTTGTAAAAGCTGAAAAATTAGTAGTGTGCCTGTAGTCTAATAGAGTGCTTGTATTTGAAATGGCATTGTTTTTCTAAATGTAGGTGCCAAAGTGATTCAGATTAAATATATAGCAATTACCATTAATATCCTGCAAGCCAAACAAATAGAAAATCGATTGCAGTAGAAAAGAGAGGGAGAAAAAAATTAAGCTGTACTTCTTCATTATACATGAAGGACAAATCTGTATCAACATTCTTGCATGAAGAAATGCTGAAGAAGAAATGGGTGGGAGATCAGATTTATATTTATTGGAAAGTAGTATTGGAAATTCAGTCCTCTTTAAATGAAGATAGATGATGGTGATATTCTTAAAAACCATCTTATTCATTAAAATAATGAATATAAATTAACCCTATCTCCTGATTTCTTTTTCTCTACTGGGACCTTTCTCCTGTTCACGTTTGTTTTCCATTTCATTCTAGCTATGCAGCTCTGATAGCAGACTGGCCTGTAGTGGTTCTAGGCATGTGCACTGTGTTAATTGTGGTGTGTGCATTGGTTGGAATTCTAGTCCCAGATCTTCCAGACTTCTCTGATCCTTTATTGGTGAGTAATATCTTGTGCTGTCAAAGCATTGTGTTGGCACATCCTACCCCCCCCCCCCAGAAATAATGATAAACAGAGAGCTGTAGTAAATTATGGGTGAACATATTGTATTGCTTTCAAATGCAGATGTGCCCAAATCCAAACCCCATACCCGAATATTTATAAAGTGCTTGAAGTCAGATGTCTTCAGCTATGTGGAGGCAGCTGCTGAATCTTTTCTTAAAGAGCAAATCTTTGAGGAGTCCTCTTCTAGCAACACCTTTAAGTGTGATTTGAGCTTATTTACTATAGAAATATAGGCAACATCAGATATCTTAAATAATAACTCAATAAATAGAAGATTAATTTTGATAACAGTGGTGAGTGGTGAACAGGCCCACAGTACTTTGTTCTGCCTATGACACTGCCTGTCTGATTTAGCTCTTCGCCCAAACATCAATGGATGCTATCACAAGTGTTTACAAAGGAGGGGTTTTCCTTATTCAGCAGAGGCTTTCCTGTAGCTGGAACCCACCTAAAGCAAGGTCTTAGCACATGGGGTAGTCTTGACGCATATACGGTATGCATGATGGCTTCCCCCGCAGATCAGAAGGCTAAGACGTTCCAGTATGAGAAAAAGTTACACTCGATTATTTTCCTGTTTAAGAGTATTTAAGAATAGCAGGTGACATGCTAGCTCTGAGCCCGGCTGTGCACAATATGGAGAAAGAAAGAGGAAAGAGATTCTTCTCTCCTGTTATAATAGTCCAGCTTTATGTAATGAAACTGAATGATAGGAAATGCAGAGCAAATAAAAGTAAGAACTGTTTTATATGAGACATAAACTGCAGAATCAAGTGCAGCAAGATGTGATCACAGTCACCGATTAGTCATGATGGATACATGCAAACTTCAGAATCAGAGGCAGCCTTTTTTCTGAATAGCAGTTGCTGAACAACAGCAGAAGGAGGCTGTTGTTTTCAGGTCCTTTTAATGAGAATTTGGATGCCACTGTGGGAAGCAAGATGTAGAACTAAATAGGCATTTGGTATGATCCATCAGGGCTTTGTGTTGCCCAGATGCAGCACACCGGATGATTTCTGTCTAGAGAGCATTCCTGTGGTTTGTTTATGGTGATCCTGTTGGTCAGAAGTCCTCTGTGCACTGTCTTTGGGTGACTCAGCAAGCTAGAAACAAGTGACTCATTATTTGCAAGCCATGTTATTTGGAAGACATAGTTAGCCATGTATAGGTATGTTCTCCACTTACTAATAAGACAGCTTATCATATTTATCTGAAAACAGTTAATAAATAGCATAAATTGCTCTGTCCTGACATTGCTGTCTTAATGTTTTTCATTTGTGTTTGGTTATGTTCCTTCTCCCCATTTGGTGTCACTGGCTCTTGGGAATTGGGAAATGGTGATGCATAGTGAGATTGGGATGCTGGCTAAGTCAAGTAGTGGAAGCCTATGTTTCAACTCACGTCACCCTGTCCTCAGAATATGAAGCAATTTAAATGTTTGAGTGTAATCTGTGGGAAAGTACTTTTTAATAAGATTCTTAAGTTTTAATTTCTGTCTGCCTGTTAAGTCCAAGAATGGCATGCATTAAAAAAAGCTCCTAAATGTTCTGCTGCAGGGTTTTGAACCAAGAGGAACTGCTATTGGACAGAGACTGGTCACCTGGAATAACATGGTGAAAAACACAGGCTACAAAGCGACTTTAGCAAACTACCCATTTAAGTATGCAGATGAGCAGGCAAAGAGGTAAAGGCTTGCAATCAAGTTACCTGCTACTGGTGCTATGTGCCACTTATTGAAATACCCAGTCTTCCAAGTGTTTGAACACACAAATGTTTAACAAACCTTTTTTTTCCCTGCCTGCCACAAAATAAAAAGCATTTGCATTTTACATCTGGCTCTTTTATTTGCAAGTTAACAATAGGGTGATGCAGTGTTTCAAACGCAGAAGGGGTGCTTTGGAATGTGCAGGAGCAAAAATGCAGCATCTGTTGTGACTAAGTAAAACAGTTACACAGTGTTTCTCAACCTTAGTAAGTTTAAGACGTGTGGATTTCAACTCCCAGAATTAATTCAGCTCCCAGCTGCATGATCCTTGAAACCAGCAAGGTTAAGTTTCAGGGGATCCTGTGTTAGTTAATATTCAAATCTAAAGCATTGCACAGCCCTGGTAAACAATTAGGTGGCAAAAGTCTACCGACTTTGTGTGTCTTTTTGTCTGTAATATTACATGATTTGGGTGATTATGTGTTATTATATGATTTTTAAGCATGGCTGTAATTAGCATTGCCATTATTATTATTTTTAACTTCCCAGTTATCCTTTGCTCTGTTCTTTGCCATTTTGTAATGCTTCCACTTTCCTTATGTAATTGTCAACTTTTTCCATTGCAATTTTATAATGGTCCAGTGGCTACTTATTCTGTCTTATTGTAAGTTTGGATGCAACCTGCATTGGTGTTTTATCCTTTGATTTAGGATAACCTTCTCCAATGTGACAGCTCTACAGAACTCCTCGATAATCCTCTGCATTTTGTTTGGTTGCTTTGCTCTGATTTAGTACTTTTTAAATCTATGTTTATTGTTGGAATAAAAAGGACTACTTGAAATTAATCATCACTTTAAAAAATTGTTCTCAATAGTCATCGGGATGACAGATGGTCTGACGATCACTATGAAAGAGAGAAGAGGGAGGCTGGCTGGAATTTCCAGAAGGACAGCTTTTTCTGTGACATTCCAAGTGAGTTGATTTCAGCTGTAAAATAAAATTGGCTTTATATATGCAGGCATGACAAATTTGAGTGAATAAATCAGTGTTTCTCAACCTTGGCAACTTTTAAGATGTGTGGACCTCAACTCCTAGAATTCCCCAGCCAGCCGTGCTTTTATTTGCAGTTTTTCATTTCCTAGGAATTGGTATTTTCTGTCTGAGAAAAGGAATGCTGGCTAATATGGACTAAGCTAAATGCGTTTCTGTATTCAGATTAAGGGTAAAGGTTCCCCCCGCACACTTGTGCAGTCGTGTCCGACTCTAGGGGCTGGTGCTCATCTCCGTTTGTTAGCCGAAGAGCCAGGTCATGTGGCCGCATGACGTGCGCGGAACGCTGTTACCTACCCACCGAAGTATTCAGATTGCCACTGTACTAATGGCATTAGACAACCATCTGCTGGGGACACTTTAATTTGGATTCCTGCACCAAGCAGGGGATTGGCCTAAATGGTCTCTTCCAACCCTAAGATCCTTTGCCTTTCTTTTTTTTATCATAAGTGGGACAAAAATGATAGATTTCCACTTTCTTTTATAACATTTGGAGTATTGAAAGAAACAACATTGCTCTTTGTTGTTAGAAATAAACGGGGCTTATTCATTGTTTCTAAAAACCCTAATAAAAATGATTAAATTTTTTTTAAAAACCCGAGCTGCTATTGCATTTACAGTATATGCATTCATTCTCTTGTTAAAGTACAGAGAATGTTTTAGAAAGATACTTTCAGCTAGGGGGTCGTCATGATGCTCCCTCTCCATTTTAGCTTCACAATAATCCTACAAGCTACATTAGGCTAAGAAATGGTTACTACTCCAAGGTCCTGTGGCACACCCTTCTATCTTCTCTGCTGTATTGAGTTCCATTAATTCCAGAGTTCTGTGAGATCTTGGGCCAGTCGCTCTCTCTCGGCCCAACTTACCTCACAGGGTGGTTGTTGTGGGGAAAATAGGAGGAGGAGGGAATATTAGGTATGTTTGCCACCTTGAGTTATTTATAAAAAATAACAAAGGCGGGATAGAAAATAAATAAATAAATATCTGTGACCCTCACAATATATCAACCTCAATTTCAGGTGATCGTTACTCCCGAGTGGTATTTACATCAGCAAATGGAGATGACTTATGGAATTTACCTGCCATAAAGTCAATGTGCAGTGTGGATAATATGAGGGTAGGTAGAAGTATTAACTTTAATATAGTGGAATGTACATTTGAAATGTTGCTCTCTTGTCTTAATCATTGCTTAGCTGTTGACGTGCTACAGAGTAAGCTGTTGGCAAGCATGTAATGGTACTGCCTGATATTTCTTTGCCCACCCCTTTCAGTCCTAACAACACCATCTGTTTCTTTTTGGTTAGGTTCTTCATAGTTTGTTTTCAGCAGTGCTGATGTAGGAACAGGAATTAGTTCAGATTTTCAGAGCAGGACTTAACTCCTTTCCACCTTGTCATCTCTTCTCCCCAAACTCAGCCAGAAAGCATTTCTTTGCCTTTTAAAGGAGGTCATCAGCATAAACCACCCAGAGTCCCCTTCGGGGGAGATGGTGCGGTAATAGAAATTGAAAAATAAATAAAAATAAATAAAAAATAAACTGGTGTGATTCTCTTGCTGATTGGCTACATCTAAATGGGTGGTAATAGGGAACTCAAACATATGAATAGTAATTGATGTGCATACACACATACCCAGATATGCATCCATGCTCTGAGAAAGGAAAATTTTCTTTGCACACAGGGATGAAAAAAGACCCTCTGGTCTTGATTGAGTGGCTCTGAGCAGGAGAGTATGTTTTCCATCATCCAAATAGTTGCAGCTTTTTTTTTATTTATTCCCCTAAGAAACCAGAATGTAAAAAGTAACAGGCCGCTTCGGGAGCTTCATGAGTTCTTCTGCCACTGGTAGATGTTAACTTTGCCCACAGTTGAGACTGAAGTCTGGTTTTAACCAATGGACCTTAACTGATGCAGGGTCTGTGTGAAAGTGAAAGGCCAATGTTCACTTGTATGTATTTGGGATGATATGTGAGTTTGTCACTCCTTGGGACCACAGTGACTGGTATGCTTTGGCAAGTGTCAGAGCCCCTGTTTGCTAATCTCGGCAAGCAGTTTAGGCTATAGTGATGTTGGCAGAATTGGTGGGGAAGAGAAAAAATATGATTACGTATTATTGAATTCAGTATTGACAGTGCAAGAAGAGAAGCCAATTAAGATGTTGGGGTGTGTGTGATGAATATTTAATTTCATGAGTCTAGATGCAGGAATCAGTGGCTACAAAATTGATTTAATGATTCTCTTAGATCAAAGACTTATAATTTTTATTTGTCATAGATTTTGCATAATCCAGCCATGAGTTTACAGATTGGTTGGCTATGTTCAGTCAAGTCTTTTTTTCACAATCATTGGTAACAGTATAAGTTAATTAAAATGTTATTTAAATGTTCTCAGCTCCTTCTTACCATTCTACTTTTGAAATACGACATATACACAGACAGTCACTTTGGAGATATTTAAAAATATTGGTTGTTATTGTGATTTTTAATAAAGGTTCCAGAAGGATCTCAACTGGATAACTCTACAATAAACTAAATGTTTTTATGCCAGGTGACATTAAGGTGATTTATCTCTGTGTAAAGTAGCAGTATTACCCAGATATGAAAATACATGGCTTCCTTTTAGAAAAATGTATGGTTCTAAAAGGCTCACTTAATTTTGTTTATTATCTTTTCTGTATTGTTTAAATCATATTGAAGTATTATGGTGTCTTTGACTGGGTGTTGTGTTTAGAAAACTGCTCTGCTGCACTGCAAACCTCTGATTTTTTAACTGGTGCCATTTGTACAATAATGAGAAATGTATGTCTTTGTTAGTCTTTAGTCTTTATTAGAAGACTGTCTTCTTGGCTGCTGTCCATATCTCCTTCCACTGCATACTCTTACAGAGGTTTGAGTTCTTTTGTACTGAAGTCACTGCTGTCTATTCCAGTCAAAGCAAGTTGAACTGCTGTAATGGTTTGATAGTTTCAACTTTAAGTCTACTTTAAGAGTTTGGCTCTTTCCTCCATTATGTGTTTTAAAGGGAATTTTGATTATGTATTCCCAGCATGACCGTAAGAGAGAAAAAACGATAAATTGCATTGCCAGCTGTGTAACATTTAAGCACAAATTGTCTTGGGCATGCTGTATCAACTTGAGCCATCTGGTTTTCTTGTATTTAGGCTTAGAGCCTGTAACTGATTCACATATGGCACCCACATAGGCTTAATGGTAGTGCCATATACAGCATAGCTAAGGAATTGCATATTACCTAATACATAGCTTTCCAGAGTGTGTGTCGCAACACACTACTGTGTCGCCTGCGGTAAATGGTTGATTATATATCACATATATAATCTCTTACCATTAGTTAAACCTTAGTAACTTTATTTCTATCAAAACAAACCATTTAATCATTAAAGCCCAAAATCAAAGCTTCATTTTTTTCTGACACAAGCAAGTAGTCTAAAAGCAGTTGCCAAATAGAAACAAATCCAGAGACAGTATTTTCTCTTATCAATGCTGTTAACCATTTGGGCCAGCTCCATCCGTTTAATAATCCAACCTCCACTGTAGGTATTTGTGGAATGAATCTTCTCTTCCGATATACCTACAGGAAAACATTGAGAGGATTTTAAGGGATGTGGGTGCATAATTCACATGCGAGAGGAATATGTGCTTTAGATATACCCTCAAAGCCCTCTGCGGTACACAAGTTTTCCTTGCTAAGCAAATCCATGTGGTACGGATAAGAAATCTGAAAAACATTTCCAAATAATATAAGTGCTGCTGTGTTTTCTTTAGATGTTCCCAGACAAGTGGAAAACATCCTGCTGATACTTCTAGCTTAGCTTGCGAAAATGCTTTTTGATCAAGCAATAAAATAGACCCTGGCCCTTTGAAAGGGCTGGCCATCTTTCCCAAAGACTGTTTTTAGAAGGCATTTGATAAGTTGCAGGCTAAGTCTGGTCTTCCAAGTATGAGCAGCTAATCCATCTTTATCTTCAGTGAAGGTGACTTTAGCAGCAAAGATGGACAGCCTCTAATGTACTGAAGAATAGCAAAATAAAGCATCATTTCAACCTGAACTTGAATAATTGAAGCACATAATCATATTTTCCTCTCATTTTGTCTGGGTGACCCTACAGGGCTTACATGCTGCATTTTCTTTGATAAATCTGACCTGTGCCATGAAAACTAAAGAGATGGTATTCTAGTATTTTGTTTTTATTAGGTTGCTCAATTTGTCCTCTAAGTTTGATTGAATGGTATTTTTATCTGGAAACAATCAAAAGTGACTTATCCTGTTCTTCTTGGAATGCGAAGTCATTTCTTGTTCTAAATTTGTTTAACGATATTAAGGTCATATTAAATCTGTTATAATGTCCAGGCAGAGTTCTGAATCCTGTTTATGTATGTACGCACATGCTATAAAAGGATTGCACCTAAGACATCAGTTTTGCAGTGAACTTGTTGAAATACACCTGGCTTAGAAATGCTTAAGCAGATGTATAACTCAATCAGTACAACTAAAACTGCTAGTAGTTTTTGTGAAGTATTGGCTTTTCATTGTGTATTCCAATCAAGAAGGGAAATTTGGCCAATAAATGCAGAAGCCCATTAAAATATATTAATGTCAGCCTAATTAATGGAATGCTGCAGCCTTCTAAATGAAGCTGTTTGTGAGATTTATATAGGAATATTCCTCTCCTTCTCATGTCTATTCACGTCATATTTCTTTCTCCCATTGTTGTGCACATTTCAGTGCTCATGAGTTGGTCACAGCAAGGTCCTATGGTGTCTGCCTTAGTAAAGGACAAGTGGGAAATGGTGCATAAGTCTATTTCTTGCCGTGTTTGAAGATCTCTAGTTCAGTAGAGAAGTCCCATTTGACCATGTTGACACTGACAAATGGAGGAGTTGGCACAGGAACTTCTCTAGTGCTCCTCCCTGCAAGGACGGGAAAAGAAAATGGTATGAAAGCCCATTTCAGAGGCTGAGAGAGGTTTCCTTGCGTTTTCACTATAATTTGGGCAAATTTGTCAGAATTGTCTTCTGGAGTTTGATAACTACACGTTTCACATAAGCTATGAGCCCGGCTTCCAGGCAGCCTGGAAGCATTGTAGCCTGTTCTTGATTTTTGTATAGTAGAAACTGTGATCAGTTTTGTCTGCTAAAGTTCAAAATCTGATTTTTCTTCTTAAGATAAAATGAAGCTGCTGCTTTTGAGGATTGGGTTGACCCCCAAATGAAGCTTGCACTTGGATAAGCATAATTAGTTGGTGTGCTTTTTTTTTTCCACTTTGATTCAGCATTGCAGGAAAAAATACTGTTCCTTTTCAGTGTTTTTGCCTTCTGATTTCAAGAAGTGATCTAAACCTAGCTAAGTGTATTGACTTTTTCTTAGTACAGGTAGTCTTCACTTAATGATGGTAATTGAGCCCTGAATTTCCATCGCTAAGCAATGTGGTTGTAAAGCAAGATGGCATTGCTTAGCGACAGCAATCCTGGCAACTCCCCTTGCCATTGTTAAGTGAATTTTACTGGTCGTTAGCCTGAGCAACCACCCCAATCCAAGCCATTCCGGGCTTCGTCCCTCCCAGCCCCGAACACTACCTTCAACTCCCCCCACCCACCCATCTCCCCACCCCCTTCTCTGCCCTTTGGGGAGCCCTGCACCCTGCTTGCGGGGCGGCAAGCAGACCCAGAACCACGCGGTTCTGGGGCTGCAGCTAGCTCCAGCCTCCCTAGCCCACTTGCGCAAATATCCAGCCAAGCCCAGCCACCATAGCAAGCTCCAGCCGCTCCAGCTCTGAGAAGATGGCGTAAGCTGAGAAGATAACGTAAGCTTCGGAAGACAGCGTTCAGAAGGAAGCCCCGTGGAGAGGAAACGTTCGCCAGAGAAGCTGGGCCCGGCAGTGAGGCACTTCTGCTTTTCCCGTGGCGGCTGAGTGAAAACGTCCCAAGGCGGGTCCGGGGAACTGAGAGAGGAGGCAGCTGGATGATCTCATGCGGGCTGGGGAGGCTGGAGCTTGCTATGGTGACTGGATCTTCGCGCGGGTCAAGCAGGGCGCAGGGCTTCCCAAAGGGCAGAGATGGGGGGGGAAATCGGTGGGGGGGAGTTGAAGCACCCTCGCAGTCGTGTGGGTGGGCTGCCAAGCGCCCGAATTTGGGTTCCCTCTGCGAAACGGTGTCATCTAATGGGACTCAGGAGGTATGCCTTCTGACATCCCTTTGGAATAGCATATCTCCTTTTTGGATGGCCCTGACCCCCTTTGGCCTCTGTAAGGCTTTCCAAATTTGTTTTTCCCCTGGAAACTGGACCGGGACATTGGGTGAGCCTGTCCAATAAATGGTTTGGGTTGCTGAACTTGTGGGATTGTGTGTTGTTTTTGTTTTGCAGTGTTTATGTTCATTGCTTATCTTTTTGGGGTTTTTAATCCATATTAGCCACCCAAAGTCACAATCTGTGTTTCATAAATAAATAAATAAATGTGCCTACAAGAAAGAAAGACAGAACTCCCTGTTTGCAAAGTTATTAAGTATTGGTACCACATCACTCAGATGCTTCTGTTGGAAAACCCCAATATTAGGGCAGCAGAGATACTGTTTTGTGGCCTTTGTGGCTAGCGGCAATGTTAAAATGGTCATTAAACATTGCACATTGGCATTCAATTATAACTCTCCATTTTCTTCTTTCCACAGATACGATCCCATGCTCAGTTTGGGGATCTCTGCCAGAGGACCACTGCTGCTTCATGCTGTCCCAGCTGGACACTAGGCAATTATATTGCCATTTTAAATAACAGGTCGTCCTGTCAAAAAATAGTCGAGAGAGATGTTTCTCATACTCTGAAGCTGCTCCGCACATGTGCCAAATATTATTATAATGGGACCCTGGGGCCAGACTGCTGGGATATGGCAGCCAGAAGGAAAGACCAGCTCAAGTGTACAAATGTGCCACGCAAATGTACCAAGTACAATGCTGTTTACCAGATCTTCCACTACGTAGTGGACAAAGATTTTCTAAGCCCAAAGACCATGGACCATGGCTTACCAGCTTTAAAATATAGTATGCTTTTTCTACCTACTGAAAAGGGAGAGAGTATGATGAATATCTATTTGGATAATTTTGAGAACTGGAACTCATCTGATGGAATCACCATCGTCACAGGGATTGAGTTTGGAATAAAGCACAGCTTATTCCAAGACTATCTATTAATGGATACTGTGTATCCTGCTATAGCTATTGTGATTGTTCTGTTAGTGATGTGCATCTATACCAAGTCCATGTTTATCACACTGATGACCATGTTTGCAATCATTAGCTCCTTAATTGTTTCCTACTTTCTTTATCGGGTTGTATTTAATTTTGAGTTTTTCCCCTTTATGAACCTCACTGCACTGATTATTCTTGTGGGTATTGGAGCTGATGATGCTTTTGTCTTGTGTGATGTGTGGAACTACACAAAATTTGACAAGTCACATGCTGCCACTTCGGAAACCATGAGCATCACCTTGCAACATGCGGCTCTTTCCATGTTTGTTACTAGTTTTACTACCGCCGCTGCCTTCTATGCCAATTACGTCAGCAATATCACAGCAATCAGGTGTTTTGGTGTTTATGCTGGCACTGCCATTTTAGTGAACTACATCCTAATGGTGACATGGTTGCCTGCAGTTGTCGTCTTACACGAACGGTATCTGCTCAATATTTTTAGTTGCTTTGTAAAGCCGCAGGCAAGAGTTTACAGTAACAAAAGCTGCTGGACAGTGCTGGGCCAAGTGGTCCGTAAAGTATTTTTTGCAATCTCAGAAGCGTCTAGGATATTTTTTGAAAAAATGTTGCCATGCATTGTGATAAAATTTCGCTATATTTGGTTGGTCTGGTTCTTAGCCTTAACTGTTGGGGGAGCATATATTGTGTGTGTAAATCCAAAGATGAAGCTACCCTCCCTGGAACTGTCCGAGTTTCAAGTGTTCCGGTCTTCCCATCCTTTTGAGCGCTATGATGCTGAGTTCAAGAAGCTTTTCATGTTTGAACGGGTCCATCATGGGGAGGAGCTTCACATGCCCATCACTATTATTTGGGGGGTCTCTCCTGAGGATAACGGGGATCCCTTAAATCCTAAAAGCAAAGGCAAGCTGAAGCTAGACAGCACTTTCAATATTGCAAGCCCAGATTCACAGCTCTGGATTTTAAAGTTTTGCCAGAAACTGAGGAATCAGACGTTTTATTACCAAACAGAAGAGCAAGACTTCACAAGCTGTTTTATTGAGACATTTAAGCAGTGGATGGAAAATCAGGACTGTGATGAGCCAGCTCTTTATCCCTGCTGTAGCCACTGGAGCTTCCCCTACAAGCAGGAGGTCTTTGAGCTATGCATCAAGAGGGCCATCATGGAACTAGAAAGAAGCACAGGCTACCATTTAGATAGCAAAACTCCCGGCCCTCGCTTCGATATAAATGATACCATCAGAGCAGTGGTGCTGGAGTTCCAAAGCACCTACCTTTTCACCCTGGCCTATGAGAAGATGCATAACTTCTATCAAGAGGTGGACACCTGGATTTCAGAGGAGCTTGTTTCTGCTCCGGAAGGCTTAAGCAGTGGCTGGTTTGTGAGTAATCTAGAGTTTTACGATCTCCAGGACAGTCTCTCTGATGGTACTTTAATTGCCATGGGTCTTTCTGTCACTGTTGCATTCAGTGTGATGCTGCTTACCACATGGAATATAATAATAAGTCTCTATGCAATAGTCTCAATAGCTGGAACTATTTTTGTCACTGTTGGATCCCTGGTTCTGCTGGGTTGGGAGCTAAATGTCTTGGAGTCTGTTACCATTTCTGTGGCTGTTGGCTTATCTGTGGACTTTGCTGTCCATTATGGCGTTGCTTACCGCTTGGCTCCAGATCCTGACCGAGAAGGGAAAGTCATATTTTCTCTAAGCCGCATGGGCTCAGCCATTGCCATGGCTGCACTGACTACGTTTGTAGCAGGAGCCATGATGATGCCTTCCACGGTTTTAGCCTACACACAGCTTGGCACCTTTATGATGCTCATAATGTGCATTAGCTGGGCTTTTGCAACCTTCTTTTTCCAGTGCATGTGCCGTTGCCTGGGACCCCAAGGGACATTTGGCCAGATTCCTCTGCCCAAAAGACTGCAGTGTGGTGCTTTTTCCCAGGCATTGTCAGGAGGCCAAGGAGATGGAGAGCAAAATAAAACTCAGTCTGTCAATAAATACCAGTTTGATTCAAGTGCTCAAAAAGCAGACGTAGAGGGAGAACATGAGCACTATGAGTTAGAGCCATTAGCATGCCACACCAGCAATGATAATGCATTAGAGAAAAGAACCTATGAAGAAGCACACATCTGCCCTGAGCTCTCCAATGGCAGGCTGTCAACCCCACACCCCCTTCTCCACTCAACATACAACACGGAACTGAATGTAAACATTAAAAGTGAAGCCGGTTCAACAAGGTCGTCCTTGGGCGAGCAGGACCCTACTTGCCATTTGTTGAGTCCAAATGAGCAATGTCATTGTTCAGAGCCACAGCAGCCTATAGGCATGAAATGCAGTCCCCGTTCACATCAACATAGAAATGAAACATCATGCTACCGCTGCTCTCCTTCATCTGGGAACATGCAGATCCAGAGTTCCCTAGTTCCCATCGGTGCCTTGCTTCATTCTTCTGATGGCTATATGAATACTGTCCAGCATGTTCTCCACTGCAGCTGTCTACAAGGCAGGTTCCAAAGACCTTTGCTTCAAAATTCTCTCCCCCCAAATGTTTTTCTCCACTCGGTGCCACATTTCCAACCCCACAGTCTTCCAGACACTGAAGAGAACTCGGTAATTCTTCCAAAGGAAGTGGGTTCATCCTCCTTTCTCTGCAAAAGTTCTGGATTGCTCATGAAACCTCTCTGTGAAACAGAACAAACGATGTCTAACAATCAAAAAGGGCTGTGTAGTAACTACAGATCCAAAAGGGATGAAAGAATCACTGAAGTGAATGGGAATGAAAATAAAACTTCTGCATCTAAGCCAAACAAGCAAGCTCAAATGGAGAGTGTCCAGGGTTTGCCCCAAACTGCTCCAGGGATAGAAGCAAAGAATCAAAATGAGTGGAAATGTTTAGAAAACGTTACAGTAGAGGCTGGCCATGAGTCTTGCTCTGAAAATTCAGAATATTGTAGCCGAACCATAACAAGGAAGTGCAATTCTGCTGAATGTCATATGCCAAACACTGAAGCCCATGTGCCTGCTCTATTAGCACACCCTGAACTTTCCAATGAAAATTTGCTAATAAAAACACTTTAATAAATCTTAACTTTGGAAGCTCTTTGTTCCTATTTAAAAATGTTAAAACATGTAAACTTTCTCAAATTGCCAAGTAGGAAGTAGATTAGATTTTGCCTTCTGGAAAGTCAGCTCATGTTTAATTCAGATTATGCTGTGCAGATGCCAAAAGCTTGTAAGCATGGGACGGCATTTCAAATACCCTTCTCTGGAACTTTTGGCAATAGAAGATTGAGATTGTGACCACTAGATTCATCAGCTGGGCCAATGAACTGAGTAATTGACTCCCCAACTTTTTCCAGCTAAGCATGTTGTCCATACAGGGTCTGAATGTGTCGCACATTTTTCCTTTGTGTGCGTGGAGTGAGAAAGAAAGCAAAATTACACTGCCTCTGGTGTCCTCGCTGTAACCTAGGCATCTACCCTGGGGAAGCCTACAACAGGGACACTGAACAAAGTAGTGCATGCTTGGGATAAAGCCAGATGCCCATTTATTACATGAAGGGAATTTAGAAGGTTTGTGAGTCATATTACTGAAGATGTTAGAGAGATGCATAGACAAGGGAACATGATGTGTCTTAGGTACAATCTTTTGGGGATTATTGTAAAATACTATTAGTGGCTAATCACCGCTATGGGTTACATTCTTCTAACCAAGAATGAAGTGGATGAAAGCTTATGAGAAGACATGGTAGATGGAAAAAGGAGAAAGAGGAGCAAGATCAGGTCTGGCTTAGCGAAGGGATCACAGGAAAACAAGAACACTTTTGTTACTGGGCTTGGTTTATTCTATAGTGGCATATTTATCTGTATTACCGTTTTTCCCCAATGTTATTCTTGGGCAAATGCATTCATTCCCAGCTGAAACCTTTGTTAGATACAATAATAAATAAAACAGGCCACTTGTGTAGAGCAAACGAGCTGCATCAGGTAGGTGCCAGGAAAGATACCTTCCCAAGAGGAAAGAAGAAAGGATTCTAGAGAGAGTAACTCCACCTTGATAACCTCCATAACCATATAGCTATGCTTTAGAAAAGTGGGGGTATCGACTGGTCCAGTATGCTGTGGCCAGAAAGTTGGGTGAGGATGATAATAGAAAAAATGTGATTACAGTACTGTAATCAGACCAGCACTGATAATTGGTTTGTTTCCAGCTATAATTCAAAGTATTGATTAAGAATTATAAAGCCTTCCACAACCTGGAAACAGGCTGTCCAAAATACCAAATTTTCCTATACTGCCTCCAGGGCATTCTGTTACGGGGAATGTCCCATTTGCTCTGGAGGTAGCACTAAAAAAAATTCTGATGGCGTTTCCTGCAGGAGGGAAGAGCTCTTTCCCAGGTCTGGCCACAACTTGTAAAAACACATAATTTTTTACCAACCACTTACATCAGAGCTTTCCAAACTTTTCATGTTGGTGACACACTTTTTAGACATGCATCATTTCGCGACACACTCTTACAGCAGGGCATCATTTCACGACACACAGCAGGGCACAAGGCAGGCACTAGGACCTGCGCGGAATCTCAGCATGTTTGGAGGTCAGGAACTATTTTTCATTACTGCACAAATTAGGACAAGAGTCCCTCTTGGAGGAGATGGGCGGTGGCAAAATTTGAAAATAAATAATGGGTATAAGTTGCAACTACCTAAATTTGTTTAAATATAAGGAAAAACTTCCTGATAAGATCCATACAACAGTAGAACAGTCTACCTACAGAGGTTGTGGGTTCTCATCTCTGGAGGTTTTTTAAAAAAGGCTGGTCAGCCACCTCTCAAGGTTGATTTAAATGATTTTGCTGCGCATTACAGAAGGTTGGACTAGATAATCTTAAAGGTCCCTTCCAGTTCTACAGTTCCATGACTAGTTTAGTTAGGAGCTTATAGAGTCATACTGCCAAGAAATTGATGGACAGTAACTTGCTGTCAATATCAGAGAACATCTGAAGAGCTGGACCCCAATGGTATGACAATCACCATGTTCCCCATACAGGAATGTGGCCAACACCATAACTCTGGAGCTGCCAACCATTCATTGTGTTCTAGTCAATGCCACTCATCCAGGACGTTTGATGGCTGAGGATCCAGCAGAACTGGATGCCTCATTCCCCACTACCCTTCACTGAGGGGTCAATAGAACTGGACATGCACAACTGTTTCTGCTAGGTAATCACAAACACACGGAGTGAGAGGCTCCTGTCATTCTCATGCTAAAGTCTCCCTGTGACAATGACAGGAATACAGCCTTGCCAGATCAGGTATGCTCCTCTGATTGTTCATGCCCACAAGGGAGGCAAAAAGGCAGAAAATGGCTTGAGGTTCTCCAGCCAGGGCATTTCATGAGGGGAACAAGAAAGGGGAAGCGGTGCCACTCCATATCTTACTGACTCCCGGTTTTTCACTGTATGGAATGACAACTAGATCAACACTGTAAGGCAAAAAGCCCTGCCACCAAGTGGATAAGAAGTATCTAGTCCAGAGCTTTCCAAACTGTGTGTCGGGACACGTTAGTGTGTCAGCTGCAGTGTCTGGGTGTGTCGTGGCTGCTGCTGCCTCCAAACCTGCCCTGCCAGGATTCCGTGCAGGTCCTAGTGCCTGCCTTGTGCCCTGCTGTAAGAATGTGTCGCGAAATGATGCATGTCTAAAAAGTGTGTCACCAACATGAATAGTTTGGAAAGCTCTGATCTAGTCTTTCCTTTATGTGGCATATGACTTAGATGTTCCACTCAGGATCAATCAACTGGTGGCCAGGGAAGAATTACCTTTAAATAAGAAGGAAGACCAACAGCCAGATCATGAATCCACCAGGCTTTTCCAGATAACAGATTTTCCACAACTGCTCAGGAATGCCTGAATCCCCTATGGACTTGGTGTTAAGAACCACTGTCAGCAGAAGCGTGGCCAGCAGCTCTACCACATGCAGAGATGGCAAAGAAGCCTTCATTGGCTAGAGCTATGGCCTTGGGAGCCCAGCACTGTAGAATTCCTGTCCCCCAGTCCTCCAGGCGCTTGAGTGTATCCTCCCAATATACCCATCTCATAGGAAATTTCTGAGGCCAGGGCTGCCACAGTGACATCCAGTAGGGACTCTTGAGGAGATTTAGCACTACCTTCAGGAACACCTAAAGCTTGGTACCCCTCACCACCTCCAGAGTCCCACACTCATTGGAGAATCTTGGAAAAAGGGAAGCATGTGGTGGAGATGCTGGTCACTGAGTATACCTAGGACATGAAAGCAATCCCATACAGACAGTCCAAGCATCCTGCAGAGCTTCCACTATTTGCTTATAGAAGCTAATGTGGTAAGTGTCCTACAGATAGGTCAATGTCAGCCTCCATCAAACACAGTCATGGTGTTCCTACAGGTGGGCCTTTATAAAGAATAAAAAGCATCCTAAGCATGCAGGGTTTTCAGCCCTCTCCTCACTGGGGAACAACAAGCTTCTCTTGGACCACACTATAAGAGATTTCTAAGAGAGGCCTCTCCACTAAGTCCATCCACCCTTTACAGGTATCCATCATGGGACCTCCAGCTAGTGCAGTACTCAAGTCCTAACATAAATTCCTTTCTAGATTTTGAATGAATCATCCATATAGCCTCAACACCATCATTCTACACCTAGACTTAATCTTTATGCCCAAGGTGAATCCAGTTTTTCAATAGGACCAGAAGGTGATCCTCCCTTCCTTCTGCCCCAGTGCCAAGACCCAAGTAGAGAAGGAGATCAGATGACCCAGCAAAAAATCTACCTGAGGAGAACAGAGGAGCTCTGAGTTTCAGATGGTTTGACAACCCTACTTAAGCTGCAAAGTCTCACCGGCATGATCTCCAGGTATATCAAGGCCTGTATCAAAATAGCTCACAACATACACAGTAATGACCTACTCCATTGGAAGCTCAGCCACCTTGGCTCCTTTTGATATCAACACCTCCCCAGAAGATATCTGTAGAGTTGCCACATGGTTCTCTATTTTCTCCATTATTAAACATTATAAGCTTAATTCTTATGCCTCAGCCGAACCATCTTTCAGCAAGAAGGTACTCCAGAAAATAGTGCCCAGCAAGGACCAGGGCCCTCTGGATGTAAGATCCCATCCTCAGAGATAGCATTCATTTTTCTCACTGTAGAATATACTGGCTCCACTGTAATAAGGTGGTACATCGGGCCTGCCTTGTGGAATCTTCTCCCCCCAGATGTGAGATTAGCCCCATCCCTCTCAACATTCCGCAGGTCCCTCAAGACCTGGCTATGTGATCAGGGGACCAGGGAGATTTTGCGATGGCTCCCTTACTGTAGTTAATATCATCCCCTCTTGTTTTGTTTTTTATAGTTATTTTTAATTGTGACTTTTTAATGTATTTATTATTTTTTAATTAAGTGTTGTACACCGCTCAGAGTCACTTTTATATGAGATGGGTGACTATATAAATATGATAAATAAACAAATACATTTATCTAAAGCAGAGACAAGACATCCAGCCCACTCAAATATTGGCAGAAAAGGAGAAAATATGTACTGGAGGACACATCAATATCTGTGACCAATTTTGGGGAGATTCACATGTTTCTCCTTTATCCCTACCTTTATTGAACATCCTTCCTTTGAGTTCTTTTTCTGGCTTGTGATTCTGGATCTGGGAAAGGAACTGACCCCTTCCATTGGTCTTAGATACAGAGTTGTGATGTAATGTATATTTATAAAATTAAATTACCCTTGCCTTTGGCTACTGAACAAGGAGAGAAACATGTTCCTTTATTTCAAACTTAGGAATTACCATTGCAGTTGAAATCCTAAGAATCTTTGCCTAAATGTTTCTGTAGTCAAACTTCTAAATACACTGCTCAAAAAAATAAAGGGAACACTGAAACAACACAATGTAAGTCCAAGTCAATCACACTTCTGTGAAATCAAACTGTCCACTTAGGTAGCAACACTGATTGACAATCAATTTCACATGCTGTTGTGCACATGGAATAGACAGCAGGCGGAAAGCATAGGCAGTTAGCAAGACATCCCCAATAAAGGAGTGGATCTGCAGGTGGTGACCACAGACCACTTCTCAGTTCCTATGCTTTCTGACTGATGGTTTGGTCACTTTTGAATGCTGGCGGTGCTTCCACTCTAGTGGTAGCATGAGACGGAGTCTACAACCCACACAAGTGGCTCAGGTAGTGCAGCTCATCCAGGATGGCACATCAATGCGAGCTGTGGCAAGAAGGTTTGCTGTGTCTGTCAGCGTAGTGTCCAGAGCATGGAGGTGCTACCAGGAGACAGGTCAGTACATCAGGAGACGTGGAGGAGGCCGTAGGAGGGCAACAACCCAGCAGCAGGACTGCTACCTCCACCTTTGTGCGTGGAGGGACAGGAGGAGCACTGCCAGAGCCCTGCAAAATGACCTCCAGTGGGCCACAAATGTGCGTGTGGCTGCTCAAATGGTCAGAAACAGACTCCATGAGGGTGGTATGAGGGCCCGACATCCACAGGTGGGGGTTGTGCTTACAGCCCAACACCGTGCAGGACGTTTGGCATTTGCCAGAGAACACAAGATTGGCAACTTCGCCACTGGCGCCCTGTGCTCTTCACAGATGAAAGCAGGTTCACACTGAGCACATGTGACAGACGTGACAGGGTCTGGAGGCGCCGTGGAGAACGTTCTGCTGCCTGCAACATCCTCCAGCATGACCGGTTTGGCAGTGGGTCAGTAATGGTGTGGGGTGGCATTTCTTTAGAGGGCCGCACAGCCCTCCATGTGCTCGCCAGAGGTAGCCTGACTGCCATTAGGTACCGAGATGAGATCCTCAGACCCCTTGTGAGACCATATGCTGGTGCGGTTGGCCCTGGGTTCCTCCTAATGCAAGACAATGCTAGACCTCATGTGGCTGGAGTGTGCCAGCAGTTCCTGCAAGACGAAGGCATTGATGCTATGGACTGGCCCGCCCGTTCCCCAGACCTGAATCCAATTGAGCACATCTGGGACATCATGTCTCGCTCCATCCACCAACGCCACGTTGCACCACAGACTGTCCAGGAGTTGGGGGATGCTTTAGTCCAGGTGTGGGAGGAGATCCCTCAGGAGACCATCCGCCACCTCATCAGGAGCATGCCCAGGTGTTGTAGGGAGGTCATACAGGCACGTGGAGGCCACACACACTACTGAGCCTCATTTTGACTTGTTTTAAGGACATTACATCAACGTTGGATCAGCCTGTAGTGTTCTTTTCCACTTTAATTTTTGAGTGTAACTCCACATCCAGACCTCCAGGGGTTGCTTACATTTGATTTCCATTGCTTTTTGTCTGATTTTGTTGTCAGCACATTCAACTATGTAATGAACAAAGTAATTAATACGAATATTTCATTCATTCAGATCTAGGATGTCTTATTTCAGTGTTCCCTTTATTTTTTTGAGCAGCTTACATTATTTATTTAATGTCTCCTGAAATGTACTGCAAAACTAAAATATATTTGGTCCCATAAATCAACACCCCAGAAACACATACTCCATGTTACTCAAAAGTAAATATACAGCTTATTCTAAAAACAGTACTGCCATCCTTGCACTTTCATTTGGTTTTCCCATTCCTAACTAAACTAGGCAGGTAATGGCACCTACCTACTTTATTTGGGACAGAAAGAAGGTGAATATTCTGTTATATTATTCATAAGCATGGTGAGCTTTCCTCTAGTATTTGAAGCAGGGCTTCCCCTTGCTCTAGTGCTTTGCACTTTCTTTTACACCCTTTGAAAATAAGAAATGTTATACAAACAGGGCTTAAATAAATAAATAAATAGGACTTTAAAACCCTGTCAGCAATTTAACAATCTAAAAAATTAGATTCTGACTAAACACATGAACAAAAGGGAGGAGGGCAGAGAAAGTACTACATTCCCTTTGAGTAAAGGTAAAGGTTCCCCCGCACAGTCGTGTCCGACTCTAGGGGCCGGTGCTCATCTCTGTTTGTTAGCCGAAGAGCCAGCGTTGTCCGAAGATGCTTCCGCGGTCATGTGGCCGGCATGACGCACGTGGAACGCTGTTACCTTCCCACCGAAGTGGTTCCTATTCATCTACTTGCATTTGCATGCTTTCGAATTGCTAGGTTGGCAAGAGCTGGGGAGAGTGCGGGAGCTCACTCCGTCACGCGGGGCTAGGGATTCGAACCTCCGAACTTGCAATCTTCCGATCAACAAGCCTGGCGTCTTAACCGTTGAGCCATCGCGCCCCCCTTCCCTTTGAGTACTCTATTTTTTTTATTATTAATATCTCTCAATTATGATGATGATATTGATGGGTGATGATGATGATGATGATGATGATGCTACAAGGTTTGTTTTGTAGCATGCCAGATTCTAATTTATTAATGTTTAATTATAAGAATCTAAATATATTAAAGTCACGAAGGGTAAGGAAACAGAGAAGTACAGAGAAGGTGTACATAGGCACATTGGCTTCTATGAGGCTCCATTCCTCACCTCTAGTCTACGTACTTGGGAAGAGAACAGAGACACTTGGTATGGCCCCTTTCTCTCATTTTTCTTTCTGTTCATGCTCAGTGGATAACCCATAGCATGGCAACAGCATCTGTGTTGACATTTCCAGCATCATAATTTTTTAAAGAGGAAGAATAGCACGTTTGCTCTAAATGATTGGTTACTTAGCTTTAAGACAGTCTTGCCAAACGTAATATGTCCGGATCTGTTGGCTGGCTAGGAATCCTGGGAGTGCAGCCCCAACATCTCTGGATGTTGGGAAAGGCTGGGTAATATGAGTAGAAGGATGCTATCATACTCATGGCTGGACTTTTGGCTGGCCATTGTGGAAACCAAATGGTGGATTTTGGTCTGACTTGTTGAGTTCTTCTTACTTTCATATATCTTTTATGCAAGAGATATAGCATTCTTTTCTAATCTGGACCCTTCCTGATAGTTGGATGTCAGTTCCATAATTATAAGCAAGCAAGGCCATTGGCCATACCAGACCGGGAAGACACCAGGTTGAAGAAGGCTAACCTGGAAAATTTGGAGATCAAGTCACAGAATTTGGCTGCCGAAACCTCTTTATTATCCTGACAAACCACAAATAAACACACCCTAAATGTAGCTGTTATTCAATTTAAGATAACTGAAGTTAAAATGAAGGGGAATATAGCCAAACATTTGCTTACTTTCTTGTCTATCCAGTGTTCTCCACCCCCAATAGAGGGATTAACTCATCACTGGACATCTGGCATGAACTCCAGCTTGCACTTGATTAAATTAGAACAAGGATGTTCCCTTGAAGAACATGTGGAGCACAGCTCATTCTGCCAGATGGAAATGGAGCAGCCAGTCCAAGAAAAATCTCTCTGTAATTTCATATATAGTATAATCAAGTAGATGTTTCCTTTAAGATTTTTTAAAATATCTGAAGTCTTTTACTAAAGGAAGCATTTACTTTCTAATTTGCTTGCTAATTGCAAGAAAAAATATATTACAAGCATGCATGGGCTTTTTCTGCATCCCTTGCTTTTGAAGTTTAAATGCAGTTCTCATAAATAATAAAAGCAGAGGTAAGCTGGTTTTGGAACTATCACCTTTGGCTGCAGAAGAAGTCTGGCATGACTCTAGGTAACATACTGCCTTGAAATATGCTGGCGTCCTGTCGGGGGTCGGTATCCACCAGACCGAAAATCTCTTTGAATGGCGGCGGTTACGACAGAACCCAGAAGCAACAACATCTACAGGACGTCAGCAGCCGGCTCCGACGCAAGGCACCCTGGGACTTGTAGTCCGGAAGCCAGGAAGAGTCGGTTCCCTTACCCCCTCCCCTTGCGTGCGGATTAGAAAAAACATTGTATAACTGAAATGTATAAACGATGTATATAAGCCGCCCAGAGTCCTCCGTTAGGGAGGAAATGGGCGGGTTATAAATACAAGTATAAATATAAATAAATAAATAAATAAATACAGAAAAGTAGCAAAAGGGAGGCTCAATTAGAATGCTGTTATCTTTAGAACACACAACTTAATGACTGGACGACGACAACAACAACAAAAGTCTTTAGAACATTCACTGATAGCAGCTCCCATTGCTCATTTGAAGTGATAAGAGTCCCCAAACAGGTTGATCTCTCCCTTTTCATCAGCTGTTCTAAGAAGGGTGTTTTTCTTTAAAATTGAAAGAGGGAGGGCACATTTACAGTATATGTTGCTTTTCTAAATCCACCATTATAGAAACAACAAACATAATTCAACCCCCCATATACATTTAAAAAAACTAAGAACATGTGAAACTCTGCAATGAACTGCTTCCACCTGTTCAGCAGATGGGGGTGGAGGAGTGGGGGCAGAGGGATGAACAGCCAGTCTTGGCAAAATGCCATTTTAAACAGCCTAATGCTTCGACATACACAAATATAGGTAAGGGTCAAGGGGTCATGACTGCTGACTCTGAGTCATAAAATCATAAGGATGGAAGGGGCCGTTTCACCACCTGCTCAGAGCAGAAGCCCAAATTAAAGCATCTCAGATAGACGGCTGTCTAGCCTCCACTTGCATACATGAAGGGGAAGCCCATCACCTCACTGGGTAATTAATTCCACTGAACAACTGCTCTTCCTGTTAGTGAAGGGAGAAATTCCCCATTACCCAATTTACGAGTGGGGACCACATGATCTGCTTGAGCCAAGTTTATTTGAACAGCACTGAGGAGAGACCACAAAGTTCTGCCCACTTAAGGAGGGTTCAAACAACCTTTATATAGTTGTATAATAAATGCTGACCAGTAATGATGTCAAATGCCAATAATATTATTTTTGATAATATGGATTAGATTTTCTGCTTACAGTGAGATAAACAGAATAATAAAGCGGTGGCTGGCACGAGTCTGTTTTTACAGGTAGTTACTTCCTAGTTTCCATCTAAAAATAAAAGTGCTGATTTAAGATAACTTGTGAGCCAGCATCTGCAAATGCCTAAGCAAGCTATTAAGGAGGCTTACTTGATTTCAGGGGCCTTGGTAATGTGGAGGTCTTGGTTCAGGTATTTGCTTTATTCCTTCATTAGGAAGTTTTTTCAATCATTCAATTGGAATATGTCTTCCTGTAACTTAAAAAAAAATAATTGGTTAATCAATTAATTGTATTTATATCCCACCTGTTCTCAAAGATCATTAACAATCATGTGAAATGCTGAAAGTTGGGTTTAGAGAGTAATTGGCTGAAAGTCACCTAGTGACTGTGCTGCTGAGTGGAACTTGTGTCTCTCCAGTTCAAACTCCCAGTCTCATTTCTGGCCTCCTAAGAGGGAATTTCTATTCACATTCAATATAAGTAGGATGGAAGCCCTACTTAAAGTAGTAAAGTGTACTAAAGTCATAAAGTACTTAAAGTTACTTATTTGTAGTAGCTCCAGTTCTGCTAGTGTACAGATAGCTTTTTCCTCAATGTCTTCTTATATAGTTTTACATCTGAGTCCTTGACTCCTTTTAGTCCCTTTCTCACACAGCCTGTCCATACCATTGCAATCACTTGGCATTTGTGAAATAAGAATGGTAAAATAAGCAGATGTCTCCTCCACTAAATGGTTTATTTTTGTTGTTGTTGTTGTTGTTGTTTGTTGTTGTTGTTTTTCCCTTTCTTTCTCTCTTCTGAACAAAAGGAAAGAATCTTGCCTTAAAAACAAAAACAAAAAATCATACATGGGGGAGGGCAAATAATTACTTATACTGTAAAAGACTTTACTCCAGAAATAGCTATGTAAGCATACAGAATCTGCTATAAAAGCTTGGGGGGAAAAATAATAAGTTGAACATTGGGACCTCCGAAAATTAGCAGCAAAGATTTGAGAAAATTCAGTCATTCAAACTATGCTTGCAAGTGTTTCTTGCCAGAAGGTAAAGTGTCTTAATTAAGATAACTCTCTCCAGTTCCCCTTTGCTGCTCTCATTGTTTGCCAAGAAAAAGTGAGACGGGAGGCGGGTTGGGCCCTTAAGCAAGTATTGGAGACAGCTCAGTGGGTGACTCAAACAGCTTGTTTCTACAGCCTTCCATTCTTAGACCAATCATCAGCAAAAAGAGCTTGCCCAGAGTCAAGCACTAGTCAAAAATACTAGTGAGGTGTAATACATATTTAAAAGCTAAATTCTCTCCTTTCCCGTTGATTAAAGTGCATCCAAAGCAGTTTTTCTCAACCTGGTGCCCTCCGGATGCATTGAAGCTGCATCTTGCCCCATGTTTTGAAGGCTGTTGAAAGACTACGAATTCCAGGCAGCCTAGGTGGCCTTTGGGGAATTATCTTAGTTTCAGCCCATTCTTTGCAAGGGGTGGGATGGGGTGGAGAGGCCACAATGCCAACTCTCACATATAGTGCAAATAACACTAAATCAGGGCAGGCAATCTGTTTTCAACTGGGGGCACACATTGGAATTTTGTGAACATGTGGGTGAATGGCTTCCATTATGAGCACGATCAATCACAGAATATCCCCAGGCAGAAGGTGGTCGAGCAGTCCAGGAGGCTCTCGACCATTCCACTAGGACCTTTGTGGGGGTCCCAATATATTGCCACAAATAAACAAGATATTAGAAACTGATGCTAGATTGATTGATTGATTAAAATCTCTTGAATTAAAATGTGGCAGGATGCCTGGTGGAGATCTTTGGGAGCACGTTGTGGCCTACAGGGGGTCCCTGCAACAGACCTCCCTGCCCCTCCCCCCCAAAAAACATGTTAAAAAGTTGAAATATATATCTAAAAAGCTAGGGGTAATTTGTAATGCTCCCTTAGAAGTATGATCTTGATGAGCCTCTGTAGAAGACCTTCCATTTAAATTCTTAATAAACAGTAGGTACACTGCAGGTGAATCTTTCAAATTGTGATCTAGAACCTGTACTTTGTCCAGTCAGAGTGAATACAGTGGAACAGATTGTGGGAGTAATGTCTACCGCAGAAAATGTTCTTGAAAAATACACAATGTTGTAAAAAATCAGTTTTACAAACAATGCTTGAATCATTATCTATGCTTCCTTTTTCCTTTCCCCCCCCCCACTTTGAAGTTAAGACCAGTTTTGCTTTAAATTTGCCCCTGAATGTATGTACTTTGCCGCCTTGTATTCTTACATTCCCACCTTCCGCATTCCAAGCAAAAACCTATTCTTTTTGTCATCTTTAGAAGAAAAGGGCAGATTCATTGGAGTCTTAAATCCATACAAGTCTTCTGCAAGTGATGATGCTAAGTGAAGTCCAAAGGAACAGGGTTACTAACAGTTGAGAGACAGGATATCCTGAACTCTCAGTCACTTTTGACTCACTCGAAGGTGAAGGGCCATTCATAGGCTAGTAAGGAAGTCAGTATTATTTTTTGTCAGCCTATAGCAGAAGGAGTACAGTGACCTATATTTGAACCGACCTCCATCACTTTATGAATACTGCGAAGTCAAGCTAAGAAAATATCTGTAGAGGCTGTGTGAGTTCTATTGTGGCTTTCCTCCCAGTGTATCCATTTTCTAAGCAGGTATACGGTTTGTTGGCATGCACTAGTGATGCCTGTTAGGACTTGGTACTAACATTTGGAAAATCACATATTTGCTTATGTGTCCCCAATTTGTCTCGAGTTATACAACAATGGCTTGGATTTTGCATTTCCCTTCCTCTTTAATTCAGCCCACAGGCCATCTACCATGCAGTTCGGGAGCTCCCTTACCTCCTTGAGTCAGAAACAGCTTGTGGAAAAGCCCCATTTATGAGCAGGCAGCTGTTTCTGAAAATCAGGATCCAAGAAGCTATGTATCAACAATCTCCTACACTTCAGATACAGTATTTTGAACTACTATCTTATCATTCCCAGGAATGAGCAGAGACCAGGCAATACATTTGAAGGGCCCAATCTTGGTCTCTGGAAGTTGCCTGACTTGCTCTAATTCTTTCCAAGAATAGTCTGATCCGACCTGGAGCCTGAATTTGAAGAGTGATTGGGAGAGATGGAACTGCTGTCTCTCCTAAGGGAAAATGTACTCCTCCCTTCCCCAGCAGAATGGGCTTTCCAGAGCTTCAGTATTTTTTTCTAGACTATCTGGAAGTGCTTGTTCTATTCTGATTTAAGTTTTTGATTAGCAGACTGGTTGCCACTCCCTGTACTTAAGGAACCTTTCATGGGTCCCTTTGAATAGGAAGATACATTATTTCTTTGACCCAAAAGAAATCCACCACTTGAATAGCTTTTGGTTGCGTATATGTGGAAGATACTCTTGCCTTTACCAAATCATTTTTATAGGCAAGTGGGACTGTCATCAGAGACCCCATCTCATAATTGTCTGCCTGATTGTCTAGTTACAATCATAGGACCGGAAGTCTCTGTACCCCTTGCGGTTTGTTCTCTTATGTGAATGCAACTTTTCTCATAAAGGGGAGCCAGTGATTTACACATCACAGGCTGGCATTTTGCCCGCTGGGCCATATGGCAAATGATGGGGCCAATGATAACATTGTAATTCGCCATCTTGAATTTTATATTTTATATTTTGCGCTTTATATTTATATATATTTGTAAGTATATTTATATTGTTTTACTTTAACAATATGTTATTTTTCTATTTTTAACTGTTTGTAAACTGCCCAGAGTTGTTATTACGAGAGGGGCGGTAAAGAAATATAACAAATAAATAAAATATATTTTTCTTTCCCCATAGGCGTTTGCAATTTCTGTGAAATTTTTCCAGGACTATGTAATATTAACTACCTGTGTAATATCTGTTGTTGTGTTTTAAAACATACATAAATATTCATTCCAATATTCTCTTTCATGGCAGCAGATTGTGCACATGTTAGAAAATGACAAAGAACACAGCCCTAATCACAAAGCAGTGATGTTTCCCCTCCTCTTTTCCGTCAAGGGGAATTTCCAGCTTCAGTCTAAGGGATCTTGCCGGAGCTTCTGTTCCTGACGTTTGCTCTGATTCTTTGTCCTCTGGACTTGCTAGTTCCATCAGACCCGACAGTGATGTTTGCACTCCAAATCCCTTAAGGGTGTTTTTATCATCACTGCACCCCATTGCCCAGAAGGCAGCTTTTGGCACCCTCCTTCCCGCTCACTTGCTGGCAGTTGTTCTCGTCCATCAGGGCACCTTCCTGGTTTGCATTCCAAAATGCTCACATACTGCATTGCCCTAAAGTGCTTGGTAAAAGGGGGGGGGGGCTTGCAAGGGCTGTGTTTATGGCAGCCTTCCTGCGAGGTTGCACACATTTTTGTGGATGTCAGTTGGCTCACGCAATTCCTCTGGGGAGCCTGTGCCATCTCAGAGAAATATGTAGCTTTCATTAGTCAGTGCGTCTAATGAACAAGATTCTTTTTCTCCCAAGGTTAACAAAGAGTGTTGACGGGTGTACCAGCTGGAGCCTGCAGTTCTCACACTTCTTCTGGTTTCACAATTATAATTTAGGATTAGGAGATCTACAGCAGACTCGTGTTACCCACCCTCTCCTTAGCATCTCTGTGCAATTTGCATTTTTTTGTTTAGGTTCTACTTTTCTTTGAAAATTCCAAGTTAGGGTCTCTTGGCTCTGAGCTGAGAATTGGGGCTGGCCTTGTTATTGGCCTGAATTGGGTAGAAACCTTCAGCTGATCCACAATGCTGTGCAGCTCAGGTGCTGAGTGGGGATGATTAGAGGGAATATGTAGCTTCTTCATTCCTTCACTGGCACAGCTTGGGGACCAGACTATTTGAAAGGCTGTATCTTCCCCCTCCCTCCCTCATGAACCCATCACTGAGTTCTTTAGGACAAGCCAGTCCTCAGTCCTGCCACCATCAGAGATAGGTTCATGGATACACAAGAGAAGGCCCACTTACATGGGACTGCCTATGAAGAACATCTGGAAGCTGCAACTTATAGGCGCACCTTGATACACCCATGTTGCATCTCTGCTTTGTGAGCTGCGTTGGCTCTCAGTATGCTTCTGGTGCAGGTCAAGGTGCTGACTATCACCTATAAAACCCTTCATAGTAAGGGGCTGTTATTTGTGGGACCGCATTTCTCCAATAGTTTCTACCCATCTGATTAAGTCTGACAGGATGGACATGCTCTGGGTTCAGTCTATTAAATCTGGCAAGACTGAGGAAGCAGGCCTATTCTGTTGCAGTGCCTGCCCTCTGGAACACCATACCCCCCAAAGTTTGGCGAGCCCCGCTTTTACTGGCTTTTGGGAAACTTGGATGTTTCCCTGGGCATTGGGGTCGGGGGTTAGTTGAGCCCATGAGGTGATGTTAATTTATTGTTGATGGGTGTTGTCCTTGATTGTTATTATGTGTTCTTCATATTGTTTATTTTGTATTGCAAATTTTTAAATTCTATGTTAGCTGCCCAGAGTTGCCATTGTGAGATGGGCAGCCATATAAACCAAAAATAAAATATAAAATAAAATATAAAATAAAATAAAATAAAATAATAAAATAAAATAATAAAATAAAATAAAATAAAATAAATAAAATAAAATAAAATAAAATAAAATAAAATAAAATAAAAATAAAATAAATAAAATAATAAAATAAAATAAATAAAATAAAATAAATAAAATATAAAATATAAAATATAAAATATAAAATATAAAATATAAAATATAAAATATAAAATATAAAATATAAAATATAAAATAAAATAAAATGAAAATAAAATAAATAAAAAAATGTAAAATAAAATATAAAATAAAATAAAATACTTCTCATTTGCTGTTCCCTGCTTTTGCGCTCTGTTGGGGTTTGATAAACCCAGGAAATTTACTTCTAGATATAAATTATACAGAGAGGCCTGATTTCTAGGTAAAAGGTGAAATATTCTGCACAGTCACCCAATTAGCAGCCATTGTTGTAAGAATGATGTGTCATGTGTGACTCATTCAACAGGTGCTTAGAGTTAGGTTGGGTGTGGTAGTTAACGAGATTGACCTATGATGTGATTGGTCAGTTTGACTATAAATGCAGAGATATTCTGTATTCCATTTTATTCCCATTTACCTCGTGAAAGCTGTATCGTTGATGGTGTATCATTTGTTACCTGTGGAAGTGATCTGTAAATACGTATGTATATAAAGTAAATAGGATATTTGATATAACTTCTGTTTGGAGTCTATTTACTGCATAGTACTTGGATCACTGCTGCCTAGGAGAGAAGCAGGCCGCTCCATCCGCGCCCCTATCTGACAGGGTTACGGGCCCAGAGGCGGCAGAGACGCCATAGACGACGGAAGGCTTTGCACTGGCTGTGGATCGGTGGATCGTGTGCAGTCTGTGAGCTGGAAGCTTTGGAAGCCTATCCAGGAGTCGTGTGGCTATTTGGAGTGATTTGGAGTTCTACCAGGCTCCGTGTCTGCGTGTGTGTTTTTTTCTCCTACGCTTGTTTTGCAGCTGGAGGACGTTTTGATAAGGTCTGTGTCTTTAATCATCGGTGTCTGCCCAGAAGGGGCTGAAGACAGATGAGCACAGCGAAGATGTTGCCGGCAGTTGGGGGAGGATTTCCTCTGGAAAGACTGAATGACACTAATTATTTGTCATGGTCATATAAAATGGAAATGTATCTTCGGCGTGAAGGGCTTTGGAGGAGTGTACTTTGCCCTGAACCAGACCTGGAAGATGAAGAAGTTGCTCTAAAGGACGATAGAGCATTGGCAAGCATAATTTTATGTCTGGAAGATAGCCAGTTGTGTTATGTTAGAGACTGTCAGTTAGCCTATAAGTGTTGGGAAGCTTTAAAGAATGTTTATCTAAGAAGCTCACCGTTATGTAAGGTTTTACTAACATGAAAACTTTATCATGCTAGATTAGGGGTATCTGATAATATAAGGGATCACCTGCATTTTATGACAGGGTTGTTCCATGAATTGGCTCAGAGAGATATGCCATTTACAGAAGCTAACAAAGTGTATATAATTCTCAGTTCTTTAAATGAAACGTGGGATACTTTGGCAATGAGCTTCGGATCATTATCTGAGAATGATTTAACCATAAGATACTTATCTAGCAGGCTTTTAGAAGAAGAACAAAGGAGGCAGCAGTGTTCTAATGTAATTAGTGCTAAGCAAAACAGTGTTTGTGTTAAGGAATATTCTGAGAATGTTTTGCATGTACGAAAATGTTTTAACTGTGGGTCGAAAAGGCATTTGTTGAAACATTGTGATAAGAAACGGAAGCCGAAGGCTAAGCTGAACATTTCCAAGCCGGGAGAAGCTGCACAGCTGTCTTTAATTAGTTCAAGTGAAGAACAAAATTTAAAGGGACCATTTCTAATTGACAGTGGGGCTTGTCAGCATATAGGAAATAACAGACAGATGTTTAAGAGTTTTATGCAAGCTGATAGAGATCATGTTACTCTAGCTAATGGAAGCATTGCATCTGTGACTGGTAAGGGATATGTATATGTACCAGGGTTAAATATTGAATTATCAATGTTGTGTGTACCTGAACTGGAGTACAATATAATTAGTGTGTCACAATTGGATAAACAGGGTTATACTGTACAGTTTGGTAATAATGAATGTATTGTTATGAAAGATAACAATGTTTGTGGCAAAGGTATTTTGCAAAACTGTCTTTATGAAATTGTACAAGCCAGGACAAGCAGCAGCCATCATGGTTTAGCTACGATTAATAAGCCAACACATGATTCGTGTGCGCATCTGTGGCACAGGAGGCTTGGACATCCGAGTTTCAAAGTGATTGAAAAGATGTCAGAAGCAAGTTCTGGAATGGAATTGAAAAAGTGCCAAGTGTATCTGGATTGCACAGCTTGTAAGGTTGCAAAGTCAAAGGTGTTTCCTGTGAGCAAATTCAGTGATAGGAAGTCACATAAATGTTTTGAATTAGTTCACGCTGACTTAATTGGGCCATTACCAGCTTCAATAGGGGGTGCTAAATATGTTTTAGTCATTGTAGATGATTACACTAGATTTGGGTTCTGTTACCTATTGAAAGCTAAAAGCCAAACATTTGAAAAGTTTAGAAACTGGGTGCAGTTTGTAGAACGTAGGTATAGCACAAAGGTGTGTAGTTTACAAACTGACCGGGGTACAGAGTTTCTGAGTGGGAGTTTTCAGCAATGGCTCCGTAGAAGGGGCATTGTGCATAGGAAAACTAACCCACATAGTTCAGCTGAGAATGGCGTGGCTGAACGTAGGAATTTGGCATTGCAGACAGTGAAGGATTCACTCATTGCTGACTCAGGGTTATCAAGAGGATACTGGGGAGAGGCAATATTAACTGCTAATTATTTAATTAACAGGTTATGGAGTGTATCTGTAAACCAAACTCCATATTATATGTTATATGGCAAGAAGCCACCATTAGCTCATTTGAAGGTGTTTGGGTGCACTGCCTATGTTCACGTGCATAAGGAGGTACATAGGAAAGGACAGGCAAAAGCACAGAAGCTGACGTTTGTGGGGTATGAGCCAGGGACCAAGGGATTTAGGTTCACTGATGGCAGGAAAGTTGTTATCTCTAGGTCAGCAAGTTTTAGTGAGCACAGCAATTGGCAGAGATTACACGGGAGTAGTGAGGTTTATCTTCCTAGTCAGAGCAGTTTTGAGTTTTCAGAGCGGACAGATGCCACTGATGTAATTAAGAAGGAAGAGGAATTAACTCCTAGTGTGCCAATGATGCAGGATGCTACAGTATTGCGTAGATCTGAGAGAGTTAACAAGGGCATACCACCTCAACGTTATACACCAGGTGATGTAAAAGTGTGTTTTATTGATTATGAACCTCGTAATTACAGGGACGTATTGAAGTTGCCACAACCCGAGCAGAGTAGATGGAGAGCTGCTATGGATGTGGAAATGAAAGCCATTAATTCTCATAAGGTTTTCAAATCTACTAGGCTGCCTGAGGGACATAGAGCAGTAGGCTGTAGATGGGTGTATAAGAAGAAAACCTTAGTGAATGGTGATATTCAGTATAAGGCTAGGTTGGTAGCACAAGGATTTTCCCAGATAAAGAATCAGACTTATGATGAAGTTTTTGCACCAACGCTAAGAGGGGAGACATTTAGGTTTGCCTTAGCAATGGCAGCAGCTGGGAATTGTGTAGTACAGCATTATGATATCACAACAGCATATTTGCATGCTGATTTGAATGAAGAGATCTATATGACTGAAGCCCCAGGGTATGAATCAAAGATTGCAGGAAGGGTATACAAATTGCAGAAAGCATTGTATGGACTCAAGCAGTCAGCACGTTGCTGGAATCTAACTTTAGATAAGGAATTACAAAGAATGGGATTCAAGTGTAGTATAGCTGACCCATGTCTGTATGTAAAGCAATGTGAAAATGATGAACAGATTTTGCTTTTGATATTTGTAGACGATTTATGTCTTATAGCGAAAGATCAAAGCAGGGTAATTGAATTTACTGAAAATCTGAAACAGCACTTTGATGTCAAAGATCTGGGAGAAATTAAGAATTACCTAGGCATGGGTATTCAGAAGGTTGATGGGGGTTAGAAGTTTCCACCCCGATGACAACGGATTTTGTCATGACAGAGACTGGAGACGATGAACAAACTTCATGTGATCAAGAATATGTGATCAGTCAATAGTTGTATTGTATTGTATTGATTTGCAATATTGTCCATCTGAGTGTAATGTAGCAGATGTGATGACAAAGCCTCTAAGCTTAGAGAGACATAGGATGTGTATATCTCAAATGTGTATGTCTTCTATTCTGTATATGTGAATGTGATATCTATTGTAAATTGAAGGGGTGTTGGGGTTTGATAAACCCAGGAAATTTACTTCTAGATATAAATTATACAGAGAGGCCTGATTTCTAGGTAAAAGGTGAAATATTCTGCACAGTCACCCAATTAGCAGCCATTGTTGTAAGAATGATGTGTCATGTGTGACTCATTCAACAGGTGCTTAGAGTTAGGTTGGGTGTGGTAGTTAACGAGATTGACCTATGATGTGATTGGTCAGTTTGACTATAAATGCAGAGATATTCTGTATTCCATTTTATTCCCATTTACCTCGTGAAAGCTGTATCGTTGATGGTGTATCATTTGTTACCTGTGGAAGTGATCTGTAAATACGTATGTATATAAAGTAAATAGGATATTTGATATAACTTCTGTTTGGAGTCTATTTACTGCATAGTACTTGGATCACTGCTGCCTAGGAGAGAAGCAGGCCGCTCCATCCGCGCCCCTATCTGACACGCTCCCTTGCAAGAATGGTCAGACTACTTTTCTTTCTATTAACCTTTTGTAAGCAGATTTGGGTTGTTTGTTTTGGTGTTATATGCTTTCAGTTCTGTTTTTAATTCTATTTTAATTCAACATTATTCTTGTTAATCACCTTGAGATCTACTTTCTGGTGAATAAGGCAGCCCATAAGTGTCAAAAAGAAATACAGAAATAGGAGAGAATGGGATGAGGAGTGAGAAATTACTCATACCTAAATCAGCTCTACTATTATGCAGAGAGCTGAAAACACTGTGAGACAAAAAGCAGGATGGAAGTGTTGGAAAATGGAACTTTAAGTCTTGTCCTTGTAGGAATTCTGATATGGTAGTATCAGAACTCCATGCAGCTTCTTATTAGTATATAGCAGAGTAGAAGCATTCCCATAAACTTGCACAAGGCTTAATCAGTTCAAAACACAAAATAAACACACTTCTCACGTTAAATGTAAAGTTACATAAAAAAGAGTTTACAAGTTTATTGTAACTCACAGTTCCTTAGTAGAAACGGTCCATGCGTGCAAGCAAGTGGTTCTGACCAAACCCGCAGTCTTCATTGATGCGGCCCTGCTGCATGGAAGTATGAGAAACACGTGGCAGCAGCCATGGCTGCCACCCTCCTTGGTGGGAGATTCAAGCGGAGAGAGAGAAAGAGAAAGGGAACAGGAAACCGGAAACCGGGATTCAGCCCCTCCCATACACAGCAAGTGAGATCAGGTTACAGCAGAGGCTGTCTCCTTCAAGCTTGTGTGTGAGATGTGCTTGATTGAAACCCGATCTCTAACAGTCCTCCATCCCCAAATTCATCTGCTTTCCTCTGATGTAGGAGAGGACCAGGACTGAAGAAAGATTCAACTGCTAAATCTGTCTGACTTCTGTATGCATGGTGCTGTTGTGGGGGGGGGGAGTGGGAAGAGGGAGCTCTTCTTTTTCCTTAGACTTTAAAATATTCAGAGCTCGCCCTGGTTCACACATGCCACCAACCTTGTTCTCACCATTGAAGAGTTAAAGTGGATGAAGGAATATATCACTTGAAAGCGTTTTTATTCAGCAAAGAATAATAGTACAATGTACAAAGAACAAACAAAAGTAGTACAATGTACAAAGAACAAACAAAACAAAATATTTGACTGCTGTTATTTGGAAATTCAAATTCCAACCAGGAATCTAGGAATTACTACTACTACTACTGCTACTACTACTACTACTGCTACTACTATCCTCAGCCAGAACCTGGCAGTATTGACTATTCCTGAATCATAAGAAATAATTGAATATCTGAAAGTGAATTTCAGGGTTCAGTGACAAATGGGTTGCAGTGCATAAGAGACAAAAGCTAAACCTCTTAGCAAAGCCATGCTGATGGTCCCCGTTATAATTTTGCGTCTAGAGCCATCTTCTCCCAAAGGTGAGAAGCGCTACAGTGTCTGACCTAATCTGACCTCATTTGGGGACATGACATTGAGGTGGTGCTGGATAAATTCAGGTGGTCTAGTTAGAAAATGGTAAACGTGAAGAAGCTTGTCCCTTTTTAAAAAGTTGTGTAAGTGAAGAGACACCCAGGATGCTGGTGACTTACTTGCTCCATTGCTGTGACACCAAAACCTCTCTTACCAGGCATTTAATAACTTTTTACTAGCTCTTTCCTTAGGGAAGTAGATATGTTGATATGTTCTTGGCGTGTTAAAATTCATTCCTGATTTTTATTCCAAAATAGGTTGAAGACTGTGTTGATTTTCAGCCTTGAAGTTTCATATCGGGGAGCCACAGATAGAGCCAGAGATGGAGCTATGAGGCAAGAAGCATGAATGAAGATATTGCTAAAATTCCAGGTTTTTATTTCTTCATGTCTTGCCATCTTTAACTGGCAGATTCTGGGAAGATTTGACATATGCCTCTCCCATGTTTTACATGTGCCTAATATTAGCAGTGCTGGGGCCTCCTAACAGCAAAATATTGACACAAAGTCAAGAAATTGTATGTGCAGCTGCCAAAGCCAAGATGCACTTGATCAAAACAGATCAAACAACTTCAATCCAAGTGAGGTAGGAAGCTGAAGCATTCCCCCAAAACGCTTTGGGTTTGGAATTCCTTCTACATTGCAAAAACCCAATGCATCTGAAAAAGCAGGATACATATTACAGCAAAATCCCTACTGCAGTATGCCAAAGGTTTTGAGAGCAACTATAAATTGCACTATTTGGGGCAGCACCTAGCTGACATCAGCTTATCTCATAAAATTAAGTAGGATAAGACTTTTTTTTCTGCTTGGATTAGAGACCACTGGGCAATATCAGGGCTATAGATTAGATTGGGAAATTAAACAAAAAACATAGAAGTCAGTGGGAGGCTACTTCCATACTGTAACCAAGAAAGCTATAGGAAGGCATCCATGAAGTCACCAGGAGCCCAGATTGACAAGACTTTGCCTGTCATAGCAGATAGCAGTATCTGATTGATTTTGCTGATCTTAAAATAAGTTAAACAGGGTTTGATTTGGCTAGTAGTTAGTGTTGGGATTATCAGGAGTCAACTCAGCATTGTCTCATAAGCATAATAGGGGGTCTTTCTAGTAAACGCATCTCTACTGTGCTTGTGAGATGTTACCTGGGTCACCTGATTTCCTCTTCCTCCTCCTCCTTGGGTTTGGGGGATTAACATTCTCCATTACGCTTCGGGCACACCTGCAAGCAGGAGGGCTGCACCATGCAGCTCTCGTCCATTATATCTCGCCTGCATGCAGATCTACTATGAATCTACTTGTATCCAGATCTACTGAATAAATGTAAGCTATCTCTATTTTTCTTCATCTAACTAATGTGTGAAGACTGAATTTATTTCTGAACGCAATTAAGCTTCAAGTGCAAGTTCCCTGCTGGTTCACGCTTCTACTCTGCAAGATTGTTGTTAGCTGCTTGGAGTTCTTTAATTAACCTTCAAGACTCCATCAGTTAGCTGGGAGACTGCCAGGGTTTTTATGCCTTGGCCAGTTGGGGGTAATGGGGGGGGGGCTTTTTAAGGAAGGACAGAACCTCCCAGATAAGTCAGTGAATTCCACATCACTGAATCTGGCAGGCACAGGCCTGCCAGTGTGTATGGAGTATGAGGCTTCAGCTTTTGTTGACTACCTTTTTGCCAAGGAGGGTGGTGATGAAGCTCTCCTACCTCCTCTCCCCTCCCCTCCCCTCCCCTCCCCTCCCCATCCTTTTTAAGATTTGAAAATCCCTTTTGGAGTCTTACCATTTTGGCTCAGTTTGGCTATCCTGGCCCTAACCCGAAAAGTAGTCAGCAATTATATTTTGTTTCTGTTTGGGATCACCATCACACTGTACGATTGGAGAGTTAGGTCCCACCTAGCGATCCTTGTATTGTTGTTCTGCATTTGTTGTAACCCGATCAAGAATTTGAGGTTGGTTATAACGGTGAACTCTCTTCCCCACAAAAAAACGGTAGCACCAATTTCAGACCGTAGGCTTCCTTCTCAAAATTAGTATAGGCCTGCTTCCAAGGTGTCAGCTTCTTTGACAGGTAGACTACTGGGTGATCTTTGTCCTTCTGGGTTATATTATCATGGCCCTGAACCTTACATTGGAGGTACCAACTTGTAGGGCAAAAGCTTTTTTAAAAAAATCAGGTCCCTTTAGAATGGGATCTTTAGACAAGACCACTTTCAAGTTTTCAAAGTTGGTGTAATAGGATATTTGAGATTCTCATCCTGGCCACCTAGACCTTCCTCTCTTGCCAGTTAAAAGAACAGCCTTCTCACCAGCATACACCAGGCTACTAATAAAAGATTGAAGGAATCTCCACCTTCATCCCCAGAGTTTAACAAGAGTTTTGAAAAGGGTTACCAAAAATCTCAGGTGGCTGGAGATCCCTTTTCTGGGTAAGGTCTTGAGGACTTGGGCCCTGGTGGACTAATGGATTATAAAATGGCAGATAAAATGGTAATATTGTCAGATCTAAGAAGGATTTTGCCTCCTTTTTTTTAATTTTGGGCCTACCTTTGGGTGGATAGCTCTTTTCCCCCTTCCAGCTCTACCTCCCCATTTAGAACTATAAATACTATGGAGATTATGAACTAATATGGAATCCCTTTTTAGAATTTCTGCAAAAGGACTACAATATAAAATTACCATTGTGAAACTGGGAAAATCAAAAGGAAAAATAGTATAAAGAAAACAAACGTTAAATATGTATGAACAAACTGGAAAGGAATATTAGAAATGTAAAAAATAAACTACATGTGGAAAGAAAAAAAGAGAGAAATATGCAAAGAGACAAAGTATAAATATATTAAAGAAATATTAAAGGGAGGGAGAAATATAATAGAAATATAGTAAATATTAAATAAATGTAAAAAGGTTTCTTCGTAAAAGAAACAGGAAGTCTTTTTTAAATTAATTGTTTTATGTGTAACTTTGTTTGTTGTTATATGTAAGTAGGTATTTTATATGTTGTAAATCTTTGTAAATGTATCTATCTTTATGTTGTATATTTTAAACAATAAAACTATTTAAAAAAAAATAGAACTATAAATACTAGATATTTCGTCCCCTTAACCTCAGATGGCATTGCTAGGGTTTATTGTGATTCCTGCTTCCCGACGTTTAGCTACTACTTTTCCTAATGCTTAGAATAGATTATCCTTCCCATTGGTTCTACATAGGGTAGTATCATTAAGCTACGCCTCACACCATTTACCTCTTGTGCAACAACTTGTACAGTACATTAATCTTTAAAAGGTGGTGGGAGCTCCATGTAAAACAAAAGGCGTTTTAATGCACCGGAAAAGTCCTTGAGGGAATGCAGTCTTTTCTTTGGACTCTTTTTCCAATGGGATTTGCCAATAGCCTTTAACCAAAGTTAAGGTCAATAAGTATTGTGCCTTACTTAATTTACCCAGGAGGTGACCAGGTTTGGGTACTGTAGCTTGTCAAACTTAATAATTTGGCTGTCTTGCCTAAGATCAGTGCAAAATTGAATTTCCTACTGAGCTTTGGTGCCCAAAATTGCAGTACTGTATGTTTTGCGCTTCATTCTTTAAGACTTTTTAACAGGGCCTCTGTCTAACAGCTTTAGCATTCCCAGTGTCAAACTTATCTAGATTCATAGTTCCTGGTAGGTTTTTAAAACTTTCCTGGAAGATTTGCAGAAATTCTTTCAGGTCTTTTGGGTTGACTTCTTCGGTTTTATTGACTTATCTCTGTGGAATTCTAAGCTCTCCTACACTTGGTTAATTGCTTCAGGATCTCCTATGCTAAGGACATAATCTTGACTTCTAGGATACCATTTCCTTAGCAAATTAATGTACTTTTGATGATGGTCTCTCTGCCTCCTAGAACCAAGTTAGTCAAGAGAAATGGGAGCGATTAGCAATGTGTGAGCTTTCCCTCTCTCAGTTGCTATCCAACTGGACATTCCTTGTGCAAGGTTGAGCTGTAGCCCTTGCAGCATCTGCCTTAGATCTTTGGCTCCTGCAGATGTGACCAGACCACTCTGAGTAGAATGTTTTTCAGTGCTTCACTTTGCATTGTCTCACTACCTTCATAGTTGCAAGGTCAAATTTTTTAAAACTATTTTTAATAAGGTGCTCCTGTGTGCCCTCCTGAGCCCTTCCAGCATACAACTTGAGGGATCCCTAGCCTTCTTAAATATTGAGAATAATTGCATAAATTCTTGGACATTAGGGATTGGTGCTGAGCTTAATAATGAGCCATAATGTGGCCTTTTGGCTCATTATTTAATTGGGCTTCAGAGAGCTGGTTTAGAAGTAAAGCAAGATTTTTGACCTCAGTCTTCAGAAAGATTGGAATTTCCCCCCTCATTATTATAACGCTTGCTTGTTCAAAAGACCCTTCACCCTTTCTAATTATCTCACAGATATTTTATCTGTCCTGCGCAAAAGAGCCTTTCCCCTGGCTGGATTGAGTACTCTGTCTTCTGTGGTATGAGGAGGAAGACACAACAAGATTGCCTTACAAGATCATCTTTGCCCTTGTTCAAAGCAGGCAACTGAATCAGTCTCCCACATCCGACTGTAATGCCAATTTGACCATGGCTGGTGCCTTGACCTACTAATGTCTCTGCTACTTAATCATTTACTAGGTTGGACAATCCAGTGCAGTGAGGAGTGCCCTGAACTCTACATTGGAGAAACCAAACAACTTTTGTACAGGAGGATGGCCCAACACAGGAGAAGTAACACCACAGGACCAGAGTCAGCAGTTTATCTTCATTTAAAGGAAAAAGGACACTCATTTGAGGACATTAATGTTCACATTTTAGACAGAGAAGATAGGTGGTTTGAGAGAGGGGTCAAGGAATCCATTTATGCCAACTTGGAAAATCCTTCCTTGAATAGAGGTGGGGGCCTCAGGCACAATCTTTCTCCCATCTTTCTCCCGGCTCTGTCTTCTGTGCCTAGGAAGATTAAGACCATTTCACAAGCTCAACAGCAGCATGGTGATCTTAACGATCCTCCTTTAGATGATAAAAGGACTTAAAATAACATCTCAATACAACCATGACCTAGCCCCAGGTGTAAGGTCACACAGCTACCTAGAAACATATTTAGGATTCCCTTACCAACTTTGCTCAGACTGAAGAAGCTCCTTGGATAAGGAGCGAAACGTTTCCACTGAGAAAATAGAAATCCAGTTGACATGATTCAAGCTACTGAATCTGTTTTTGTTTTTTTGGTTTCAGGGTGTGGCATCAGTTGAGCTCTAAGAGGGACCAGTTAGGACTTTTGCTATTGTACCAGCCTCCCTGCTGCGTAGCAACCTCCCTGCCTGAGCTCCTTGACTCCGTGGCCGGGTTGACGGTGGAGTTCCCTAGGCTTATGGTCTTGGGGGATTTCAATCTGCCTTCCTTGGGGATGGGGTCGGAGGTAGCTCGGGAGTTCATGGTTACCATGACGGCCATGGGCCTGTCCCAAGTCATCCAGGGCCTGACGCATAATAGTGGTCATTCGCCTGACCTGGTTTTTCTGTTGGAGCAGTGGCAGAGTGTTCTGAAATTGGGGGAGGTATTGGTTTCTCCCCTGTCATGGTCAGACCACTTCCTGGTAAGCCTCCAATTCTCTGGCGCCACCCCCCTCCGCAGGGAGGCTGGGCCTATTAGATTGGCCCGCTCCAGGCGACTGATGGACCCAGTTGGGTTTCAGAGGGAGCTTGGGGTTGTTCCGGGAAGTCTGCTGCACGGTCTGGCCAAGGCCTTGGTGGCCGCATGGAATGAGAGAGTGGCCATGGCTTTGGATCGGATCACGCCTGAGTGGCCTCTCCATGCCCATGGCTCCCGTGGCTCCCTGTGGTTTACGGAGGAGCTGAGGAGGCTCAAGAGGGCTAAGTGGTTTCCTCCTTTAAGAACAGACCATCTTCTGGATTTTTTATTTTTTTATTTTTATAGTAATTTTAAATGTTTAGGTTTTATCTTCTTTATTCTGATTGTAAACCGCCCAGAGTCTGCCATGGCAGAGATGGGCGGGGATAAATTCAAATAATAAATAAATAAATAAATAAATAAGAGATGCCTGGAGCACCACTGGCAGAAGACGGGGAGTGAAGATGATCAAACATGAGCTAGAGCTGCTATTAGAGCCTACCTTGTGGCGGTAAGGGCGGAGAAACGTGGTTATTTCTCCGCTCTTATTGTGTCCGCACATTGTCGCCTGGCGGCCCTATTTTGGGTGACCCGGCCCCTCCTTGGAATGAGTAATACCAGGTCTCACCTACAGGGTCGCTGTGAGGAATATGCTGCGCATCTAGTGGATAAAGTCACTTGCATTCGCTCTATGTTGGACTCTAGCTTTAAGGCAGTGCCAGTGGAGACTACGGGGGCCACGTCTGGCATAGTTATCTGGGGGGAGTTCGATCCGGTTGCACCTGAGGAAGTGGACAGGGCCCTTGCAGCTGCTAGTTCAGCCACTTCTGTATTAGATCCATGCCCCTCCTGGTTGGTCAAGGCTGCCCGGGAGGAGGCACGTGATTGGGTTTGGGCGGTGGTTAATAATTCCTTGAGAGAGGGGGTGGTTCCATCGGCTCTTAAGGAGGTGGTGGTGCGTCCTCTTCTCAAGGGGCTCGACCCAACCAGCCTGGATAGTTTTCATCCAGTCTCCAACCTCCCCTTTTTTAGGGAAGGTTGTGGAGAGATTGGTCGCGTGGCAGCTGCAGGGGACCCTGGATGAAGCAGATTATCTGGACCCTTTTCAGTCAGGGTTCAGGCCAGGTACGGGACTGAGACGGCATCGATCACACTCTTAGATGACCTGTGGCGAGAGTGGAATGGGGGCAGTGCAACCATCCTCACTCTTCTTGACCTCTCAGTGGCCTTCGATACCATTGATCATGGTATCCTTCTGGACCGGCTTCGGGAGTTGGGGGTGGGCGGCACAATATTGTGCTGGTTCTCCTCCTTCCTCCGGGGTCGGTTCCAGTCAGTGTTGATGGGGGGAGAGGTCCTGCCCACATCCCCTACTTTGTGGGGTGCCTCAGGGCTCGGTTCTTTTCCCTCTCCTATTTAACATCTACATGAGGCCGTTCGGAGAGGTGATTTGATGGTTTGGGTGAGATATCATCAATATGCTGATGATACCCAGCTTTATATCTCCATCCCGGGCCGCCTGAGCGATGCTGTGGATGTCCTGTCCTAGTGCCTGGAGGCTGTAAGGGCCTGGATGTGGTGTAATGGGCTTCGACTCAACCCAAGCAAGACTGAGTGGCTTTGGGTTGGTAGGCCTTCTGGTGATAAGGTCTTTCCATTGTTGTTCCTAGATGGGATTGCACTGCCCCAGACAGACCCAGTGCACAATCTGGGGGTCCTCGTAGACTCATGGCTCCTGCTGGAAGAGCAGGTGGCAGCCGTGGCTAGGAGGGCCTTTGCACACCTTCGGGTTGTGCACCAGCTGTGCCCATTCCTGGACCAAGAGGCCTTGCTTACAGTCATTCATGCCCTCGTGACCTCCCATCTGAATTACTGCAATGCGCTCTACATGGGGCTGCCCTTGAAGAGCATTCGGAAGCTTCAGCTGGTGCAGAATGCGGCTGCACGGGTAGTAAATGGAGTCGGATATTCGACGCACGTAACACCACTGCTACGTGAGCTGCATTGGTTGCCGGTGTGCTTCCGGGTGCAATTCAAGGTGCTGGTTGTAACCTTTAAAGCCCTTCATGGCTTGGGACCGGGTTACCTAAGGGACCGTCTTCTCCCAGTTGTTTCTACCCATCCAATTCGATCTGGTAGGCTGGGTATGCTATGGGTCCCATCAGCCAAGGAATGTCAGTTGGCAGGGACTAGAAGGCGTGCCCCGTAGCCCCTGCCCTCTGGAATATTCTCCCTCCAGAGACCAAGATGTCCCCGACCCTGTTGGCCTTTCACAAGGCCATGAATACCTGGTTATATGCCCGGGCCTGGGCCCCCGAACGTGGGAATGGTCCTGTTTCTTGGCTATATTAACATCCATACATTGCTTACTGGGCAGTCATGTATATTTATTTTGTATTTTAATTGTTTTAATTGTAATTGTTTTAACTGTTTTATGGTTTTTATTGTTGTAAGCCACCCAGAGTCACTTGTTGAGATGGGCGGCTATAGAAATCGAATAAATAAATAAATAAATAAATAAATAAATAAATAAATAAAGCTTGCTTCTAGCATTTTAGACATCAACTAGAGAAGTGACTTGTGAATCAAGCAGAACCTTGTTTTATTCATTATTTGCCCTTTAGAATTCCCTAAACTGATGCAGGACAAGGACCTCCAAAAGAGGCAGGGCTTCAGGTGTGACGCTGTGCCTGCCATGTGGCAGATTTTGACTCCCCCCAACACCTCTCCTTGCATTTCTGTACCCTGGAACACACATTCACTAGGGTTATGCCTATGCTTATAAAACAACCTGTAATGCCTAATTACTTTATAATGGTTTGTTTATTATCCTATCATTAGTAAACAGAGCTTCTTCATCAAGGACGGTTGCGCCTGACATTTTAAAACTGCATTTCCTAGGGTTTAAGAAATAACATATCTCACTGGTTATGCTGATTGAAACTCAGTTCAAATGAGACTTAAACAGAATCTTACATGATATTAAATGTATTTCATTTATATTCTGCTTGTGAACACATGTATAAGAGACTGTATCTGGACTTGCCACACAGTTTTTGAGATTTGGGCACAGACTGGAGGGTTTTCATTAAAGTGCAGACTGTTTTGGCTCTACCATCACCCAATAGGCTCCAAAGATACAAATACTGACTTGGTAATGAGGAATGGAAAAAATATTTGATAATCCTGAGGCTATAGCAGGGGCTATTTCTCTCCTGCTTTACTTGTGACAATGAGGAGAAATGGGTCCAAATTTAAGGAATGTTTCTGAGAAAGGTCATTTCTGGGTCATGTAGCCCTAAGGTCAAAAACAATACTTTGACCTGAGCTTCAGAACAAACTGGTAGTGTGATCAGCATTACTTATTCAGGCATAACTCTCCATGACAGGTCCATGAATGGTGAATAAGCAGAAGACTGGTGCTTTAATTTATGATGCTTCCCACATTACCTGCTATGCATTTCTTAAGCCTTTGCAATGCAGGTGTAAAGTAATTCAGAACACTTCTAAGTTGTCTTTATATTTTCCAGAACTATACTGATATTCAAAACACTATAATCATGGGCATGATTTTTTCCCCGAATCCAAGCATACAAGGAACATCAGCCAGTGTTTGCCTATTGCGTCTAAGCTGAGTGTCTTTTCAGTCTGTCCATAGGAAACCCCCACTTCTGAGTGTATCAGGAATTAACAAAATACCTTTGTCTGTTCTACAAAAAGAAAATAATATAACTGGTTTGCATTCCCCTCCTGAAAGCTATGTTTGTCTGCATTTATCTAGAGATTTGCAATTATGATGGTAATAATAATGGTGATAATAGTAATAGTAATACTAAAGCGAAACTGAAGTACTTTGGCCACATAATGAGAAGACAGGATACCCTGGAGAAGATGCTGATGCTAGGGAAAGTGGAAGGCAAAAGGAAGAGGGGCCGACCAAGGGCAAGATGGATGGATGATATTCTGGAGGTGACGGACTTGACCTTGGGGGAGCTGGGGGTGGCGACGGCCGACAGGAAGCTCTGGCGTGGGCTGGTCCATGAAGTCACAAAGAGTCGGAAGCGACTGAATGAATAAGCAACAAATAATAATAATACCCCTTCTGAGAGGATGGGAAGTGGTAGTAAAATAGATGATATAATTAAATATTGCTGGATATAGCATTTTCCTGGTGATATAGCAATAAACCTCAATTCTAAAACTTTTCCAAGAGTCTTTACCAAGGTGGAATGGCTATAAACCTGCATTCAAAAGTATATAAATGCATATATAATCATTGGAACATTGGAAGCACCATGAAAAAGATACTAAACCTTCAGGATGATAGGGGTAGAGTTGGATTACAAATGCCACCCTATTTCAGATGGACATAAAATGCTGAAGCTGACTACAGAAATCAAACAAAAGGCAGAAAGTATAATGCGAAGTTCCTCCAAAAAAGCAAAAAACCCAGACCACCTCTTTTGACTCCAGAAGCACTACAAAAGGTTCCTCATGGTTGAATGTCAATAACACAGTCCAATTTAAAGGAAAACAGATAAGTTTTATTTGGGTAGGGTATATGGTAAGAGAATATTGAAGAAATATGAGAAATGAGTTAGTTCTCACACTGTTAAATCAGCCACTATATAGTGCATTTTGCTGATGGATTAAAATATTCTGAAAGTGCATACCAGTAGGCAAATTTAAGGAAAATAAATTATAAAGCAATTCATCAATATCCAAACTATTAATAGTTAATACGGGAGGAAACAAAACTTATGTTGGGGCCCTTAAGGAAAGGACAAGAAGAAACAGGTTCACCTAGTACAACAGATTTACTGTATGTATGTTATCAGAAAACTCTTCCTAATGTAAAAATTGATAGGCAGTTGAATATATGCTCTGTAATTTCCTTTCCTGAAGGGCTTTGAAAAGTATAGATGAGCATATGCTGAGTACTTTCACTGAAGAAAATCCAGCTGTTAACTTCCAGGTGATTGAAGGAGATTGTCCATAATGTCTTACAGCTCTACCATTCTCTGATTGCTGTCACTGCAATCATTCCAGAGGCTTTATATTAAAGTTCCAGAAGCCCTTGGGGTTATTCATCTCTTCCTTATTTCACAGAAAGTGATATAGAATTATAATAACATGCCTGCATGCTGCATATCTTTGTCACAGCTATCACGATTTTAACAGCCAGATAGGCAGTATCAGCATCAGTTTCTTATTTATTTATTTGTTTATTTATTTATTTCAATTATATGGCTGCCCATCGCACCAAGGCAATTCTGGGTGGCAAACATGGTTAAAAACATCAGCATAATAATAATTTTACGAAATAGAAATATAAACATAACAAAAGGAAAACAAAAAAGAATGGCAGCCAAGGAAAACCCATCCAAAATAGTATCTCACTAAGCTTCCAATCCCGATGCTTGGAAGAACAGCCAGGTCTTGAGGGCTTTCTGAAGGACCAGCAGGGTCAGAGCCAGTCTAATCTCAGGTTGGATGTCTTGGATGCTCCTAAGCAAGACTTTCTCAGTGAGTACCTCCTTTACTATTTCTTCACTGCTTGTGAAGAACTGGCTGCAAAAACATTGTCCACATGAGAGGTTTGGTTTCTGGAACCAAAGTCTATGTTTTCTGGTTGGAGGATTGTTAGGACAAGGTGGGCTGGGAGGAAACATTGCAAACTTGGTCATACAGCTTTGAATTGAATGGAAACAAAAACCCAGAAGTGAGAACTAATAAGGAGGACTTGTACACTTTCCCAAACAAGTGGGGCCAGTCCCTCCTTTCAGAGATTCAGGGATTTTAAAGGGTAAAATAGGTGATTTAAGCCTCTGCAGAGCCTGATACACATTTTGCCCTTAACTTCCCAGAAAAAAACTCCAAATATGCAAAATGCATGCTGAAAAAATTGGCCCATCCATTCTTGGGCATGATGGATGGATGGTATTCTGGAGGTGACAGACTCAACCATTGGGGAGCTGGGAATGGTGACGGCCGACAGGAAGCTCTGGCGTGGACTGGTCCATGAAGTCACGAAGAGTCGGAAACGACTGAACGAATAAACAACAAAATTCTTGGGCATAACGAAGAGGATGTTGCCAGGCTGCACTGTTTGTAATCCGTTCGTAAAGACAAAACTTTTGTTTTTGTCTCTGTTAAAAAGAAATAAATTGGATGCTTTAATAGAAAAATAAAGGATAATTCCTTTCTATTATGTGTTAGTGAAATCCTTGCAAGAACTGTATCTAGTTTTGGATGCTACATTTTAAAAAGATTCAGATCAATTGGAATGACGTTCCGGTTCATCTTATCTTTGCCACTCAACAAGGAAACAAGGGAGATCAGGGTCTGGAAACCAACTGTTATTTGAAGATACTGAGAGTATGTTTTGCCTTGAGAAAAGTCTAAGGGAGGATATGGTACCATTCTTTATGTATCTGAAGGAGTGTCAGACAAAAGAAGTCCATGAGCTATTTTCTGTCATCCAAGGACCTAATTGCTTTTAGAAATGCTGGAAATGCTGGAACTGCAACTCTTGTGTTTATTTGTATAGTATGTTGCCCCTTGAGAATGTTATCACTTTTAAGATGATGATAGATAGATGATAGATAGATGATAGATAGATAGATAGATAGATAGATAGATAGATAGATAGATGATAGATGGATGGATGGATGGATGGATGATAGGGAGGGAGGGAAGGATAGGGAGGGAGGGAAGGATAGCAGATATTCATCACTGTTCAAGCTCTGATCTACTCAAGGCTTTTTGCCACACTGTGTCCATCAAGGGAGGACATGTGGACACTGTGTCCATCAAGGAAACACTTGTTTTTCTATCAGATCAGAGATCTTGGCCAATATTGTCTCTGGACAGTAGGTAATAAGTCTAGTCATCAGATCTTGGATCGCTGGCTCCTAATCTTTCTAATTAACACAGTTACTGTTTTCCTTCAGGAACCACATTGCCAAAAATCAGGCCTGCAAAGTGAAGATGTAGCAGCATTTACAGTAGTTCCTGCTCAGTTTCACACTTAGAATGAGTTTGCCGAATTCCTACTGAAGAACATTCCCATCTTGCTGAGTCTCACCCACATTAACTTTATCTTATATGGGAGTGGGGACTGTAACTCAAATACCACAGCCAAACCACACACAGTCTATCTGACCTAAACTGAGCACTAATAGTAGTTAATCTTCCTGATTCAACAGATCTACAGACATGTTTTTATCTGCAAGACTGAAATTACATGCAAAAACGAACCATTAAAAAGAAATAGAATATTCTGGGTTTTGGCACTAAAAGTAGAAAGTAGGAAAAAATCCCATGCGTGGCATTCCAAAGACATAAAATTGTGTCACTATTTTTTCTTTCAAAGTCTGAAGTGCTAACAAATCTGAACAAGGTTCAGAAGAGGCCTCCAATCTGAATCAATGATGCAATAGCTTCAGGGGATAATATTTCACTGGATGGTAGGAGGTTTTTTAAAAAGAGCCCTGAAGGCCATTATTTTGGCTCAGGGATCTGCATTGGTTGCAGTTTTGGTTTATTCAGGATTTAGAATCTTGATACAATCAGGACAAATATTCTAAAGAAGCACATAGTTAACTCTGGTTGTGCTTGACATACTGTACATCTCTGCTCACAATCCGAGTTGAAAGTTAACATGGTTTGAAATTGAACCAAACCAGATTTAATTACCTCAGACCAATCAGAAGAGTCTGCAGACACAACTGATATATGGATCATTATGGCAATGCACATTTAACTTGTTATTTAACAACTGTAATAAAGCCATTGCTCAGTGATTGAACCACATGCTTTCTATGCATCAGGTCTCGGGTTCAATCTCTGGCATTTCTAGATAGGGTTGGGAAAACTCCAACCTGAAATATGGGAAGCTGCTGTCTGCCAGTGTTAGCAGGACTGGGCAAGGGGAATGAGTGGTCTGACTATCTATCTATCTATCTATCTATCTATCTATCTATCTATCATCTATCATCTATCATCTATCTATATCTAATTTCACAATATGGACTGGTTTGGGTAGCTGAGTTGACTTATTACTGACTCTTTACTAGTTTATCTGAAACTGGAGCAAAGCTGTTTTCCCCCTTCAGCTCTGCACATCTTGTAGGGAGTTCATTCTCCCATGAAGAACTTACTTCAACCTACCTCCCCAGCTCCTTCCTTGTCTGTCCCCACAGAGTTTCAGCATCCCTTTCCTGTACTCTCCACTGGGTCAGGTAGAGGGAGAATCAGTTTGCTCGAATTAATCACTCAGTGAGTCTGCCACGGTAGAGATGGGCGGGGATAAATCCAAATAATAAATAAATAATAATAAAATAAATAAATAAATAAATCACTGAATGAGTACACAGAACAGAGCTGGAGATACATGCTATCTAATTTTGATTATCTGATTTCTTATATTCTAGAAGTTATTCCTTGATGCCCAACCACCAACCGCCAAGCTATGAATTTATACATGTGAAGGGCTGGCCCAAAATATTTTTTTATCCCAACTCCATTTGTCAAGTACAAGTGCCAAAGCTATCAATTTATTTTGAATACCCGGAGCAGCAAATCCCACCAAATAACAACAATAATTTTTTTGTGGAGTCCTTGGTGCTCTCTGAGCCTTGTTGTTTTCTTGCAGACGTTTCATTGCCAGGCTAGGCAACATCTTCACACTGAAGATGTTGCCTAGCCTGGCAATGAAACGTCTGGAAGAAAACAACAAGGCTCAGAGAGCACCAAGGACTCCACAGTTCAACCCTGAGCTACAAATATTCTCTTCAAATAATTTTTTTATTTAAAGAATTTATGCAGCCATGCCACTCCAACAATGCAACTTTGGGTAGCTTACAAGAAACAACCAGGATAAAAACAACAACAATTAAAACAGTAATCAAATAATATGAGACCTGGCTCACATTCATACTCATGTTTTCCATCTTTTCATAACGCCCAAAATCAGCTGCCTCTTTCCACCTAATGATAAAGCTAGCCTTGTATCCGTGAACCAGTGTATTTGAAGATCTAGCCATTTCCTCCTCCTTTAGTCATTTCGAGTATATGCAAAAAGGACGTTGAAGGACATTGATAGATCTGGAGTGAGTCTTCAAGCAGCAGTGTGGATTGGCTGGTCTTCAGATTCCTTCCAAATTTAACACTCTATGAACAAACTGAGCATATAATTCTGTACCTCCACATACTCTATTTTAGAAGAATAAAAGTTTTCAGTGCTGTATCTGTTTGGATAGTGGCAAGGCTCTATTTACAAGTCATTTCCTCGGTACATTAAGAAAAACGAACACACAACTCTGTTTGCATGGCTTCCCCACAGCCGGTTTGAATAATATTTTAAGCCTTTGACTAATATGCCTGTAGAATGTTTTTCAGGCTCTAATACTATATGTTCTTCACAGAAGCACATTTTGAAGGTGCCCTTTCAGTGAGTGTGATCTTGTTCATTCACCAGCCTGGAATTTTGTTCAGGTTTCTTTTAAGTAGGTGCCAAGGTTCTATTCTTGTTCCACAAATACTGGTGACTAGTATGTAGAAAGCCTGTTCCATGACTTTCCCCACTATCGATAAAAATAGTAAGCATCTGTAGAAAAGACATGCTTAACTGCAAGAAATGATTGCTTTAAAAAGGCTTAACTTTATCAATATTTTATCAACATCCTGCTTCAGAAATCTGTCCACAACATGGAATGAATGGTCCATGGTCCACTAATCCCTAGTTTCTAGAAGGCAATGGATTGGAAAAAGATGAGCTAAAGTCCATCCTGACTATTATTTAAACCCCTTGCAGCCCAATTGGTTGCAAATTTACTTAGAAAATTTGGATTTTAATGGGACTTAGTTCCAAGAAGTGTGTGTACAGTTTATTTATTTATTTATTTATTTATTTATTTATTTATTTATTTTTCATTTATTTATTTTCTATCCCACCTTTATTATTTTTATAAATAACTCAAGGCGGCGAACATACCAAATACTCCTTCCTCCTCCTATTTTCCCCACAACAACAACCCTGTGGGGTGAGTTGGGCTGAGAGAGAGTGACTGGCCCAAGGTCACCCAGCCGGCTTTCATGGCTAAGGCGGGACTAGAATTCTCAGTCTCCTGGTTTCTAGCCCAGCGCCTTAAGCACTAGACCGACACTAATATTGCATCAGGAAAAGGAATTCTAGAGCAGGTGTGTCTCTGTGCATTGCAAACAGCACTAGTGGAAATCTCTGATAGCAAACCTTACAGGCAACTCCCTAAGTTAGATGTGTAGCTTGATAGTGAGTTTCCCATGAACAGCTCAATCCAGAAGCTCTGTAGTCTAAGCCCTCTGAAATCATTTTGGCCGTTGCCTTAACCACTAGACCAAACTGGCTTTGCAGTCTTTGAGCTTTAAATAGCTGCAAGCATATCTCTTATTAATTAATTTAATAAATTATTTTAATACATTAATTTCCAAGTATTGGATTCTAGTTGGTACAAGCTCCTGGTAGCCTGTATACAATGGGACAATGATACTGTAAAAGGTTTCACCTACTCAACAGCCTGGATTTTTTTCTTTGTTCCATTCCTTTTCTCTCTCTCTTTACCATCTGTGTCAATGAGTGAATCATGTTTCCTGTATAATCAGTGTCTTACCAATTAGGATAAATTACTGTTTCATTACAGTTAAGTAGACTATTAAAATGCCATTCGTGTCTCGTGCTGACAAAGTAATGTTTGCACTTGCCCATTTTCAGATAGTTTCGTCTAATTTCAAAATGTTGATGGAGGAGCTAATTTAATTAGCAACACTGCAAGGATATGGAGCATAACAATTTTTAGCTGAGTTTATTTCTGGAGACAAGTCTTCAAAATGACAGAAGACTATGATGAACATTGGTACCGGAGTTGTAGACACCATCTGTTCCTGTGGTCAGATGTGAAGTTCTGTAAATATCATAGACTGGGGCAGGTTGCTGTGGAAATAGTTCAATTAGACTCAATTCCTACTGTACATCCAGACCAGGATTCATAAAAATAGAGATCTTTTCTCTAGCACAGGAGTCACACAACCAGTTGATATTTTTAAACAGAATGAGATGAAATCTGTAGGCAAGATAGCTCATTAGAAGATGATACATACCAATTTAATAAAACAAGATTCAGGAGTATGTTCTTTTGTGTTCCTTTAAAATCCTTCATGCTCTTTTTGCAATCTTTCTATTTTTCATGACAGCAGGAAGGATAACAGCCGGAGGGGCAGGACTGAAGCTTCAGATTGATAGTAATATGGTCAGGGGATATCTTTACTTTGAATGAGTTTATATTTCTAAGACCAGATAAATTGCATCCTAGACTACTGAAGAACTAGCTGATAGTCTGGCTGAAATTTTATGGATTATCTTTGAGAAATCCTGAGGAATTGGTGAAATCCAGATGACTGGAAGAGAGCAATTGTTGTTTCTATCTATAAAAAAGGAGGAAAGGAATAGCCAGCAATCTGAAAACCCATCAGTCTGGCATTAATCCCTATGGAAATTATAGAGTAGATAATAAAAAGATTAATTTATAAATGCCTTGAAAACTATGCAGAAATTACCAGAAGTAGCATTCCTTACCATCAGGATTTGTCAGGGATATGTTGTAACAGACTAGTCTTACCTCATTTGCTGACTGGGTAATTTTCTTACTAGATTGTGGGAAGGCTATTGACTTAATATATCTTGATTTCAGCAGAGCGTTTGACAAAATATTAGATTGTGGGAAGGCCTACTCTGGAAGACAGCTGCTCTCCAATACTCTGGAGAAAACATGCATTTTGCATCTCCTGCTGCCTGATGACTTCAACCAGAGGTGGCTGGGGCTGACCCTGGAGCCATCTACCTGCCACTCTGCAGATTCAGGATGATAATTATGAGTCTCGGCGGGTTCTCAAGCAGAGTTCCAGTCTATTCAGAGAAATTAGGTCAACTTGTCTACCAAAATCATCAGTGATGGCCTCATTTAATCCAGCTCCTCCCACTTTGTAGTTATATGACGAAAACAAAAACAAGAGACAGCAGCTGACATTTGCCAAGGCTACATAACTTGTGACCCATCAAGCTTAAACAGCTTATCAGTATGCCAAACACTTCTAATTTTTGCTACCTGCTCTATTCCCCCAGGCACCTAACAGAGCCAGCTGAAGATGGATTTTCAAATTCTCTTTTTGTCTGTTATGGTGATTCCAGCTTGGCTGGAGTAAAAATTCCTAAGTTTCCATCTTACAGAAAGGCAGGGCCCTTGGCTTTTCTTTCTCCACACTTACACGTGGGGACATGAAGTTGCTGGGGGGAAAGTGTGGGGTTTGCACCTGGATCATTTGCAAGGGCTGCATCTAAAGGCCCTCTTCTTGGATCTCTAGAAACACTACAGCATTGGTAGGAAAGGAGTAGGACATAGTAAGAGAAGCCACAGTTGCTGCATCGTGTTTCAGCGTATCTAGTTTTAACTTTGTTTTCTGTAATAAATGGTGGCTTATTCTTGGTGAGTCAGATTTTCCTTTATCTATAGTGGTTATCTCTTGTACAGTAACAGTATGGGGTCCTCAAATTACTAGCATTTTTAAAAAGTGAGAGAATTTATCTTAACTACTAAGATGCTGCCTTAAGTCACTTCACTAGCTCAATACAGAAGAGAATGAATGAGTTACTACACCAATTAATCTGTGAATTGCAGCCTGGTAGTTAAGGTTCTGGATTTCTGGAGGCTGAAGTTTCCTCCCTGCTTCTAGGAGTGAGATTAAGATTTCTCCAGAAAGTCTACGACCCACCATCTCTTCCCACTGGCTGTGATGGCTGGGGCTACCAGGGGCTGGAACCTAGCAAAATCTGGAGACTAAGAAAGGAAGGAGACTCGAGAGACCTGAAACAGAGGTAACAAGGGCAGGCTAGGGACTAGCAATAGGAACAGCAAGTTTCAGGCCAATATATTTTTCTCCCAGCTCAAGGATGGTGAATTACGCTGTTGGAAGGGTTCAGGCAATCCCCCCTTCTCTTCCAAACTGCCATTTTCGAACCACGTCTTCCCTCGATAGACGCTTCCCACCAAAAACACTTCCCCAAACCGGGTAAGAAGATGGAAACCTCAGGACAAAAGACTAAGATTAAAAATAGAAGGGAAACGACTTAAACATAAAGGATCACAATAGAATAATAGGAGAATACCAACATGAGCCATAAAGGAACCTCCAGATAACCCGATCAAATTCCCCGCAAGCTGATCAAGTCAAGAAACTGAGAGGACAAAGGCGGAGAGGCAACACCTTAGCATAAGTAAAGGAAAAGGGCTTCCCCTCAGAATAACAATAATCTAAACCCAACGGGCAAAAGCCACAGCCCTGCAGAGAGCCTAATTGATTAAAGAGCAAGAAACCGCAGAACAATAGGGGGCGCAACCACAGGAATGCCTCTGATCTTTAGTCAATTACACTCTCTCAGAATTCTTAGAAAGCGCCCCCTTCCAGGAAACCAACTAAGTACGATCTGGGTAAGACAAAACACTGTCTTTCGCACTCTTTTCACTAACAATAAGACCCACGTCCCTATATAAATGGCTGGTGGGGAAATACAAGTGTGGCCACCTCCGACAGCTGACTTCTCTGTATTTTGTGCTCTCAGACAATAAAGCAATCACCTCTGTTCAAGCAACTGCCTGTGTATCTTCATTCCCGGCTCGGAACGGACCTTGGTAAGATTTCCTTCCAACAACACATCAATTTAGCAGCCAAGAAAGCTCCTCTGTCTAAACAGGAAAAAGTTATCCCTCCCTTTCCATTGTGGTTCATTTTTTGAGAACAATGTTATTCCCCTTTATTTCCGGTTTTCAAAGTGTATTATTAATAGATGTAGTAAAGCAAACAACTGCTTACCTGGAAGGAAAAAAGCATAGCCTCTGCTATGAATAGATAGATGACCTTTGCTCTGTGAAATAAGTAATGCATGATGTAACTAGAGCCCTCTCTCCATTTAAAGAGGTCAAAAATATTCTTATGCATTACTAACTTAGTCTTAATCACCACAGGGTCCAGACATCCTAGAGTTCAGAGTGCTACTGATTCCAGGGTAGTTGTAGGGCAAGTTGGAGGTTTGGTGATTTGGGAAATATCCAGGCTTTTGTTTCTCTCCTAAATGGTTTTGAGCACCAGCCAGCCACTGCTATGTTGAAGACATCTCCATTCATCCTTGAGTTGGCAGAAAATTACACAGTACCAACATACAACTTGCTGACCCTATTGACGATCCCTTGAGTTGCCTGTTTCAGGTCATTAAAGACATCTGACTTCTTTTCAAAGTAGCCTTCCAACTTTATATACCCTGTGGCTGCTGTTGAACAGAATTTGAATAAGGGGAGGTGGGGGTGGATATACAGCTTTGAGACTTGTACTGCTAAGAATGATTTAGGCCTATCTCACTCGTGGGCTGGGTAATGCTTCAAGGACGTAGCTGAGAAAAATGTTGCCAGGGCAGCTTTGGGCCTTGGGTAGGTGCAAGTGAGAAAAGCTCCATTTGAGTGTATATGGCTCAGTGCAATGTCCTGCTACGAGTTTTGCAGGTCCACCTCTAAATCCATCTTGCTGGCATCCTCTACAGGAATAGACCAGTAACACAATAACAAGGCAGAAATCTGTCAAATAAAAATCAATATTGAGAAATAAAGTTTGTGGAAACAGTAATATCTCAAAAATCCCTTCATTCATTTGATTAAAAAAAAAACTTTGGAGCATTGTTTTATTACAATGTATCTGCATGTTTGCATTTTTCTAGGACTTCATGAAGATCTCATCCTTAAAATTAGCATAAAGCAAGGATGATTATGGCTGTTGTGGGTCTTCCGGGCACCTGGGCACAGAGAGATTGCTTCTGTCTGTGCTCCTGCCCTCTGAAGATGCCGGCCACAGATGCTGGCGAAACGTTAGGAACCACAACTTCCAGAACACGGCCACACAGCCCGGAAGACCCACAACAGCCATCGAACTCCGGCCGTGAAAGCCTTCGACAATACATCAAGGATGATTATATTACTATATGTAGAAATGGATATTAACTTGTATAGATTTGAGCCTAGCACAGAAATCTTGCAGATAGTTTATAGTCCTTTCCTGTCTGTCATTTTTCCGATTATAACTCTGGGCTCAAACATTTCCAACTGAGGATAACACATTTGTATTTGAGTACACTGAATAATTTGTTTTCAACTTTTATTTGCTGACCTTCATACAGTTTTCCCAGATGGGTGTATAAAAAAATGAGATCTAGCTTATGAAAGCTGATGTCACCATAAATTTGTGTCACACAGCAATCTTTCTTTGTTCTTCCACTAATTTGGGGAGGGGGGGGGTGACAGAAAGCATGAAAAAAGGGAAATTGCTTATTGAAGTACTTCTAAAAACAGATGTATAATGGCCACAATACTTGGTAAAAGGATTCAGAGTTGTCAAAATCCCATAGCGCCATCTAGGGGATAAGGAGTATAAAATCATGTTCCAGTTTCCATAACCAGTTAATCTTCATTTATAACACAAAATATTTTTTCCAAACTGGTTCCACATTGTTTTACTGAACTGATTTGACATGGTGCAAGTATAAATGCATGTCTTCCATTTTAATGAAGATATAAGATCTTTATCATCACCAAATACTATTATCAGTGATTGAAAAGAAAGGGATCAGAGATTTTCAATTTTCAGTTAAACCTTAGGAGATACTGTATATGTAGCATCAAAATTCCTGAAATGCTGAAAAACTTCCTCTCCCCAGAGAAATAGGTTTATATTTACATTATCACTCAGAAACAACTTCCTTGCTTGTTTTTACTCATTTAATTATGCAAAATAAATATTCATCTCATAATATACATACTGTAGCAAAATACCAGTTAAGGTCATAATAGGACAAAGTAAGAATGCAGAATATCCCATCAATAGGTATTATGAAAAACAATATTTTAACCAAAACACCTTACACTTTGAGAAAGGTTTTGAAGAGAGAAACTGCCTTTTCACTCCTTCGGACTTTTTAAAGATATCCCACATTTGCACACTCATTTTTAGAAAGCAGGAACAGCAGGAGAATGCCATTTAGAAATTACCAGTACCATAGTAGCTACTTCAGCATTCCAGTTAAACTCAAGTTTTTTTAAGATCATAACCCACCATTCTATTCTCAGGGTCCCTAACGAGGCAGTTGGGGGGAGGGCAATCCACTTGTGGACATTCCTCTTGGTGCCCACCAGATTCCTTGCCTCCCAGATGGTTTCTATTAAAGAAAGCTATTTTTTCAATGGAAAACTAGCATGCTGCAAAGCAAAGGACCAGCTCACCTCATTCTAAGCTGGATACAGCTTGATCTACTCCAACTTAGAAATCCAATAGGGCAGTGTTTCTCAACCTTGGCAACTTTAAGATGGGTGGACTTCAACTCCCAGAATTCCCCAGCCAGAATTCCCCATGCTGGCTGGGGAATCCTGGGAGTTGAGCCCACCCATCTTAAAGTTGCCAAGGTTGAGAAACACTGCAGTAGGGTGAGAAGAAAGGCATGCATCTCCCCATCCTTTCACTGCCCAGATGTTCATCTACACTGGACAAGAAGGAAAGCTCTGCTCTGCATGTCTAGCAAAGATACTGAGTCACATTGCTGGAACAGATACTCTATTTCCACTAGCTGGGTTTCCATGGAGGCTGCTTAGGAGAGTAACTTCTAACGTAAGAAAGGCAGCAGATTAGTTCTTGATGGAATGAATATTATTTTCCCCTCATCTCCAGCCCTCTTAGCTGGATTATTTTGTACTTCCTTCAGCAACCAATTTAGTTTCTGCATTTCAGGGAGAGAAAGGATGCAGATTTCCACATTCCAGCTATTCTTTTGGCAGTCCACTAACTTAACGTGTGCTTTCTAATCACCCATGACAAGTAGACCAATGGTAAAAAGCAAGGCTTTTTAGCAGAAATATTTATAGAGTTTCTGTGAGATAATAATGAACATCAGTGAATCACATAATATCAGTTATAATTCATAACATCAGTTAGAGATGCATAATGCCTCCTGATATCATTTAATTGATTTCTAGCCATACACTTTGCATCAACAAGAATTCTGTTCTGCATTAAACACTCCATATTTACATTCATTCAGCCACATATAGAATAGCCTGGTATCTTCAAAGCAAATTAAGTTTGAATAATGTTTGAATGATGGATGAATCTGTCATTTTTGTGGTTTCCTATGTTCAAATTTTTAATATCTTGAATACTTTCTCAGTTTTGAAAAAAATATGCAAGTTTGGGTAAGTTCTTATAACAAAACAAACTGAATGAAATTCCCATGCACGCCTGCTCTGAGGTAGTTAATCTGAAACAAGTTAAAGAGGCTCCAAAAATACGTTTTTAAATAACAGTTGTTTCAATCAATTTAATATTATGTACAAAATGAAAATAATAATAAGAGTAACATTGTCAGAAGTGAAATTGAGTACAGTTATTCTTTTATATAATTATCATAAGTGACTCCATTTTGACTTCATTCTAACCCTCTGTATGTGTCAAGTCAGAGGGTATCATAAGTTCAACAGTCATGACTCAGAATATTGCAAGGAGCTGTAATTAACCACAAGTCATCCTAGAGAGAGATAGGTAAACAACTCTACTTGTGTAGACAGCTAAATCTCATCAAGAGAGAAACCGCATTGTAAAGAAGAAATAAGGAATGTTTTCTTTTGGAGCGCAGAGAAGGAAGTGAGACATAAACTCCAGGGTCATCACGTCCCCAATCAACAGGGAAGGGAACTGGGACTTATCTAAGAAGGGAGGTGTGAAGGGGGAATGCAGGGGAGGGAATCTGGGAGAAGTTACAGGCGGTCCGAGGTATTGTAAAACGTCGGGGTGAGGTATAAAAAGAACCTGTGTCTTTGTGTTCACGTGTGTGCTTCCTGTCAGCCAACCTTGTGGCGTCAGGAGTGACATCCTTTTGCAAAAGATAAAATAAACCTTGATACTGTTAATTACTGCGTGGTTTATTTCGTGAGCTCTGGTTTGCATCTCACAATATGAAAGAGGTGAACTACTGGCTTTTATTCCACCAAGGCCTAAATTGCTTGGCCATTGAGGCAGTTGGTATACAAAACCCTTATTGTACGAACTCTTTCCATTCTATTCAAAATAAATATTGTGGGAAAACCCTGCCTCAAACTAGTGAAATAATTTGAACAGCTTTCCCCAAATTTAGCTGGAATTATGGCAGTGGAAATCCAACAAATCTGAACAGCTAAAGGAAGTCTGCATCAGAACATCTCTAGATCGTCAAGTTGGGATATCTTGTGGACATGGCAAAAAGACACAGAAGACAAGGGAAGAGCTTGCAATGACGTCACCCTAACCCTGGTATGTGCTTAATTTACAGAGAATGAATAACTGAGCCAAAAAAATAAATAAATCATGATGGAAAGTGACCTGCCCAGTTAGATTTCAAAACATTAATCTTGAGAAGAAATGCATATGCAAAAACAAAACACAGAACTGTCTGAAAAATGTACACTGGGAAAGTTTAGCCATTCCATATTTCAATTATCACTCTCTGCAAGCTTTCAGGACAGGAATGCAAGCTACCCTCCCCCTCATCTTGAATGCCAAGCATTCCTGCAAACCTTTTTCAGTTGAACATATTAACAAACTCCCCATGAACAGGAAGTCTGAAAAGGATGGCCTCTCAATACAGGAAGGCATGTGAATATATTGAGCTGAGCTTGGCAAACACTGAGGCTGGTTGCTCAATACACAAAGAAATACAGAGATACAAAACACTGGAGGGAGGCAGATCTGTGTCCCAGCTCCTAATACAACGAAGTCTCTACTGCAGGGCTTTCCAAAGTTTTTCCAGTGGCGACACACCAACCGGCGTTGGTGTGTCGCCGCAGGAAAACCTGGAAGTGCGGCAGCGCACAAACCCGGAAGCGCTGCTGCTGCTTTCGGGTTTTGCGCGCTGCAGTTGGTGTGTCGCCACGGGAAAACCCGGAAGCGCTGATGATGATCAGCACTTCTGGGTTGTGTGGCGACACACCAGACTGTGTGTGGCGACACACTTTTGTGTCGCGACACAGAGTTTGGAAAGCTCTGCTCTACTGAATGTTTGCACAGATCTATTCTCTGAACCCACCATAGCAAATGACTGCAATGATTCCCCCACCCCACCCTGCCCGCCGCTTTGGGCTAAGTAACATCAGCAACATCTGTAGTTGCATTAAACTGCACCCCTCTTTTATTGCAGCAGACATGCATGTGCAAGAGCCCTCCAAAATAGTACAGCAATCTTCCATAACTCAACTTCCGCAGCTGAACCCTACAATATGTAATCTGATACTTGACAGTGAAAGAAATGAAATTAAGTTCACCAAAGATGTAATAGAGAAGTATCAACACCAGATTCATCTTGCTCATTGGAGAGAAAGAATGGCTCAATGTGATTTCAGGATGAACTGGCAAATGCTCTGGAAAGTCAGCCTTCTTATGACGTTGCATGGTGGCCAGGAACCATGCCTGTCAGGAGACTGTTATAACTTTCAATTCCAGCATTGGGGATTTCTTCTTAATTTCCTTTTCCTTCATTATTTGGTGAGACAGTGTGTTTAAAAACCACTCCAAATCTTGATGGTCTTCTGGCCATCTCAAGTACTGCCCCCTTTGCAAAAAGACTCTGACTGGCTGATATCTCATAAGCTGATATTGAGAAAGAGATCCAGCTACCACCATAATGAGGACATCCTTCAGATCTGAGAAATACCTGCTCTGGGCAAAATTAAAGGCTTCCACACACCAACCATCCTTGAGAAACTGTCTTGTGACCACACAAATTGTTTTCCTGCAGTTCCAGATAGCATCACGAATATTGCTGATATGATCCTCCCCAGGCAGAAAGTCTCTATCTTCAAAGCAGAGAGCAAATTTGTTCTTCTTAGAATACTGAGAATCTAGATGCTTTATCAAGGAATTCTGGACCCACTCAAAGTCTTTGCTGCTATAGCAAAGGTAAGCATCATACTTGTATCCCTGTTGATCCAACTCTGGTGGGAGCTCCTTCATGAGGAATTGTGTGAGTGTCTTATAGCAGAGGAAACAAGCTCCCCTAAAACGAGTAAAAACAACTACCGCCACTAGAAACACAGTTAGACCAACGCAGGTAAAAATGAAGAGTGACAGCTGCAGAGGCTCCATGAGCTTGTCTTCATTGCAGTTCTCTGTATTTAAGTCTTGGAGAGGAATGTCAGCAAACTCCGGCGGTCCAGAACAATATGTATCTTTGGGTGACCCAGCTAAGGTAACGTTGGTTTGGTTTAGCCATATAATAAGGTTGCTTAATAGGCAGTTACAGTAAAATGTGTTATGGGTGATATCCAGCTGGTCTAATGTTGCAAAGAGCTGAGGATCAGGGTAAAGCAGCTGATTCGATGACAATTTAAGAATTTTCAGGCCTGCAGGAAAGGCGTCATGAGAAATGGAAGTCAGTAGGTTGTAAGCCAAGTTAAGTGTCTTGAGTGACATTAGACCACTAAATATACCCTCTGGGAGGAAAGTAAGGTAGTTGTTATTGAGATGGAGAGTTTCCAGGTGGGCAAGTGCTTTGAACACATCCAAGCATAAATCTCTCTCCCATATAAGCTTTAGCATGTTGTTTCCAAGGTCCAAGTAGATCAACTGGTTGTCTTTTGCTGTATCGTTGTATTTGTAGCAATAGGAGAAACGATTGTTTCTTAAGATGAGATGCTGCAGGGCTGAAATTTGGAGAAGTTCATAGAGAGCACCCAGATTCTCCAACCTGTTTCCTTCCAAGTCAAGGAATGTGGTATTTATAGATGTTATTTTGTTGACAGATATAGACTGTAGCCGGTTGCCACCCAACAAAACATGGATGATATTTGGGAGATAATATATTACTTTTAAAGCATTATCCCTGAGATCCACCTGCTGAAGCCTTGGTAAGGATTTGAATGGATCTCTATCAATCACTCCAATGTGGTTATGTTTTAAATCTATCTCAATCACATTAGGAAGCCCTTCAAAAGTGTACTGCAAGAGCTCACCAAGCAGATTGTCTGATAGGTATAGATGCTGCAGGTTCTGAAGACCAAGAAATGCTTCTTCCCAAATTCTATTTATTTTATTTTTGTTAAGATAAAGCAGCTTCAAATCATGAAGATATTGAAATACACGTGGTTTGAGAGAGAAAATACCGCCATGTGAAATATTAAGCAAGAGGAGGCCACTGTTAGTAAGACCTGCAAATGTATTATTATCAGGATCAGGAAGATTATCAAATCCAAATGATGGACCCATAGAGTGAGAGGAGATCTTCAAAGCCAAAAGAGGAGATCCGGCAATAGCTGCACAGAATTGCTCTGTTAGAGTTGTATCCCAGCCATTACCCCCAACATCCAACGTTTCTATGTGAATGTTTTTTAAAGGGTTCCCACAAGTGGCCCAATCCACAGGAGATCTTTTATACAAATTAGTAGAATGAAGAATAAACATTTTGAACCTTGCTCCTCGAAAACTATTAAGATCCCCTTCACACATAGATGCAATAGGGTTTAATTCCAAGTCTAGAATGTCCAAGGATTTCATGTTATAGAATACACCGTGAGGATGAACACGAGTGATTTTGTTATATTGAAGGTTCAGATATTCCAACGAAATCAAATCTCTAAGGTAATCCTCTTCCAGAATGGATTCGTCAAGATTATTTTTATACAGCAGAAGATTACGTACTCTAAACAAGCCCACAAAAGCATTGGGGTCTAACACCATCATTTCATTGCCACCCAAATCCAATTGTATGAGGTTTGGCAAGTTCCTAAAAGCATCTCTTCCGATGGTTAAGGGAAAGCGTTTTTGTGTCCCAAGTGATAAAATCATTAGTCTCTCCCTCAGTGGGAAAGAGGTCGCATTAACTTCCTGGATGAAATTGAAGTCGAGGAAGAGAAAAACAACATGTTCAGGCACAGAGGGCACCCAAGTGAGGTTGCAGAAATTATAGAATGCTTTTCTGCCTTCCACTGAACAGCTGGGAACCGCGAGCATTTCTCTGCACGCAAGCACTGTTCCAACTACAAACACCATGCAATGGCGAAGCATCACGCCCTCAACCTGTGGGTGGAGGAAGGGGAGGAAAAAAACAACAACAGCATTATCATTTGCATTGGACTGCAGAGATCTGACTCACACCTAACAATACAGGCTATAGAGAGAGATCAAAGGTCATCTACTGTAATACTTTTCTAAGAGTTGCTACTGTGAATTCATAAAACAGGATGCCATATTGGTGGTGGTCCTGCTCGTTCCCTTGCACCTTGTTTACATCCCTTATTTATACAAAGTATGCTGCTTTGGAAAATGGGAAAATTCCGTATTTTTACTACATCCTGGCACTGATAAGAAAGAAGAGCATCACTCAGAAATGAAACTTGTCAACACGGTTATTTTCCTGTGTTTCCACAGAAATAAATTACATTGTAGTTAACAGTTAAGTACATACTGTATGCATAGGATCGCAGCTTTAATTTCTTTTTAGCCCAACCTATCATACAAGCATGAAAGATAAACGGGATAAGCTTATTTATGATACTACCCCATGTTCCTGGGAGAAGCCAAACAATAATTCCCTATCTAGCATGTAAGGTTTCATGCTGTTTCCCAACACTACTTCTTGGAGCATCTGCAGGGGAGGTAAACAAAGCTGAGATGAGAGCTGCACCCATATGATTGAATCCCCACCACTTTTCTATGTATGGTTGCAGCCTTTTTTGACTGTCCTGCAAGTGTCCTGATATTTGCCAGTGAGATGATCCCAGAATGGGGAATAATTTTTTTACTGTCTTGGTTTGTTATATCTGTTCTTTTGAAGCAGGCAGGCCGCAAAGGACCACTTTTATATCAAATGCCTAATCAATATTAGCCTAACCAACCTTCTCCTTTTTTAACACTAGATATCTTGCCTAATGTTCTTACTAACTTCCTGACCCTTGTAACAGTAAGGAGCTGACTTTGGAAGTTCCCTAAAACTTGCTGATGGTGTAAGATAACTTCCCTTTTCTCTATCCTGTTTTGATGTACAATGTATCAACTGCTTGATCTTGTGATATCCTGACTGCCTTGATTGCAAAACCTATAAAAGATCGACTCTGGGAGTAGCCCGGGGTTCAGAATCTGTCAAGTTATTGCTCTGAACCATTGCTAGCAATAAACCTGTATTCTCTGCCTTGCTGGTCTTGTCTCCTGTCTTTTGGGAAGGTGAGTTTTCCCGCTACATTTCTGGCGACCGCGGCAGGACACAACGGGGCCCTGAGGCCCCTCTGGAGGGTCACCGCGCCCTCGGGGATTCTGCAAGTTAAGGGGAATTTCCCAGGCGCCATCGGACACTTTTGGTTCCGAGGGACTTCCCAGTGACGCCAGCTCCCCGCGGCGCCGGTGCACGCCTTCAAGAACCACTTGCGAGGCACCGAGACCAGGCACAACTCCAGCGCTGGAAGGAACACGAGGAAACAAGCCCTGCAGGCAAGTATTGGAAAAGGGAGCTCCGGCGGAAAAGGTTGGTTCGAGTTGACGGGAGGGGCTGATCACCCCCGAGGCGGACAGGGCCCCGAGTTGGCCGGCTGTGGTTCCTCGAAAAAAATCCCTATCGAACCGTGGTGACGGTGAGACCGTTGTGAGAAAAAAAAAAAGATAGGAGGGGAGGTTGCGTGGTGTGATTGCTTGTGTGAATGTTCGCTGCGGCTCCCAACGGTGACCGTCGAGTGTCCGGCACCTTGGGCCAGTGAGAAGCGGTTGAAGTCTGCAGTTCCCAGTGGGGACCGTGAGTGTCCGGCTCCCTGGGTCAGGCTTGAGTGCGTGAAAAACATCCCTCTGTGTTATCCTGAGAACGAAGGACCCCTTACCTTCTTCTCAACCCCCCTCCCTCATTGTCTTGTCTGGTACCCTGGGAGGAATATGGGTGGGGGAGGCAGTGTACCCCTTACCCCTTTAGGGTGCATGTTACAGCACTTTAAATCTGCATATGTTAGCCAGGACTACGGCATTAAGTGGAGCAGACTACAGTTAAGACGCTTTTGTGAAGGGGAATGGCCGACCTTTGACCTTGGCTGGCCGGCCGCGGGGACCCCGCAGTGGCCATCAGGGTGCATCAGAGGGTATTCCACCCCACAAAAGGCCATCCCGATCAGGCCCCCTATATTGATGTGTGGCTAGACCTAATCCAGCACCCCCCTGTGTGGCTCCAAAAGTGTAAAGCTGCTCACTGCCGCCTTTTGGTGTCACGTAGACTTTTGTCAAGAGAGGTTCTCTGACATAAAACCCCACACCAGGGCCAGGATAAGAGAGAGTTTGGCTTGGAGTAGTAGAGGGCCAATTTTGAAATATAGCTAAGATATTTGCATCTCTCAACCTAAGCCCACTCCAGGCATACATACACTGAGGGATCATATTAGTAATCTTGATGATTGTATATTTGTATGATTTTATATTTATTTATATTTATAAATTTTAATTGTTGTATTTTGTAAACCGCCCAGAGTCCCCTTTGGGGGAGATGGTGCAGTAATAGAAATTGAAAAATAAATAAAATAAAATAAATATTGCCTAGATTATGTTCACTGAAAATTATAGGAGTTGCAATCCTTATTAGGCTGTCAACCATTGCTCTTCTTAAATTGCCATTGGCACTAGAAATGATTGGTAAGATACCAGCTCTAGCTGGCCAGCCCTCATCAGAAATCCCAGGGAACCGACAATTGGAAATTCTGGGAGTTGCTGCCCCAATGTAATTGGAGGGTGCCAGGTTCGGGAGGAGTGATTAAAAAGGCTTACAGTTGGTTCACAACTACACCATGGAAAGAATCTACAGAGAGGAGCTCCTGAAGGAAATCTCCAGTGTGCAGACTGGCTGAAATAGCTGACAAGCAACCCGAAGGATTTTGGTTTCCTTCAGTATCATTGTGCTGAGAGTTACGAAGGGTAAATTTCAGCAGAACCAAGTCACTGCCAGCCATCCCATAAATGTATTCCAGGATTGGGGGAAAATTGGCTTGGGCCAGCAAAATAAAATAAAATAAAAAAATCCAAGTCTTCCAGGAGCAACATTTAGCCTTGGGAACTCAGATTATGGACCTCTATTTGAAGGTATAGTTGTTATTGGTTATGTCCAGACTTTCTGAGCAAGTAATGCCTGGGAGGATAGATAACTCCAGAGTGCCTTATCTATAAACCACTCTAATTAATTTTCTAAGTTGGCAAAAAAGCCAGTCATCCAAAATTTATGAATGTGTTTTACTTTCGGACCATCCGTAAATATTTGTACCTACCTAAACCTTTAACTATTTGGTGGATAAACAAGAATGAATGACCTTTCATGCATGACATCACAGCAGGTAACAAAGCTAAACAGGGTTAGTAATTTAATGGAACACCACTAGGAAACCTGAGGGCTGAAGACTAATTTGGGAAGTTGAAAAAATATCCTGAAAGAAGGCGACAGCAAGCCACTTCGGTGCTACTGCCAAGAAAACTTCATGGACATGTTCATGGAGCCACCAGGAGTCCAGTTTGACTTGAGGGAAATTGTGGCACAGCCTAACTTTTGAGAGTGTCCTCTTTTTTTGTTTTTCTTCCCTATCAGAGCATAACCCCAACAATCCAGGGAGATTTCTAAGTGTTCCACTGGTTTTGCTGCCACTGTCAACCCTTTCCTGATTTGGAAATATCCGTTTCTCTCTCTTTATGAGGCAATGTCATTTGTTGGAATGTGGGGAAGGTACAGTCAGAATCACTTTTTATATATGATATTTGACAGTGAATCACAGAGACTTTATCATATGTGATAATCATATAGGATTATTTCTTCACACTCTCAGTCTCTGATACAAATGAAAAGTGCTTTGAGGCCTGCAGCTAATATTTTGGCTGATAGCTAATATCCCATCCAAATCTCCGTCCCGCAGCTCAGCCATGTATTTACACATTCTAAGTCTCTTCATCGACTTTGGCTCTTTCTGCCCTCTGCTGCCTTTGGACAGAAACCAGTTTTTGTGTGGCAGACAAGCAGGAAGGCCACCTCTATTTCCCTGTGCAGGTCAAAGACTGGAAATTCATGACAACATCTGATCAAGTTGAAGTCTCATCTACTAGATTTACCTCCGTGTATGCAGGAAGAGACTTCAGCTCATAAGTTCTTGGAAGAGAAGATGATGGGATACAGAACTACTGCCTTGGACACTAGTATGTGAGGTGGGGGACTGTTTCTCATTACGTATATCCCCATTCTCCATGGCTGTTCTTAACAAAGCTTTGCTACCAGAAATACAATTCAAGATTCCTAGTCCCCAATGAACATTCACACATGGGAGGTATGTGTGGTTTGAAAGCCTTCCTAAAATGCCTTAGAGCAGAGCTTTCCAAACTTTTCATGTTGGTGACACACTTTCTAGACATGCATCATTTCACGACACACTCTTACAGCAGGGCATCATTTCGCGACACACTCTTACAGCAAGGCACAAGGCAGGCACTAGGACCTGTGCAGAATCCTGGCAGGGCAGGTTTGGAGGCAGCAGCAGCCGCGACACACCCAGACACTGCAGCCGACACACTAACGTGTTGCGACACAGTTTGGAAAGCTCTGCCTTAGAGATTGCAGCACTAAAGGAATGAGTCTCCCCTGCCCCAAGAATACCCTCTTATGAAAAGAGGAACATTTATTTTCTGCTCAGCTTGCATAGCTTGCAGTTTTCTGATAAAGCCACTCTGCAGAAGAACACAACTTCTTCTATTTGAGTGCAGTCAGTTTAATCTCCCACAGAAGGGACTTGAGCAATCTGCAAATGGGGGTGAGAGACACACTATAGTCAGTTACTTCTGTTTGCCCAAAGTCATCAACCCTTGCTTAAGCAACAAGAGAATTAGTACAACGTGTCCTCTTTGCTGACACCATTGTAATTTGAATCAGAATGACAGAATACATTAAAATAAGCTCTACATTAAATGCAGATCTAAGTAATTAAGAATTAAAGACAGCTCGTTTTGAATCAAGGAGTGCTGTGGTGGGAGGTTATGTTAAAATCACAGCTGTGAGTTTCCACATACAGTTGTTTTCCCAGTTTCATTTTTCCCCATCCTGGTGATGAAGAAATCTGCATTTAAAAAAAGTTTTTATTCCTCACCTAATATACCCCTCAACTCATAATAATACTCATCCCACCAGAGTTTTTTTCTATTGAAATTCCCCCCTTCCCCTTTTAGATTTCAAATAGGAACCACCCTTTAACACATGCATCAGGAAACTTGCAAAGGGGGAAAAACATTCAAGAAGAATAAGGAGTTGAAAATTGGTCAGGAGAGAAAGGCTTAAGCAACGTTCTCTCCCTACCACAATGTCACTTCAAAACCATAACCTGCTAAGCTGATTTTCTAATAAAATAAAGGTGTCATTTGTATGTAGTGTGCCTCAGGCTTACATTATAATAATCTTTTCTGGTAAGAAAGTGGTAATGAGAATTACCAGTAAGGCTGCTCAAATTTGATAATAAAAAAGGAGGAAAATAGTCTGCTTTCTTAGTATCCAAATATATAAGAAAGAAAGCAATTTCTGTCTGAAGGCTTATAATTTAAAAGAGATGAGGATGGAAGAAGAAAGACTTCACAAGCCCATGGCAAGTCTGCTCTGCAGCAAGATCCATGGAATGCATAATTTTTATCATGATTGCACACCAGGTCAGCAATTTCAATGAGTTAAAAATTGTTGTCTTTGACAATGCCAACTGAGATACCATCAGCATAAATCCTGACTTCACATACAGTATGTACTCAGAATCTGAGCTGGCATAATTAAAGTATGGAATTTACTTCCATGACTATGACGACGGCCACCAAGTTTAGATTAGACAGACCAAGGAAGCAGCTACCAACATTTACTAGTTATGACACCGATATGGCTTCCTCCAAGTTCAGAGGGCACATACTTCTCCATGCCAGCTTCAGGGAAATAAAAGCAGGAGAGTGCCACTGCTCTCATGCCTTCCATAGACATCTGATCAGAACAGAAGGATGAACTAAATAGGCCCAGTCTTATCCAGCCCTGCTACTCTTAAGCTTCCTCTGAGAATAATGGGGCTACTCCAGGAATCCCTGTTCAAGAATCACCTTCGTCTGATCATACTTCAGGAATAACCAAAGCTCAGGGAAGAGGTCATAGACTGGCAGTTTATCTTTCAGGCTGAATTAAATATATGAGGATTTATCAGACAGCCAGATCCACTGGGCAAAAGTTAAGCTTTAGCCAGAGATGAAAGACCACAAGCCAAGTACAAGTCTCCACCTTGGGTAAACCAGCCTCAACTTGCAAGGTGGCATCAAAGACACCTTTGGAAATCTGAAATGCTGGCCTCAGAACTTTAAGTTGCACTATTTCAAGAGGGAGTAATTAGGGCAGCCTTTCTCAACTTTTTGACCCTGGAGGAACCCTTGAAATATTTTTCAGGCCTTGGGGAACCCCTGCACATTCAGGCTCAAATACAGGCCAGAAGTTATAAAATTATTATATTTGTTTCATGTGTAGGCCTGTATATATGCATGAACAGTGTTCTTAAACTAAAAATAAAGAATGAAATTTGCCTCTTTCATGTGAAGTTGCCTGAATTTGAAATATTTTTTTAAATAAATCGTGATCTCCCAGGGAACCCCTAGTGACCTCTCAGGGAACCCGAGGGTTCCACGGAACCCTGGTTGAGAAACCCTGAATTAGAGTATGGTCTTAGCCGAGGTTTGTATGTAACAGTTGAGCCTATGATTTAGTCCTGAATAGTTTGATGGCAGCAGGCATTAAGCTGTTCTTTTGAATACCCCGCACCCCCTAAAATAGTTGCACTGCCTTCAATGTAGTTAGCCTCACCTTTTCACCTTCTTACCTGAGACACGGGATTCAACCCCCAAATCAACCCCCAAATATTTAAAGTATTTAATCTGCTCAGTGATCTAGCCCTGGATTACTAACCTTGAGGCTTTTGGCAAATACAGTCATATTTATATTCAAGTAATTAATCAGAAAATGGGAATCAGTGGGACTTCCGGAGGAATAAATGGCGGACTGAAGACGGCAGAACCACAGCAAAATGAAGAGCCAGTGAGTAAACCGGCTCTTCGATAATTCCTCTCTGGACAAGGAGAGGACTTGAGGTCACCCACAAGTGCTCCAGAGAGCTGCTCCTAGCGAGGAGACTGTAAGATAGTGGTCTCTGGCGGGTTTAGAGCTCTGGGAGATGAGGGAATAGACATCTTGCTTAAACTGCCTTCAGCACCTTTGAAAGGACACTAAGCTTGCATACTTCCTTTTCTAATCACTTTTGGAAATTGCTTGTTAACTGCTTTTCAGCTATTAAAAACCTTTGGATCGACAAGTTTGACAGCACCAGATGAGTTTCCTTCAATCCTTAGCAAAATAAAGTTTTTACTACAAATTTAAGAACTTAATTTTTTTTTGGAATAAACAACAAAAGGGTGATTAAAACTTTGATTTTAGAAAGTTACAACAGATTAAGGGTCCAGATAAATTTGAAATAAGTTTTTGGAATTAATTATAAAGAATTCTTCCCATGAGAAAATGCTTTTGTTTTGAATATTTTTAAAAAATATAGTTAAGATAAGATTTTAAACACTGGACACTAGAGGGAACTAAAAATTACAATTAAAGGAGAAAAAGACATAAACTCGACTTTTAATTACAGAATGAAGCAAAATATTCTAACACTGAACACACTGAAGGATATTTTTGAAAACTCAGAAATTAATTTTAATAGAAGAGACTATGTCTAAAAGATTATGGAAGAGGAACATGTTTTACCTGACAAGATTGAGACTGAGTTGAAAGTGGATTTACAAATGACAGGTACAAGCATGACATGGAAAAAGTTCCTACACTGGACATACAAAAGAACCTAGCTGATGTTTTAATAATTAAAAGGAATATACAAACAATAAACCAATAGAGTGACCTGGATAATTTTCCTACATTGGATTTACAAAAGAGGCTTGTTAAAAATTTGAAGAATCTCATGGAAGGGAAAAAAAATGAAAAGAAATCAAGTTGTAAGACATTATTTGAATAGACTAAAGATTAAGATTTTTAGAAGTAAAAGGAAGGAATATGAAGTTGGTTTATTTGATCAAGGTTAAAATAGATATGTTGTTAACCCTTAATGGACTTTTGCTGACACCAGGACTGAAATGATGATGCTTTATGGATTTGTTTATAGATGAGAAATGGAATATGGGAAGAAGAGATCATTTGTTGTATTTTAAGAGGAGGTAATAAATTACTAAATTTATTTATACTTATTGTGATGAAGGTGGAAAGTCACTTTTTTATATATTTCTTTTTTTTCTTTACTATATTCTTACTTTTCCTTCCTTTCCTTTCCTTTCCTTTCCTTTCCTTTCCTTTCCTTTCCTTTCCTTTCCTTTCCTTTCCTTTCCTTTCCTTTCCTTTCCTTTCCCTTCCTCTCCTCTCCCTTTTTTGCACCTTCTACTCTTTCTTTTTATTATTCCATCTTTTTTTAGTTTGTATTAGTTTTTTCTGTTGTAATAATCTTTTTAAAAATTACTATTAAAAAAAGAAAATGGGAATCAGTATATTACTGAGAAAGAGACTTCAACATAGGTCAACTATGATAAAATCACAGGTTCATCAACATAAAGTAATGCTAGCAAACTTTTCCCAGCTGTTTTAAGGGAGAGGAAGTCAAAATCAAGCAAATACCTGACCAGGAGTTAATATAAAGGTTGAAAAACTGAAAAGCAAAGCTAGTCAACAGTTGTGTTTAACCCCTTTCTGAGTTGGAAGATAATTTGTAAATTGCCTCTGAGTTGCCTCTTGCTCATAAGGTTGCTTTGATAATCTCAGACAGGAACAGGCAGCTATTCAGACAAAGGACCAACAAGTGGGAGTCAAAGGATTGCTCAAGATATTGTCAAGCAGTCAAAAATGGGTCACCCACACATCAGAGGGAAAGTGGCAAATAAAAGAAGATGGACGTGCACTGGGATTATCGCTATAATACACCAGAAAAAGATTGAGACCTTTGACCTAAAAGTGGTTACTAGTTTAGAATTTCAGCAGGGCTTTTCTTTTGAAGTGGTTACCAGTGGTGCAGGACTTATAAATTGTAGGGAAAAAATATGCTGACCTTTATGTAAAGGTTCCGCCTGCACATTTGTGCAGTCGTGTCCGACTCTTGGGGCCGGTGCTCATCTCCGTTTGTTAGCCGAAGAGCCAGCGTTGTCTGAAGACGCTTCCGCGGTCATGTGGCTGGCATGATGTGCGTGGAACGCTGTACCTTTATGTACTCTTTGCCAAACCAGCTTTCGGTGCTGTATCTTTGATAGAGCACCTATCTATTTTATTTTTATTGGTTAGAAACATCTGCAACCTCTGAACGAGTGTGTCATAGTAGTCAGGAATGAGATCTCCTAATCAGCTATGGAAATGAATACTGATTGCTTGGAGTAGATTATTTTTCTGCAGTAGCTCGGTTCATGTGCTTGTTCCACTTGACCAGGCAAATCCAGAGATGGCCTCAGTACAAACAGATCTAGGTGGGGAGCTTAAAATTTAAATTTAGAATTTAGGGCCAGTAGCACATGATCATTATTTGGATGGGAGGCAAACATTTGTTTACTAGATTGTGGGATGCCAGCAGGTAATCAAAGTTTGACAAGTTTCACCCAGAGCAGAAGGAAAGTCTCCCAGACTGTCATTGTCCACTGTTTTGCTTACAATAAATCGTTCCAGTGGATTAGCCATTTGGGCCAGTTTAAACCCTGCCAAATTATGTTTAGCACTCTTGGAAAGGCATGTCTTCAATGACTAAAGGGCAGCTTTGATATTTTGCATAAAAGGCCTTATAATTTGATCCTACTCTAGCGTTCAAGTCTCCCCCAACAACACGAGCAAAATGGGCAATTAAATGAGCCCATTTAATTTATTTAAATTAAATAAAGTCACACCATTTTCCAAAACAATAACATGATGTCATATATTTTAGCAGTTATACAGAGTTAAATACATCTGAAGTAGAAAGGTTCTATTAGCTGCAGAACAATGTGTTTTTATGATTATAATAAACAGTGTGTATTTCTGAAGAACTACCCAACATACAGTCCAGAAATTTAATCAGAAAGATCCACCAAGAGCTTAATTAATCTGGAACAGATTTCTCCAGCTGGGAGTTATAGTCCCAATATATCTGGAGGGTATCACACTGAGGAAAACTGATCAAGAAGCACATTCTTGCTTCACTTTAAATAAGACTCAGGGGCTGTGCCAGGTATCAATGCTTACTAACTTTCTTTGGCTGTAAATAATTTGGCATTGTAGACAGCTATTCCTCCGGTTTCTAGGCAGGGGACCAGCTATCCGGTCAAGAACCGGATTGGGTTGAGTCAAACTCTTCTGAATTAATGGTGACATTTCAGCCCAAGGAACTCTGGTCCTAGCAAACATTTACCTTTTGCCTTATTATGAACAAAGATATCCCCTCATTTTAATGTCCTTCTTTTAATGAATACCTCGTCCATCTGGATTTTATAATTATTTATTGTATTGTATATATTGTGGTTTTATATATTTTTAGATTTTATTTTAACTTATTTATTGTGAACCGCCCAGAGTTCCCCATGGGGGGAGATGGGCGGTCATATAAATTAAACAAACAAACAAACAAACAAACAAGTATCATGTTACAGCAGCCTCCCAGCTCATAAACATTCTGTTGCAGACAAATGTTGTTGGCTGTTCTTACTTTATCCCCACTGTCTGCTCCTCCCCGAGTCTTTAATTGTAGGGTCCCTGAGGCATGGGCACTTCCTTTGGCTTATGATTATATGTTTATTCCACTTTCATCCAAAAAGCTTAAGAAGACATACATAATCGCTTTAGTCCATTTTATTTCTAGGCAAACCTGTAAGGTAAATGAAACTTAGGGATAGTCACTGATCCACAGTGAGCTTCACGGGTGATCAGAATCTGGGTCTCCCTGGTTCAGATCCAGTTTTTTTATACCGTTCTGGCTCTCATGACATTGTATTATATTATTGTGTGTGTGTGCGTGCACGCACATGCGTGTGCATATATAGGCCTTTGAGTCAGTCTTGATTCCTGGCAACTGCCTGGACAGATCCCTGAAGTTTTCTTGGCAAGAGTTTTTGGAGGTGGTCTGCCACTGCCTCCTTCCTAGGGCTGAGAGTGAGTGACTGTTTCAAGGTCACCCAGCTGGCTTTGTGCCTAAGGCAGGACTAGAACTCTCCATCTCCCAGTTTCTTGCCTGGTGTTTTTAACCACTACACCAGGGGTGTCCAACCTTTTGGCTTCCCTGGGCCACATTGAGTGAAGAGGAATTGTCTTGGGCCACACATAAAATATATAATATAGTTAATGTATATAAGTAATAAAACTTCATTAATTTTAATTAATTAATCAATCAATCAATCAATTATTGTGATTTAATTTCTGATAAATTAATCAATTAATCAATTATTAATGTGATTTAATTTCTGATTGATTAATTAATTATTAATGTGATTTAATTTCTGATTAATTAATTAATTATTAATGTGATTTAATTTCTGATTGATTGATTGATTGATTGATTAATAGCCCATTGTAAATTGTTAGGTAGGGAAATAAACAAAGCAAAGGTTGATAATGAAACAAGAGTGTAAAATGGGTGAACTTAGGGGCGCCCAACACTACATGCACAACTGCATTCTGGAGCAGTTGTAACTTGTGGGTGGTCCTTAAGGGCAGCCCCATGTAGAGCACATTGCAGTAATCCAAACAAGTTGTAGCTAAAACACCATCATCTGAGCAAAAAAGTGTTGGGAGTAAACTTATATTTCACTGCTGCCATGGTAGATCTCAAAAAACTTCAGCTGCTCTCAGATAAATGTTTATTGTGTAATTGTCCTTCTTCAACATCAGACCCATAGTATTGACATCATTGGGTCCCCTTGAAACTTCTTGATTTGGACTGCTAAAGATCCAGCAAAAGCTGTTTTCTAGCACCAAACGAGATGTCAGGGACATAGAGGAGCTAAATTTGTCAAGTGAAATGTGGCTTTGTTGTTTATTCGTTCAGTCGCTTCCGACTCTTCGTGACTTCATGGACCAGCCCACGCCAGAGCTTCCTGTCGGCCGTCACCATCCCCAGCTCCCCCATGGTTGAGTCTGTCACCTCCAGAATATCATCCATCCATCTTGCCCTTGGTCGGCCCCTCTTTCTTTTGCCTTCCACTTTCCCTAGCATCAGCTTCTTCTCCAGGGTATCCTGTCTTCTCATTATGTGGCCAAAGTACTTCAGTTTGGCCTTTAATATTATTCCCTCAAGTGAACAGTCTGGCTTTATTTCCTGGAGTATGGACTGGTTTGATCTTCTTGCAGTCCAAGGTACTCTCAGAATTTTCCTCCAACACCACAGTTCAAAAGCATCTATCTTCCTTCGCTCAGCCTTCCTTATGGTCCAGCTCTCACAGCCATAGGTTACTACAGGGAATACTATTGCTTTAACTATGCGGACCTTTGTTGTCAGTGTGATGTCTCTGCTCTTAACTATTTTATCAAGATTTGCCATTGCTCTCCTCCCAAGAAGTAGACGTCTTCTGATTTCCTGGCTGCAGTCAGCATCTGCAGTAATCTTTGCGCCTAGAAATACAAAGTCTGTCACTGCCTCCACTTTTTCTCCCTCTATTTGCCAGTTATCAATCAAGCTGGTTGCCATAATCTTGGTTTTTTTGAGGTTTAACTGCAACCCAGCTTTTGCACTTTCTTATTTCACCTTCGTCATAAGGCTCCTCAACTCCTCCTCGCTTTCAGCCATCAAAGTGGTATCGTCTGCATATCTAAGATTGTTAATGTTTCTTCCAGCGATTTTAACTCCAGGCTTGGATTCCTCAATCCCAGCACGTCGCATGATGTGTTCTGCGTACAGGTTGAATAGGTAGGGTGAGAGTATACAGCCCTGTCGTACTCCTTTCCCAATCTTAAACCAGTCTGTTGTTCCGTGCTCTGTTCTTACCGTTGCTACTTGGTCGTTATACAGATTCCTCAGGAGGCAGACAAGATGACTTGGTATCCCCATACCATCAAGAACTTGCCACAATTTGTTATGATCCACACAGTCAAAGGCTTTAGAATAGTCAATAAAACAGAAATAGATGTTTTTCTGAAACTCCCTGGCTTTCTCCATTATCCAGCGGATATTGGCAATTTGGTCTCTTGTTCCTCTGCCTTTTCTAAACCCAGCTTGTACATCTGGCAATTCTCGCTCCATGAATTGCTGGAGTCTACCTTGCAAGATCTTGAGCATTACCTTACTGGCATGTGAAATAAGTGCCACTGTTCGATAGTTTGAACATTCTTTAGTGCTTCCCTTTTTTGGTATGGGGATATAAGTTGATTTTTTCCAATCTGATGGCCATTCTTGTGTTTTCCAAATTTGATGGCATATGGCATGCATCACCTTGACAGCATCATCTTGCAAGATTCTAAACAGTTCAGCTGGGATACCGTCATCTCCTGCTGCCTTGTTATTAGCAATGCTTCTTAAGGCCCATTCAACCTCACTCTTCAGGATGTCTGGCTCTAACTCGCTGACCACACCGTCAAAGCTATCTCCAATATTATTATCCTTCCTATACAGATCTTCCGTATATTCTTGCCACCTTTTCTTGATCTCTTCTGCTTCTGTTAGGTCCTTACCATCTTTGTTTTTGATCATACCCATTTTTGCCTGGGATTTACCTCCGATGTTTCTAATTTTCTGGAAGAGGTCTCTTGTCCTTCCTATTCTATTGTCTTCTTCCACTTCCGCGCATTGCTTGTTTAAAAATAATTCCTTATCTCTTCTGGCTAACCTCTGGAATTTTGCATTTAATTAGGCATATCTCCCCCTATCACTGTTGCCTTTTGCTTTCCTTCTTTCTTGGGCTACTTCCAGTGTCTCAGCAGACAGCCATCTTGCCTTCTTGGTTTTCTTTTTCTTTGGGACGTTTTTTGTTGCCGCCTCCTGAACAATGTTGCGAACTTCTGTCCATAGTTCTTCCGGGACCCTATCTACTAAATCTAGTCCCTGAAATCTATTCTTCACCTCCACTGCATATTCCTTAGGAATATTAGTGAGCTCATATCTAACTGATCTGTGGGTCTTCCCTATTCTCTTTATTCTGATTCTAAATTTTGCAATAAGAAGTTCGTGATCTGAACTACAGTCAGCTCCAGGTCTTGTTTTTACCGACTGTATAGATGTCCGCCACCTTTGGCTGCAAAGGATGTAGTCAATCTGATTTCGGTGTCGACCATCTGGTGAAGTCCATGTATAAAGTCGTCTTTTAGGTTGTTGGAAGAGAGTGTTTGTTATGCACAGTGAGTTGTCTTGGCAAAATTCTATCAGCCTATGTCCTGCTTCATTTTGTTCTCCCAGACCATGCTTGCCTGTAATTCCAGGTGTCGTCTGACTACCCACCTTAGCATTCCAGTCTCCTGTAATGAAAATAACATCTCTTTTTGGTGTATTATCCAGTAGGTGCTGCAGATCCTCATAGAACTGATCTACTTCTGCTTCTTCAGCATCTGTGGTTGGGGCATATATTTGGATCACTGTGATGTTAAATGGCTTACCCTGAATTCGAATTGAGATCATTCTATCGTTTTTTGGATTGTATCCAAGCACTGCTTGAGCCACTTTATTATTAATTATGAAGGCTACTCCATTTCTTCTGTGGTCCTCTTGTCCACAGTAGTAGATCTGGTGGTCATCTGATGTGAAGTGGCCCATTCCAGTCCATTTCAGTTCACTGACACCTAAAATGTCTATATTTAATCTTGCCATCTCACCAATAACCACATCCAATTTGCCCTGGCTCATAGATGTTACATTCCAGGATCCTATGGTGTGTTGATCTTTAGAACATCGGATTCGTCGTTCACCACCAGCACCGTCGGCCGCTAGCCATCCTTTCGGCTTTGAGCTAGCTGCGTCATCACATCTGGGGCTAGTTGAACGTATCCTCTGTTCCTCCCCAGTAGCATTTTGACCATCTTCCAACCTGGGAGTCCCATCTTCCGATGGTATACCGACATATCTCTGGTTGTACTGATCCATTTAGTTTTCATGGCAAGAATACTGGGGTGGGTTGCCATTACCTTCCCCAGGGATCGTATTTAGTCTGACCTCTCTGCCACGACCTTCCCGTCTTGGGTGTCCCTTCACGGTTTAGCTCATGGTTTCATTGAGGTGCTCAAGCTCCAGCACCACGACAAGGTAACAATCTCCTTTGCTGGAGGAAATGTGGCTTAGTTCCCCATTTTTCTACTTTTGATATGCACACTTTCTCCCTGAAGGAGACCTCCAGCGCCGTGTCTCACAAACCCCTCCTTTGGGAGGAGAGGGCTGGGCAGGCAGCCCCCCACCCTGGCTTCCCGGTGCAGAGATTTATAGGCTAAGCCTCACCAGCCCCGCCAGGAAAAGAAAGCAGCCCACCTCGTGCTTCTTGCCCGTTGCTGCAAATGCCTGATGGCACGCTCGCCCCAGCGGCAATTGCTAGGAGGCCGAGGAAAGTGGGTGCGTGGTGCGTGTGTGTGTATGTGTGTGCATGCACGCGCTCAGGGAGGCCAGGGAAAGCAGGCGCGGGGTGCATTTGGTCGCAGGGAGGCTGTGGAAAGAGGGCGCAGGGTGCGTGCGTGTGTGCAATTGCTAGGAGGCCGAGGAAAGTGGGTGCGTGGTGCGTGTGTGTGTATGTGTGTGCATGCACGCGCTCAGGGAGGCCAGGGAAAGCAGGCGCGGGGTGCATTTGGTTGCAGGGAGGCTGTGGAAAGAGGGCGCGGGGTGCGTGCGTGTGTGCAATTGCTAGGAGGCCGAGGAAAGTGGGTGCGTGATGCGTGTGTGTGTATGTGTGTGCATGCACGCGCTCAGGGAGGCCAGGGAAAGCAGGCGCGGGGTGCATTTGGTCGCAGGGAGGCTGTGGAAAGAGGGCGCGGGGTGCGTGCGTGTGTGCAATTGCTAGGAGGCCGAGGAAAGTGGGTGCGGGGTGCGTGTGTGTATGTGTGTGTGCATGCATGCGCTCAGGGAGGCCTGGGAAAGCAGGTGTGGGGTGCGTTTGGTCGCAGGGAGGCTGTGGAAAGAGGACGTGGGGTGCATGCGTGTGTGCAATCACGAGGAGGCCGAGGAAAGTGGGTGTGGGGTGCGTGTGTGCACGCGCACGCGCTCAGGGAGGCCAGGGAAAGCAGGCGCGGGGTGCATTTGGTCGCAGGGAGGCTGTGGAAAGAGGGCGCGGGGTGCGTGCGTGTGTGCAATTGCTAGGAGGCCGAGGAAAGTGGGTGCGGGGTGCGTGTGTGTCTGTGCATGCGCACGCACTCAGGGAGGCCAGGGAAAGCAGGCGTGGGGTGTGTTTGGTTGCAGGGAGGCCAAGGAAAGTGGGTGCGGGGTGCGTGTATGTGTGTTCCCCTCATGCGGGGGGGGGTTGGCCACGGAGGCACCCCTTTGGCTGCAGAGGCGTCCCTTCCTGCCTTGCATCCCCCTCGTTCCCCCCGTGTGGGGGGCGGTCGGCCGCGGAGGCGTCCCTCGGCTGCAGAGGCATCCCTTCCTTCCTTGTGTCCCTGCCTCTCACCCTCGTTCCCCACCGCACGCTCCATCCGAGCACTGGGTGGGCCGCATTACTAGCTGTTCAGGGCCACATGCGGCCCATGGGCCGCGGGTTGGACACCCCTGCACTACACCATCAAGAGCATTATACAACCCTTACTCTGAGGCAACATCCTACTGACAGCCAGGTAGTAAGAGAAACAGAACGGTCCCGATCATCCCACTCCATATTACATATTACATCTTTTCAGGAGCATATAGATAATTACCATTGAAGAGCATGTAATGGAACAGAAAGACTGCTGGCTTGATCCAGAAGGACTTTTAGGCAGTTTCCATTCCTTTTACTCCCATTATCCACTTGCGAGAGAAGAAAAAAATCCCCAAACCCCAGAAAGCAGAATGGTTTCAAGAAGAATGCTGAGGGGCTGGGACAGAAGAGAAACAATCCTGGTTGTACACATCACATGGTGTCTTCCTCTGTAGCAACTCTGCCAGTTTTGGTGCTAGGCTTTAACATTATCCATCTGAAGAAAAAAAAGACAAGGTTCATTGTTAATGAACGAAAGGAGAGGAGAGGAGAGGAGAGGAGAGGAGAGGAGAGGAGAGGAGAGGAGAGGAGAGCCCTTTGGGATCTAAGGTTTCAAGTGCTTCCCAATAAGGCCAACCTGGATTATTTTCTTTTTAGCTGCAATTCACAAAATTAAAGAGTTTTTTTAAATCTGTAAATCAGTTTGTACTACTACTTCTATGCACTTGCCAGTGAAACATGTACACTTAATAATCCCTAAATTACTGTACATACTCTGGATGCCAAGAAAAATATCTTTTGCAGTTCTCAACTTCTTGTTGATCTGGACTTCATGAAATGTTGGAAAAGACTCCATGTTCTGTTACCAGTCTTAAGTTTCCCTTAGAGACAGCTATATTTGTGTGATGTTGGCTTTTACCGAGAAGTACACAAGTACATGAAGATCAGGTCAAGATCTTCTGAAGAGCAATTTAGGCATCCACTCAAGTTATATATTTCATTTCAGCCAAAGGTAGGATTTAGTTTTGTCAAATGAAAAAAGAAATGGGAAGGAAGAAAGGAAGGAAGGAAGGAAGGAAGGAAGGAAGGAAGGAAGGAAGGAAGGAAGGAAGGAAGGATGGATCAAAGATTAGGATCTCAAAAGGCAATAGCTAGCTAGACATTTACTATATAATAAACCCAAACTATTCATGGAAGTCTGGCTAATCCACAAACCATGTATTTTATTTAGGACTACTGTGCAATTTAAGAAATCTTAAACTGTGTCATATATGTATATTTGTAGGTTAATAGACTAATTTTGCATATGAGTAAAACTGTAATTCTTCTGAAGGAAAAGACAATGTTTATTTTTAGATGTAGACAGGTGGCATTATAAAATAGTCACTTCTTCCTATAGAAGAAATAAGATGCCTTTTCTAAGATACTGCCTGTCAACTGCAGCCTTCTAAGTAATAAAAATCATTATTTTTTTAAAGTCTTCCACACTGTGAATCAGAATACATTTTAAATTTTCTGAAATATTTATCATAGCACTTCTACAAACACATGCAAGGATAGGGATTTTGCAATTAAATCACTCACTGTATTAGCAGAACTCTGAGCTCACTGACTTTGCCCTGCATTTGTGATAACCAGAGCTGGGGGCGGGTAGCAATTCTATAACAACTAGACCTGCCAAATTCTGAGAATCTCATGCTTCATTTTTTGAGTAGTTTTCAAGCCTTCAAGTTGAGATGATATGCTTGAAAGTGTGTTAAAAACCTATTGGGTGAAATTTTCAAAGCTCTCTATGTCTCCATAGCTGGCAGATAGAGAAATAATTCTGAAAAAGGGAAAATTGTGCGAGCCTGCATATACTTGTAAAATTTAGGGAATGGAGTTTTTCTTGGTACAGAATTTAGTTCAGGGAACACACAACACAAATAATATGCCATGTACAGAGATCAGGAGGTAAAGTCTATCTTTATGCAAATAGACAGAAAGTACCAAATAAAGTGCAAAATAATTTGTACCTAGTTCAAATAAAAACTCTATTTTACACATTGATGAATCATTAAATGTCTTTCTCAGGCTTTCAAAACAGATATCATTCTGAATCCAGAACTGAGTTAATGGGGAAAATCTGATCAATAAGTGACCAAAAGGGAATTGATTTTCCACTTTTGAAGAAACAGGTTTTCTTTTTTCTGGTTTTGTATAATGATAATGGGATACTGGAGTCTTCTTGTTCCAACGTTCCTGGTTCTAAGTGACAGGCTAACCTGAACATTTCCTTTTTATAAACAAATTGAATTGGGCACACTCAGACCCAGCTGTCCCACAAGATAGCAGAATACTTGATGTATATCACAATCTCCGAGCTAAGCCCCAACCTTTTGTAAAGAAGGCGAATGCCAACCAGACCAGGAGGGGATGGCATTCTAAGAGCTGGTTTGACAAATCCTGCATTGCTGCCAAAGCAGTATTATTGGAATCCTATGCTACCTCACTGAAGGCCAATTCACCAGATTCCACCCAAATTTTAAAGGAGCAGAAAAGACAATATAAGTCTATGCTCAGAAAGAAAGAAAAAAACCCAATATCAGAAGAAAAAATGGTCACAGCTAATCGGAGATACAAAGTCCAAAAACCCTTCCCTATTCTGGCTTACTATTAGCATCCCCTCAAGTACCTGGGTATATCACTTCCAAGCCCTTTATTGCGATCCGTACGCTAACACCTATGTGAAGGATGTACCTTTATCCTCACTACTGCAGTGGCCCCCCGTCACATGCAAGGAAGTTAAAAATCTCATTAACCAGCTTAAGTGTGGTAAAGCCCCCGGGAGGGACCATGTCCCCCCTGAGCTAATTAAATCCAATTCAAATTGGTGGGCCATGTAATGGTCTCCTTTTCATACATTAATGTGTAATATATATAATTATTCCCTTATATAAAAAGGGTGATCGGAATGACCTGGCTAATTATAGGCCAATTAGTTTATTGAGCACCATTAGCAAACTATATGCCAGGTACCTATTTATCAACTCCAAACCTGGGTAATAGATAAGGGAATAATTGACCCTGAGCAAGCAGGGTTTCAACCAGGACGATCCACTATAGACCACTGCCTAGTGCTTCAACATCTGGCAACAAACAAATATACAGACCACTCTGACTTGAATCTATATGCAGCCTTCATTGATTTCAAGGCAGCTTTTGATAATATCTCAAGGGTTAGACTCTGGGACATTCTGAGCAGATCCTCTCCAGACAAAAGACTCTTGACCTAATTCATAAGCTATACAATAAAACCGGCCTTAGAGTAAGATGTAACCGAGGAGGGGACCTTTCTGACTTTATCCAGATTATCAAGGGGGTGGAACAAGGATGTATTTTAGCACCATGACTTTTTAACATATATATCAACTCTCTGATTAAAACCCTTCAGAGAGTTGATATCCATGCATCTAAATTAGCTGATAGATAGCTCCCAATTCTACTCTATGCTGACAGCAGTTCATCTCTCATTGTCTTCTGTAGACATGAAGCAGGAACTAAGAATCTTGGCATCCTATTGTAATGATAAACAATTAATAATCAACTATGATAAATCTAAAGTTTTAGTTTTTTACAACAAAAGACAAAGGCACAAGTAGACAATTGATTCCCATGAATTAGAGCAAGTCAGATGTTTTAAATACTTGGGCATAGTATTTCAGGCCTCTAGGAAATTAACAGCCCAGGTAAATTATGCCACTTCTACTGCCCAAAAGAGCATACTAGCAATAACTACATTTTATAGGCAACGGGGGCAAATTACATTCCAGCAGCAAACTGTTTATGGCTAAAACAGTTGCCCAGCTATTCTATGGGATACAACTTGGCCCATACACAAACCTAAAGGCTTATGAAACCATTCCATTGAATTTCCTTAGGACTTTATTCGGTACCCCAAAATGCACCCGATGCAGTCTTGAGGCTTGAAGCTAATGTGCCAAGCATTAAGGCCCAGGCCTGGACCAGGATTCTAATCTCAGGACTTAGAATCATGTTTGACCCTACAGGCCTGATGCCTCTGCTGTTGTCAGACAACTACCCATCTCACTGGCACCGTACCTGTACAGAAGAACTTCGCAGTCTTGGCCTCTCTGCTGAATATTTAGGCCAATTAACCCTTGAGAAGGCCAGATCAATAGCAAAAGAAAGAATTAGGGACATTGATCGCCAAAAATATATCACCAGTGCTCCTGAATTCTACCTCCAAATGTTAGATAGCCGCAAGCCCTCTAATGTGGGGTATCTATACAATCTAACCCTAAGCAAATATTGATGGGTCTTTCCCAGAGCCCGCTTTAATGCCCTCCCTTCAGCACTGCTGGAGGGAAGATTCTATGGGACTCCTTATTTACAGCCTCTATCAGGAATGAGTGTAAACACAAACACCACACACACAGCAACATCCAGGCCAAACTTCTCCAATGTGCCTTTTTTTCTCAAACATGCTACTTTTTGGACCTAAACCAACTACAATGTATATATTTTGGTCCCAGATGACACCCCACTAACCCCTCACCCCCCAGAAACTTTTAGAGATATCAATATATTTCTCTTGGAGAATAAATAATTCAAATAGAACAAATCTAAGTGCCCCAAGAATTTTATTATTAAAGGGGTTATAAGGCAAGAGCTGATATTCCTGAAAAATTGATGATCTAAATCAGAGCTTTCCAAACTTTTCATGTTGGTGACACACTTTTTAGACATGCATCATTTCGCAACATACTCTTACAGCAGGGCACAAGGCAGGCACTAGGACCTGCGCGGAATCCTGGCAGGGCAGGTTTGGAGGCAGCAAGGCACAAGGCAGGCACTAGGACCTGCGTGGAATCACAGCAGGTTTGGAGGCAGCAAGGCACAAGGCAGGCACTAGGACCTGCGTGGAATCACAGCAGGTTTGGAGGCAGCAAGGCACAAGGCAGGCACTAGGACCTGCGCGGAAGCCAGGAGGCAGCAGCAGCCACGACACACCCAGACACTGCAGCCGACACACTAACGTGTCCTGACACACAGTTTGGAAAGCTCTGAACTAAATAGTGTTTTTCAAATTTGGCGACTTTAAGGTGTGTGGACTTCAACTCCAGGAATTCTTCAGCCAGCATGCTGGTTGGGGAATTCTGGGAGTTGAAGTCCACACACCTTAAAGTCATTGGCGATCACTCGTAGCCGAGTAAGATTGTCTTCCAAAGGTAAAATTTTAACGGTGGATCCGTAAGTGGCTATAAAGGCCAATTCTGGATCCGCACAACCTCCCACAATGAGGGCATAGGTTTCCGGGTGGGAGATGGTCATGATGAGGGTTTGCCTGACGTGCCTTCCTTTTAGCTCTTTTCTCCTTTTCGCCCTGTACTCGTGCTTCTTCAAAGTCCATAGCGCCATTAATAAAGGATGACCTCCAATTGAAACGCTCATGAGTTAGGGCTTCCCAGTTCTCAATGCTGATATTACATTTTTTTAAATTAGCTTTGAGAGTATCTTTGAATCTCTTTTGCTGTCCACCAATATTCCATTTTCCATTCTTAAGTTGGGAGTAAAGTAGCTGCTTTGGAAGACGATGGTCAGGCATTCGAACAACATGACCGGTCCAGCGAAGTTGATGTTGGATGATCATTGTTTCAATGCTGGTGGTTTTCGCTTCTTCTAATACGCTAACATTAGTCCGCCTATCTTCCCAAGTAATTTGCAGAATTTTTCGGAGGCAGCGTTGATGGAATCTTTCAAGAAGTTGGAGGTGGCGTTTGTAGAGGGTCCATGTTTCACAGGCGTACAGAAGGGTTGGTAGTACAATGGCTTTGTAAACAAGCATTTTGGTCTCCCTGCGAATGTCCCGATCCTCAAACACTCTACGCTTCATTCGGGAGAAAGCTACACTCGCAGAGCTCAGGCGATGCTGAATTTCAGCGTCGATGTCGGCTTTTGTAGATAGATGGCTGCCGAGATAAGAAAAGTGATCGACATTTTCTAGTGACACACCTTTAAGCTGGATTGATGGCGCTGCAGAGGGATTGGTTCGAACTTGCTGGTAAAGCACTTTGGTTTTTTTAATGTTAATTGAGAGGCCGAGCTTTTCATATGCTTCTGCAAAGATGTTTAGGATAGTTTGAAGATCTTCCTCGGAGTGTGCACAGACTACGTTATCATCAGCATATTGAAGTTCTATAACAGAAGTTGCAATTACCTTATTTTTTGCTTTCAGCCTACTAAGCTTAAAAAGCTTTCCATCTGTTCGATATATAATTTCTACACCAGTAGGAAGTTTCTCTTCAACAAGGTGCATAATCATAGCGATGAAGATAGCGAATAAGGTTGGAGCAATAACACATCCCTGTTTAACGCCGGATTCCACTTTAAATGGATCGCTTTGAGAGCCATTGTTATTCAGGATTGTTGCCATCATGTCGTCATGGAGTAACCGCAAGATGTTCACAAATTTATCAGGGCATCCAATTTTCAGAAGGATGGTCCAGAGAGCAGTACGATTTACAGTATCAAAAGCTTTAGTCAGATCAATAAACGCCATGTACAGAGGGCGGTTTTGCTCCTTGCATTTTTCTTGAAGCTGTCGTGCAGTGAAGATCATATCCACTGTTCCCTGGAAGGGCGGAAGCCATTTTGCGTTTCAGGGAGGATGTCTTCTGATACAGATAGGAGACGGTTTGCAATGATCTTTGCCAGGATTTTGCCTGCTGTGGCTAGAAGGGAGATGCCTTGATAGTTTCCACAGTCTGTTCTATCACCCTTTTTAAAGAGAGTGATAATTATGGCATCCCTAAAGTCTGCTGGAATCTCCTCCCTCATCCAGATTTTTTCAATGAGCTTATGAAGTTGTTGTGTAAGTTCAGGCCCGCCTTCTTTAAAGACTTCAGCAGGAATCCCATCAGGTCCACTAGCTTTGTTATTTTTCATTTGTTTAGTGGCTTTACTGACTTCCTCCAAACTAGGGGGTACTGCAAGCTCATTTCTTATTTGTTTTTGCGGGATTTGCAAGAAGACTTCATCAGCCACATTAGAGTGACGATTAAGGAGATTGTAGTAATGCTCTTTCCAGCGCAGTGCAATAGACTCTTTGTCCTTTAGAAGTTTAGCACCATCTACTGAGCGTAAGGGATTTGTACCATGGTTTGTTGGTCCATAGATGGCCTTTATGGCATTAAAAAAGCCCCGTGCATCATGAGCATCTGCAAAATGTTGGGTTTCTTGGGCTTTTTTTATCCACCATATGTTCTTAAGTTCTCTAGTTCTTCTTTGGACTTCTGCCTTTGCACTGGCGTAGATTTTTTTCTTAACAGCACAGTTAATATCTTTTTGCCATATCTGGAAGGCTTTCCTTTTCTTGTCAATAATATGTTCAATCTCACTATCGTTCTCATCAAACCAGTCCTGATGTCTCTTAGTCTGGTATCCGATAGTTTGTTCACAGGCTGAAATAATAGAAGTCTTCAATTTAATCCAGTGTTCCTCAACATTTTCAGGAAGTTCCATAGGCAGATGTTCCTTGAGAGTTGATTGAAAGCAAGCTCGTTTAATAGGATCTTGAAGGGCCAGTGTATTCATTTTACGCCTTGGTTTTCTTCCTTGGAGCCTACGATGAGGGACAATCTTTATGGCCATCGTGGATCGAATTAATCGATGGTCTGTCCAGCAGTCATCGGCGCTCGTCATGGCTCTGGTGAGAAGTACATCACGGCGATCTCTAGCACGGACAATTACATAATCTAAAAGATGCCAGTGCTTCGACCGTGGGTGCTTCCATGATGTTTTAAATTTATTTTTCTGGCGAAAGAGTGTGTTAGTAACGACAAGGTTATGCTCTGCACATTTAGTCAGAAGTAAGATTCCATTCATGTTGCTGTTGTCAACTCCTTCTTTCCCAATGATCCCTGGCCACAAATCAAAATCACGCCCAACTCTTGCATTGAAATCGCCCAGGAGGATAATTTTATCCTCCTTTGGTATCTCTGATAAGATGGTGTCCAGCTGGGTATAAAATTTTTCCTTGATATCCTCATCTGCATCTAGTGTTGGTGCGTAAGCACTTAGGATAGTTGCCTGTTGGTTTTTGGCGAGTTTTATTCGCAGAGTTGAGAGTCGTTCGTTAATCCCAGTGGGAACTTCTGACAAGAGCTTCACAAGGTCGTTTTTGATAGCAAAGCCTACCCCATGTATTCGTCGTTCTTGTTCAGGCAGTCCTTTCCAAAAGAAGGTATAACCTCCTTTTTCTTCCTTCAACTGTCCTTCTCCTGCTCTTCGAGTTTCTTGGAGTGCTGCTATATCAATATTAAAATGTCTCAGCTCCCTTGCAATAATGGCAGTCCTACGTTCAGGTCGTTCACTATCCATATTGTCTTGCAGTGTCCGTATATTCCATGTTCCAAAATTCATGTGTTTTTTACGACCGCTAGATGGTGACCCCACTGGTCGCGGTAATCCAGTCAGGGAGAAAATGAGGCAGACTATGTTTAGGGCACCTTTTCTAGCCCCCTCCCCATATGGGGTGAGCAGAGTGGATCCTAAATAGGGCTGCTCAGTCGTGGATACAGCTGCCGAACTACTCAACTGCCTCGATCCTTGAGTCAGGGCGACTGAATCCGTATCCACCGCCCATGTGCTGGTCCATGACTAGGAGCTTCCGGATTTCACAGTCCTGCCCCCGTTGCCATTCGTCAGTCGCCATGGGACTTTTGGTTGTTTTGGGTTTGGTGTGGTTGGAAGACGCCTGTGCGTGAATTTGTTTTATGTGTGGAGATCGGTGCACAACGATCAGCACACAACCTTCACAGAAAAAGGCTCTAATCCAATGGCATGGATACCATGACGATTGGTGACCTTTTGTCTGCTGCAGCCTTCATCCGCCTTCGCAGCCGTTGTAACAATACACCTTGTTATCTTCCGCCTGTTCTGCCGTTGAGGACTTTCTTGGATCGTTCTTTGTCTGGTTCCTCCCCCTGGACCTTACCGCCATGGGTGACCCTGCCAGGAGTACATGACTCCCGACGGCTTCGCTCACAGGGTTCATTGGGAACACACAAGCCCACTCACCACAACAAGGTGACGATCCAGCGAGTGAGACACCTTAAAGTAGCCAAGTCTGAAAAACAAAAAAATTAAATAAATTGTGATCTCCCAGGGAACCCTTAGTGACCTCTCGCGGAACCCTAGGATTCTACGGAACCCTGGTTGAGATACCCTGTTTTAGATCAATCTTTTTCAGATACACCTTAAAGTAGCCAAGTCTGAAAAAGATTGATCTAAAACAGGGTTTCTCAACCAGGGTTCCGTAGAATCCTAGGGTTCCGCGAGAGGTCACTAAGGGTTCCCTGGGAGATCACAATTTATTTAAAAAAATATTTCAAATTTGGGCAACTTCACATGACAGAGGTAAGTTCCATTCTTTATTTTTAGTTTAAGAACACTGTCAATGCATATATACAGGCCTACACACGAAATGAATATAATAATTTTGTAACTTCTGGCCTATATTTGAGCCTGAATGCACAGGGGTTCCCCAAGGCCTGAAAAATATTTCAAGGGTTCCTCCAGGGTCAGAAGGTTGAGAAAGGCTGATCTAAAACAACATGGGCTGTCCTTTCAATGGCTCCAGTACTGCAAGGGCAAAGTCTAGCTGCATAAGGAATTTCCTTATATTTCCCCTCCATGACTGCCAGGAAGAGTGTTAAAGCAAGGTAATTATAATGCCCTTCTGAGTTTTGAGCCTGCATTTTCATATAAACATTGGGTTCATTTGATGATTTGCAGAAAGATCTCTAGGCAGAAAGGTCCACATCAAAAACCCATCGTCCGAGAGCTTATTTGGCATTCTCAAATTCCAACACCAAGAATGCATTGCTAGAGACACCACAATAATTAAATTCATAACAGAATGATTCTTACCACTGAGTTTAAATTATCAATGAAATGCTAAGGAGTCCAGACTTATCTGACCAAAGGATAACTTTAAGCAAGAAGTAAATAGATTTAACCAGAGACTGGTCTCTACCTTAGTAATGCCAGTTTCTTGACCTAGTATCGTATTTGGTACACAGCCGTCAGTCTGGAATATATTATGGAGATATGTGGATTGCTCACCCGCTAAAAAAAGCCATCTTGTTATACGGACCCAGTTGAGCCCCATACGTAACCAGGCACAAGCTTTGGCTGTTAATAATTTGCCATAGGTATAAACTCTGTGCCTCTGGTGATATGGAAGGGGTTTATAGCTGAGGAGATAATCAAAGCTTATCCATCCCCCATGGCAGGAAAAACGTTATTATCTTCATATACATTATCCCCCATGGTAGAGAAGAGCAGTTTGGGAAGACAATCAACAAGGGGAAAAAACTATTAGTAGCGAAATGGTTTAAAATCCCTTTCAGGTCACCCTCTAGCTTTTCATTTACAGAAAAATCATGTATACTCTGTGTTTAAATTCTACACACACAAACAAAGATATCGGTGAAAAGTCTCTTTAGATTTCTTTTTCTCTGGTGGTGGTGGGGGAAGTACCAGAGAATTAGCCCTGTTTCTATTCTCTGCATTAATAATACACCCCAAAGCATCTGTATTTTTTCATCAATAGAAAGTAACCCTAGACATTTTTACTTTTGATTGCATTGTTCTCCCGAGCCCAACTGATGATATGGATTCACATTTTATTATAGTTAATAATAGAAAAATTTATTCATTTCGATTTTGCTTCTAGGTGCAGTCTGCAAATCGACATTAACTTTACAGAGCTATACCCTGTATTAGTATTCAATGACACTCCGATAACTTAAAACAGGGTTGGCATTTATCTTGGCCAGGGGAATGAGACTCACCTGCCCAACCAGCTTGCAGACTGCAGGAGACAATCTAGTGCCATTACCAGAAGAGACTGGCCTTTTGTTAATGGGTCGTGGGGGGGGGGAGATTACAGTAACAGCAGTAATGGGAGTGGGTCTCCTGGGGGGCTTGTACTCACATTATTTTTATTTTTAGGACCTTGACCTGAAAAATCATTTGGCTGTTTTTTAATTTGTTTGTTTGTTTGTTTATTACATGTATATGTTTTTATATAGTTTTTTTATATTTATTAAATTTATATGTTTTTATATAGTTTTTTTATATTTATTACATTTACATGTTTTTTATATATTTATATAGTTTTGCTGCTAAATTGCTGCTGAATTGTGTAGTAGAGTCCTGGGGGTTCCCAGTTGGCCTGGTGTGGGAGTTACCTTGAGAGCTAGAGTTTCTTGGAGCAAGCTGCCACCTAGCCCCAATCCTGAGATGCCCAAAGCAAGTGCCCATAAAGCCATGGGAAAGTTGAGAAAAATGAACACCAGATTTAAAGTGCATTGGTATATGAGGGCACTGCCCTTCAACTGTTTGGCTCTAGTCTGCAATAAAGCTCTTCTCAAGCCATGCTGTGTCAAATGTCTTGGTAACATCTGCTGAGTTCAACCTGAATAGCTCAGTGCTGTGGGCCGTTAGACTGTCCACCTCTGATTATAGAGGGCAGAGGGAATGGCCTTGAAGGACGGGTGGAAGAGCCACCACCAAGGCAGCGGTCAGATAAAAGGGGCCTGAGCCCAGAAATAGCGTGAGTAAACGTCTCAGACAAGCCCCTCCCTAGTTCACATGAAAATAAAGGGAGGGAGGGAGGGGGGAAGCACTTTCGGATTTGCAAGATTCTGTTGCTATAGCTTTACAATAAAGGTAGTACTAACTTACATGGCATTGGTTTCCTAGTCTGGTCTACCTTGAAGGGCTGATACTGACCCAAGAGAAGTAGGAGAGAGGGAATGAAAGAACAAACTGTTTTCTAATTTATGAATAGTTTCCACCCACGCAATTCCTACCTGTTGCAGTAATCCATGAGAGCAAGTGACTAGTCCCAAACCCAAAGCATATGTATTTTTATAGTGTATGGTATTTAACTAAACCTGTTTGTCTTGTAAAAAAAGTAAAATCTCAGAGGCAAGTGCAATTTCTGATGACTTTATGGACACATCACATAGTGTTCCTAGCAAGGCTACATAGGTGGCTTGCTGTTGCTTTCTTCTGGGAATTATTTTTTCAACTTCCCAGACTAGCTTAGCTGCGATTAGTGCTCCCCTAACTGGAAAATGATTCACAGAGTCTTGGCACTGAGATAATTCACCTAGAATTGCTAAAGCAACCAATGACATTATCCGCGAGGATTCCAAAATTATGCGTAGGGATGCCAGTTTGAATGGTGCTACACATTTAGACATAAAAGGAAGATAGGTAACCTGAGTAAGAGCAGCACGTGATTTCCTTATAATATCAGAATTTTACTCATTTCATTCATAAAACCTGGAAATCTGATTTTGTTGAGGTTATACAGAAGGACAAGAGATTGCAAAATTCTAAAATGTATATTTAACCTGGGCCAAATGACCGTCAACTGACAGGACAGAGATTTTTAAACGGTTGTGTTGCAACAATTTCCCTTTATGAATCCACAGCTGCAAAATAATTCCAAGATTATGGACTGTTTTCAAGAAAGGGAGCATTGCTTCTGAGGTTTCCTGGACACCAGGGGTTGACACGGGCTGTGCTTGCAGAGCACACTGGACCACAATTAGCCAAGCACTCCACTCTATACAGTCAATTAATGGTCCTGGGCGTGATGGTGAACCACAAATTGGGCTAATTGATTAAACAGTGGCAGGATAAGAATGGTGTGAATACTTGTGCTCTCAAAGCCAAATACAAGATTCTTTCATTCATCTTTCTATAAGTTCCTTCCAGAGCTCAGAGCTCAGAGAGAGAGAGAGAGAGAGAGAGAGAGAGAGAATTCAGAAACTTTTTAGATGGTGTAATTCGTTCCCCTGCAGCAGGTCTCAAAAAAAAAAAAGGCATTTTAGGTATGCTCAGAAGCACTGCTTACAGATCCTCCTGAGACCGTGCTCGACTCCCACGGAGGAAGGCACGGGAATTGGTATGGGTTCTTTCCAACGATAGCCTCTAATTCCCGCCAGAGATTATTGTGATTGTTACAAATTTTACGCCAGAGACAGTCATGGGCAACGGAGCCAGAAGCCCATGCGCTCGCCTACCTGTCCGGGCCATTCGGTCGAACAGCGGGAGGCTCCTTATGCTGGATCAAGCCACTACTAGTCCATTCGTTCAGCACTGCCTGTGCTCCCGGGCGCCCGTCCGGCAGCGCAGGAGAAAGACTCAGCGCCGCACCCGGCCGCTTTCCTCGCCCTCGCCGAAGGGTGGGGCAAAGGGACGTCTCACGCCCCCCTCAATTTGCATAGCGCGGGCGCAGGTCCTGGGTGCGCGGGATCGCGGCCCGGTTCTGGGGACGCTCTTCTCGGTCCTCTTCCGCCCCAGGCCGAAGCCTTCCCACCCTTCCGCCTCTCCCTGCATTGTTGGGGCCGGGAGCCGAACCTGCGACTTACTGAAAGAAATCAAACCGCAAGCTTTGTCTTTCCAGGAGCCGCCTCGCCTCCCTGGGGCTCAGAAAGCGCCCTCGCTTTCCGGATGGCTGGCCCTCGCCGCCCGTAGCCGGGTGGCTTCGTTGCCTCGGGACAAAGAGCGGTCCCAGCCGGCCGGAGTTGACAAACCCCGCAGCGAGTCCCTGAAGGGTGGCCCGGCACGAGTCAAGCCTTCGGTATTAGCTGGAGGGCCTCAGCGGGAGCTCTCTAAGCCACCGGCGCATCGCCTCCTTTAGCCATGAATTCTCAATGCTGGTTTCAGGGAGGGGGCAGCTCTGGGCTGAGAGGCCTCCAGCGAGGCTGCCTCCTCCTCTGCTGTTGCAGAGAAGAATAAGTTTATTTTTTATTTATTAATCAAATTTATAGAGCCGCCTCATAGAACCTCATGAAAAGTGACTCACAAACGCCCATATAGTGCCATTTTAATCTCCCCCCCCCCCCCAGCCTGTGACCTCAAGACATCTCCCCTCCCCCGGAATCCTTCAGCCCCAATGCTGTTGAAATAAAAGGGGTCCCATCTGGTAGCCATTTGAATTCACGCAGCACAAGAAAACTCTCTATTTTGTGGTGAAACTGAATCACTTGTAGAGAACCGCATTTTGCTTGCCCACCCTACCACAAGTCATTTTTATTGGTGGTTATTTTATTTTATTGTCATTGTTTTATATGCCCTTTCCGCAAAGGAGTACTAATGAGAGAAAGAGATTCTCTGCCCACTTTCATCATTGTTCAGAATGTTATAACCGGTCTTGACATCCTCCCTGAGTCGTCATTTTGTTTCCCCAGGCTGAAAAAGCAGTCCCCAGGACATGCTTCTCCCCTAACCTCTTGTGCAACTGGTTACTTTTCAGGTTGCTCAAACAGTTCTTAAAGAAAGGAAATATTTCTCCATGCTTAGCATAAAAGTGTGGCCTTTGTAACTTGATACTTGGTTTGTCAACTTTCTCCTGGTTATGGAAGTTGTTTCCTACTTTCTTTTAACTTAGCCTTCTCCAGGCTGGTATCTTGCCAATGTGCTGAACTTCGGTTCCCATAATTCCCACAACTCAGCCTCCTGAGAATTAGATTGATTCTAATTCTCATTAGACCATACTGAAAACCAAACAAACAAAATAAATAAATGCCTGCCAGATCAGATACGAAGATTTCAGACTGAACTGTCTGATCCAGGAAGGGGGAAGGCTTTAGGCAATCAGCGTTTCTTGGAAGAAGCATCATTTTGTTCCAGAAAATAAAAATAAAAATAGAGTATTTGTACCTACATTTGAGGTAATGATTTTTTTAAAAAAAAAGGAAGAGGAGGAGAAGGAAGAAGGATCCTGTTGGAGTATTATGTTTCTACAGAAATATAAATGCAAATGAAAATAAGGATTTAACTAACACATACATAGCAAAATAAATTACATATTTAATTGCAGATTCCTGCCCAAACATATAGCTATTTCTAACAAGATAAACTAGATCCTTGAAAAATGTTTTTCTCCTGTTTACCTAAATTTCCCTTTTTTCTTGGAAATTCCAATTGGTTAATTCTGAGGCTGTAGGAAGATGTTAAATCTCAGTGCTTCCTACTGTGGTCCAGTTGTTGTTTCTCACTTGTTGTGAAAGAAGCTCCAAGGTAGCAAAGAGGGAAGAGCTTTGGTAATCTGAATTTGCACATAACCCAGGGCTACGTGCAACTGGGCCTTGTAAAGACGTGGATTATGTGACAGAGATGGATCAATATGTGCACAACCTGTCTGCAGGCTTCCTGGCATGCAGCTCACAGTTTGGTCCCGTGAGTGCAGGTTGGCTTCACAACAAGGGTGTTGAGGGTGGCTATCCCAGGGGTATCTGGCAGAGAGCCAATGTGATGCAGTGGTTAAGGTGTTGGACTAGGATTGGGGCAGGGGTACGTCTAACTGGTTCAGACAGTCTACATTAGAACCAACCCCAAAATCCACATTTCCTCACTCTACTTGGACAAACCAACAGAGAGTAACCTTTGCATGCTCAGAGTCTGGACATTACATGCTCCAGGGTTTCTTCTCCACTTTGCTTGGGAAAGCTAAGCACCTGTGTCTGCTCTTTATGTAAGAAGGAGCCCATGTGCTTCATCGAAGACTGGGATAGATCAGAGCAACTTCTAGATTTTTTATTTTTAAAAAATGGACAAGAAAGCCATCGTGTTTCTGTCCAAGGAACAACTTAACACCTGGAAGAACACATAGGAGATACTAATTAACTCAATCTGATTTCCACCTATGCTCCATTTTAATGAAGTCCTTTAATGCAGACTTGTAGCTATAACGTGAATCTAACTTTTGGATTTCTCTTCATTTGCTTTTTGGGAAAACATGAATGCTTGTTCATTGTGATATTTTGGTTGGTCCTACGAAGGGTGTTGACTGGATTCTTTAATTCAAGCAATGATTTTCAGAAATTGTTTTAAATTTATACTTTCTCTTAATATTTTAGGATGCCAGCTTCTTACAAATTGTTTGACTTGGGTGGGGGGCATGACAAGGAAGAAAAATGCTGAAAACAAAGTCATGTCATTGTGACTTAAGCTGCACCTCTTTTGCACAACATTTTGATGAAAGCATTGGAACACCTCTGGTTTAACTCTCTGAAATTAAAGGCTTTCTTGTGGTTAAAATTAACCTTAAGGTATAAATAGTTTCTGGCTTTTGGGATCAACCATCAACAGTAAAGAAACAAGCAATCAAGAAATATGCTGCAGACTAGCACTTGGTAGAGTAGCCATGAAGGCCTTGGAAAAGATATTCAAATGTTGTGATGTTTCTATACCTACAAAGAACAGAATAGTGCAGGCACTGGTACTCCCTGTGACACTCTATGGAAGTGAAAGATGGACTTTGAAGAAGCAGGATAGGAAGGGTATTGATGCTTTTGACCTTTGGTGTTGGAGAAGACTCCTGAGAATAACGCGGATAGCCAAGAAAACAAACAATGGATCATTGAACAAATCAACCTGGGGTTCTCACTCGAGGCACAAATGACCAGGCTCAAATTATCATATTTTGGACACATTATGTGAAGACCTAGCTCTCTGGAGAAGGTTCTGTTGCTGGGGAAAGTGGAAGAAAAGAGAAGAAGAGAATGACCAGCAGCAAGGTGAATGGACTCAGTTACACTGGCGATGGGTATACCATTGGAAGATCTGAAGGACCAGGTTAGGGATAGATTGTCATGAAGAAAATCTATGTGGTTGCTAAGAGTTGACACCGACTTAATGGCACATAACCAAAAAATTGCCTGTATATAATCTAAAATGGGGATTTTCTAAGCCTCAAATACAAATTAGGGATTTAAACATGACCAGCATTTATTCCACTGCAATTCAGCTGGTGAATTCTCCATGAATAATTAGATTATTATTAAAAATAGCTCTTCAAAATAGATGCTTGCTGTATTTTCTTTTCCCATAGTTGTGATAATTTGTTACTAAATTTAGCCAGACTCAATTCTCAGAATCAGTTTAAAAGAAATGTTTTCCTTCCATGGTGTATTCTTCCTCCATTTCCTCCCTGACTTCAGTATCAGGTTTTTAAAGTTTCCCTTAATCTTTTTGTCCTGGAATATATAAACAGATATATTCACACAGGAGCTTCACCTACCTGTACAGTTTGTTGGTTTGTTGTTTTAAATAATTTATATGGCCACCCAACTCAAACATTGCGACTCTGGGTGGTGTACAATTGATCAAAAAATAAAACTGACAATCTATCAGCAGCGGATGAACGGTGGGTGCTGCACAAAAGCAATCATACTTGAACAGCATAAATGAGAAAGAAGGACCATTATGGAAATGTACTCTGTATTGAAGCACACTTCTCAGAGCAATGGGAAGTCTCTGGACAATGCTTCGTCGGGTTGGTGTCTTTTTCAGGAAGGCGTCACTGGAGACCCATGGATTCCAATAGTCTTTTTATTTGCAAATGCACAGTTTGAAGACAAGTGAAGATAAGCTGCAAAGTTCAACTACAAGCAGAAAATCCCCTGCCATGAACTCTAGTATCAGGCTGACCATATTTCCTTGAGACAAAAACGGGACATTGGGATGGCAAAATGGGACAGGGTCTTATGCCGCCATGCCGGTCTCCGAACCCCGCCCCCGGTCCGCGCGATTGGCTCCTGCCTGCAAACCCTGCCCCCTGGTCCATGCGATTGGCTCCCGCCTGCAAACCTCACCCCCCCCCCAGTCCGTGGAAAAATTGTCTTCCACAAAACCGGTCCCTCGTGCCAAAAAGGTTGGGTACCCCTGCTTAAACAGATTACTGTTTATATAAAAAGATTTTTGTTTTCATTAAAATGAAAGTTTTATTAACATATTGAGCTAACAATTATTCTTCAGTGACAGAACTCATACAAAAATTTAGGTACACATAGAGGGGGTCTGTATTTCACCACAATCGTACCATGAATATTTCTCTGATGAAGTAATCTTATGCAGCAAATTTCGGTCTTTCAAGACCTTATCATAAAACTTCTCACACTCCATGACACAATCTTGTTTCACAACTAACATAGCCCTCATCAACTGCAGTTTCGCCTCTTTGTCTTTGGCATTGCAAGGGTAGACTTCAAGCTATAAAAATATGAAGTTTAAGCTATAGACTTTAAGCTATAAAAAATAAGACTTAAAAATATGAAGTTTAAAACAGCAATGTATTACTTCCCATTTTCCATTGAAAGGAGAGGACTTGCGATCACCCACAAGGTCTGGGTCAAGGTTCCCTTTGGCAATAGGGCGAGAGTGGAAATATAGGACCAATTGGCAGCAGGCAGGACAAGGTCTAACTAAGGCACACTGGAGTTTGGACTTGACTTGACTAGACAGGTCTGCAGGAAGGCAGATTAGCAAGGGTCTGGATTTGGCTTGACAGCAGCAAGACAAGGAAAGGCAAGAACTTCTTGGCAACGATAGGGAGCGTGGCAGTATGTTACATTGTACTGTGTGTATGTATGTATTAAAGTGCGTGTCAAAAATTTGATATTCGTAGAGAATATGTAATTTTTTGTTTATAAATCAGTGTGTCAAAGCATTGCATATACAGAATCCTGCATATATACATGGCATATACAGAATCCTGCAGCATGGGATGGAAAGAATTTCAGACAATCATAAACCTTTGCTGTGCATGATGAGACATTTGCACACAGCTAAATTAAGTTTGAGTTTAGTATTTCAAGACTGACTGTATTCACTTTCAGGCCTCAGAAGATTCTAATGTAAATTTAATTCATACTGATTGATGTACTGCTTGAAGATATATTCCTGATTTTAAAATGTGTTAATATTTCATAATTGTGGCTCACTATAGGAAAGGAGATCGTTACCTTGTCGTGGTGCTGGAGCTTGAGCACCTCAATGACACCATGAGCTAAACCGTGAAAGGACACCCAAGACGGGAAGGTCGTGGCAGAGAGGTCAGACTAAATACGATCCCTGGGGAAGGTAATGGCAACCCACCCCAGTATTCTTGCCGTGAAAACTAAATGGATCAGTACAACCAGAGATATTTATTTATTTATTATTTATTATTTCAATTTATTCCCCGCCCATCTCCCTTGCAAGGGACTCTGGGCGGGTTACAACAATTGAAAGTTTAAAAATACAAAAACAGTATCTAAAATACATCGAATAATAATAATAATAAATTACATAAAATCCAAGGGGGGACCGCAGGATGGACCATACCACTACGGGGCCAGCCAACCCCAGGAGGCACTGCCGCCTCTGTCATCCCAGGACCGGCGGCAGAGCCAGGTCTTAAGGGTCTTCCGAAAGGCCAGGAGTGAAGGGGCCAGTCTCACCTCTGGGGGCAAGATATTCCACAAGGCGGGTGCTATCGCAGAGAAGGCACGCCTCCTGGACCCCGCTAGATGGAATTCTCTTGTTGAGGGGGTCCGAAGCATGCCCTCTCTGCATGCACGGGTGGGGCGGGTCGACGTTATTGGGACGAGACGGTCCCTCAGGTACCCTGGTCCTATGCCATGTAGGGCTTTAAAGGTAATCACCAACACCTTGAATTGGACCCGGAAGCAAACTGGTAGCCAATGCAGCTCGCGTAGCAGAGGTGTAACATGTGCCGATCTCATGGCACCCATAACTGCTCGCGCCGCGGCATTTTGCACCAGCTGAAGCTTCCGGATACTCTTCAGGGGTAGCCCCATGTAGAGCGCATTACAGTAATCTATACGGGATATGACAAGGGCGTGAGTGACTGTTCGGAGGGCCTCCTGATCCAGGAAAGGGCGTAACTGGCGCACAACACGAAGCTGTGCAAAGGCCCTCCTGGCCGTGACTGCCACCTGCTCTTCGAGCAGGAGTCGCGAGTCCAGGAGGACCCCCAGATTCCGCACTGGATCCGAGCGAGGTAGTGCCACCCCACCCAGAACCAAAGATGACAACTTCCCGGATCTAGCGGGGCCATCAATCCACAGCCACTCCGTCTTACCAGGGTTCAGTTGAAGCCTGTTGTTCCCCATCCAGACCCCCACAGCCTCCAGACACTGAGATAAGGCATCGACCGCATCACCTACTTCACCCGGGATGGAGATGTATAACTGGGTATCATCAGCATATTGGTGATACCTCATCCCGTGGTGACGGATGATCTCGCCCAGTGGCTTCATGTAGATGTTGAACAGGAGAGGAGAGAGAACCGACCCCTGCGGCACCCCACAAATCAGGGGCCGCGGGTCAGCTCTCTCCTCCCCTATCAACACCGACTGGGAACGGCCCTGGAGGAAGGAGGCGAACCAGCGCAAAACTACGCCGCCCACCCCCAACTCCCTGAGCCGTCCCAAAAGTATACCGTGGTCGACAGTATCAAAAGCCGCTGAGAGATCTAAGAGAGCTAGGATGGACGCACTCCCTCCATCCCGCTCTCGCCAGAGATCATCAATAAGCGCGACCAATGCGGTCTCTGTCCCATATCCCGGCCTGAAACCTGACTGGAAGGGGTCTAGATAATCCGTTTCCTCCAGAATCCTCTGGAGTTGCCACGCCACCACCTTCTCAACCACCTTTCCCAAAAAGGGAAGGTGGGAGACTGGGCGAAAGTTGCCCAGGATGGTAGGGTCCAGGGACGGCTTCTTGAGGAGGGGGTGCACCAGTGCCTCCTTAAAGGCCTCCGGAAACACCCCCTGATATGTCGGTATACCATCGGAAGATGGGACTCCCAGGTCGGAAGATGGTCAAAATGCTACTGGGGAGGAACAGAGGATACGTTCAACTAGCCCCAGATGTGATGACGCAGCTAGCTCAAAGCCAAAAGGACGGCTAGCGGCTGACGGTGCTGGTGGTGAACGACGAATCCGATGTTCTAAAGATCAACACACCATAGGAGCCTGGAATATAAGATCTATGAGCCAGGGCAAATTGGATGTGGTTATTGGTGAGATGTCAAGATTAAATATAGACATTTTAGGTGTCAGTGAACTGAAATGGACTGGGATGGGCCACTTCACATCAGATGACCACCAGATCTACTACTGTGGACAAGAGGACCACAGAAGAAATGGAGTAGCCTTCATAATTAATAATAAAGTGGCTAAAGCAGTGCTTGGATACAATCCAAAAAACGATAGAATGATCTCAATTCGAATTCAGGGGAAACCATTTAACATCACAGTGATCCAAATATATGCCCCAACCACAGATGCTGAAGAAGCAAAAGTAGATCAGTTCTATGAGGATCTGCAGAACCTACTGGATAATACGCCAAAAAGAGATGTTATTTTCATTACAGGAGACTGGAATGCTAAGGTGGGTAGTCAAACGACACCTGGAATTACAGGGAAGCATGGTCTAGGACAGTGGTCGGCAAACTGCGGCTCGCGAGCCACATGTGGCTCTTTGGCCCCTTGAGTGTGGCTCTTCGGGCGTGGCGAGGGCAGGCGCGGCAGCGGACGTGGCGGGGGCAGGCGCGGCAGCGGGCATGGTGTGCGTGGCGGCGGGCATGGCGGCGGCAGGCACTGCAGTGGGCGTGGCGGGCATGGCGGCAGCAGGCCCTGAGTGTGCGCGATTGGCTCCCACCCACAAACCCCGCTCCCGCGCTGGATTCCCCACCAGCTTTACTTTGCCTGGACTGGGGGCGTGAGCGGCTCCGGAAGAGAAGCGACTGGAGCAGTCGCGCCTCTCTTTCCCTTCTCCTTCTTCCAAACCTCCCCTGCCCCCTTCCACGCGATTGGCTCCCGCCCGCAAACCCCGCCCTCTTCCACGCGATTGGCTCCCGCCTGCAAACCCCACCCACTTCCGCACGATTGGCTCCCACCCTCAAACCCCGCCCCCTGGCCCTCGAGTGATGTTATAAATGTCAAAATGGCCCCTGGCATAAAAAAGTTTGCTGACCACTGGTCTAGGAGAACGAAATGAAGTGGGACATAGGCTGATAGAATTTTGCCAAGACAACTCACTGTGCATAACAAACACTCTCTTCCAACAACCCAAAAGACGACTTTATACATGGACTTCACCAGATGGTTGACACAGAACTCAGATTGACTACATCCTTTGCAGCCAAATATGGCGGACATCTATACAGTCAGTAAAAACAAGACCTGGAGCTGACTGTAGTTCAGATCACGAACTTCTTATTGCACAATTTAGAATCAGACTAAAGAGAATAGGGAAGACCCACAGATCAGTTAGATATGAGCTCACTAAGATTCCTAAGGAACATGCAGTGGAGGTGAAGAATAGATTTAAGGGACTAGATTTAGTAGATGGGGTCCCGGAAGAACTATGGACAGAAGTTCGCAACATTGTTCAGGAGGCGGCAACAAAAAACAAGGCGATGCATGCCATATGCCAGCAAATTTGGAAAAGAAATGTTTTGAAAATTTGAAAAGAAATTGCAAAAGCTGGGTTGCAGTTAAACCTCAAAAAAGCCAAGTTTATGGCAACCAGCTTGATTGATCACTGGCAAATAGAGGGAGAAAAAGTGGAGGCAGTGACAGACTTTGTATTTCTAGGCGCAAAGATTACTGCAGACGCTGACTGCAGCCAGGAAATCAGAAGATGTCTACTTCTTGGGAGGAGAGCAATGGCAAATCTTGATAAAATAGTTAAGAGCAGAGACATCACACTGACAACAAAGATCCGCATAGTCAAAGCAATGGTATTCCCTGTAGTAACCTATGGCTGCGAGAGCTGGACCATAAGGAAGGCTGAGCGGAGGAAGATAGATGCTTTTGAACTGTGGTGTTGGAGGAAAATTCTGAGAGTGCCTTGGACTGCAAGAAGATCAAACCAGTCCATACTCCAGGAAATCAAGCCAGACTGCTCACTTGAGGGAATGATATTAAAGGCAAAACTGAAGTACTTTGGCCACATAATGAGAAGACAGGATAACCTGGAGAAGATGCTGATGCTAGGGAAAGTGGAAGGCAAAAGGAAGAGGGGCCGACCAAGGGCAATATGGATGGATGATATTCTGGAGGTGACGGACTCGACCGTGGGGGAGCTGGGGATGGCGATGGCCGACAGGAAGCTCTGGCGTGGGCTGGTCCATGAAGTCACGAAGAGTCAGAAGCGACTGAACGAATAAACAACAAAAAATTCATAGAGGACCCAAGATGAATGTTGTTAATATCTTATTTCCAAAGAAATTTCAGACAAAAGTGAGTTTTATAAATACTCTTAACATGTACAGTATGTGCATAACCAAGTTCCTCAATCTCTACATATTATGCTATCTTCCCACTTTTAATTATAACTCTTTTTTAGAAAAAAATACTCTCAGAAAACAGATAAATCCGATACTTTTGCCACTGAGACAAATGCCAGTCTTGCCTTCCTTTGCATGCTGGCAAGAGTGCATGATTCTAGGCCCTCATATTGTACTCCATTATCCACTGGCCATTTCAGGGATTATGAAGATCTGAAATGCAGCATAAAAACTACTACTCTTGAAGGAAAAACTGCATGTTCAGTGAGCATTGTGGAATGTTCAGCACATTCCCATTTCTGAATTTTTTTTTTTTAATGGAACTAATTTTCCAGGAGCAGGAACTGCCATGACATGTCCATCTGGAACAATAGTTGTCCTGGTGGTGCCCTCCTTCTGAGCTACTAAAATTTTGCTCTTGCAAAGCTCATAACTGATTGAAAGGCTGCACCCATCTTCGTTGTAAATGAAAACTGGAAGCAACTAATGGAAGCAACACTATTTGGAAAAAAGAAAATTGAGCCACTAAATAGAAACTTAGCAATTGAAACAACCTGGCAATAGTTATTTCAAGCAGCCTAGTGGTTCAATACCTGTATTTGCAGTTTTGGCTCTTCACTTGTGTTATGCAGTTGGAGAAGTGCAGGAGGGCTGAAGGGGGAACGGAGGTGGCAGCAGGCTGGAGAAGCGCAGGAGGGCTGACCGTCTTCCACTGCACTGATTGGCGGCAGCAACTCTTCTTCTTGCTCACCGCCAATCAGCTGTGCCTTTTCTACTTCCATAACAATTTGTTTGGGGGGGGGGGTTGTCAGAGGTTAGGATTAGAAAATAAAGCTAGGATTGTCCTCTACTGGTGTGGAGATCATACTTGCAATTTAGCTGTCAGAATAAAAGAAATAACGTATTTCACACGATATAAGACCTGGAAATTATTTTGTTGGATTGTTAGATTTAGCCCCTGATTTTCCTCCAGGATCTAAGGTACAGCTTACATTGAAGTCCCTTTTGTGTCCACATAGCTGGAATCATTGTTCTTTCTAAACCAAAGGCCCTGTTGATGTGGAAGGCATCAATGAAAGTGTTATTTCTTTCCTAAATTTTGATCAAGAAATCATGCTACTTCCATCCTGAGATCATTCTAACCTCAGAAGCTCTGCAGGGTTGGTCCTGCTTTGTAGGGCTGGGCATCATTTGGTTTGAGCACAGTAAGGTGCTTCGGAGCCTGCAGGAGAACTCAAGTACAATCTGTCTGCAGAAGTTGCATCTTTCCCTGGGATGACACAGCTACTGGCTTGCAGCTGCCACATAAGCCTGGAAATATGTGTGCAAAGACTTGGGACAGGCACTGGCAACCACCAGGAGGGAAGGCAAGGGGAGAAGTGATGAAACCTGTGTTGTGGACACAAACTCCACCCCTCATATACATGTGTGCAACATTACAACACAACTACAAAATAGTGTAGCTTGCACTGTGACATAATGACTTACATTTTATTACTTTGGCATCTTTGTGATAAGAAACACACATCTAGGAAGACAGGTGCTACATGAGCATTCCTGCTCACTTGGAAGCACTTTTTTGTGCTTAAATCCAAAGAGCTGCACAGCAAGGGGCGGAGTGGTGTGGCTGAAGCCCCCCAGCGTGGCCAGCTCCTGCTTCTCCTGTTTGGTGGCGGTGGTGACAACTCTCCTCCCTTGGCCAAGCCCGATCAGATGCACACACACACACTCACAGGACAGACTGCCCTCAGCAGGAGCCAACCGCACTGGGGGGCTCCCACAGCCCGGCGGGTGGCAAGGGGCGGTGTGGTGTGGCTGAAGCCCCCCAGCGTGGCCAGCTCCTGCTTCTCCTGTTTGGTGGCGGTGACAACTCTCCTCCCTTGGCCAAGCCCGATCAGATGCACACACACACACTCACAGGACAGACTGCTCTCAGCAGGAGCTGGCTGCGCTGGGGGGCTCCCACAGCCCGGCGGGTGGCAAGGGGCGGCGGCGTGTGGCTGAAGCCCCCCAGTGTGGCCAGCTCCTGCCGAGGACAGAGGCCCACCACTGCCCTGGCCCCCTCGGGCTTGGCCGATGGAGGGAGGAGAGTCGCTGCTGCCACCGCCGCCACCACTGCCGAGGATGGAGGCTGACCGCCGCCCCAGCCCCCTCGGGATTGGCCGTGGGAGGGAGGAGAGTCGCTGCCGCCACCGCCGCCACCACCACCGCCGCCACCGCACAGGAGAAGCATGAGCCAGCCGCGCTGGGAGGCTTCAGCCACACCACGCCGCCCCTTGCCGTCCACCGGGCTGCGTTTGTGTGTCTTGGCCTGCCTCTCTGCCCTCCTTTGCCATGCGCTGATAGACGGGGGCTTCCTTTTCCGGGCTGCCTCCGAAAATGGGACATAACCGAGATTTTTTTCAAAAAGATGGTATGGTTCAAAAATGTTAAAATAACGGGACTGTCCCGTTCAAAACGGGACGTATGGTCAGCCTATCTAGTATACATCTTTTTTTTTATATATGTATATTTTATCGAGTTTTAAATATACATAGATAAAAGTTTGAAAAGGAAAAAGAAATAGAAATACAAATCAAAGAAAGAAGAAAAAAAGTGTAGTAAAGTAAAAGAAAAAAAGAGAAAGATGAAACATAGAAATTAGTCAACTTCCGATTTATCTCTGGTCAAGTTAATTAAAAAATTTATCTTACATGATAGGTCTATATATAATATTGAATAACATTTCCTGTCTAATATATCAATTTATATATATTTTAATCTTCAAATCCCCATATAAGCTTTGCCCCTCCTGCATTTTACAAATAGTCCGTTAATGGTTTCCACTCTTTAAGAAAGTAATAATTTGAATTTTCTTTTAATAAACATGTCAATTTATCGTTTTCTGCCATGTCCATCACTTTTAACATCCAGTCTTGTATCGTAGGTGTAATCTGATTTTTCCAATTTTGTGCATATACAAGTCTTGCTGCTGTAATCATATATTGCATAATTCTTATAAATTTTTTTCCTGTTTGTTCTTCTGTTATTCCCAATAAAAATAATTCTGGTTTAAATGAAATTCGAATTTGTAAAATATTTTGCATCAATGAATGTATCTGAGTCCAAAATTTCTTTGCTATCTGACATGTCCACCACATATGGTAAAATGACCCCTCTTTTTTTTTACATTTCCAACATAAGTTGGAAACATTCCCATACATCTTAGCTAACTTTTGTGGGGTCATATACCATCTATACATCATCTTATAAAAGTTATAAAAATACTAGCCTATCTAGTATACATCTTAAGGAAGAACTAAACCTTGGCCTTCATTTCATATTACTTTTGCCTTTCTCTGGATCAGTGAAATATTTTTATATCATATAATATTTTATATTATATATTTGCCTACCTGGAGCTCCTAGGTCATTATCAAGCAGCGTAGCTGATGAGGCTTGGCCAAATCGGTATTGTTGTATGTTGGTTTTTGCTAGATGGGCGGCCATATAAATGTGTTAAATAAATAAGAAAAATTCACGACGTTAGGTTTCAGACCAAGAGCCCCATTAAGTCATAGAGGAACTTTCCGTGATCAGTCTTCCAGCTGTGGTGGAGTCAAAGACTAAAGTGGGCATAGTTAGAGCCCAAAGTGATTGGAACGGTAGCAATATTCTCTGTGCATCCTTCTTTTCTCCCATTTCTAAAACCCTGGGCTGCAATGGACATAGGTTTTGCATATGGGACCCGAATAGAGATGGTTTAACAGCCCTCCTAGTATGATAAACTAGTTGCCTCACATCATGTTACATTAGTATTTTCTTTAGGCAGGTGTGAATCCTAAGCTCAAAACGACCACGAAGCATTTTCCTCACTGTCGAAGTGAGATGGGCTTCACGTTCTCTTCGGAGGCAGATGCTGTGAAAGGGAGACACTATTTCAGCAAGCCAGTACTTGGGGAAGGGCTACGGAGTCAGTGGAAGGAAAGGCAGAAGTGCTGTCATGGGCTTCTCTCCCTTCTACCTCACTGCTGCCACTTAACCCCTCGATGTGGCGGTTGAGCAGTTTAGTCCAATTTGGGTGTGACAGAAAGCTTTAAAATTCACCAAGCACATCGCAGTGATAAGGCTTTTTCCTTCCAGGTTGTGCCGACAGGCTCAACCACAACAACATGGCAGGGGTTTTACTTGTTGCTTTCCTGGGGATTTTAACCCTTTTTGTAACATCGGAACAGGGGTTCCATCTCTCTTCTCCCCCATCCGGTTATCTCTTCCGCCTCGCCTCAACCCACCCAGTTGGTCCCTCCTTCCCAGTGCAGGCACCCAGATTCCTTCCCCTTTTCATATCTCCATCAAGGCTCTGCTTCTTCCAAAACGATGTGGAAGAACCTCAGAAGGAAGAGCCCAGCCCCCCTTTGCTAATCAGTAAAACAACTTGGCTTTTTCAGGTTTCTGTCTCAGCCTAAAAAAAAAAAAGGTGTTGCTGCTTTCTGGGTTGCATTAACCTTAATGTCTGGATTCCTTAGAAACTGAAGCACTTTGTCCAGTTCAGATTCAAAGTGTGCGCCACCCTCTCAGTCTCCATACTGTGTTTTCTTTTTTGCTCTTTCTTCTGGGAGGAGGAAGGGAAGTCTGTGTGCTTCTATGTCTGTATGTGAAAGTGGCTTATCTATGTATGGTCCCTTGCATGGGAGATGGGCGGGGAATAAATTTGAAAAATAAATAAATAAAAATAAAATGTATAAGCAGATAGGGAACAATTAATTTTAAAAATTAATTTTATAAACACATTTATTTTGTAAGCAATGAATTTTAATCAGGAGGTATTGATTCATTTTTTTGTCCTGGTTCTGCCCCCTGCTTTATTTTTGAGAATGTGGGTTCTGGAAAATGTTCATATATGCACATTGCACAGGATTTTTGAATATTTATAATTTTCTGCCTAATCATCCTTTTTTAGGATGTGTCATTTGATATTCAGGATTGACTTTCTTTCAGCTAAATATGGTAGCAATCATCGCTGAAGCCATTTGCAAAGGCAAAGATTGCTTATTCCCAACCTGTCAACAGAAACAGTCTAATTTGATTCTTGAACATTTGTTCCTAAGGTTCCCTGTATAACTACAGCTTTCATCTCACCCATATTACTTCATATATTACACTGATAATACTATGCTTCAGACTGATGTAACATGTCTGAATTTTAACCTCTGACTTATGTGACAGGTAGTAGATAGGCAGATAGACAAATTCTAGTAATTTAGAATACTTATCAATATATTTAACCCATATTTAATGTCACAAATTAAGACTTTACGTCTCCAGGCTGTTTTATAGTACATTGGTCTGGAATAAGGACCCTGCTAAACTTGTACTCCACATCTGTCAGATTATAAAGACAGGGATATCATCAACTCTGCTGGCTGACAGCTAAATTAAGCCCTTAGTGTTACCTTTTCTAAGCTGTAAAGTCAAGTACATTTATGTTACAGGCTTCCAAAAGCTGAGTATCTTCACCTCTGATGTATGATTTGTACTTTATTTTTAAAATGAAAATGTATTTAGTTTTCAAAATCCATCATACTGTAGGTGTCCAGTCCAATGAAACCCTCAATTGAATACCAAGAGGGAAGAACAGCTTAACAAGAACAGCTAGTTAAGAACACCAAACAGCCCTACCTACCCGGTTGGATAATAAAAGCCAGGCTTGTTTATGAGCAAATGAGCCTTCAGACATTCCAGGTCTCAGGACAGACTCATTTGAGGCCCAGTTGAAATCCAGAGTCACCAGAGTAGCTGTCTGGGTGATCTGCTGAGTATTCTGCAGTTGGCATTAACAAAGAAATTGCTGCTGGCACATGCTGTGCCGTTCCAGCTATTCAGCACACCAGCTTGAGACAAGTACATCAAATCAGTCTACAGTTACTATTAATGCATTCTTAGCTGCTTTCCATTAAATGCAGATTATGAAGCGCAGGAGGCAATAGCACAAAGGAAAACTAATCACATTAATGGATGTAGATTTTAGAAGATGTAAGATCAGCCATTTTTATCACAGCACTGAGTCCGTTCTTCGTTTTAAAAAGAGAACTTAGTTAACTAACTTAGCTTGGTTAGCACCCCCCGCCGAAAAAACATATTTTCAAAACATATTGCTATTCCCTTATTAAAATGTGGAAATGAGTCATGGTTGAATGATAACTTGCTTGTGTCAGCACAGGCTACAAGAAAATCTTATGCGTATGTCTATTCTTGTCAGACAATTTATTTATTTATTTTCTATCCCGCCTTTATTATTTTTATAAATAACTCAAGGCGGTAAACATACCCAATACTCCTTCCTCCTCCTATTTTCCCCACAACAACAACCCTGTGAGGTGGGTTGCAATCTTTTCAAGTCTGTATTCTTCTTAAGCATTTTATTTGCTTTACCCACATCTTTAAATGACATGAACTGAAGTTGCTTTCAGCTATAACTATTGATGGTTCACTGTCTTAAAAGTTCAATTATATCTTTACCCCATAACAATGTTACTCTTTACACGACCCAAATGACTACAGTAGAAAAAATATATAATGAAAATTTATATACATATACAAAAGAAACCTGTATATGTATTGACTTCCTGATCAGAGTGCTACCCAACTAATAGCTATTTCTTCTAAGATATTTCAGTCCTAAGGAGCTCAAGCAGTTCATACTCAACCTAGTTTTCCTTTTTCTGTGTGAGAATAACCATTCTATGACTCTTAAGATGCCACTGAACTCTTACTATATCTCTGAGGATAAGGATTTCCCAACTTTTGCTTTTTTAAATAAAAATATTTTGTATTTTTACATGTTCCCATGTTCAACCAAGTACTCTAATGCTCTCATTTTCCCAAGTCCCCTAATGGAATAATTAGGAAGTAGTATTATCTCATCATTTGCCTGTGACATATTGTGTTCTTTATAGAATCATCTAAAGTACTTTTACTTAATTTCAAATATAATCTTCATTATTTTTAAAAAGTTCCTTCCAGTGAGTTTTTTACCCCAAATAATTAAGCTTTTCCTTGAGCCCAAGTGTTTTATTTGCTTGCAGTAAACGTTTCCACCTTGAATTTTGTGAAGAAATTTAGAAATGACCCTCTTTGATTTTAATTTCAACTTTTTATTTTGCCCTCAATAAATTAAATTTGTAAATTGTGGTCCATCATAAATATGAAGCAGCTTTGATAAAACAGAATTTACATTATCTGAAATACTTTTATTATAACTTGCACTTGTGCCATTGTCTACTCCTCATTGGTGTTTTTAAAGAGCTGTTAAAGCTTCCTGCGATGCAGATACACTTGTCACTATTCTGCGAACATATAATTCTCCTGTAATGTTTAGTCTCATCAAATCCTCAGGATTCATTTTGTAAAGCTGCTGTTGAATAGTTGATGCTCTCAACCTCAAAGCTGATTTAAGATATGTGCACAATATCTGATGACATTATAATGTGGAAGATTTATAAAAACAGAAAATATCCTTGCCTCCATCTTTAATCAGTCTTTATATAGAGATTCATATAGATATATAGATATGTATGTATACATATGTAAATGATTTATTTCCCCAGCCCCAAACAAGGTACAAGAAATATTTGTGCAGATTAAGGGTCTTCATCCATCAATGGTATTTCTAGAAAATAAAAGAAAGAATTAATGGGCTTTAATTGCGAAGTGTCATATGGAACGTCCTGCAATTTTATTGTGCTATAACATGTCAGCAATGGACCTGCCAGTTCTTAAGATACTCAGTTATGCAGGGATTCAGACAATCTTTTGTATTTAGTTTTTGCACAATTACTTTCATAGTTAGAGTCAGTAACTTCAGAATCAGTTTAATTAGTTCAAAGCTAATAATTGGCTGTGCAATGAAGCAGTTTTCTGGCTAATGTGTCTTATGACAGATGAACTTTCAGTGTGAAAATTCTCATCTAGCTTGAAATTTGGCATACAGGTAGTCCTCATATAGTGACCACAACTCAGTCATTAAGCAAAGCAGTCACTAAGTGAAACTGCGACTGTGCTTATGATCTTTCTTCAGCTTTCCTTTGCTTTTCAGATCTGCAAAGGTCATAAATATGAAGATTGGTTTTAAAGTTATTTTTTCATCACCGTCGTAGCTGAACAGTTATAAGTGAAATAATACAAATACATTGTTCTCACTTATAATAAATAACTAACATTGATTTTCTACTTTCCTTGATATTGTAGAAGATGCTGACAGACTACAGCACAAATTATATTCAACATATTAGCCCACTGAAATGCACATACTGGTATTAAGAAAATCCACGCTCAGCAAAATAGCATGCTTTTTATAGGATCTTGAAATATTAATTGAATAAGTTGAATTTTATTGCGATTTCATGCATTTTTATCTTTATGATTACAAAAGAGAATCATCTGGATGTAACTAGGATTATCAACGTGACTTTTTTCGCCCCTGCCCTACTCCCAACAAATTTAAAAGGATACTGGCAAGCTGTAAACCCAAGTAGCAGAATCGCCTTTAGTCACCTAAATCCCATAGATATCCTTGGGGGGGGGGATGGTAGGGGACTGCAGCCCTGTGCTTTCCCTGTAAATTTGCCCATATACCCCCAAAATGACCCTGAGCATCTTAGGAGGGTAAAAAAATCACCCACTACACCTGTAGCATCCATTTTTTATGAAAGTACAGCCCTCTCCCAGCAAATACTTTATCTGAGTGTTTACCAAGAATCTGAAAAGTTTTAAAGTTTGAAACATTCTGAATTCAAACCGGTTTTAAATCCCTTTCTTCTGAAATTCTGTCCTGAGCTGGGGCAAAATTGGACATTCCATTTTGTTCTGAGTGTTCCAACATCCCTTGATGGGATTTAAAAACAATCCTCCAAGGAATGGAGTCTTAGAGACGGGGTTAGCCAATTAAACAGCAGCTATAGATTCCATCTCATCATGGAGAAAATCTTATCTATGTGGTCGCTAAGGGTCAAGAACGACTTAATGGCATGTGATTAATCATCAGTCAATCGATTCCATTCCTGCTGGCATTGGCTGGAGGTAACTGAGGGAGGGACACAGTGGGGAGACGACTGTAAACATGTCGATTAGACTCATGTTCACTGGGAGCCCTTTGTGCACCTAAGAAATAGACTGCTGTCTTCGAGAAAGTTAAGTTAGCATTGTTTTAAATTCCTTCTTATATGGAAATACGAGATTATGAACTGTAATACAATATGACTGGTAACCTGCTCGAAAAACAAAGCCCTGCGTAACAGTGACAAACACAAAATATACATTAAGGCTAAGTATTCCTATGCTATTTAGCTTTTCAAAACCAATATTGCATCACCAGTTTCTTGAGCTTTCAAGATCTCAAACACAAAAAATAATGTTACTTTTTTTCATTCTGTCAAAATGTAGCTTTTGTATTCTGGGCTTGGAATTTTTCAAAAATTTTGGGCACGTCTATAGCACTCACAGCATACCCTCAAAATTTCAAACTTGCACCTGCCCAAAAAAGATTGGGGACCTGGGTATACAGTATGGGCTCATGAAATAGGGCATGCCTGGCTATCTTCACATTCTACATCTAGACGACAAGCTCCCTGCATGATTTACTGATTCCATGAATAAATAACTGTCTGCGGAAACTAGCTAAACGGATCCTCCAGCAAATATCCAGCCACCCTGTCATGACAAAAACATTAACAATGATATGCATAGTATTGATGTTGAGCAATAATACATGCTTGCTTGTCTGGATTTTTTGAGATGAATCAGAACTGCACCTTGTATTATAACAGACAGAAATCAATATTAATAAAAAAAAAACGTTGGGGACACAACCAGGCTTGGAAAGTAAGGATCTTAACTGGCATAATTAACTGGTGTTCTCCAATTAATATTGGGTGATGAAGCACACCCACCCACCCACCAATTCATTTCCTGCCAATAAAGGACAGATATATGCTTGTTAGGAGGGCAGTGAAAATTTGGCTTGTAAAGCAGCTCTTCTGGAAGGAAAAAAAAAAAGGGGGGGAGTGGGGAGAGAGAGAGAGAGAAGCTAGAACAAAGAGACAGACCACAGATCTAAGGCTAGACTTCTTCTCCCAAGAACAATCTCATGGCTTTTCCATATGGAAAGCATTGACACTAAAATAATCCCACATAAGGTTCAACATTCAAAATTACCATCAGCAATATCAATGCTTGGGCTGGTTGATGCTACTTCCTCAGTGGTGCTGTTGATAACATCAGTTCTCTCTGAGACAGGATGAGCTCCCATCTGACATGCAGAAGATGTGTATAAACTCTGAAGAAGTTCAGAAGAGCCTGAAATGCTGTCACAGGTGTCAAATTCAGCTGGCAACCTGTTCATGTCATCTGGTCCAGTATAAGCTGGAGGATTCTGATCATCTGCTTGAAAAATATATCCCTGGCCTGCAGGGGGCGCACATCCTGGTGCCAACTCATTCATGCCACTACTCACAGCTTCGTCATAAGAAGGAAGCATGACAGGAACACCATCCACCACCACAAAGTCTGGGCCATTGCTGCAATTCTCTTGAGCATCTCTACGTCGGGAGAAAAAGGAGAGTGTATGTGTGTAAAGATGATGTTGGGAATGGCTAAACATCCTTTGCCAGAAAAAGATTTCTCTAAGAACAAAGTTTTCAATAATTTGAAATGGAGTTAGTGCATCTCTAAATACAGTATTTACTTCAAAGATATCCAAAAGCTTCTGAGAATGAGAGTAATGTAACCAATTGTTACAAATGAAAAAATAATTCCAATAAACTAAGGGACGATTGATAAACCCATCAGTATTTCTCATTAAATATCTCACTGTATTTCAACTTGTATCAAAATGGTTAGATTCATGAGCATAAAAAAATTAGAATGGGAAATCCTAGGGAGAACAGTGATGGCCTCTAAAATTATTTTAATTATGTATTTGCATTGGTCATTGTCTCTGACTGATCAGCACCAAAGTTAATCTGGAGATGTTGGACTTCAGCTCTCAGAATGCATGGAGTAATTTTAAAGCCAGCATCTGGACAACCTTCCCGTCAAATTGGGAAAGCTGCTTTCAAACTTTTGGCTACGTTTAGTTTGAAATTATGGGTCATGGTGTGTATCATTATCACGACTATTTGTATATTTCCCTTCATCGTATCCCAGCATGATGCAAAATAAAAATAAACAAATAACACAAAACTGACTAGATCAATACAAAACTGACTAGATCAAGTTCCTTAAAAAAATCAGAATGACCTATACAATAAAATATTAGGGTAAAAATTGCACAAGGAATAATTAAGAAGCTGGAACTATAGAAAATATTTTGCCTTGTGCCTAAAACAAAATGGGCACCAGGCATGTTTCGGTAGTGGGGTAGATCCATTATATTAATAAGACTGGAGAACAGCCTTCCCCAGCACAGCACCCCACAGAGATGTTGGGACTGCAACTCCTAACTGGTGTAGAATCCTGTGGGTCTCCCTCCTTCCTAACAAGGAAAAGCTGTATGTACGTATGTATGTATTTATATTTAAAATTTTGTCACCACCCATCTCCCTCAAAAGTTTACCTTTGAAACCTGCAACTCACTGTTAAATATAAATATAAATATAAATATAAATATAAATATAAATATAAATATAAATATAAATATAAATATAAATATAAATATAAATATAAATATAAATATAAATATAAATATAAATATAAATATAAATAAATAGGAAGTGTACAGCTTTGCTTTTGAAGCCAATGAGAGTAGTCTGTTTTTCATTGCCAAAATTCTTGCAGTGCCTGTCAGACTTGCCCCACAATCGCAGAGAACCAAATGAATGGTTAAGAAACTGAACAATTTGCAGTGACTGATTAATTGTATGATGCAACAAAGCATATGGATCTGAAAATTAACATATTGAAGACCAAGGTAGGTGTGTTTGACGGGGGAAATGCAAGCTATGCATTAAATAGTGAAACATTAGAACAGGTAGATGAATTTTGTATCTTGATGGAATGTTTATTAAAGATGAGAAGATGGATAGAGTAATTTTAAACATACAAAATCTGGTAATAAAATAGAGGGTAATATGCAGTCTATCACAAGGAATGAGTGTTTGCTTAAAGAAATTAAAGTGTCTGTGTATAAGAGCTTGTTTCTGTCCACTTTAGTTATATGAAAATAAATGTTTTGTATGTCAGGAGAAACATAAAAGCAAACTAAATACAGGAGAAATATGTTATTAAAATTGTGTAAAACAAAAAGAGGTATGGTCAAAAATAAATTGTGCTGAATGCAAAAGTGAATGACCAGTATGAAATAAATACATTGAGGTGATTTGGGCATATAGAATGAAGTTTGAATTACAAAACAAATATACAAAGGAAGAGTGAAAGGAAGAGAGGAAGGGGGAAGGACAAGAAAATAATAATTGGATGCAATTGATGAGAACATTTTGCCTGACACTGAAAAGCGGAATGCTCCTACGTTAGTGGGATACATTGATCATACTGTTTTCTGAAAACACGACAGGTATTATAGTTAAGAGTATGTAAGTTAATTGTAATACAAATCAATTGCGAATAAAATTCCTAACTAAGAATCATCAACTGCTTTGCACACCAGCAAAAAGTCTAGATTAAAGCAGTACTAACCTTGGAAGGAAATGTGCCTTAAATTTGGTTTGGAACATTCTGGCAAGAATAACTAACAGAAGCATTAGAAGAACACTAGTAGCAGTGAATGCCACAATCTTCCATGTTCGCAGGAGAGTTTCCTGGTTATTTGGCCAGGCTTGTTCTATGAAACAAAGAACAGGGGGAAAAAATACTAGTCACATTAGATAATAATGGCCTTTTATTGTACACAGGAAGAATCAGAACCCAATACCTCATATTAATCCACAGCGCTACAAACACAACAGATATGAGTGCTCACATTTATGTTTTTACAAAATTATTTCCAATCTAAAAAATTATGAAGATAACCACATGTGGGAGCAGTGACATCTACAGGGGGATCAAAACAGGAAAGATGGTGGTCGTAGTAGAGGGAGCCAAACCACATGCTGTTTATATGTCTGTTGACACTGCACACGTACAAAAAGGGGCAGGGCTTGGATTGGGACACCTCCTGTGGATACTGCTGTTTTGAAAGCACAATAAGTGCTACACATAGTAAGGTATTCTGGAGGCAGTTTCAATTCGAAATTTAATGTTTAAACTTGAAAATTTTATGTTTAAACGCCTAGGCTTATGCTGGATATCTGGATTGCTTTGTTCTTACCTGTTTTGACACAATATACTTGATATGATGGAAACCATTTTCCATACTGGCAGGTGATATATTTGTAATCGTTACTGAGAGTGTAGCCAGGATCACAATAGAACTCAACCACAGTTCCATGATTGTAATGTTCACAAGGCCGCGGATGGCAGATATAATCTCCATGAGTCACCATAGGAGGTAGTGGACAAACTTGGACATAAATAAAACATTAAAAAAAGAGAGAGTGAATTAATTATAGTAATTCCCAACATCAACAGAAACAACTGAATGTAATAATATTTCTATATAATGCTACCTCAGTCAATACATAAACATATCCACAATATTTATGCCACAGGTACCAATATATTACACGCCAACAGATTAGTTTCTGCACGATGGCAGGTGCAATAATATTGATCAAAAAGAATGAAACAATTCCTACTGCTGAAAACATTGTTGTGCAAACATTACTGTCAGATTTTATTAAAAATAACAAAAACAAACTCCATGCAAATTATATTCCCAGTACTAGGCCTCTATTCTGTTCTTACAATTTTATAAGAGAAAATAGTTTAAGCATGCTTCATTGTTTAGTCAATGCAATATATGCTAGAATCTACAACTCACAGAAAGTATAAAATTTCAATAGGGGCATAAAGATTTACTGGAAAAAATAATTATTTTTGTTTCAATAAACATTCCTGCACCTACCAAAATAAGCAACTACTTAATTTAATTTAATTTAATTTAATTTAATTTAATTTAATTTAATTTAATTAATAATACTTAATACAAGATATATCAAAATAGTTAACACTTTATTGAAGTCCTATACAAAAGGAAAAATTCTTAAACAACCCTTAAATTTCTATTTAGAGAACATGAGGTACTACATAATTAATGTAATCTACCCAAGTAGAAGCATATCCAAATCTCTCTGAAGTTAATGCAATTGTAGTGCTTGATGTATCACTCAAATTTAGGAAAATGTAGCTTGAATTGTAGCCTAATTCTTTAAGAGAATTGCATGCACAACAGATAGGGACACAAAATGGACTTTGATGAAAAGTAGGAGAATTGATTTCTATTAATGGCTTTGTCACTAGTATGTCAAGAAGGAAATATCCATCAATCTTGACATATTTACATAACTCTATTCCAGCTTCTCCAACTTGGTGTTCTACTACTTTCAACATTCCCAGCTAGCACAATCACATATTGCCAACAGTAATTGGCAAAACCTTATATGAGAGATTTTTGTGGCCTTACCTTGAAGTTTCAGAGGCCTGTTACACAACCTTTAGAATGAATCCAGGAGTTTTTCACACAAAGTGTAAGTTCTCACTTTAGCTATTCTCTTAGATTCATAATAAGGCAAGCTGCACTAGAGTTCACAAATCATTTTTACCGTTACAGAGGAGACATTCTTAAACCTCAGTCCCATAAAGGACGAGGACCTCACAGGGCAATCAACAGAGATATTAATAATTTTTCCTTTCCTTTCTAACAGATGCATCATAGTAATTGAACAGGGATTACCAGTGAGGAAAGAAAAAAAAATAGGAAGCCACAAGTGTATAGCTTTCAAAGAAAGGAGCTTTTTATCTTGTTTCACCTTGCAGTTTGGTCCTGATTGATTTTTAGTGCCCAAACTGAACCCTGTGAAATAATGAATAATAAAGCAGACTTCAAATGTATTTATTTAGCCTCTTTATATTCTTCCCTCCAAGGAGTTCAGGATAGAATTGTTGTGCTCTTTTCCCACTTGAGTTTAGCGTTGCAAAACCAGCTGTAAGGACAGGTAGATTATGCTGAGAGATACGGCAGGCCCAAGACGACAGGGTCAAGCCTACGCTAGAGCTCTGTTCTAGAGGCACCACTAAGCTGGTGTTTTTTCTGCATAAAGCTACTGCTACAAATGCTTGTATGTTATCATTTGTGCTTATGTTGAAAACAGATATAAGGCATTAATTTGGGAGGCCAAATGGGTTGTCTCAGATTCATTAAGAAAAACCCTGCTAAATATATGAAGATGGCCATGTAGGGTTTAGTATTCAGTGGTTATTCGTAACCGCATGACTGTGATGGTGAGCTTTGAAAATAAGGCTTATAAAGGACTGACAAACCATTCCTATCTTCAGTGAAAACAACCATACATTCTGTTCCTCAAGCATCCCCTCCATCCAGTCGGCCCATAGCACCAAAGGCGTGACAATGTGTGCTGGGCCAGTGGTCGTCACACAGCTAAGTACCATGGATGCTGTCTGCTGAGTGGTATAAAATGCATCGGTGCGTGACTATGGCAATGTGTCCCAATGAATGTCGAACAAATGCCATTGGGTCTGGATAAAATGTATGGCTAGATGCCCCTGTTGCAGCACTGTTGGCTACAGGATGTGGCTCAGGCCTGAGCTCCCGGATGCTACCCGAAATTTGGAAAACCAAAGAACACTGTTAATTTTGACACGTGGAACATCTTATGTGGTGCCCAAGTGGGGAAACGGGAGCAAGGTTGTACAAATTGCTGAAATATAACTCTTCTGTTTTCACTGAACTATGATTGTCTGGATCTGGCAAGAAGGTTATTTGCAGCATAAATACAGCAGGTCCCCGGTTTAAGAACGAGTTCCGTTCCCAGGTCTGTCCTCAAGTCAAATTTTTATGTAGGTCAGAACAGTTATTTAGTATCAGTTAGTCAAATGTTAGTCTTAGTATATAGTATATATTTTACCTTTCTATGCATATAAAACACTTAAGAAACACCTCCAAATACACTAAAACATCTTAAACATAGTAATACACAAAGTAGTATTGTGTATTTAACCTGAAACATTGTACTTAACTTGAATTTTTAATATAATAGTCTTTATGGCGGTCTGTTCTTAACTAGGAGTCGTCCGTAAACCAGGACGTTCTTAAACCGGGGACCTGCTGTAGTTCTGAACACATGCACCGGTATTATTCTGTGGTAAACTTCTGCTGTGGGGAGTAGGATTCATAGTCAACAATAGGCACAACAAATTGATAACATCATTTGAAGCAGTTTCAAATTGTAGTGCCATATTCACTCTCAGTGGAACTGTGCTGATTGCTATCATTGTGGCCCTTTTTACACTGAACTATACTGCATCATAAATGAAGGCCATAAAGAGGACTCTTCATGTTGGCAGGTGATCTAAATGCACAGATTGGTAAATTGCAGCTTGGCTGGAAAGACGTCTGGTAGCATGAATGATAATAGGTACAATTCAACTCACTACTCTTTTGCAACAGCCTATTCAGGGACAAACCCATTAACTACCAATTAACTTGGTAGTCATGAGCATTAAATGCTGCTTCCATGATCAATTATTTCCTAATAGGAAGGTGCTTTAAGTCTGCTGTTAATGATGTCAGAGTGTTGAGAGGTGCAGAAGTACAGTAATGTCTAACCATCATCTGCTTTAATGCAAGATCAAATTGAAATCTGTGCCACACTGCCATCCACCACTCAGCTTCAGCTGAACTTAGTGATCTGAATAATGCCAAGAAGCCACAGACTTGGCACCCTGCAACCAAATGAGCATTATGTCAATGTGGAGAAGCAGTGATTTGAAGTTAGAAACACCATCAACATGGCGCTAGAAACTATCTGCTCTTGCACACAGAAAAGGCGTAATCAAAAACGAATAATAGATGACATCAGTGCCTTGATACAAGAAAGAATTGTGGCCAAGCTTGCAAATCCAACAATGGCAAAGAGCTGACAGACAAATTCTCAAAAAGCTGAAAAGTGAAAAGGAGACCTTTTATCTATTTATTTTATTTATTATTTAAATTTATATGACCGCCCATCTCCCCCAACCAGGGGACCTTTTGGAATGGCATAGCTGGGCTCAGTAACCAAAGGACTCTCTTCTCAACCTTGAAAGCGCTGTCAGCACAGCTGGCCTAGCACAAGAATCCATAATGTTCCAGGGTGAGTGGCTAAAATGACAGCCAAAGTGCTACAACACTGGAAACAGCACTTTGACTTGCTTTTAAATTGTGAGGCACTAGCAGCATTAGATCAGGACCTAGATGATCCAAAACCCATTCTCCAATACTGTATGTGAAGCTGAACTAAGCAAAACAGATATTGCTGCAGCTATCAAAAATGGAAATATGGCAAAGCTGTAGGACTTGATGAAGGCGTGGAAGGCCTGTAGTAATTATATTCACAGGCTCTATTGAGGCAGAAATACTGTCAGGGTGTGAACATGTCATTTCAAAAAAGAAACTACAAACTTGAGGGGAAAGTGAAATACTCAAGATTCCATTGTGCTTTATGGCTGAGTGTGAATTTGGCCATAACATTTTTTGTGTTAGTTGTACAATGGGGAAGAAAAATAATCATACTCTTTACGTATGAAGCTGGCCAAATTGAAGTCTGCTACTTGTCCCCTTAGAAATTAAGCACTTTCTGTTGACAATTATACACGCTGCTTCCATCATATTCATATAAAAAAAATTCATATGAAATAAAAATTCTAGTAACAGAAATTCAGGATGGAAGATTTGTTATGTTTCCATTCATTTTGTTTAGATGGCAACCATTTGAATTTGCTTCCATCATATTCATATGATGGAACCAAATTCAAATGGTTGCCATCTAAACAAAATGAATGGAAACATAACAAATCTTCCATCCTGAATTTCTGTTACTAGAATTTTTATTTCCATAGGCTAACTTGCAAAAATCAATTATTCAACTGCCAGATGTCAACTTTCCAGTTTTAGGTTAGTCAAAAGACTCTAGGTCCCTTCCCTTCTGAAAAAGGAGCAATCTAGTCCACTGCTCCCCTCTATAGGCTGCCATGCTTACTTCTGTTATACAGTAAAGACCTACTGCATAGATATAGATAATGCACACACCAATTCACGGCAGTAGGTTTTTCATAGAAAACACAATCCAGTGACTTCTCCCCCTACATCTACTCACATGAATAATGCATTTCAAAAGTAATTCCACACCATCCCCCTGCAAAGAGTACAATCAGACACTAAACTAATCTTCAGGAAGAGTTGATTGTAATGTGCAACACTCTCCCACATACCTTAAAGGCATGGCTTTCTTTGCATTTTCACTGGGTAAGGCTTTATAAATTATAATAAATAAAACAGAAAGCTTTTCCAACAGGTCTATGAAGGTTCTCAGTCATCCAGGTGGAATTGTCTGTAGCTTGAATCATGTCAACTGGATTTCTATTTTCTCAGTGGAAACGTTTCGCTCCTTATCCAAGGAGCTTGCTCAGACTGAAGAAGCTCCTTGGATAAGGAGCGAAACGTTTCCACTGAGAAAATAGAAATCCAGTTGACATGATTCAAGCTATAGACTTTTCCAACAGGAGTCAACCTGAGGGAATACTGGAAGATTAATCAGGAAGGAAGTCAGCAAAAAGCCTTAAACACTTTCCTTGTCTGGCTTAAAACAACTCTGTTAAATGGGAAACAACTCCTGGTATTGGCCAAACAGATCTCTTTCAATGAGCAAACCACAGAAAATAACTATAGCTGATTATTGGACATTTAATTACATGAGGTCTCTAGCCATTCCTCTGCTGTTATTTCTACATATTTTTTTCTGCTGGTTGCAGGAATCTAACATAAGTAACTGTAAGTCCTCCCAGTGCATTGATTTAACAGCAAGCAAAATGAAAAGATTTTCTACCAGAGAGATTAATTGCTCTAAAAAGAAAAGTTTTAACCCAAAGTAATGCCATCTCCTGCATCTCTAAACATCCAGAAATATCCAACACGTTAGGGGCCATGATTACAGTATTAGGGCCCCAAAAAACAATACTATGAAAAGAAGAGAAAACATTCTACACAGTTACTTGCCCTGAAGCTAATCAAAACAGTATAGAAGAAAAACAAATCAGACAGGCTACTAGCAAGGGAAATGTTTTGTCTTAGCAATGCAGGCCTAAATATGATCGATATGAGAGGCAAGAAACTGAATATGTGGGTAAGGGACTTGAATTATCTGACTTTGAATCCTCATATCAATGTATGTGCAGAAAACAAGAGGATTCTTTATATCAGTGTATGTGCAGAGGTCAAAAAGGCACATTTGGCTGACCGATGAATAACCTACACTATACCAGGCTGGAAGACAGAATAAATCAGGATGTTCATTAAGGAAAGTAGACTAAGGTAGATGAATCTAGAATAAATTAGATGAGGATAGGTTAGCAGAGGGTTAGCTAGATAAGAATGAATTAGGATGCCCATTAAAAGTAGGGTAAAATAGACAAGAATAGAATAGGTAATGATATACATCAGAAAAGTGAATTAAGAGGGCTGCTAAATGGAAAGGTACCGTTTGCCAGATGGAAAGGCACCGTTTGCCAGATGGACGGGAAGTTCGCGTTAGATCATGGGTTAGGAGGTCATGCTAGCCTGATAGGGGATGTATATCTTAATCAAATAAGGATTGCCTATGGCTAAGGTTAAGAGTTCATGACTAGCAGGTGGAGGATGTATGCCATATCAGATGAATGTTGTCCAAAAGTATAAAAGTGCTGGCTGTTGTCTGATCAAGCACTTCTTCTCCAAGACAGGAGAGAAGTCCGCTTATTTCAGGTACCTTGAATAAACATTCCTTGATTCTCCCGCTCTGCGTGGTTATTGGCTTATCGCGCCGGGTGAACGAACAGACCGTGATTTACGGCCAACATTTTGGCGAGCCAGGCAGGAGGGGCATCCCGGTTCCTAAGGGTTCTGGATCCTGTGATCACCGTCAGTGCGCACCGGAAAAATTGACTGGATCGGACTCACTGAGCCAGAAGCTGAAGGACCCAAAGGCAATAAGTCCTCTTTTAAAAGGAGAATCATGAAATAGGAGCTCAAAAGAAAAAGGGCAAGCACATTTTTGGGATTATCCCAGAGCCTCCCAAGGAGCCAGAGCAGAGGTTCTTCACCTTTCTAGCTTGGAAGAAACATAGGTAAGTGTGTGTGAGAGTGGAAGAGAGTGTGTCAGGACTTGTTGTGATCTGTGCCCAGTGTTCGGTTGAAAGCCATTGTGTGTATCCACAATTCTTCCCCGGCTGTTGACCAAGGCTGTATGTTTTGTCTGCTCAAGCCACACCCAGATAGAAGGCAAGGGGGGCTGACAGGATCTGCATGCCTCAACAGTCTTTTGAATCTGTGAATGAATGACTATAAGCCGAACCTAGAAGAGTGTGTGTCAGGACTTGTTGTGATTTGTGCCCAGTCTTCGGTTGAAAGTCATTGTGTACAACCATAATTCGAAGAGAGTGTGCCAGGGGCCCCAGGAAGACTTGACCCACAGGGGACTGAGGGAACGTTAGTGATTGGCCTTAGGAGGAGGCCAAAGAAAAAACCAGAGAATACAGTAGGGAGTGGCCCTGCCAGATATCCACCTTTCATATCACTGGTTCAGAGGGAATCAGTGTTTGAGTGAAGAGCGGCTTCACTGGAAAGGTGGCCTATCATCCTGACGAGGAGATAGGAAAAAAAAATAACGGGGTCTGGCCAGACCAAAGAAACAAAGGAGAAGTCCAGAAGTGGTCAAGGATGTGGAAATTTGTCCCTGTCACCCCTCGAATGCCTGGTTAAACATTTTAATGAGTTGAAAGGGAAAGAGGATGTGAGTATTGATACTCTGCGGGAGGTATGCTTTGAGTGGCATCTGATGACCCCACAGTGGCCTGCTACTGGGTCAGTAGATTTAAATGTAATAAGTAGAATGAATGAGGTATTAATTGAGCAAAAGAAAACAAAAGACTTGGCATATTTGAGGTTGTTTGCAAGATTGGCTCAGAATAAAGCTATGAAGTTGAAGTGCCAGTTATTAGTAGCTCAGGGAAAGTCTAAAAAGGAGCAATTGAAGCCCCTTGAGGACTTTGAAGAACCTCCTCCTTATTGTTTTGGAGGAAGAAGGGGACCGACAGCTCCACCAGAGGAAGATATTGGTAATCCATTCCGGCTGTACCCCCAATTAGAAAGTGAAAGTTGTGCCTTACCACCGCGATCCGGATATTATTTCCGATCCCGGTGTAAGTCTGAATGTAGCCTGCCAAAAGCAGGAGCTAAACTGTTGCCCCTGCGCCAGACTCCTGTTTTGGGAGTGCAAGGGACTGACATGGTCTTAGTATATACCCCTTTTTTCAACTTCGGACCTGTATAATTGGAAGAATAACATGGAGCCCTATAGGAAGAACCCAGATCAGGTGGCAGAGTTAGTGAGTTCTATCTCACAGACCCATAACCCCACCTGGCAAGACATCCAGACCTTGCTGTCTGTCCTTTTGACATCTGAAGAACGTAGGATGGTAATTGCAGCTGGTAGAAAAAAGGCTGCTGAGACGACAGCAGTGGGGCAAAATGCACCAAACCCAGACGAAGTCTTTCCCTTGAATGATCCAGGGTGGGACCCCACTACCCCTGCCCACATGACAAGACTCAAAGACTATCAAGCACGGGTGGTTCAAGCTCTAAAGGAAGGGGTCCCTAAGGCAAAGAACCTATCTAAACTCTATGAGGTCCGACAGGAAAAGGGGATGACCCAGGGAAGTTTTTGGAACGCCGGTACCAAGCATTCCGCACCTTTAGTAATCTAGATCCCGAAGCACCAGACAACCAAAGAATGGTAAACATGCTCTTCATAGGGCAAAGCTGGGAAGATATTAAGAGAAAGTTGCAGAAGCTTGAAGGGGCCCCAGCAAAACCCATAAGTGAATTGTTGGAAGTGGCTTATAAAATCTATGCAGAAAGACCCAGAGAAGAAGATAAGAGGGAACGGGAGAGAGGAAGGAGAAATGCCCTGTTTTTAGCCCAGGCCCTCCAAGAACAGAAACAGCTAAAGGCGGGAGGTAGAGGTCTTCGCGCAAGAGGTGGGCGAGGAGGACAAAGGCCAGGACAAATAAAAGGAAGAATAGGTATGGGCCAGAAGGCAGGTCCCCGCTTGGACCCCGACCAATGTGCTATCTGTAAGAAAAAGGGGCACTGGAGGAGAGAGTGTCTGGCACTAACAGGGGAAACCCCAGAAAAAGGAGTCCTCTGGATGAGGGAAGATCAGGATTAGGGAAGTCAGGGGCTGGGCCAAGGGGAGTGGATTTCCCTTGACCCGCAGAACCTCCCTGAGCCCCTAGTAAAATTTGAAGTGGGAGGAAGGGAAGAAACCTTCTTGGTAGATACCGGGGCAGCACGATCGGTTTTAACAATGAATCCCAGGATTAGACAAATAGGGAAATTAGACATTGTAGGAGCTACTGGTAAGGGTCAGGAAGTGCCTATTTTACAGCATGTGGAATGCAAGATAAGGGGAAAGATTCTTAGCCACCAGTTCTTGTACATGCCTGACTGCCCCATCCCTCTGTTAGGAAGGGACTTATTATCTAAGATGCAGGCTACCATGACCCTTGGAAATGGACAAATAATTCTGAAGATGCCCCGTCACGAATCTTGGAAACTGATCTTGCCCCTGATGGAAAAGGAACCAGAGTTAACTATCCCTCCAGGAATTTTAGATGCGGTCAAGCCCTGGGTTTGGGCGAGAGACACATTGCTCTTAAGCCTGGGGTAGAACCAGTTTGGGTTAAGCAATACCCTCTCAAATTAGAAGCCAGGAAAGGGTTGCAGCAGGTTGTTGATAAATTCCTTGAGCATGGGCTGCTACAGGTAGGGGAAAGCCCATTTAATACCCCTGTTCTGCCTGTAAAAAAAACCCAATGGGACCTATCACTTTGTTCAGTACCTAAGGGCAATTAATAAAATCACTGAAGCCTTACATCCTGTGGTTCCTAACCCTTAAACCTTGCTTGCTACCTTGTCTGCAGCAGATTCATGGTTTTCTGTTTTAGACCTAAAGGATGCATTCTTTTGTATACCATTAGAGAAGAAGAGCCAGAAATTGTTTGCCTTCGAATGGGAGCACCCTGACAGTGGGACTAAAGGACAACTGTATTGGACGGTGCTCCCACAGGGTTTCAAAAACAGTCCCACTATTTTCAGGACTGCCTTAGCCCGAGATCTCGAGGGGTGGATACCTGTGGAAGGCACAAACGCCACTTTGCTGCAATATGTAGATGATTTGCTTTTGGGAAGCCCCACGAAGGGGGAATGTGAGAGAAATACCATTTCCTTATTAAACTCACTAGGAACGTGGGGATATAAGGTATCTCAGAAGAAGGCACAGGTGGTGCAAGAAGAGGTGCAGTACTTAGGGATCCTAGTGTCCCAGGGGCAGAGAAAACTGACCCATGCTAGAGTTGAAGCTGTCTGTAGAACGAAGGAACCAATGAACCGCAGGCAGTTAAGAGGGTTTCTGGGTATGGCAGGTTTTTGTACAATCTGGATCCCAAACTTTGGAATAATGTCCAAACCCCTTTATGAGGCTACCCAAGGGGGGGACCATGATGTGTTTGAATGGACAAAGGGTTGCCGGGATGCCTTCAATAGGTTGAAAGATGCTTTGCGACAAGCCCCGGCCTTGGGCTTGCCAGATGTTTCAAAACCTTTCTATCTGTTTGTGTACGAGAAAAATGGGGAGGCAGCTGGAGTTCTCACCCAGACGTTGGGGAGCTGGGAACGCCCGGTTGCCTACTTTTCTAAACAACTGGACACGGTGGCCCAAGGATGGGCTGCCTGTTTGTGAGCCGCGGCGGCAGCAGCTCTCCTAGTAAAAGAAGCTGAAAAGCTCACTTTGGGTGGGGAACTCCAAGTGCAAACCCCTCATGCCGTGGCAGAAATCCTGGAGGCTAAGGGATCTTACTGGCTAACTGGCAGCCGGCTGGCTAAGTACCAGGTTACCCTCCTAGACAATCCTAATGTGTCCTAGGTAGTCAGCGACCGCTTGAACCCAGCTACCTTTCTGCCCCAGGTAGAGCAGGGCAAGGAGCATGATTGCATTACCGTAATTGAACACACTTATGCCAGCCACCCTGACGTTGTCTGCGGCAGTATCTGCTTTCTCTTCCCACCTCCAGGCATGTCGCCCACTATCCTTGGACCAACCCGTCCACAACTTTCACCCCGGGGATCGGGTGTTGGTGAAGGCCTGGGACCCGAGTACTGGACCACTGGGAGTCAAGTGGAAAGGACCATATCTTGTGCTTCTATCCACCTACACAGCTGTGAAAGTTGAGGGGACAAAAGCGTGGATCCACCACTCCAGAGTAAAGAAGGCGCCAGCTGAAGAATGGACTGTTGAGCATCCGCCTGAAGACGACATTGGTCTGAAGCTACTCTTCCGGAGACAATCACCTACTAAGTAGTACGGGACTCAGACCCCTTTCTTTTTGGGCCTGAAGACTTGTGTAGAGGTTTCCTGTGACTAAGGCTTGGACTTGAACATTTGTTGGGACTCATTGGTATGGTACTTAGCGTCTCTCCATTTTCTGATGGGAGGTGAGCCTTCCCTCAAACTGCAGGTGATCACCTATAGATTGCCCTGGGATCCCAGACTTCCCACAAAGGTATTGGTGGGAATTGTGACTGGTAGGCTTGCCCAGTTTGTTCCACTAATAAACACCAAAGTCAAACTGGCAGAGGAACCAAATATAGACCTACGTTCCATCCGTTTTGCCTAAGTGAATGGATAATCTACTGTCTGATTCCACAATACTACCTCATTTTAATCTTTGTTTCTATTTGGTTTAATTTTAAATATTCTTTTATACTTCCACTTTGTTTCTCTTTAGTTTATTATTTTGTGTCTTAATTTCAAATATTCTTTTCCATTCGGTTTACTTTGAGTCTAATTTGCCCTACTTTCTTTCTAATTTACCTTGAGTTTTTTGGGTTTTTCCTTGATTTTACTTTGTTTTAATTTTAGTATTGTTCGAATTTTATTTCTACTTGGTTTCCATAAATATACCTCAAAATGGGTGCCTTATGGATGTTTAAAAGTGCCTTATGGTTGATGTTATCTTTCTTTTTCATTACGGGGGGAGATAAGCCCTACTCTCTTCAGCGGCAGATTTGCCTTTGTAAGGGATGTCATGGTAGGACAGCATCATCTCAGAGTACCTTTTCCTGCACTTATCCTATATCAAGGACTACTGCCTGGATGTATTATAGGATGCGGCCTGGCTGTTCCCACCAGGAACAGTTCAATATTATATTCAGAATGTTAAGTATAAAAATACAATAGGAATGCCAAGATGTGCAATACAATGGAAATCACAACAGTCTAACCACTGACATTAACTTGGTCTGTTTCATTGGTAACCATTAATAGTTATTTATATGAGGGTATTGCTACTTAATGGGGTGCGATGACTCAGTGGTTAAGATGCCAGGCTTGTCGATCGGAAGGTCACAAGTTCGGAGGTTCAAGACCCTAACCCCGTGTGACAGAGTGAGCTCCCGCACTCACCCCAGTTCTTGCCAACCTAGCAATTCGAAAGCATGCAAATGCAAGTAGATAAATAGGTACCACTTCGGTGGGAAGGTAACAGCGTTCCATGCGTGTCATGCTGGCCACATGAAGCATCTTTGGACAATGCTGGCTCTTCGGCTAACAAACAGAGATGAGCAACGGCCCCTAGAGTCGGACACGACTGTGTAGGGGAACCTTTACCTTTTACCTTTATTGCTACTTAGGGAGGCGGATAGATCTGGAAATGAGGTAGGATTCTATGATTTCATATAATGATATGCAAACCAATTTGTTCATGCATTTTTTCCCTATGGACTTCAAAGCTCCTTGCATCCCCCCAAATGTGATTAGAGTTCTCCCAGATTTCTGGAATATGTTTGGAGGACTGTGGGAAAGAAATAGAAGTCTTCCTATAGTGAAGAAACAATTGGATTCACTCAATGTTTATTAAAGAAAAGAAAGGAAACCTCTTTCTTTAAAAACAAAACAAAACCCCCCACCTCTTGCCTACTAATGCTCTTTCTTCATCAAGTCGTTATAAGGTCAACAGATGGAAGAATAATGAGCCAGGTTGAAAATAACAAAGTTGTCCTTGATTCAAACTATACTTCATTTCTGCTGTAACTATACACATGGGAATAAGGGCTTTTCCTTCACTCAGTAAAGGAATGAATTTTATGCTAATATAAATGCAGCCTCTGCTCTGCAGAATCTTCATGTAATAAGAGCATACATTATTCTTTAAGCTCACAAAGTGAAATATTGATATTTTAATTGATAACCTTCAATTTTACACAAAATCCTTAAAAAAAAGCTAATAAGTGACAGTATAACTAAACATATTTAAAAAGCTGTACTTGTTATCAAACTCCCTGTCTTATTCCCAGCTTTTCCTTAATATGTGGATAGGAATAAAAAACAACCAACAGTGACATTTTTTTAAGACAACAGAAAAAAGATTGCGATTTAATTCAGCGTTAGGATAAAGTAATGCAAGGAGCCAACACCTATCGATGGTTCTATGGAGGTGCAAACTCCTGCAGAACTGTTCACTTTAGATGGCTCAGTGCTTAGGCATGGCCTGAGATGTTCCATCCCTTCTCTAGATCACCAGCCCTGTAAAGAGAAGGTGTCAGAGTAGAACTTTCTGTCTGTAAAGAATTTTTAATGTCATAAAGATTTTTCTAATTCATAGTTTTACTTGTTATTTTGCCATGTCCCATGTCATTATATTTTTTTGTGTTGGGTGGTTATGAGGGTTAACATCATTTCTTAATATTAATTAAATAACAAAGTTAGAATAATTGAAAAGATGTAACAAAAAGCTATGAATAGCAGAAAACGGGTAGTTGCAGAAAGACAGCTCTATACATTTTTCAGAGGAAAATTCCTGTTAACAGGGTGTTGATTAAACACAAACTCTTTAGATAATTCATGTGGGCATGAATTGGTTGTTTGTAGGCATGGATGATGCCTAGGATGGTGAGTACTGTATAATTAATTAAGATGGTAGTACCATATGTACACAGAATCAGAAACCATACAGGATATTGTTGGAATTATCAGGAGTCAACTCAGCATTGTCTCATAAGCTAAATAGGGGGTCTTTCTAGTAAATGCATCACTACTGTGCTTGTGGGATGTTACCTGAGTCACCTGATTTCCTCTTCCTCCTTCTTCTTGAGTTTGGGGGATTAACATTCTCCATTATGCTTTGGGCACACCTGCAAGCAGGAGGGCTGCACCATGCAGCTCTCATCCATTCCATCTCGCTTGCATGAAGATCTACTATGAATCTACTCGTATCCAGATCTACTGAATAAATGTAAGCTATCTCTATTTTTCTTCATCTAACTAATGTGTGAAGACTGAATTTATTTCTGAACGCAATTAAGCTTAAAGTGCAAGTTCCCTGCTGGTTCACGCTTCTACTCTGCAAGATTGTTGTTACGTGCTTGGAGTTCTTTTATTAACCTTCAAGACTCCATCAGATATAACCACAGAAAGTGGAGATGTACGTATCTCACAATGTACAAGTAAACTTTAACATCAGGAGGACAAAGCTGACAGTTGATGGGTACTGATATATTCTGACCCATTAACTGCGATTTGGCTAGATTTATGGCTGCTGCTGCTGAGCAAGTAGAGACTGTGGCCAGGACCATCTTTGCCCACCCCTGACCAGGCCCTCCCACCTGTTTCTGGAGTGGGATGGCCTAACTCGAGCGAGTCTTGCCCTTATCACCATGCAGGTAACTTCTGCAATGATGTCTACATTGTCTGCCTTTGAAAATCATTCAGAAACTGCAGTTGATCCAAAATGCAGCAACCCACTTATGTTCCTATAACCATATCACACCCATTTTGCATGTCTTGCATTGGTGGCAATGAATAAACAAAAATAAATAACAGTAAACCTTTAAAAAAATAACAGAAAAATCCTACACATTTTTTTGCTCCTGTCTGCAACAACCTATTCTGAAAATCAATTTCAGGATAAGTGTAAGGTCTCAGGGTAAGTGCAAGGGAGGAGATCCACACAGCAATACAATAAACCACTGGTTTTCATTCTTATTTCTGCTGTACCAGGAACCTATCACACTGAAAAAAATAAACTGAGCCAAATCACTTCAGTATCATGAATAAAAAGATTAAAAAATAAGGTGAAAGTTTTTGAGGGATCTTAGGATACACCAGGCTTGTCGATCGGAAGATTGCAAGTTGGAGGTTCGAATCCCTAGCCCCGCGTGACAGAGTGAGCTCCCACACTCACCCCAGCTCTTGCCAACCTAGCAATTCGAAAGCATGCAAATGCAAGTAGATAAATAGGTACCACTTCGGTGGGAAGGTAACAGCATTCCGCGTGCGTCATGCCGGCCACATGACCGTGGAAGCATCTTCGGACAACGCTGGCTCTTCGGCTAACAAACGGAGATGAGCACCGGCCCCTAGAGTCGGACACGACTGCACAACTGTGCTGGGGGAACCTTTACCTTTAGCTTTAGGATACATGCCATTATTGTTTCTAACGGTAGTGTTTCACATGAAGAAGTATGACACACACACACCTGCTCCAAGCAAATTTTAGCAGGCTCCAGGAAAACTTTCTATAACTTAAGACTAATTACAGGGCCCCAGATTTCCAATTTAAAAACAAATAACATTTTTAAAAATAGCTAGACTCCAAGCCCCCCACTTCCTATATATACACAATTCCTTTAACAACAGAAGCATCATATCTCTTCCTATTTACCAATTTATTTCTCTCAAGACCCCCTAACTATGAGAATAATAATTGTATATTTGTATCTTGAAGGACCATAATGATCCCAACTGATTCTGAAGAAACTGGTTCAGACTAAAATTGGAAATTCAGGCTATTATTGAATAGTCATAAGAATACTTCCTCTTCTTTGACAGAAAGGAAAGATAATGGCATGTTACCCTACTCCAAAAAAAAAAAATCTTTGATAGGAGAGGAATATGGTGAATTTATGATTGTAGCTTGTATCTTAATTAAGAATGCCAATGTTCTAGTAAAATTTCTGTTTCTATTGGACCATTCGACCAGAACTCAAATCTTTGCAGTTTGCTTGTCTGTTTCTAAAAGAACTTGAGATAAAAGCTTCTATCTATATAGTTTCATATGTAGAGTCCCAGGAATCCCCAAAGACCATGGAACCAAGCATTAGTCCCTCAGCATGGTCTTCCACAAATTTCAGGGTAACCCAAACAGAATAATCTCTCTTTTTCTCCTTTTTACTAGTCCCATTTGGTTACGATTCTCCTTTTTACTAGTCCCCTTTGAATTCACTTGTTAGCAAATACGATAATTTGCACTGGATGCCTATTCAGTACAGACTATATCTACCCTAGAAAAAGTTTTGTTTTCCTAGAGAAGCATCCAGGAGATATTAGATGAGCATTCCCTGTAATTCAAACTAAGCAGATGGCAATGAACACCCCCCTCAGTTTGGTCAGATATGAGTTTGTACTGGTTTGAAAAGCAGCAGATAATCTCTCCATTTTATCAGTGTCAGAACAACACAGAAGACTTTGAATTTATGTCCCCTTTCCTTTCTCAAAATTTATAATCCTTTAAAATGAGTATAAAAACTTCAAATAAAAATGTGTTATATTCTCCTGAGATTCAGATTAGAAACTGCATTACAAGGCACTAGAAAATTTCTGTTCAGAAACACTCCAGAAATTACAGAATGCCTTTTAGTACAACTCTTGTACAATGGACTGTATGAAGGACAAAAGACTGTTTTCTGCAACAATTTGACTTTTCATTCTCATCTGCCAGGTTTATGGTGCTGATCTATTTCATTTCTCAAATGCAAATGTACAGAAAGTCCTTAAGAAAAAAAAATCTAAAGGAAAAGGAAACTTCATCATCTTCAAAACAGCAAAAGTAAGAATGAACTTACAGAAAATTGTATTCTCTAATAATATTTCATTTTGCAACTTTTTTTTGCAGATCTCATTTGCAGTTCCTTAATCAATATAGTCCAAAATATTTCTTCCTTTAAATAGAGATATATGTGCAATGTTGTGAGAGTTTATAGCAAAGCACCTGCTTCTTTTTAATACTTTTTACTAAAAGAGCATGGGAACAAAGACTTTTTAAAATAAGGAATGCGGAACAAGTTAACAAACATCAGATTAAATAGAACAGTAAATCTGCACATTTTAAAAATAAACATTTGGAAATATTTTGCAACATAACATTGCACAATAGATCATTCATGTATATTAATTAGAATTGTGAAGGTTTATGTTGCTGAATAGAAACAGAATTAATAGTAATATTTCATTAAGAATTCTAATACGATATCCTATAAAGCTATATATATATATATATATATATATATATATATATATATATGCAGATGATACCACTTTGATGGCTGAAAGCGTGGAGGAGTTGAGGAGCCTTATGACGAAGGTGAAAGAAGAAAGTGCAAAAGCTGGGTTGCAGTTAAACCTCAAAAAAAACCAAGATTATGGCAACCAGCTTGATTGATAACTGGCAAATAGAGGGAGAAAAAGTGGAGGCAGTGACAGAATTTGTATTTCTAGGCGCAAAGATTACTGCAGATGCTGACTGCAGCCAGGAAATCAGAAGAGTCTACTTCTTGGGAGGAGAGCAATGGCAAATCTTGATAAAATAGTTAAGAGCAGAGACATCACACTGACAACAAAGGTCCGCATAGTTAAAGCAACGGTTTTCCCTGTAGTAACCTATGACTGTGAGAGCTGGACCATAAGGAAGGCTGAGCAAAGGAAGATAGATGCTTTTGAACTGTGGTGTTGGAGGAAAATTCAATTACAGTATATATAACTGTATATATCACTCCATATACATACACATACACATACACATACACATACACATACACATACACATACACATACACATACACATACACATACACATATGTTCCTGGGATCTGTTGGAGCCACTCTCCCAGCTTAGGAGTCACAGCCCCGAGTGCTCCTACCACCACTGGGACCACTTTGGCCTTCACTTTCCACATCCTCTCCAGTTCTTCCTTCAGGCCCTGATACTTCTCTAGCTTCTCATACTCCTTTTTCCTGATGTTGCTGTCACTTGGCACCACTACATCTATCATCACCGCCATTTTCTGGTCCTTGTTTATATATATCAATCTGAGCTCATGAATGAAAGGTACAATATCAATCCAAACTCTAATCTAATCTAATCTAATCTAATCTAATCTAATCTAATCTAATCTAATCTAATCTAATCTAATCTAATCTATGTTTTTATACACAGGAGAAGTATTAACAGAAGCAAATGGAGCACTGTTTTCTGGGGCTTCAGGATCTAATACAGGGGCAGTGACAGGTTTAATTGAACAAACCCTATTGGACCTGCATGCTTTTCTTCTCTCTTCTCCTTCCACAAGGCCAAGGCCAAGAGAAAGTGTTCAGAAGCTTTAGCTTAACAGCACTTTCCATTTCATTCAAGCCAAAAGAAAGTGGTTAACACAATAAGGTGAATTTAGAAACAACACGACTTCAGGCTATGACTTACAAAACTGGTAAGTTTCAATAAAGAGTACAAGTAGTCCTTATTTAGCAACTGCATTTGGGACTGGCAACTCAGTCGTTAAGCGAAGTGGTCGCTAAGTGAAAAATCACATGACCGTGATTGCTTATGATTTTACATAGGACAATGCTTACTAAATGACTGTAACGGCAAACATGTGTCTGAGAGAGAGATGCTGTGAAGGTCATAAATGTGGGCATTGGTCGCAGTTACTTTTTCATCACCGTTGTAACTGCGAATGGTCACTGTCCATGGCAGTTGCTAAGTGAGGACTACCTGTATTTAAAACTATATGTGGAAGAAAGGACAGAATTAAGGAAAGCAAAAGTGGAACGAGAAGCTTCTAAAATTTCCTTTTTAGTTACATGATTTTACCATTGCTGCAACTTGCTATAAATAGCCAACCAAATTTAGATATAGTGAGCAGAGATCATAATAAAACAGTGTTTAAATTACTAAAGTTTAGTACATATCAACCCTTCCTGTGTTTTCCTGTCTTGTTGGCACAATTATGATTGCCTACTATATCTGAATGGTGTATCTCCCCCTCCTCTGATTACTACACAGCCAACACGAAGAGCTAATAGGCAGTGGAGTTCATTAGGGGAAAGAGACAAGGAAGAAGAAACAGTGACTGGAAAAAAAATCCATAGGTACAAATAATTTAGTCCATAAATGCATTTGTCTTTATTGTTTGCCTTGTTTTTCTTGTCTTTTAATGCATTTCTTTCACATATGACTTTTAGAAGCTTAATGAGATATGCAAGTGATTTGGTTGGAGGTTTTCTGGCAGGTACAAATGTATGTATTGCTACATATCTATAATGTTGTATGCTATGACAAACAGAAACTCATGTGTGCTGACTGACTTGAGCAGGATCCTGTCTTTCAGGATGATGACTTACGGATGTCATAAAACAACTTTTTAAGAGTTTATCACATCCACTGCTAATTATATTTTCCTGCTAACCATATGCAGACAAAATCATACTGCTAAGAGTAGCTGTTTGGCTGTATTACTAATTTTGAAGATCTAGGAAGGAAACTGTTCTCATCCATCCATCACTGCAAAGAAGGCCCTACATATATTGGGAGTATTATTTTAACAATGGAAATTTATTTCAGAAAAATATATATTGATAAATATGTTTGATACAATATTTTATGATTTGGGAGAGAAAATGTTATCTTCAGCTATGAGATACTGGATTAGGAAGATATAAAAGGGGAAGTCATACTGAAGCTACTTCAGCTACTCAAAGCAGACAGCACAATTTTTCCGTATATATGGTCCAGATACACTTGTTAAACCAATACTATATAAGCTTTGATAAAAATGTTCTTTGCTTGTGTGAATGCTGTGCCATGCTAAAGTAACTTTGTAATGTTTTGATACTATTTTACCCGTTTTTAACATATATTAATGGAATTCTGATTTTGTAAAAATACATTTTTTGCATTAAAGCAGAGCTTTCCAAACTTTTAATGTTGGCGACACACAGCAACGGTGGCGGCGGCGCAGCCTGCGGTGTCCTGGTGTGTTGCACGGAAACCTGGAAGCGCTGATGGGGGGAACTGGAAGGAGCGGCACCCCTGCCAATCAGCGCCGCCGCTGTGGCAGCGGTGGCGCTGATTGGCGGGGGTGCCGCTCCTTCCGGTTCCCATCATCAGCGCTTCCGGGTTTCCGTGCAACACACCAGGACACTGCAGGCAACACAGTACTGTGTTGTGACACACACTTTGGAAAGCTATGCATTAGAGGATAATTTAAAGACAAATAATACAGTACATTTCCTATTATATAAAAATATGTGTCCTCAAAGAAATTTGACAGTATATTTCAAAAAGTCCCAAATGTGTATATAATTTGTTAAACTAATGGCTTCATTAAAGCAGAGAATTATGTGGGATGTTTTGCATATAGCATAATCACTCATAGGTATTCCTTGACTATGTCTGAATTCACTTTGAATGAGTTACAGTATCTTCTGAGCCACATGAACTACATCTTAGAAATTGCTGATGGTCTGGTTGAACATTTATGTAGTACCTTTCAGAAATCCTTGAGAATGACATATGACTGGAGGGCATATCAGGGGAGAGGTAACGATGACCTGTGTATAAGGTCATCAAGCAAACACTGTGACTTAAATCCAATGTCATGATCAAGTACATAATTGTAGCATTTGTGTGAAGACTTCATTGCATACATCATAATTCTGATGTCACTGCTTTTAAATACCACTGTTAAAGGGGGGGCAAATGATCCTATTTTGAAAAAAAGAAGGATCCAAGGAACAGCAGACTAATTAATCTGCCATTTGTATCTATGAAGATTCTAAAGTAAATCAGACTGTGATTAATTTGTACCCACTTTGAAAATTATGTGATGATTTATAGAAGTCAGCACGGATTTGCAAGAACAAGTCTTCTCAGACTAATTTTGTCTAATTTTTTATCAGATAATTTGCTAGTAAATTGTGAGAAGCCAGCTGGGTGACCTTGGGCCAGTTTCTCTCTCTCTCAGCTGTAGGATGGAGCCAATGGCAAACCACTTCTGAAAAACCTTGCCAAGAAAACTGCAGGGACTTGTCCAGGCAGTCGCCAGGAGTCAAAAACTGATTTGAAGGCACACACACATGACAACTGTGGATACACAGCTGTCTTAAAATTAGTATGAGGCGTGCTCATGGTACTGGAGGGAGATACTGAACAGTGCAAAATCATTTTCTGGTGGGGAGAGGACAGAACATTTATCAGATTTACAGATGACACAAAATCAGGTGAGATAAGCAATATGATAGAAGAAAAAAAATCAAAACGAAGTTGACAGGTTAGAGAAATAACAATTACCTCACAAGTCCCAATTATCTTCCATTAAGATTTCAAAATTATTATGATGAAGCTAATTTGATTAGTTCTATGAACCCTTTGTTTCTGAGATTAATAAAACATTAGCCTATAGAAGTCATTTTAGAGAAAACATCATAAAATGGGTTTAGTGACATCTATCTAATCAAGAAAACTTTGGTTCTGTATAAGGCTCTGAAATTATTTGGCTATCATTCAACATTTTTTATAATACCATTTTAATGCCAACTCTATATTACCTGAATTTGAAATTAATTTCTGATAATATTGATATCTACAAAAACATTCAGTGAGTACACAGCAAAGCACTGATTAGGTGTTCAATCAATAAATATGGCCCAAGTTACACAATAGTAATACAGTTCTCTCATCTCCCAGTGAGAGGAATATATTTGTCCTTTAAAAATATACTGTCAGATTAAATTTAAATTCAACATTATACTTGGGCCTCTAGGAGCAAGTATATTATCTATTATCTTGTTTTATTTTTATTTTATGTAATTATGTATGTATGTATGTATGTATGTATGTATGGATTTATTTATTTATTTATCTATCAAATTTATATGGCCATCCATCTCACACAAAGTGACTCTGGGAGGAGTACAACAATTAAAATAAAATAATAAATATATAAAAACAATTATTAAAAAAAACAATCATTTTTAAAAACACAATCATCAGGTACAGGAAAGAGTAAATTAAACACAATGGTAGAGCCATCTTAAAATATCACTGGTCCCCTGGGACCCCCAGGCCTGATGACAAAGCCAGGTCTTGAGGGACTTATAGAACATTAAGAGGGATGGAGTTAACCTGACTTCGCGGGGGAGGGGGGAATGTTCCATAAGGCAGGCGCCACAGCAGAGAGGGCCTGCCTCCTGGGACCCGCCAAGTGTAAGTCCCTAGCAGACGGGCCCCAAAACATGCCCTCTGCCAGATCTAATGGGATGAGCACATGTAACTGGGGAGAGGCGGTCCCTCAGATAACCTGGTCCCATGCCATAAAGGGCTTTAAACTGAACCCTGGTAAGACGGAGTGGCTGTGGATTGATGGCCCCCCTGGATCCGGGAAGTTGTCATCTTTGATTCTGGGTGGGGTTGCACTACCCCACACAGATCCAGTGCGGAATCTGGGGGTTCTCCTGGACTCGCGACTCCTGCTCAAAGAGCAGGTGGCAGTCGTGGCCAGGAGGGCCTTTGCACAGCTCCGAGTTGTGCGCCAGTTACGACCTTTCCTGGATCGGGAGGCCCTCCGAACAGTCACTCACGCCCTTGTCATCTCCCATATAGACTACTGTAATGCGCTCTACATGGGGCTACCCTTGAGGAGTATCCGGAAGCTTCAGCTGGTGCAGAATGCGGCGGCGCATGCAGTTATGGGTGCTAGGAGATCGGCACATGTGACACCTCTGCTATGCAAGCTGCATTGGGTACCAGTTTGCTTCCGGGTCCAATTCAAGGTGTTGGTGATTACCTTTAAAGCCCTACATGGCATAGGGCCAGGGTCCCTTAGGGACCATCTCGTCCCGACAACGTCGGCCCGCCCCACCCGTGCATGCAGAGAGGGCATGCTTCGGACCCCCTCAACAAGAGAATTCCATCTAGCGGGGTCCAGGAGGCGTGCCTTCTCTGCGATAGCGCCCGCCCTATGGAATATCTTGCCCCCGGAGGTGAGACTGGACCCCTCACTCCTGGCCTTTCGGAAGGCCCTTAAGACCTGGCTCTGCCGCCTGGCCTGGGACAACGGAGGTGGTAGTGCCTCGTGGGGTTGGCTGGCCCCGTAGCACCATGATCTACTCTGCGGTTCCAAATCCACCTTGGACTTTATTTATTTTATGCTTGTTGTGTTTTTAGATACCTTGTATAGTTTTTAAATTTTTAAATTTTATTTGTTGTAACCCGCCCAGAGTCCCTGTATGGGAGATGGGCAGGGGATAAATTGAACAAACAAACAAATAAATAAAGGTTAAAACCAGCACCTTGAATTGGATCCAGAAGCAAACTGGTAACCAATACAGCTTGCAGAGCAGAGGTGTTATATATGCTGTTCTGGAAGCACACATAACTGCCTGTGCCGCTGCATTCTGCACCACCTGAAGCTTCCGGATACTCTTCAAGGGCAGCCCCATGTACAGTGCATTACAGTAAGACAATCTGGAGGTGACTAGGGCATGAATGACTGTGAGCAGAGCCTCCCAATCTAGGAACGGGTGCAACTAGCACACAACATGAAGCTGTGCAAAGGCCCCCCCTAGCCACGACTGCCACCTGCTCCTTGATCAAGAGTCATGAGTCCAAGAGGACCCCAAGATTAGGCACCAGGTCTGTTTGGTGGCATAGTCACCAGAACTGGCAGGTCCTAAAACCCAAAGCCACTCAGTCTTGCCAGGGTTCAGCTGAAGCCTGTTGTTCCCCATCCAGACCCTCAAAGCCTCCATGCACTTGGATAAGACATTCACAGCATCACCTAATTCGCCAGGGGCAGAGATATATAATTGGGTATCATCAGCATACTAATGATACATCACCCCATGGCGATGTTTCATCTCCCTCAACTCCTCCGTGAACCACGGGGAGTGACAGGATCCCCAAGAGGGGAGAGGTCCCATGGACACGATCCGATCCAAAGCCTCAGCTGCCCCCTTATTTCTTGTTATCTAAAAATTTAGCACAATTCCATAGTCTAGGCGGAGTGCAGAATATAATATGCACCTTTTGAAAAAGTAAACACTTTGGGGACAAATGCTACTGAAAACAGAGCACAGAGATTTGATTCACTAAATATTGTATCAAAGGGTCTCTTCAAAGAATATACAGGTGACCATAAGCAGTGGTGATTTAGTTTGACAACCATACTAATTAAATTGACTGGAACAGAAAGCTTTAAAAAGTGACATTTACAAGTCAATCTTTTGCTCTCTTAACAACATCATGTTCATTGTTTCAAAAGTTTCACCAATGGGAAAAGTGTGCATGTGAAAAGAAGTCTCAACTGTTGTTGGGATGTTTAACACCATTCAAATTTTGAAATTTCTGTTATGTTCCTGTTACTTCCATTTCTTCAGCTAAGTCTGGCAGAGGTGATCCTCTTCTGCCTTCCTCCAACATTTGAAAGGATTGTCAGCAAGAGAAGTCAGGAAATTCCTGGAAGAGCCACATCTGGCAGAGTTGTGGGGGTCATTACAATTACAACAATCCCTATAATTCCACACTTCTTTGAAAGATCTGCAATTTGCTTTTGGAAAGCATCATCTATAGTGATATAAATTTAAATAATAAATAAATAAATAAATAAATAAATAAATTTTCCTTGGATGGGCAGAAGAGAGGAGACTTAAACATCAGTATAGCTTTTATTTTATCCTCCATTTAAATCTGTATGTTCTCTACATCTCTGTTGAGTATATTCAGTTGAATTTTTGAGCAGGAATGGATACTTTTATATGTGGAAATAGTTAGAACCAACTGCCCAGGCATTTTAAGTGAGCTCTTTCTCTAGTGGCAAAGTAAAGCTTCCTGCTCCTGACAACATCTACCTTGTTATCAAGGTAGTCTATTGTGTTGGCTAAATATGAGTACTGTTACTCCTACACTCTATCCCTTTTACCTATTCATAGGCAAGGCATAATTACGCCAGCTGGCTTTTACTCTTTCAAGCTGGTCTTCTCTCTCCAAGGGGCCCCTTTCTCCCTCTCTTTAGGGTAGATTTGTCCAATAGCGCCCCCCTTTCTTCGGTGAGTTTTTTCCCCACAATCCCCTGCTCCACTCCTGTGAATCTTGCTCTGGCCTCTCCTCAAACCAACAAATTTGCAACAGCCAACTCTATCTATATCCATCTTAGTTTGCCAGCCATTACACCTCTCTCTCTTCTCCCTTCTTCTTCCCAGAATTCCTTTTGTTTTTAAAGGTTCACCTGCCTCTTCCTCTGCCAGCTTAGCCATAGCCTCCTGCTTTTTATGAAATAATAGGCAATCTATTCTACTCTATTGCTATCAGCGACAAAGAACATGCCTGTTCAGTTGTTTGGGTATATGCATGATAGAATGAGGACCACAGTAGCTCTCCCATTCTCAAACAAAAGTTAACATTAAAGAAAAAAAGGGGAAAGAATTATCCTTTTCAGCCTATAGGCTGTTCTGAATAGTATATCTAATAGACGAACCTACAGAAAAAAATGTTAATGCCAATCAAGGGATTCAACAGTACTAATCCACCAGGATCACATACAACTTTCCAAGTTTTCAGAAGAAAATTATATGAAATTGTTGAATGACTGAATGTGAAAATGGCTATAATATATTCCTAAAACTGCCCTTTATACTGAAAAGTTAGGAATACATAATATATTACAAATATTTTATGTATTTTAACTTAATATTTTATTTGTTTACAATATTTAAAGAACAGAATAAATAGCTACAGTACATAAGAGAAACAAGATAGAAAATGACAGTGGATAAAGAATAAAATATCAGTAAACAAAGGATTTACAAGTATAATAAAATTTAAAATTCATTATTTCATTTATTAATTAAATGTATAGAACTAGGTTCACTATATCATCTTCAGAAATAATTAAAAAACTTTAAACTTTAATATTAATATTGGTATCACCACTACTTGTCATTGTTCCAAAAATAAATGCACACATTCATATAAATGGAAAGAAAAAAGAAAAAATGAAAGAGAAAAAAAATGAAAGAGAAAAAAAATGAAAACATAAGTAAAAATAAAACTAATAATAAAAAGGAGAACAATCAGTAAAATGGCATTAAATTCTAAATTCCATACAAATAGTATCTTAATAAATATCACAACTTATTAAGATATATGCTGACAGTTGGGGAATACTCAACAATGGCAAAATTAACAGTATATATCCAGAAAGGGAATTTGGACTAAATTTAAGCAAGAATGGCTCCCCTATATATCATATGTCACACTACAAGGCAAACTCACACTTTCAGTTTTTAAGGGGGAACTAATTGATGTAAAGATAGTAAATAGAAGCAATTTCAACATTTATAAACATTTTGACACAATTACCAGTTGGGTACAAATATTTTCAATACAGTGAAGGGATGAATATGGAACCTAGAGATATAATACCATTTCAGACTCCTTGGTTGAAAAGGAGATACCCTTGGCAGTTTAAAGTGACACTTAGAGGCCTTATTATCTAAAAAAATGATACTGCAATAACATGCTTTAAGGCCATTTGTTAGTAAAGCCAGTTTCAAGGGGAGCCTGATTTCTGCTGGCTTACGCTGATATATTCATGTAGTTCAAAGAATCATAAAAATTAGATGGGAATGGAGAAGTCAAATAGTCTAACCCTTTCTCAGTGCAGTAACTGCTAAAGCATTTTGGACAGATGGTTATCACACCTCTATTTGAAGACCTCCAGTGAAGTGCAACATATGGTTTCACCAGGCAACCTGTTCTGCTGGTTGACAGCTCTTATAATCAGGAAATGCCTTCTAATATCTAAACTGGATCTACTTCCCTGGAGTTTCAACCCATTGTTTCTGGTCCTGCCTTCTGAGCAAAAGAGAAATATCCACTCCCTCCTCTATATGATAATCCTTTAGTAGACTGACCATATTTCCTTGAGACAAAAATGGGACAAAAGGAATGGGCGGGGTGGAGCAGCTGGTTGGGGGGGGCGGGGGGTTCACCTCTGCCTATCAGCATGCAGGAGGGGTGGGGCGGGCAGCACAATGGGCGGGGGTGGAGCAGCTGATTGGAGGGAACCCGGAAGGGGAATCGCCTTGCTGGTGGGCGGGGGTGATTCCTCCTCCGGGTTCCCTCCAATCAGCTGCTCTGCCTCTGCCTGTTCCTGAAAAACAGGACAAAACCGGCATTTATGTTAAAACGACGGGACAGTTGAGAAAAGGGGAAAAAACGGGACTGTCCCGTTCAAAATGGGACGCATGGTCAGCCTATCCTTTAGATATCTGAAGACTGCTATCATATCTCCCTTCAACTTTCTCTTCTGCAGATAAACATTTATTTATTTATTTATTTATTTATCCAACTTATATCACCGCATAACATATCAGATTCCTTGAACCATTCCCCAGGACAAGATTTTCAGTTCCCAGTTCATCTTGCTACTGCTTCTTTGAACTTGCTCCAGTTTGTCAATACCCTTTTCAGACTGCTGTGCATAGAACTAGAGACAGTGTGCCAAATGGGGCTTGACCGAGACTGACTAGACTGGTCAGTCTTTTTGTAATGCATGTCATTAAAAATGTTGAATGGCACAGGAGCCAGGACAGAGCACTGTAGCACTCCACCAGATACTACTCTTCAAGCTGATGCAGAGCCATTTATGAATATTCTCTGGGTGCACTCATTCAGTCAATTATGAATTCATTTAACAGTTGCATCCTCCAATCCATGTTTACCATTTTATTAATGAGGATATCATGAACATCCACTGCATCCCCCCATCTATTAAGCTAGCAACTGTCAAAAAAAGGAGATACGATTGGTCTGGCATGACTTTTTTGTGACAATCCTAAGCCAGCTCTTGTTAACTGTTGCATTCTTATCTAGGTGCTCACAAATATGCTGGTTAATACTTGGTTAGGGTCCTTGTCCAGTACAGATGACAAAGAACTGTAATTTTCTGAGTACTCCTTCTTTCCTTTTTTTAAAGATAGGGACAACATTTGCTCTCCTTCAGTTGTCCAGGAGTCCTCAAAGGTTACAATTAGTGGTTCTGCAATCACTTCCACTTGTTCCTTCAGAACCTTTTCAGTTTTCTTTTCATGATGCAGAAGTATTGGCCACAGACTTTCTCCAATATGTTTTTTTCTTTTTTTTTGCTTTCCTGATTTGTCTACAGCCATGGAGTTCTCAGATGATCTACTATACAATGACTGCAACACAATCATACTAAAATAGTCAGTTCCTTGGTCTTTCTCCTAACAGAATGACAACTGTTTAGAAGAAAAAAAATCTGAATGAAGTAGCACAACATTATTATTTAGTATGGAATACAAACAATGTGTTATTTGGCTGTTGTGGGTCTTCCGGGCTGTGTGGCTGTGTTCTGGAAGTTGTGGTTCCTAACGTTTCGCCAGCATCTGTGGCCAGCATCTTCAGAGGGCAGGAGCACAGATAGAAGCAAAATCTCTGTGCCCAGGTAGAGTGGCAATGTTCTATTTATAGAGCTAAATTATAGGAGATTAGGTGGGGTTTTTTGTTGTGTTGAAATGTTAATGAGTGGCTGATGAGCGTGATTAGCATGTTCATTGTGAGAAGTATTCCCATGTCCTGGTGGTTGGACTGAGTTCGTTGACCTTTTGCAGGCTGTGTTTTTCAGGACTGGTAGCCAGGTTTTGCTAATTTTTAAACTTTCTTCTTTTTTATTGTAACTGTGCTGGTGTTTGTGAATTTCAATGGCTTCTCTGTATAATCTGGTGTAGTGGCTTTTGGTGTTGTCCAGTATTTCTGTGTTTTCAAATAGGATTTTGTGTCCCGTTTGCTTGAGAGCATGTTCAGCTACTGAAGATTTTTCCGGTTGCTGTAGTCTGCAGTGTCTTTCATGTTCTTTTATCCTGGTGTGAATGCTTCGTTTTGTGGTTCCGATGTATACTTGTCCACAGCTGCATGGTATGCGGTATACTCCTGCAGCGGTGCGGGGGTCCCTTTTGTCTTTTGCTGATTTTAGCATTTGTTGTATTTTTCTGGTGGGTCTGAAGACTGTTTGAAAGTTGTGTTTTTCCATCAGTTTTCCCATGCGGTCAGTGACTCCTTTGATGTAGGGCAGGAATACTTTGTTTGTGGGGGGCTGTTTTTCTTCAGTTGGATGTTGTTTTCTTGGTTTGATGGCTCTTTTTATTTCATTCTTGGAATAGCCATTTGCCTGTAGGACCCAATTCAGATGGTTAAGTTCATTGTTGAGAAATTGGGTTTCACAGTTTCGATTAGCACGATCCACCAAGGTTTTGATCATGCCTCTCTTTTGTCGTGGGTGGTGATTGGAATTTTTGTGTAGATATCGGTCCGTATGGGTGGGTTTTCTGTATACTTTGTGTCCTAGTTTGAGGTCCGGATTGCGTATGACCAGCGTATCTAAAAATGGAAGTTTGCCATCAGTTTCTTTTTCCATAGTGAATTGTATATTGGGGTGGATACCGTTTAGGTGGTCCAGAAATTTCTCCAGTTCTTCTTCAGTATGACTCCAAATTGCGAAGGTGTCATCCACGAACCGGAACCAGACTGTTGGTGTAATGGGTGCCGATTCCAAAACCTGTTTGGAACTGGAGAAATTTCTGGACCACCTAAACGGCATCCACCCCAATATACAATTCACTATGGAAAAAGAAACTGATGGCAAACTTCCATTTTTAGATACGCTGGTCATACGCAATCTGGACCTCAAACTAGGACACAAAGTATACAGAAAACCCACCCATACGGACCGATATCTACACAAAAATTCCAATCACCACCCACGACCACCCAAGAGAGGCATGATCAAAACCTTGGTGGATCGTGCTAATCGAAACTGTGAAACCCAATTTCTCAACAATGAACTTAACCATCTGAATTGGGTCCTACAGGCAAATGGCTATTCCAAGAATGAAATAAAAAGAGCCATCAAACCAAGAAAACAACATCCAACTGAAGAAAAACAGCCCCCCACAAACAAAGTATTCCTGCCCTACATCAAAGGAGTCACTGACCGCATGGGAAAACTGATGGAAAAACACAACTTTCAAACAGTCTTCAGACCCACCAGAAAAATACAACAAATGCTAAAATCAGCTAAAGACAAAAGGGACCCCCGCACCGCTGCAGGAGTATACCGCATACCATGCAGCTGCGGACAAGTATACATCGGAACCACAAAACGAAGCATTCACACCAGGATAAAAGAACACGAAAGACACTGCAGACTACAGCAACCGGAAAAATCTTCAGTAGCTGAACATGCTCTCAAGCAAACAGGACACAAAATCCTATTTGAAAACACAGAAATACTGGACAACACCAAAAGCCACTACACCAGATTATACAGAGAAGCCATTGAAATTCACAAACACCAGCACAGTTACAATAAAAAAGAAGAAAGTTTAAAAATTAGCAAAACCTGGCTACCAGTCCTGAAAAACACAGCCTGCAAAAGGTCAACGAACTCAGTCCAACCACCAGGTCATGGGAATACTTCTCACAATGAACATGCTAATCACGCTCATCAGCCACTCGTTAACATTTCAACACAACAAAAAACCCCACCTAATCTCCTATAATTTAGCTCTATAAATAGAACATTGCCACTCTACCTGGGCACAGAGATTTTGCTTCTATCTGTGCTCCTGCCCTCTGAAGATGCTGGCCACAGATGCTGGTGAAACGTTAGGAACCACAACTTCCAGAACACGGCCACACAGCCCGGAAGACCCACAACAGCCATTGAACTCCAGCCGTGAAAGCCTTCGACAATACAATGTGTTATTTCTATAGCAGTATCAAAATATTGCCACTGATTTTTAAGATGCTAAATAATTTGGGATCAGGATTCTAGAGATGAGAAGAAATATCAGGAAATTTGTATTGCTATAGCTTTTTGGTTTGTCTTAGCAGGACTTTTCTTATGATAACTGTTCTCTTTGCAAAGCCTACCAAGTCATTCAGTTCAACTACAGAAGCTTATCTTCTCTCAGGGAGACAGAAATATGAAACAGAATGCTTGGTGGAATGATGAAGTGAAAGAAGCTGTGGATATGAAAAAAATGCATGTAAATGAATGATTGCTACAAAAATGAGAGAAATTTATTGCATAATGTGTATATAAAGAAAAAAATAAGTTGAAAAGAATAAAGAAAGCAAGAACCTGTTAAGATTAAAAGAGGCAGAGAAAACATAAAAACTGTTTTGGAAGTGGAAGAAGAGGGCTGAATAAAGAGCCCCCAGCAATATGATTGACTTAAAATGGAACAGTGATGAAATGATTTGGAATGAAACTGAACTGAGAGAATGCTGGAGGGCGTATTTTAGAGATTTGTATGGAAATGATAGTGATATATGAAAGAATGCTATAATGCTATAATATTTAGACTTTACGAAAAACAGGAAGTTCTCTCTCTCTCTCTCTCTCTCTCTCTCTCTCTCTCTCTCTCTCTCTCAGCTTTCCAAACTGTGTGTCGCGACACAAAAGTCTGGTGTGTCGCCACACAACCCGGAAGCGCTGATCATCATCAGTGCTTCCGGGTTTTCCCACGGCGACACACCAACCGCGGCGTGCAACGGTGGCACTTCCGGGTTTTCCCGCGGCGACACACCAACAGCGGTTGGTGTGTCGCCACGGGAAAACTTTGGAAAGCCCTGATCTATCTGAATGAAATAAAGTGTAATATGTTAGAAGGAAAGCAAAAAAGGTCTGTGAAAATAAATGGGATGTTCAGTGAGTGGTTCAAATTTTAGAGACAGAACAAGTATGTGTAATAATCCTTTGTTTAATGTATTTCTGGATAAAGCTATGAGGAATGCTTATAGTGATGTAAGAGGCATGTTGGTTGGGAACATGAATGCGTGTGTATTTTTGCATACAGAAGATGCTGTGTTGACTGCTGACAACCAAGAGGATTTGTAGTGAATGTTAGACCATATGATACAACAAGAAGTATGGATCTGAAAATTAATATAACAAAGACCAAGACAGTTGTGTTTGATAGGGAAAATGGAGTGAACAATAAATTGGAAAAGGAAGGGCAAATAGATGAATCTGTATACCATGGTGGTAAGGGGTGTGGTGGCTCAGCAGGTAAGACGCCAGGCTTGTCGATCGGAAGATTGCAAGTTCGGAGGTTCGAATCCCTAGCCCTGCGTGCGGAGTGAGCTCCCGCACTAGCTCCAGCTCTTGCCAACCTAGCAATTCGAAAGCATGCAAATGCAAGTAGATGAATAGGTACCACTTCGGTGGGTAGGTAACAGCGTTCCACGCACATCATGCGGCCACATGACCGTGGAAGCATCTTCGGACAACGCTGGCTCTTCGGCTAACAAACGGAGATGAGCACCGCCCCCTAGAGTCGGACACAACTGCACAAATGTGCGGGGGGAACCTTTACCTTTTACTACCATGGTAGAATGTTTACTAAAATGGAAAATAAATGGAGAAATTTTAAGATGTATAAGTGCTGGTAAAAATGTAGTGGGTAGTATATGGTCTGTTGTGAGGGATGAATGTTGTTGAAAGAAATAAAAATGGCTATGTAATACAAACATGCTTCTTCCTATTTTGTTATATAGAATTGACAGTTGGGCATTTTAGGAGTAACATTAATGTACTGTAAGAAAGATCTAAGTGGAAATGGGCTACTTAAGAAGTTTGTGTGGGAAAACAAAAAGAGATAGGATTAAGATTGATTGATTATGTGCCATCAAGTCATTTTCGACTTCTAGCGACCATATAGACAGACTTTCTCCATGACAATCCATCCCTAACCTGTTCTTTCAAGTCTCCCAACGGTGCACTCATTGCCACTATAACTGAGTCCATCCTCCTTGCTGATGGTCATCCTCTTCTTATTTATTTATTTATTTATTTATTTATTTATTTTATTTGTCATATTTATATCCCACCCATCTCCCCCGCAATGAGGGACCCTGGGTGGTTCACAACAAGAGATTTAAATCAGTAGAAAACATAAATACCACTAAAAGTCAATAAAAATATCTAATACAATTTGATCCAAGCAATGGTAGATCTTACTATCCCATAGGTCAGAAAGGCTGGTCAAGGCAGATCTAAGAGACCAGCCAACCCCAAGACTGGCTGTTCCCCTCCCCTCCCCAAGCATGGTGGCAAAACCAGGTCTTTAGGTTTTTTCTAAAGTCCAGGAGAGAGGGGGCCAATCTTATTTCAGGGGGAAGGATATTCCAGAGGGTGGGGGCTACTGCAGAGAAGGCACGCCTCCTGGACCCTGTCAGATGGAACTCTCTTACAGACAGGGCTCGTAGCATGCCCTCTCTGCAGGACCGGGTGGGACGGGTTGATGTGACAGGGATGAGACGGTCCCTCAGGTAATCTGGACCCATGCCATGTAGGGCTTTAAAGGTGATAACCAACACCTTGAATTGAATCCGGAAGCAAACTGGAACCCAATGCAGCTCGCGGAGCAAAGGTGTTATATGTGTTGAACTTGAGGCACCTAAAATCGCCCGCACGGCTGCATTCTGAACCAGCTGAAGCTTTCGGACGTTCTTCAAGGGTAGCCCCATGTAGAGCGTGTTACAATAGTCTATATGGGAGATGACCAGGGCATGAGTGACCGTTCGAAGGGCCTCTCGCTCCAGGAAAGGGCGTAACTGGTGCACAACATGAAGTTGTGCAAAGGCCCTTCTGGCCACGACTGCCACCTGCTCTTTGAGCAGGAGTCATGAGTCCAAGAGGACCCCCAAGTTACTTCTCTTTCCTTCCACCTTTCCCAGCATTAGAGCTTTCTCCAGAGAGCTGGTTCTTCACATAATGTGTCTGAAGTTCGAGCCTGGTCATTTGTGCTTCAAGTGAGAGCTCTGGGTTGATTTGCTCGATGATCCATTGGTTTGTTTTCTTGGCTGTCCATGGTATTCTCAGGAGTCTTTTCCAATACCAAAGTTCAAAGGCATTAATACTTTTCCTATCTTGCTTCTTTAAAGTCCAACTGTGTCACAGGGAATACCATGGCTTCCATGATTCTGATCTTTGTAGGTAAAGAATGAATGGGTGCTGAATAAATAAGGACTGAATACAAAAATGAGTGACAAATAGGACATACTTTGAGGTGGTTTAATCATATAATATATGAAATGAAATTTCACAGAATATATGAAAAAATATAAATGAGTCAAGGGGAGGGGTAAGAATGAGAAAGCTGCAGATGAATGGAGTTGGTGAGATCTTCAAAAAGACAGAGATGAGAAATTTAAAGAACAAAAGGCAGTGTATGGAAGTGATATATGGACGTGGTGGAAGCAAAGACAGTTTGCAGGTCACAGAAGATACAAGAGGTATAATGAGCAGTGCTGCCATAAACTAGATAGTTATATTACCTTTTCTTATCTTGTGCCTTCAAATACTTCAGTTTACTATTTCTTATTCCCTTCTGCCCTTTGCATAACACTACTTACCCTGAATGTGAATAGCATGATGGATACATGTATATGTAAATTTCTTTTAGATGCCTGGTTAAAATTTAAAGTCTTTTCAGGGCCAGAAGTGAAGTACTTGTATGATCTTCTAAGAAGAGGCCATTATACAACTTAAACACCAGAATGGAAAGAAGCTTCTGTTATTTTTTCCACCAAGAGTTCTTTTGGAGGAAGGGAAGAGAAGAGTGAAGTTTCTGGCTAATCAAGATGTTGCTAAAATGAGACACATTTGATGACATATTTACACAAATGTTGTGATTATGAACTTACATTTGTACATCTGACCCAAGAACATACGTCACAGCATTTGTATGATTACATCATTACATAAATATTATCACTTCCCCCACCCCCTGGGTGCCCATTGACCTATGCAGGAGAGGGTAAGCGATGAAACATGTGTCGTGACACAAACTCCTCCTCTTATCTATTTTCATGTGATGTCATAACACAAGTATGAAAGGATGGAACTGGAGTATGACTTTCATACTTGTCATAACACAAGTATGAAAGGATGGAGCTGGAGTTGTGGAGTCACAATGCATGATTTATAATTTTTGCACTGTTGTGATTAGGAACAGACATTTGTGCCCACATATTTCTGTGGAATTTTGTAACATAATTCTTTTAACTCTGTTCCAAGAAGTTTCCATATCTTCTATCTTCTTTCCTTATGTTCCCTTTCCATTAATCTATTTTCTAATACTTTTTTATGCAGGACACATACTGTCACTTCCTACTTCCTATTTTCTCTCTACATTCTTTCATTTATTTGCCTTCTTTCATCTATTTTCTCCCCAATATCCACTCCTGACACCAACATATAATGGTCTGTCCATATTCTGAAGAATTCATCACCCTTGTATCCTTCACTAATTCTCTCAGTCTTTCATCATAAATAATTGAAAAAATTGTGCTTTTAGATTTATATCCTTCCTTCCCATGAATACATATGAATAGACTCATATTTGAAACTAACATACATTTTCCTAAACAGATATTCACCAATCACCATTCTTGTTTGCTCTTGGATCTCTGAATGGTCCAATCACATTTTTTTTCTTGTCTTGGTCCCACTCATCCATTTATGTCATCTAACAGAATACTTTCCCCCCCAAATGACACTCATTCAGAATTTTGCACAATTTTTCTCAAAATTCACCTGTGGTTCTTCTTTTATCCACAGGTTGACAACTATCACCAATCTATGGACTTTTACTTTGATATGTACCCCACAATAATCTGGATGACACCAATTCATACTTTCTAACATAGATTTTACCCTTTCATTCATATTTAAATCTAACCCTTAACTTCCCTGCATCACAAAATCAGACCACCTTCATTCAGATATATCACATCCTTCTGCTTTCTCTTAGTTTCACATACCCATAACATATCTATTTTTCTTTAATTAATTAATTAATTACTCAATCAATCCATGTAATATGCATAAGATTAATGCATATTGTAAGCAAGAAATTTTATGCAATACTAAACAGCTTAGAACTATTTTTAATAATGAGTATAATATATATACAATAAACCTAAAATTTTATACCCACTTACTGAGAATAAGTTGTACTGAAAGCAGTCGTTACTTCTAAGCAGACATGTATAGAATTTAACTGTGAAACAAACACTGTTTATATATTGAGAAAAGACTAAGATAGATCAAGTAAAAAGTTATTAAGCCAAGTAACACTATACTGACACTTCACCGGTATTTTTCTGAACATAGAAGATGCTTTACCTTCCACGTCAAGGCACCTAGGTGGACTATCTGACCAGATAAGATTATACATGCACTCAAGGAACTCTGCCCCTTCTAGTTTATATCCAGGAAAACACTGAAAATATATCATTGATCCTACTGGGAAGGAAGACTCGAACTCAGATATATTAATGAAACTATGAGGAAGCAGCAGTGGTCTCAGGCAACCTGCAAATTAAGAAGAAGGAGGTATCTTATTATGAGATACTTATTTTTTAAAAATACCTAGTTATAGCAATTAAGTTAAAATATACAGTATATTCCTTCATCTGAACAGCAAATTAATACTTCAGCTGACTCATTCTTGAATTCCATCACTCCCACCTAGTATGCTAGATCACAACTTCGAATTGTTCAGCATATAATTTGTGGCAAAGCACACTAAATTCAGCACAGGATTTTTTTAATATAGCAAAGTATTATTTTCTTTGTTCTTGCCTTTGTTTTGTTTTTCATTTAGATTTCTAAGGCCTCCGAGTCATTGCTGAGTTCGGTGGCCTTAGAAATCTAAATTAAAAATAAATAAACAGAACTATTTGAAACAATTGTTCCTTCCCTTCAAAACTGTTACCGTAACATTTTATTTACTGTTATCAGTATTGTTAAAATGTGAACAAAAATAAATGGATTATTCATCCATTTTAGCCAGTTGCAATGGTTCTGGTAGTCAACACAGAAGCTTTCCAGTTACTCATTACCTACAGAAACAAAATTTCATAATGGGTATTTCTAGGAAAACACATGGTTATTCCAGGAAGTACTTCAGAAGAGAAGCAGTCACTGATGGTAGCCAGATATTACTATTAATGAACAGAAGGGCTTTTGTTCTGGGGAAAAAAGAAAAAGCCCAAATCCCAGGCCATTTCATACATATTTAGAACGAAGTAAAATCTTCTCTGTCTCTAAATAGACCAGTGACCTTATGTCTGGATATTTTATTAAAAATATAAACATAAATCATCTAGAGCAGAAATCAGATTTGTACAGCAGTGAGTAAAATGAATCAGATTTACTTTGATCTTCACTTTCTTAACTTATTAAAAGCAAGAAATTTATATGTGGCCTCATTTCCCCAACAGGAAATCTCCTGTGCTATCAAAGTGAAAGGTGTGTGAACAGAAGAATTTTCTGGCAGACAGAATATTTTATTCTTACCTTCCTCTTAGATGCCAAAGAAACTACAATAAAATAACAAAAAAGCATGAAAGCATATCTCTGAGTCAAGTTTCATTATAACTGTTTTATCAATATACTTTAATATAAAAATAATTTAATAAAAGTTTATTTATAGAACAAATACTTCCAGGTAGACACCAACAGGGTATTATTTAGCTCAAACCTCTTGGTATTTTTTAAAAGGAATTCTCAGTGAGGATATTTCAAAGGGGATTTTATGAAAAAAAATCTAAGATGCCAGGTTATCATTAACTCTGTGAAGGTCATGCCTTTTTCCTACTATTGTTTTTATATGTGTTCTTTGCTTTGCAAATGAAGGCTAGGAATTAATGAGAGTTTCCTATCTACCGTGTCAACCTCTAATAGTAGAAACAAAACTGTCAGTCTCATGTATTTGTCTTAACTTTCCAAGCATTCCAGTTATTGCAGAACACTCTGGCTGCCCATTTGTCAGAGATGAGAACAATAAAAGCCTGTTATGCCAAAGCTTTAATTGAGGTCCTCTCATTTAAATGTTGTCATCTTGTGGGATCGAGGAAACGTACCTTCTCTGAGGCAACCCCTGCTCTCCGGAACAGCATCCCCCTGGAGATACGCATTCCTCCCACTCTCCAAGGGTTCTGGAAGCCCCTTTAGACCTGGCCTTGTTCCCAGGCCTGGGGTTAGGGAGTCTGTAGAGCCCCTCTGGAACCTTTTTTTGAATGTCAGGAATGTTGTTTTAATCCAAGCAGTCATGTTGTTTTGGTTGTGTTTTTAACTTATGTAATGGATATACTGTAAGATGCCCAGAGTCTTAACAAATAAAATAAAAAAATAATTCAGAATTAGTTTCCAATCCCATTTTCATGGGAATAATGTCAAGCTGCATCTTTTTGTCTTTAAAATGTTAAAAGTGGCTGTAGCCAACATCTTAGAACTAGTTCTCTCTTAATGCCACATCAAATTCTTTAAGGCCAGACAAAGGCGGCCTCTTACCACAATTCCAGTCGAGCAGAAGCTTGTATTTGGCAGGAAGGTTAGGCAAAAGCATTCTAATTGGCTGACTTACAAATGTACAGTTTGTTCCTCCTAAAAGATAAAGATGTTCTTGAATTAAGCTTGACTCCTGGGGACTAGATGAACACAATCATGAATTTTTCTTGGCAACAAGATGGACATAGCTTGTTTCTAGGGTATTTTTCAGATTCCCAGTGTAGATTACAGCCCTAGTATTCCCTAGTGGTCTCCCATCCAAATATTAACCAGGCTCAACACAAGCTGAAACAAGATTAGCCACCTGTTGCCACCTGAGGACATGCTTCCTCTTAGTTACCTACTATTGCTCAAATCTGGGAATATGTCTATGAAGGTTCTCAGTCATCCAGGTGGAATTGTCTGTAGCTTGAAACATGTCAACTGGATTTCTATTTTCTTAATGGAAACGTTTCGCTCCTTATCCAAGGGGCTTCTTCAGTCTGAGCAAAGTTGGTAAGGGAATCCTAAATATGTTCCTAGGTAGCTGTGTGACCTTACACCTGGGGCTAGGTCATGGTTATATTGAGATGTAATTTTTAAGTCCTTTTATCATCTAATGGAGGGTCGTTAAAAACACCATGCTGCTGTTGAGCTTCTGAAATGGTCTTAATCTTCCTAGGCACAGAAGACAACACGGGGAGGAAGATGGGGGAGAGTTTGTGCCTGAGGCCCCCACCTCTATTCAAGGAAGGATTTTCCAAGTTGGCATAAATGGATTCCTTGACCCCTCTCTCAAACCACCTATCTTCTCTGTCTAAAATGTGAACATTAATGTCCTCAAATGAGTGTCCTTTTTCTTTTAGATGAAGATAAACTGCTGACTCTGGTCCTGTGGTGTTATTTCTCCTGTGTTGTGCCATCCTCCTGTACATAGGTTGTTTGGTTTCTCCAATGTAGAGTTCAGAGCACTCCTCACTGCACTGGATTGCATAAACTACATTGCTTTTCTTATGTTTTGGAGTTTGATCTTTGGGGTGTACAAGCCTCTGTCTCAGTGTGTTGGTGGGTTTGAAATATACAGGTATGTGGTGTTTGCCAAATATCCGTTTTATCTTTTCAGACACGCCAGCCATGTAGGGAATGACCAGGTTCTTTCGTTTACTCTGAGTCTCAGCCCTATCTGTCGCTGTTTTAGGTCTGGTAGATTTAGATTTGGTGAAGGCCCAATTTGGATATCCACAGGCCTTCAGGGCTGTTCTCAGGTGCTGATTTTCATTCTTTTTGGAATCCATGGAGGTGGGGATGGTTTCTGCTCTGTGTGACAATGTCCTGATGATTCCTAGTTTGTGCTGCAGTGGATGGTGGGAGTCAAACATCAGATATTGATCTGTGTGTGTGGGTTTCCTGTAGATCCCTATTTCTAGCTTGCCACCGGTCCCAATGAGGACTTCACAGTCTAGGAATGCCAGTCTGTTGTCCTTGGTGTCTTCTCTGGTGAAGCTAATGTTGGCATCTATAGTGTTTATATGGTCCGTGAAGGCCTGTACTTCCTGGGCCTTGATTTTGACCCAGGTGTCATCCACATACCTAAACCAGTGGGTGGGCACCGTTCCCTGGAATGTGTTGAGTGCTTTCTTCTCCACTTCTTCCATGTATAAATTGGCCACAATGGGTGACACAGGAGAACCCATGGCACAGCCGTGTTTTTGTCTGTAAAAGTCACCTCTGTATGTGAAATAAGTGGTGTTAAGACACAGGTCCAGAAGATGGCAGATCTGGTTTGGGTTGAGATGGCTTCTCCTTTCCAGGGTGCTGTCCTCTTCTAGTCTCTTCCTGACAGCGGATAGAGCATGAGTGGTGGGGATGCTGGTGAAAAGGGAGGACACATCAAAGGAGACCATAGTTTCATCTGTATCCAGTTTCAGGATCTTTGCTTTGGAAACAAATTCTTCCGAATTATGGATGTGGTGTTCAGAGTGTCCAACTAGAGGTGCTAGTATGGTAGAGAGGTGTTTGGCAATGTTGTATGTTACCGAATTGATGCTGCTGACTATGGGTCGGAGGGGTGTTCCTTCCTTGTGGATCTTAGGAAGTCCGTAGATGCAGGGGATGGCTTCTCCAGGATACAGACGGTGGTAGGTAATCCTATCGATGGAGCCATCATGTTCCAATTGTTTCAAACTGTCTATTGCCTTTTTCTTGTAATTGTTGGTGGGGTCTCTTTTCAGTTTTTCATATGTATGGTGATCCTCCAAAAGTGAGGTAATTTTATTGTGGTAGTCTGCAGTGTTTAGAACCACTGTACATCTTCCTTTGTCAGCAGGTAAAATGGTGATGGTTTCATCTTTGCTGAGGGCTGTCAGGGCTCTCCTCTCTTGGACGGTAAGGTTGGGGGGAGGAGGTTGAGCACTGGACAGAGCTGCAGATATTTTAAGCCGGAGTTGTTCTGCTTCTTCAAAAGGTAGGTGGTTGTTGTGGATGGCAGATTCTGTGGCTGTAATGAGCTCCACAACCGGAACTTGCTTGGGAGTGATGGCAAAATTAAGACCTTTGGCTAGGACATCTCTCTCTGGTTGGGTAAGTTCTCTGTCTGAGAGATTTTTCACCCACATGTTCTTTTTGTCCTCTGTGGTCCTGTTGTTGTTGTTCCTCCCAGTGGTTTCTCCAGTTCCTTGTTTCTGTTTGCTGCGAGAAAGAAGAATGTCAAATTTCTTAGTTTGCCTCTCCTTTGTCTTGTGATGCTGGGCCAGCTGTACTTTATTGCCAAGCTGAATAACTCTATCCAGGATTGGGTCAGGAAGGGTGGCTGTGAGTTCCTGGTGAAGGTTTTCAAAATTGTATTGCAGGGCATCAATGGTGAAGTGGACTTGCCTTATTCTTTCATTTAGAAGATGTCTTTGTGCCTGCTGCAGGATCTGATCTGCTCTGTGACCCTTAACTGTAGATTGCAGGCGTAGGCTTGTCGGGATGAGTCTCTGTTGTCTGCATCTGAGGTTAAAACGTAGGTGGTTTCTATAGTCTGCCACCTTTCTTGCTGTCTTCTCGAATTTCCTTACCAACTTCAGGGTTTCATCCCCAAAATGTATGGCAATATGTCTATGAAGGTTCTCAGTCATCCAGGTGGAATTGTCTGTAGCTTGAAACATGTCAACTGGATTTCTATTTTCTTAATGGAAACGTTTCGCTCCTTATCCAAGGGGCTTCTTCAGTCTGAGCAAAGTTGGTAAGGGAATCCTAAATATGTTCCTAGGTAGCTGTGTGACCTTACACCTGGGGCTAGGTCATGGTTATATTGAGATGTAATTTTTAAGTCCTTTTATCATCTAATGGAGGGTCGTTAAAAACACCATGCTGCTGTTGAGCTTCTGAAATGGTCTTAATCTTCCTAGGCACAGAAGACAACACGGGGAGGAAGATGGGGGAGAGTTTGTGCCTGAGGCCCCCACCTCTATTCAAGGAAGGATTTTCCAAGTTGGCATAAATGGATTCCTTGACCCCTCTCTCAAACCACCTATCTTCTCTGTCTAAAATGTGAACATTAATGTCCTCAAATGAGTGTCCTTTTTCTTTTAGATGAAGATAAACTGCTGACTCTGGTCCTGTGGTGTTATTTCTCCTGTGTTGTGCCATCCTCCTGTACATAGGTTGTTTGGTTTCTCCAATGTAGAGTTCAGAGCACTCCTCACTGCACTGGATTGCATAAACTACATTGCTTTTCTTATGTTTTGGAGTTTGATCTTTGGGGTGTACAAGCCTCTGTCTCAGTGTGTTGGTGTCAGGAAGAGACTAGAAGAGGACAGCACCCTGGAAAGGAGAAGCCATCTCAACCCAAACCAGATCTGCCATCTTCTGGACCTGTGTCTTAACACCACTTATTTCACATACAGAGGTGACTTTTACAGACAAAAACACGGCTGTGCCATGGGTTCTCCTGTGTCACCCATTGTGGCCAATTTATACATGGAAGAAGTGGAGAAGAAAGCACTCAACACATTCCAGGGAACGGTGCCCACCCACTGGTTTAGGTATGTGGATGACACCTGGGTCAAAATCAAGGCCCAGGAAGTACAGGCCTTCACGGACCATATAAACACTATAGATGCCAACATTAGCTTCACCAGAGAAGACACCAAGGACAACAGACTGGCATTCCTAGACTGTGAAGTCCTCATTGGGACCGGTGGCAAGCTAGAAATAGGGATCTACAGGAAACCCACACACACAGATCAATATCTGATGTTTGACTCCCACCATCCACTGCAGCACAAACTAGGAGTCATCAGGACATTGTCACACAGAGCAGAAACCATCCCCACCTCCATGGATTCCAAAAAGAATGAAAATCAGCACCTGAGAACAGCCCTGAAGGCCTGTGGATATCCAAATTGGGCCTTCACCAAATCTAAATCTACCAGACCTAAAACAGCGACAGATAGGGCTGAGACTCAGAGTAAACGAAAGAACCTGGTCATTCCCTACATGGCTGGCGTGTCTGAAAAGATAAAACGGATATTTGGCAAACACCACATACCTGTATATTTCAAACCCACCAACACACTGAGACAGAGGCTTGTACACCCCAAAGATCAAACTCCAAAACATAAGAAAAGCAATGTAGTTTATGCAATCCAGTGCAGTGAGGAGTGCTCTGAACTCTACATTGGAGAAACCAAACAACCTATGTACAGGAGGATGGCACAACACAGGAGAAATAACACCACAGGACCAGAGTCAGCAGTTTATCTTCATCTAAAAGAAAAAGGACACTCATTTGAGGACATTAATGTTCACATTTTAGACAGAGAAGATAGGTGGTTTGAGAGAGGGGTCAAGGAATCCATTTATGCCAACTTGGAAAATCCTTCCTTGAATAGAGGTGGGGGCCTCAGGCACAAACTCTCCCCCATCTTCCTCCCCGTGTTGTCTTCTGTGCCTAGGAAGATTAAGACCATTTCAGAAGCTCAACAGCAGCATGGTGTTTTTAACGACCCTCCATTAGATGATAAAAGGACTTAAAAATTACATCTCAATATAACCATGACCTAGCCCCAGGTGTAAGGTCACACAGCTACCTAGGAACATATTTAGGATTCCCTTACCAACTTTGCTCAGACTGAAGAAGCCCCTTGGATAAGGAGCGAAACGTTTCCATTAAGAAAATAGAAATCCAGTTGACATGTTTCAAGCTACAGACAATTCCACCTGGATGACTGAGAACCTTCATAGACATATTGCCATACATTTTGGGGATGAAACCCTGAAGTTGGTAAGGAAATTCGAGAAGACAGCAAGAAAGGTGGCAGACTATAGAAACCACCTACGTTTTAACCTCAGATGCAGACAACAGAGACTCATCCCGACAAGCCTACGCCTGCAATCTACAGTTAAGGGTCACAGAGCAGATCAGATCCTGCAGCAGGCACAAAGACATCTTCTAAATGAAAGAATAAGGCAAGTCCACTTCACCATTGATGCCCTGCAATACAATTTTGAAAACCTTCACCAGGAACTCACAGCCACCCTTCCTGACCCAATCCTGGATAGAGTTATTCAGCTTGGCAATAAAGTACAGCTGGCCCAGCATCACAAGACAAAGGAGAGGCAAACTAAGAAATTTGACATTCTTCTTTCTCGCAGCAAACAGAAACAAGGAACTGGAGAAACCACTGGGAGGAACAACAACAACAGGACCACAGAGGACAAAAAGAACATGTGGGTGAAAAATCTCTCAGACAGAGAACTTACCCAACCAGAGAGAGATGTCCTAGCCAAAGGTCTTAATTTTGCCATCACTCCCAAGCAAGTTCCGGTTGTGGAGCTCATTACAGCCACAGAATCTGCCATCCACAACAACCACCTACCTTTTGAAGAAGCAGAACAACTCCGGCTTAAAATATCTGCAGCTCTGTCCAGTGCTCAACCTCCTCCCCCCAACCTTACCGTCCAAGAGAGGAGAGCCCTGACAGCCCTCAGCAAAGATGAAACCATCACCATTTTACCTGCTGACAAAGGAAGATGTACAGTGGTTCTAAACACTGCAGACTACCACAATAAAATTACCTCACTTTTGGAGGATCACCATACATATGAAAAACTGAAAAGAGACCCCACCAACAATTACAAGAAAAAGGCAATAGACAGTTTGAAACAATTGGAACATGATGGCTCCATCGATAGGATTACCTACCACCGTCTGTATCCTGGAGAAGCCATCCCCTGCATCTACGGACTTCCTAAGATCCACAAGGAAGGAACACCCCTCCGACCCATAGTCAGCAGCATCAATTCGGTAACATACAACATTGCCAAACACCTCTCTACCATACTAGCACCTCTAGTTGGACACTCTGAACACCACATCCATAATTCGGAAGAATTTGTTTCCAAAGCAAAGATCCTGAAACTGGATACAGATGAAACTATGGTCTCCTTTGATGTGTCCTCCCTTTTCACCAGCATCCCCACCACTCATGCTCTATCCGCTGTCAGGAAGAGACTAGAAGAGGACAGCACCCTGGAAAGGAGAAGCCATCTCAACCCAAACCAGATCTGCCATCTTCTGGACCTGTGTCTTAACACCACTTATTTCACATACAGAGGTGACTTTTACAGACAAAAACACGGCTGTGCCATGGGTTCTCCTGTGTCACCCATTGTGGCCAATTTATACATGGAAGAAGTGGAGAAGAAAGCACTCAACACATTCCAGGGAACGGTGCCCACCCACTGGTTTAGGTATGTGGATGACACCTGGGTCAAAATCAAGGCCCAGGAAGTACAGGCCTTCACGGACCATATAAACACTATAGATGCCAACATTAGCTTCACCAGAGAAGACACCAAGGACAACAGACTGGCATTCCTAGACTGTGAAGTCCTCATTGGGACCGGTGGCAAGCTAGAAATAGGGATCTACAGGAAACCCACACACACAGATCAATATCTGATGTTTGACTCCCACCATCCACTGCAGCACAAACTAGGAATCATCAGGACATTGTCACACAGAGCAGAAACCATCCCCACCTCCATGGATTCCAAAAAGAATGAAAATCAGCACCTGAGAACAGCCCTGAAGGCCTGTGGATATCCAAATTGGGCCTTCACCAAATCTAAATCTACCAGACCTAAAACAGCGACAGATAGGGCTGAGACTCAGAGTAAACGAAAGAACCTGGTCATTCCCTACATGGCTGGCGTGTCTGAAAAGATAAAACGGATATTTGGCAAACACCACATACCTGTATATTTCAAACCCACCAACACACTGAGACAGAGGCTTGTACACCCCAAAGATCAAACTCCAAAACATAAGAAAAGCAATGTAGTTTATGCAATCCAGTGCAGTGAGGAGTGCTCTGAACTCTACATTGGAGAAACCAAACAACCTATGTACAGGAGGATGGCACAACACAGGAGAAATAACACCACAGGACCAGAGTCAGCAGTTTATCTTCATCTAAAAGAAAAAGGACACTCATTTGAGGACATTAATGTTCACATTTTAGACAGAGAAGATAGGTGGTTTGAGAGAGGGGTCAAGGAATCCATTTATGCCAACTTGGAAAATCCTTCCTTGAATAGAGGTGGGGGCCTCAGGCACAAACTCTCCCCCATCTTCCTCCCCGTGTTGTCTTCTGTGCCTAGGAAGATTAAGACCATTTCAGAAGCTCAACAGCAGCATGGTGTTTTTAACGACCCTCCATTAGATGATAAAAGGACTTAAAAATTACATCTCAATATAACCATGACCTAGCCCCAGGTGTAAGGTCACACAGCTACCTAGGAACATATTTAGGATTCCCTTACCAACTTTGCTCAGACTGAAGAAGCCCCTTGGATAAGGAGCGAAACGTTTCCATTAAGAAAATAGAAATCCAGTTGACATGTTTCAAGCTACAGTCAAATCTGGGAAATTTGTGGGAAAAATATGACTTCTTAAACTCTGTGATTTTTATGGTTTTGTATTTTAATAGGGCTCCAGCAAAGGAGATCGTTACCTTGTCGTGGTGCTGGAGCTTGAGCACCTCAATGAAACCATGAGCTAAACCGTGAAGGGACACCCAAGACGGGAAGGTTGTGGCAGAGAGGTCAGACTAAATACGATCCCTGGGGAAGGTAATGGCAACCCACCCCAGTATTCTTGCCGTGAAAACTAAATGGATCAGTACAACCAAAGATATGTCGGTATACCATCGGAAGATGGGACTCCCAGGTCGGAAGATGGTCAAAATGCTACTGGGGAGGAACAGAGGATACGTTCAACTAGCCCCAGATGTGATGACGCAGCTAGCTCAAAGCCGAAAGGACGGCTAGCGGCCAACGGTGCTGGTGGTGAACGACGAATCCGATGTTCTAAAGATCAACACACCATAGGAACCTGGAAGCTAAGATCTATGAGCCAGGGCAAATTGGATGTGGTTATTGGTGAGATGTCAAGATTAAATATAGACATTTTAGGTGTCAGTAAACTGAAATGGACTGGAATGGGCCACTTCACATCAGATGACCACCAGATCTTCTACTGTGGACAAGAGGACCACAGAAGAAATGGAGTAGCCTTCATAATTAATAATAAAGTGGCTAAAGCAGTGCTTGGATACAATCCAAAAAACGATAGAATGATCTCAATTCGAATTCAGGGTAAGCCATTTAACATCACAGTGATCCAAATATACGCCCCAACCACAGATGCTGAAGAAGTAGATCAGTTCTATGAGGATCTGCAGCACCTACTGGATAATACACCAAAAAGAGATGTTATTTTCATTACAGGAGACTGGAATGCTAAGGTGGGTAGTCAGACGACACCTGGAATTACAGGCAAGCATGGTCTGGGAGAACAAAATGAAGCAGGACATAGGCTGATAGAATTTTGCCAAGACAACTCACTGTGCATAACAAACACTCTCTTCCAACAACCTAAAAGACGACTTTATACATGGACTTCACCAGATGGTCGACACCGAAATCAGATTGACTACATCCTTTGCAGCCAAAGGTGGCGGACATCTATACAGTCGGTAAAAACAAGACCTGGAGCTGACTGTAGTTCAGATCACGAACTTCTTATTGCAAAATTTAGAATCAGACTAAAGAGAATAGGGAAGACCCACAGATCAGTTAGATATGAGCTCACTAATATTCCTAAGGAATATGCAGTGGAGGTGAAGAATAGATTTAAGGGACTAGATTTAGTGGATAGGGTCCCGGAAGAACTATGGACAGAAGTTCGCAACACTGTTCAGGAGGCGGCAACAAAAAACGTCCCAAAGAAAAAGAAAACCAAGAAGGCAAGATGGCTGTCTGCTGAGACACTGGAAGTAGCCCAAGAAAGAAGGAAAGCAAAAGGCAACAGTGATAGGGGGAGATATGCCCAATTAAATGCAAAATTCCAGAGGTTAGCCAGAAGAGATAAGGAATTATTTTTAAACAAGCAATGTGCGGAAGTGGAAGAAGACAATAGAATAGGAAGGACAAGAGACCTCTTCCAGAAAATTAGAAACATCGGAGGTAAATCCCAGGCAAAAATGGGTATGATCAAAAACAAAGATGGTAAGGACCTAACAGAAGCAGAAGAGATCAAGAAAAGGTGGCAAGAATATACGGAAGATCTGTATAGGAAGGATAATAATATTGGAGATAGCTTTGACGGTGTGGTCAGTGAGTTAGAGCCAGACATCCTGAAGAGTGAGGTTGAATGGGCCTTAAGAAGCATTGCTAATAACAAGGCAGCAGGAGACGACGGTATCCCAGCTGAACTGTTTAAAATCTTGCAAGATGATGCTGTCAAGGTGATGCATGCCATATGCCAGCAAATTTGGAAAACACAAGAATGGCCATCAGATTGGAAAAAATCAACTTATATCCCCATACCAAAAAAGGGAAGCACTAAAGAATGTTCAAACTATCGAACAGTGGCACTTATTTCACATGCCAGTAAGGTAATGCTCAAGATCTTACAAGGTAGACTCCAGCAATTCATGGAGCGAGAATTGCCAGATGTACAAGCTGGGTTTAGAAAAGGCAGAGGAACTAGAGACCAAATTGCCAATATCCGCTGGATAATGGAGAAAGCCAGGGAGTTTCAGAAAAACATTTATTTTTGTTTTATTGACTATTCTAAAGCCTTTGACTGTGTGGATCATAACAAATTGTGGCAAGTTCTTGGTGGTATGGGGATACCAAGTCATCTTGGCTGCCTCCTGAGGAATCTGTATAACGACCAAGTAGCAACGGTAAGAACAGAGCACGGAACAACGGACTGGTTAAAGATTGGGAAAGGAGTACGGCAGGGCTGTATACTCTCACCCTACCTATTCAACCTGTACGCAGAACACATCATGTGACGTGCTGGGCTTGAGGAATCCAAGGCTGGAGTTAAAATCGCTGGAAGAAACATTAACAATCTTAGATATGCAGATGATACCACTTTGATGGCTGAAAGCGAGGAGGAGTTGTTGAGCCTTATGACGAAGGTGAAAGAAGAAAGTGCAAAAGCTGGGTTGCAGTTAAACCTCAAAAAAACCAAGATTATGGCAAGCAGCTTGATTGATAACTGGCAAATAGAGGGAGAAAAAGTGGAGGCAGTGACAGACTTTGTATTTCTAGGCGCAAAGATTACTGCAGATGCTGACTGCAGCCAGGAAATCAGAAGACGTCTACTTCTTGGGAGGAGAGCAATGGCAAATCTTGATAAAATAGTTAAGAGCAGAGACATCACACTGACAACAAAGGTCCACATAGTTAAAGCAATGGTATTCCCTGTAGTAACCTATGGCTGTGAGAGCTGGACCATAAGGAAGGCTGAGCGGAGGAAGATAGATGCTTTTGAACTGTGGTGTTGGAGGAAAATTCTGAGAGTGCCTTGGACTGCAAGAAGATCAAACCAGTCCATACTCCAGGAAATCAAGCCAGACTGCTCACTTGAGGGAATGATATTAAAGGCAAAACTGAAGTACTATGGCCACATAATGAGAAGACAGGATACCCTGGAGAAGAAGCTGATGCTAGGGAAAGTGGAAGGCAAAAGGAAGAGGGGCCGACCAAGGGCAAGATGGATGGATGATATTCTGGAGGTGACAGACTCAACCATGGGGGAGCTGGGGATGGTGACGGCTGACAGGAAGCTCTGGCGTGGGCTGGTCCATGAAGTCATGAAGAGTCGGAAGCGACTGAACGAATGAACAACAAAATTTTAATAGGGACACATTGGTTGGATGACGGGAGGTGTAGTTTTGCCGGGCACCAAAAAAGGGAAGTTACTTTACAGTTTCTATCTACTTACAATACACTCTCATCTACTGTAACTTACAGCTTTCTTACATGACGAGAGAATGCAGATATTTACCGTAAGTCTAATCTATTGAAGGATTTCCATATAATTTCCTGTTCCTGTGACAAAATGCACTGATGTGGATTTGGAAGGATCATAATTTTATTCTAGCATCAAAAGGTAATCCTTCTTTGATAAGAACTTACTTCTAAATCAGGGATTTACACTGACCATTATGGTGTACCAAGTCCTACCAAGCCTGGCAATATCAGCCAGATTGTCCTGATAAGAGTTTTGTTTATAACTCTATACAGGTAGTCCTCACTTACCAACTGCAATTGGGACCAGCAACTCCATCACTAAGCAATGTGGTCACATGACCATGCCCAACTTACGATGTCAGTTCTGGCTGAGGTCATGAAGCAAATCACCTGTGGTCATTAAGTGCGACATCAGCGACTGCAACGTGCAACTTCCTGCCAGTTTCCCCATCCCCATTGACTTTGCTTGTTGTAAGCCAGCTCTGAAGGTCGCAAACGGCAATCACATGACCATGAGATGCTGCAATCATTGTAAACGCATGCTGGTAGCCAAGCACCCAAATTTGGATCATGTGACCACAGAAATGCTGCGACGGCCACAAGTTCAAGGACCGGTTGTAAATAATCTTTTTCAGTGCTGTCATAACTTTGAATGGTCGCTGAATGAGCAGTTGGTAAGCAAGGACTACCTGTAAGCCTATACAAAATTGCATAATCCCACTGGATTTATAATATCAATTGGTAGGAATAGTGCTTTGACCTACAATAATGGCTGCCATAATGCCAGAGAATTAAAAATATTGTCATTTTACTGTATATTCAAAACTTTCAAAAAACTGTACACTTAATTATCAGTTTATTTCGATTACTGCAACATGCTGTACATGGGGCTGCCCTTGAAGACCATTCAAAAATTACAACTGGTCTAGGATGCAGCAGCACGCACAGTTTTGGGTACCCCACAGTTTCCTCATGTTACACTGCTGTTGTGGTTGCTATGTTGATTTCCGTTTTTTTCTGGGTGCAATTCAAACTGCTGGTTATCACCTTTAAAGCCCTGAGTGGTATGGGACCAGGTTATTTGCAGGGCTGCCTCTCCCTGTGGGTACAGGTAGTCCTTGGGTTACGACCACTCGTTCAGAGACTGTTCAAAGTTATGACAGGGGAAGTTGCAGCTGTCACAGGGTCCCTGCCATCATGTGATCGCAATTTGGGCACTTGGCAACCAGCTTGGAATTATGACGGTTGCAGCATTTCATGGTCACGTGATCACCATTTGCAACCTTCCCTGCCAGCTTCCCACAAGCAAAGTCAATGGGGAAGCCAGCAGGAGATTTCAAGTCGCTCCCGCTCCCACTGCTTTTTCACCTGCCCACCTGCACTCCCTAGCACCTGCCTGTGGCACCCGCCCGCCCGTACTCCATAGTTCCTGCCTGTGGCACCTGCCCACCCATGCTCCATAACCCCTGCCTGCAGCACCTGCCCGCACTCCGTAGCACCTGCCTGTTCTTAGCTCTCACCCACCGGCCTGCTTGCCAGACTCCCACCTCTTCTCACATCATAGTCTCACTTAACAACCTGTGCAGTTCTGGGGTTATGATGGCAACCAGGACTGCTGGGATTTCTGTCACAAAGCAATGCAGTCATGTGACATCGCGCTTTACGACCACATTACTTAGCAATGGAAATTCTAGTACCAATTGCTGTCATAACCCGAGGACTATCAGTATCTGCCCACTCTACCAGGTCCAATAGGGTTGGCGTGCTCCAGGTCACTTCCCTTAAATGTTACCATCTAGCAGAAACCAGGCAGCTTGCCTTTTCCGATATCCAGCAGACCCCTACCCTCCTAGCCTTCCAAAAGGCCTTGAAGATCTGGCTTTTCCCACAAGTGTTGGGATAGTGTGTGGCTGAAGCCCAGGAAAGTTGTCTGCAATGAATAGAAAAGTTAGCAGTATTTTGTAAAGAAGATACATATAGATTGCAATTCATTATTCTCCTCATTGCTATAGGTCCCCACAAATGCACAGAAAGGCTGGTATGTGATGGCACCAAGTACTGACATTAAATTCCAGAATTAAATTGTATTGGTTAAGTCTTTCTTGAGAGCAAGCTTTCCAAAGCAGTTCTATTAAAATGGCAGCTGCTTCATACATTGTACTCTAGCAAATGCCCGTTTTACATGCCCACATTATATACAGTAACAGCCAGAACTGTAATGTTTGAAGCATCAATCCACTTATCTTTTAAAACTACATATACATTCAACAAAGCTGTAGAAGGAAGCCATGGCCGATGATACCTTCTCGTTGAATCTATCCACAAGGTTTAGTCATAGTTAAAGAATTCGATAACAATCTCTTTGTTACAACTCATTTCAAAAGAAACCAGGGTTCATCAACTTCACATTTTCACCACTATGCTACTAATATGAGAGAAGAAGGCAATCTGTTGTAGGATGGTTTCAGTGGATAGGAAAGGGTGCTTAACCTGTCTATTCACTGATTCAGCTAAAACCATTTCTGCGGGAAGTAGTTTTTTTTTCTGGATTCAGAACAAAGTATCTAGAGAAAAAAATAAACCTGTGAGAGATTTGTGAGAAGAATTGGTAAATGTGGCAGCATTCCTGCTTTCTTTCTGATTCCCTCCAGCAACTGACCCCACCTCCCTCCACAGTTCCCTAGATCAAAAACACAAAGGAACCTGAATCTTTGCTGATGTATTATATAGATTTCTCCAAATGATGCCTGGAATTCGGGATAAGTATAGAGTGATGCACACTAGGCAAAACATCTTAACTCCACCAAAGTGATCAAAATTGGCTTCAACTATCTAAGAAAGTAGTTCTTGGAGTGATGATAGATAGTTCAATAAAATCATAAAATGCACATTTAGCAGGAATTGATAAATGCTTAGATTTTGCTAGGGATTGTTAGTAAAGAATCTGAAAATTAAATGGCTATTATGTTTTTTTTATATAATCTATGATGTGACTGTATTTCACAGTTGCTGTTGCATCATTGTAAGAAAAAGATTAATAATAAGGCATCACAAATTTAAAAATATAGAAAAACTACAAGAGTTAAACATTGACACAAAAACTAGAAATTCTAATCATTTTTCTCCTACTCTGGTAAGGCACTTGGGATATTTAAGTATTTGAGATGTTTAAGATTGTGGGGAAAAGTTATACGGACATTATAATTTTATAACAAGGTATGCATTCTGTAGTAGAGACAATAAGAGTTATCCTTATGCAACATGAGTTTGAAGTGTATACCTAAAAGAAATATAACATTTGAAATAGATGCAGTCAAACACACATACATGCCCATCATTCCTGAGAAAAGATTAAGAACTTTCTTATTACTTCCCACCTGAAGAGTTTAAGACCTAAAGCTCACTGTTTCCTTACCTTCAAATCAAATATACTGGTCTTACCTATCCATTCATAGCAACTCATAGCATAAAGAATTATTATATGAAATATTTAAAATACCTAAAACTGTAAATCCTAGAACAAAAACAGAACCCCACATCTAGATATACAACTTATTCAGATAAGATGTACTGTAGATACACACAGTGTAAGTAGATGCTACAGTGGTTGCCTAGCTATCAAGAAACAGACAAAATGATTGTGGCATGATATAGCATTAGTCCAGAAGAACCATCAGACCTTTCAAAGACTTTAAAAAGTTTATTTTACCTCCCCCCCCCCTTTTTTTTTTTTTTTGGTAAGAAAGTCTCACAGTTTCTGTATATTTCACTCTTTTAGTATATTTTATTAACATTTCTTTTGAGGTTAAGACATGTTCATTGTAACGCTGCTGTAAATGGCCTTAAAGACCTGACTGTTCTCCCAGGGCTTGCGATAGGCTGGATGGAATCCCTTGTGTTTGATATATGTTGCATAAGCTTTTGTGTTAATTGTCTGGATCTGCCATTCTGTTTATTTCTCTTACTGTATTTTTATTTCTCTTATTGCATTTGTGTTTTGTTTTTTATATGGTGAGTTGCCCTGAGCTGCTATGGATATGGGTACCACCGAAATTGAATTAAATAAATAAGATGTATTGTATTATTATGGATGTGTATTGGTTAAAAGTGACAAAGGTAAGAGAGATGGAATTCAATAAAAGAGAGGTTACAGTATTTCCTCTGAATAAACAGTTTAGTTTCTACATCAATATGGTTGATGGACTTTTTTTCATATAATATACAGTTGTATCTTGTTCAGTATTTCCCCATTTCTGCAAATACAAAGAACTGGATCAAAGGCAGAGAAACTTTGAACACGATGACTCCATGCTATCTCTTTATTTTAGTGGTCATTATATGGGGGGTGTAGGATAGCAGTAGATATACATCTTTGATAAAGTTTTAATTAGGCTTACAGATGCAAGAACAATTCTTAACCTGTTCTTCATGTGAGAAAGTTTCTATTTGACACCAGAACCAAAGAAAATAGATAATAAGGTGAACCCCTCTTGATACTGATTTTAAAGTATTCTTGAATGCATAACATTAATTCTGAATTAAGTCATTAATTATTTCTTTAATTGAAGGAAATAATTCAATTAGCTTGACATCCTAACTATTTACACCCTGCAAGTCTAAAAAGAAAGGAAAAATACCAAACATTTATTTTGATCCCTCAAATGAAACAAACAATAAACTAATCATAGTTAAAATGCATTTTGGCCATTTTAATTGAAAAATATCTCTAATAAAGGTACTACTGTACTAGAAACTATAGCTAATTGTTATGTCTTTAAGCTGTAAACCTTGCCCCCACCCCACGCCAATCTGTCACTACTATAAGGTGTATGATCCATAAAATAAGATGCTCTGGTGTACTAAACCTTGGCAAATGGGCAGATTATCCCATGTTCCATCATCTTGACATACTGACACCATGTTGTCTAAATCAGAGTAATGGATCTGGAATCCTTCATGACAGCTGATTATTAATTTATCTCCAGTCCTGTAAGTCTTGTTCTGAATCTCTGCATCTTCAACAGTTGGAGCAAGGCAATCTGTAGCTTCATAAAGAAATGTTATATTATTATCTTAAATTTGAAAAGGTTGGCTAATGTAATGCAAAAAGTTTTATACCTATAATTTTCTACACTATGCTATATTTCCTACATTATGTTAGAAAATTTGCAATTTAAAAAAGTGATTGATTTCTTATTTTTTGGTCATCAATATTGTATCAGGACCAGTACATGGGTACACAAGTATACAGTTATTATTATTATTATTATTATTGTTCATTTCTTCTTCCCCCATAAAGAGTTGCTTAAAGCAATTTACAAAAAAGAAAACAAAACCCAACACCCTTCATATAAACATACTTTCAACAATATAAAAGCAGCAAACAGAAAAGCACAAAGCACTAAGAGAATAAATAAATAAATAAATAAATAAATAAATAAATAAATAAATAAATAAATTGAGCCATATGTGAAATTGACAATTAATTAAAGATCAATTTATTTAATTGCTGGCAAAAGGATACGGATAAAGAGGAAGCTGACCTAATGTCCACATGTAGGGTGCTGCCACTAGAAACAGTTGCTTAAACAGCAGTGAGGTTCAAATATGAGGAAATTACTGCTAAATTAAATAGTAATTCAGGGTTTCAAGCTAGTACCAGCACAGTGAACTATGCATAGAGACAAAGTGGCAGCCAGTACATTCTCTACAATAATGAAATCATCTACAACATACAGTGTACGGATTGTAACAGCCACTACATAGGACAGGCAGGCAGAAGACTAGCAGAGTGCATCCATAAATACCAGCTAGCAGTCAGAAGAAACGATGAAAACTCCTTCATCTCACAACACACGGACAGACTCAACCATAGTTCCAACTGGGAAATTGTGAGCATCCTAGACCAAGCTAAATCCAAAAATGCTAGGGAATTCCTGGAAGCTTGGCATTCAGACAAACCAGCCATCAATAGACACATAGAGATGAACCACATTTACACACCATTCAAAAGAGACAAAGCTAAGAAGGAAACAAAAAGACCAGAACACATCCTCTCCAGCAGCCAAAACCAGAAAACAATCAAGCAGAAAACAACACCCTAATCAAGGAACTACCAAGGAGAAAACCACACCCCCACCAATACTGGCAGGGGAAGCTACTGTATATAAACAGAGAGCAAACCCCACACTCACTAGGACTGATGATGTTATCTAGTCAGGTAACGAAATGTCTGCAACCAAACCACCAAGCTCAGAGAGCACCAAAGACTCCACATTATATCAATACTTCACCCCAGTCAAAATAACAGCAGAATTCTGCACTAGTTGAAATGTCCTGGTAGTTTAATTTATTTATTTATTTTTATCCAACCTATTATTATAGTTATCAAGGTCAGCACCAACTAGACCACTTACAGCAGTACATTTGGGAAATAACATTATTTATTTATTAAATTTATGCCCCATGTTTCCTCTAAGTAGCTTGGAGCTAAAATCAGCTTACAGGAGGTCAATTTGTTGCGGTTGCTAGGATGTGCAAAAGATACTAGTGAGTATTTAGTTGTAAAAAAGATACATGCTAGGAAAAGCCAGACCTTGCTTGTTTCATTTATTTATTTATTTGGCATATTGGTTGCTTCAGTTGTAAGCTTATTTGTACCTATGTTACTCTTTAATACTGTTGTTTTATTCATCTTATATTTTCATAGAAACACATTCATATTTTTCTATACATGTTGCATGCTTGACATTTCTTATATGAGAGAAAACAAAGAGGCCTCAATCAATCAGTAACTTGATTTATGATTTTTTAAAATTTATCAATTTGTATGCCACGTAGAGTTACTCTAGTGACTGAGGCAGTATACAGACTGATAAATAAATAACATAAATAATTGAAATTAATGCTCAATCATTATAGCCGTACAGATACCTAGTCATACAGACTGAAAATAATCTAATGAACTAAATTATATTTAAATATTTAAAAAAGAATAAGATTGCATTTTTAAGGGAATCAATGAATAATTTGTTCTATAATCTCTCTCTCTCTTAAAAGGTCAATTACTAAAAAGAAATACCATGCTTTTCATTAAAAAGTATTTGAAGAGATTTCTTTAACTTCTTGCTGAACTATATCTGATTTATCCATTATTAGTTTTTTGTTATATATTTCTCTATATTACCTTTCTCCAATGAGTAGATAGTAGATCTTTGTGGAGTAGCCTCCAACAATTTAGGAAAGTTATTTAAGCCAAGAAAGTGATAACCTGCCCCAAAGCATTCAATATTCTTTTCAGTTGATTGGCAATTATGAACTAGAATTCTTCAAGTTTTGCATGAGGAAGGTTTCCTTTCTTCCTTCCTTCCCTCCCTCCCTCCTTCCTCTCTCTCTTCTCACCCTCTCTCTCATATACAGACAAAAATGGTAAGAAAAAATAATTACAAAGCAAAGAAAGGAAACTAGTGTATATTTGTGTGCATCTGCCAAATGAGAACATAAAATAGATGCATGCATGTTGTTTTGTCAGTAGTAAATTTCCTAATCTCAAGACTGATGAATGTGAGGTGACACCAAGCAAAAATATATTTTATCTAGGGCTTTTTTTAAACCCAGAAAATAATACATTTATAGAAATAACTCAGTCTGCAAGTATGGGAGTATGTTTTTAAATACTGGCTAAAGCTACTATATTGCCCTAGTCAGATCTGTATCCATAATTTTACAATACCATTTCCAAGCCCCCTGGTTGAGGGCAAATGAAAGTAAACTTTTAGTTTATGGATTTTCCCCAGAGTTTGTGCCACAATGGGGTTACAGATTATGCAGTGTGTCTAGGATAATTATTTGCAAAAAAGTATTCCACATATTACAAATGCTCACGTGTTACAACTTTGGCAGCACCAAGGAATAGGTATGATGTAGTTCATTACCTCTTCAACTTCACCATAAAACTATGGCCTGTCTAAACTCCCTCCTCTCTGCCTTGCTTGAAGACAGAGCCTTCATATTCTCTTTTTACAGCATTTGTATCCATGTGGTGTAGGAAAGACAGAAACAGTGGCTCACATGCAAGTGTCTGTGCTATAGGGATTCTTTTCAAAAACAAACTGCCCTCCTTTAGCTGGTATCCCTGGCAGGCCTGAAAACTGTTATGTGTGTTATCTCCTATCTGACCACTTTCCAGAAAAGACATTGGCCATTGCCAAATTCTGTGCCAGGGCCTGCAGAATTCACCAAACAATACTTACGTTGATGAAAAAAATTAGGATGCTTACTCCATGTTTTTATTGGTCTAGTGGTTAAGGCAGAGCTTTCCAAACTTTTCATGTTGGTGACAGACTTTTTAGATATGCAGCATTTCGCGACACACTCTTACAGCAGGGCATCATTTCGCGACACACTCTTACAGCAGGGCACAAGGCAGGCACTAGGACCTGCGCGGAATCCTGGCAGGGTTTGGAGGCAGCAGCAGCCGCGACACACCCCGACACTGCAGCCAACACACTAACGTGTCGCGACACAGTTTGGAAAGCTCTGGGTTACGGCAACTCAAGGCAGCGAACATACCTAATACTCCTTCCTCCTCCTATTTTCCCCATAACAGCAACCCTGTGAGGTGGGTTGGGCTGAGAGAGAGTGACTGGCCCAAAGTCACCCAGCCGGCTTTCATGCCTAAGGCGGGACTAGAACTCTCAGTCTCCTGGTTTCTAGCCTGGTGCCTTTTGCATCAAAGATCAGATTATTTTAAGAGCTTCCGGGTGAGCTGTGATGGCGAGCAGACGCAGAGAAGGAGAGCTCTGCTAAAAAAGGAAAGGGGGAGAAACTGCACCGTTGTTTTTGCTGATTTTGTGTCTGGAAGAGAGACGAAATAGCACAGAGGAGAGAAGTAAATCTTCTCTGAGGAGAAACCCTGCTGTCACGAAGGGGAGCGAGTTAGTAACTGTTTGTCTGGTCTGCTGTGGATGTGAGTCAGCGTTGGTGATTAATGGAGACTCGTGGATCCAAGTGACAAGGGAGGAAAAACAGACAACGGGCGGAGTTGGGCAAAAGATCCCAAAGAAAGGTTTGCCATCCTAGCCACAAACAATAGTGAATAAAGTAAAAAGAAAAAGCGGAAATTTCTTAATGAAGGACAATATAAGGATTGTAAAAACTGATATGCTTTCGGAATTCTAAAGACTTAATTAATTATTAAATAACTGTGGCCATTTTGAAGATACCTTGCAACAGTACAACTTTTGGAGGAACTGAAAACTATATAACTATAATTATAAGTTTATATTTGTAAGCTATAAACCCAAAATAGTATTAAGTATTAAATATATGTATTAAGTATATATATATATATATATATATATATATATATATATATAATTGGAAAAAGTTTAGATATAATAGAAAAGAGATCTTTGAAACAGATTTTGTGGGGGGGGGAAATATTGCATGTATATTTGCTCTTGATACCTGTTAAAATATGGCTGTTAAAAGAACACTAAGAAAAGGTTCAGACTCGTTAGAGGGTGAAGGATTTAAGTCTTTATTCGATGAATTTACAGCTAAGACAACAGAGACTATTACATTGACTGTTAAAAAAGTTTTAGAAGAAAAACTTTCTTCTTTAGAAAGAAAATTGCAACAAAAACTGGACATTATAGAGGAAAAATTAAAGACTGAAATACAAGGTGTTAAGCTACAGACTGAAGAATGTGAAAAAAGAAGAGAAGAGGATGAAGAGCGCATAATATTATTAGAGATAAAGGAAAAAGAACACTATATTAGAATAAGAGGTGTGGAGGAAGACAAAGAAGAGAATATAAGGGAAACATTAATACAAATGATTGCTGACTTGATTGAATGGGAGGGTGAAAAAGTAGAGGAAGAAATTGAAAAAATTTATAGGGTAAATTCTCAATATGCAAAGGTGAACAAGAAACCAAGGGACATATTAATAGAATTTTCAAAAAAAAAATATAGAGATGCGGTAATACAAGCTGCATTTAATAAAAAAATTGAGGTGGAAGGTAAAACTGTGACTATATTCAAAGAGGTACCAGGGAGAATCTTAAAAAAAAGAAAAGAATATAAATTTCTCACAGACTTATTAAAGAAAAATGAAATAAATTTCAGGTGGGAGGCAGTGGAAGGGGTAAATCTCCAGTACAAGGGACAAAGATACCGGTTAACCTCTGTACTTAAGGCAAAAGAATTTCACAAGAAACTAGAAAAAGAATTGGGAAGTAAGAAAGAACAAGTAAAAGAACAGGAGTAAGACGTTAAAGACCATAAGGTGTGAAAAATAGCTAGAAGTGGGCTTGTATAAAAATGAATAAATTAAACATTATAACATGGAATATTAATGGATTCAATTCACCTGTTAAAAGACATAGAATATTTCAACTGTTAAAGAAACAAGAACTGGATATTATATGCTTGCAAGAGACACATATTAAAAATAAAGATGAAAAATATTTGGAAAATAAAAGATTGGGAATAGCCTTTGTAACATCAAATGAAAAAAAGAAAAATGGGATTGTAATATATATTAAGCCAGCGTTAAAACCTCAACTAGTAGAAAAAGATCAAGAAGGTAGATTTATATTAGTAGAAATAGAATGTCAAAATATAAAAATGATGATAATAGGAATCTACGCTCCAAATAACGAGCAAAAAAATTTCTTTAAAAAAATTTCAGAAATAATTTCAGAAAAGAGGATTGAAAATTGTATATTAATGGGTGATTTAAACGGGGTAGTAGAACCAGAGATTGATAGAAAATCAGAAAACCATATTAATAAAAATCAAGGGAAACTACCCAAGGAATTTTTTAATATGGCAAAAAACCTAATGCTAATAGATGGATGGAGATACAAAAATGGAAACAAGAAAGAATATACCTATTATTCAAATAGATTTAATTCCTTTTCCAGAATAGACATGATTTGGGTTACAAAAAATTTGGAAAATAAAATTAGAGCTATGACAATTAATGCAAAAACGCTGTCTGACCATAATCCTGTTTGTATGACCTTAAACATAAATAAAAAAATATATAGATGGAAAATGAATGAAAATATACTCAAAGATAATAAAAATGTAGAAGACCTAGAGAAGAAATTACAAGAATTTCTAAAATGGAACATGAATAATGAAGTAAGTATAGAAAAGGTTTGGGAAACAAGCAAAGCATTCATGAGAGGCAACTTGATTTCGAAAAACAAATATATTAAAAGTAGACTTAAAAAAAAATTAGAAACATTAATGAATCAGATAAAAGAAAAAGAACTAGAATTGCAAAAAAATAAAAAAAGAAAGAAAGAAAAGGAAGAGATTATGAACCAGATAAAATGGCTACAATCTCACCTTAAGATTGAGTTAACAGAAGAATTAGATAAAAAATTAAAATTTATAAAACAAAGAAACTTTGAGCAGGCAAATAAACCAGGAAAATGGTTAATGTACAAACTAAGAAAAGAAAAAGAGAAAAGAATTATAAATAAAATAAAAAATAAAAATATGGAGTTCACATATAATGAAGACATTAAGAGAGTTTTTTTTGATTATTATACAAATCTATATCAGGAGCAGAAAACCCCAGCAGATAAAGTAGAAGAATATATTAAAAATTGTAACATTGAAAAATTAACAGAAGAAGATAAGGAACTTACAAACCACAATATTACAACCCAAGAAATCAGAGAAGCAATTAAAAAATTGAAAGTAAATAAGGCACCAGGGACAGACGGACTCACAGCAGATTATTATAAAAAACTACAAGAACAATTAATTAAACCATTAGAAGAAATGTTTAATTCAATACTTCAAGGGTCAGAAATACCTGAATCATGGAAAGAGGCTAACATTACACTAATCCCAAAGGAAAATCAGGATCCAACAGATTGTAAAAATTATAGGCCAATTTCATTATTAAATAACGATTATAAAATTTTTACTATTATTCTTGCGGAAAGACTCAAAAAAATTTTACAGAAAACTATTAAGCAAGATCAAAATGGATTTCTGCCGACTAGACAAATAAAAGATAATATTAGAAATGTAATTGATTTAATAGAATATGCTAAAGTACATAATGAAAAACAAATAACACTACTATTTTTAGACGCAGAAAAAGCTTTTGACAACGTAAATTGGAATTTTATGTTCAAAGTATTAGAAAAAAAAGATTTTGGAAATAAATTCATAAATGCAATAAAAGCAATATATAGGATACAAAAAGCAAGAATAATAGTAAACGATGAACTAACACAGGAATGCAAAATAATGAAAGGTACTAGGCAAGGATGCCCTATTTCCCCATTATTATTTATACTGGTACTAGAGGTTTTATTAGATGAAATAAGGAAAGATCAAGAAATAGAGGGGATTAAGATCAAGAAAGAGGAATACAAATTAAAGGCGTTCGCTGATGATCTAGTAATAACATTACAAAATCCAATAAACTCAATAACAAAATTGATCTCTAAACTACAAGAATATGGTGAAGTATCAGGATTTAAAATAAATAAGGAAAAAACCAAAATGATAAATTTAAATATGCCTAAAGTAGAAATAGACAAAATAGAACAAATATCAGGTTTCCAAAATGTTAAAAAAATTAAGTACTTAGGAATTCAAATAACAAATAATAACTTGGATTTATATAAAAATAATTATGAAAGCTTATGGAAAGAAATCAAAAAGGATTTGGAGAAATGGGCTAACTTGCAAATATCCCTATTAGGCAGAATTGCCACAATAAAAATGAATATTTTACCAAGATTTCTATACCTGTTTCAAACAATCCCAATTACAATAAAAGATCAAATTTTTACAAAATGGCAAAGAGAAATAACAAAATTTATTTGGCAAAAAAAAAAACCTAGAATTAAACTTAAATACCTACAAGATACTAAAAATAGAGGGGGTTTAGCAATGCCTGATTTAAAATTGTATTATGAAACATGCGGGCTAATTTGGATTAGAGACTGGATTAAATTAGAAGATGGAAAAACAATAAACTTGGAAGGACACGACAACAGGTATGGTTGGCATGGCTATATGTGGCATAATAGATGCAAAGTACATAAGTTATTTAACAATCATATAATTAGGAAGTCACTATTAAAAATTTGGAACAAATATAAAAAAACATTACTACCTGGCTTGCCATTATGGGTATCGCCACAGGAGGCAGGCGCCAGAATGGGGAATCAAACAGATAAGGATTTTATAAAATATCAAAACTTGTTAAAAATGGAAGGAAATAATTATAGACTAAAAACACGGGAGGAACTAGAAAACGAAAATATAATGTGCCACTGGTTTACGTACTTTCAACTAAAAGAACAATATAAAATCGACAATAAAAATTTTCAATTCATAAAAGATCAAAATAATTGGGATAATATATTAGAACGAGATAATGACCACTTGATATCAAAAATTTACAAGATATTATTGGAAATGAAAACTAAAGATATAAAAATTAAAAATTATATGAAGAAATGGGAAGAAGATTTAGGTATAGAAATTACATATGAGCAGTGGCAAAAAATTTGGTCAAAAAATATAAAATTCACCCTAAGTAATAGTTTAAGGGAAAACATATATAAAATGATATATAGATGGTACCTATCACCTGAGGTGCTATTTAAATCAAAAATTAGAAATACGAATGTCTGTTGGAAATGCAAAAAAAAAAGAGGATCTTTTTACCACATTTGGTGGCAATGTGACAAAGCAAGAAAATATTGGACTAAAATAAATACATATATAAAAGAAATGCTAGGTAAAGACATACAAATGAAACCAGAAATCTATTTACTAGGCAAAACTGATGATATCATGAATAAAAGACAAAAGACATTATTTTTATATTTAAGTACAGCAGCAAGAGTAAAATATGCGCAATTATGGAAGGAAGAAAATATACCAACAAAAGAAGATTGGATTATGAAATTAATGGAATTAATGCAAGCAGACAGATTAACTAACCTAATAAAAGGGAAAGAAATAGGGAAGCATAAAGAGATATGGGACCCTTTTACAGAGTATCTTAAAAAGGAATACAATATTAAATAGATATATATGTAATTATACAACTATAAGTAAAAATATAGTAAGGGGGGGGGGAAATAAGGAAATATAGAAAGTAAGAGAGAAAATGTATACAAATTAGTTACATTTAATGTTCTGAGTTAAGAAAGCCGGAAGTAATTTTAAATGTGTATGAATATGTAGTATGTATGTGTAGGTAGAAGAGGTTAAGTCTTTAAAAATTAAGAAAGGAAAAATGCATAAGAGAATAATAGAATATATATATATATATAGAAACATAAAAATGAAAGAAAGGAACTAATGAACTAAAAATAGATAAAAAAGCTAAGGGAGGGATTTTGTGGATTAAGAGATATGTAGTAGTGGGAGAGGAGTATGGGAGGTAAGAAGGTAGGAAGGAAAAAGAAAGTAGAAATAGATAAATAGAATTGAAAGATCGGATTATACAAAAGACTAGAAAATAAAAATTTATAAGTTATAAGACTATGAAAATATGCAATTGATGAAATGCCTAAGTGTAAATGGGATATGTTTTATGTAAAATGTAAATGTCTGTGTTATATGTTAAATGTAAATAAAGTTTATTTTTTAATATTAAAAAAAAAAAAAAAAAAAAAAAAAAAGATTATTTTAAGAGAAATCTCATATAAAGTGGGATACAATAATGAAATCTGGAAGGAGCTATTTAAAATTGAGTAACTGTGCAAGGTATGCCTTTGTGAGGATGGCAGCAAATGGGAAACCAGGTAAAGGTGGAAAAGAGAAAGAATGCCAGAACGAAGAGAATCCTGAACTACAAATCTGTTATTTTAGGAATGTAACTCTTCAAAACAAACTGAATACTGACTTAGGTAACTCACCTACCAACAGTATTTCCATTCTATGCCTATATACCAGGGCTTTCCAAAGTTTTCCCGCGGCGACACACCAACCGCCGTTGGTGTGTCGCCACGGGAAAACCCGGAAGTGCCGCCGTTGCGGCAGCGCGCAAAAACCCGGAAGCGCTGCTGCCGCTTTCAGGTTTTTGCGCGCCACGGTTGGTGTGTCGCTGCGGGAAAACCCAGAAGCGCTGATGATGATCAGCGCTTCCGGGTTGTGTGGCGACACACCAGACTGCGTGTGGCGACACACTTTTATGTTGCGACACACAGTTTGGAAAGCTCTGCTATATACTTACTATTCCTATATACATCTGAGATCAGATAAAGTAAAAGAAAATGTGGTATCATCTGAATACTATTGATACCAGAGTCCAAATTCCCAAAAACTTCACCCAGCAATTTCATGCAGATGATGAACATATGGGATTTTGTGGAACATTTTAGGACGCTGATTAAGAGAAAACAGTCCCCCATCCCACTCCCCATCCCAGTAGCCTTGTCTGTCAGTAATGAATGGAATAACTTACACAGTACCACCAGCCACCATCCCAGAAATATACAACAGTTGAAGGTACAGAATACAAATGAAATATTCAGGAAAATCAATAGGGTTCCACTCTTCCAGCTATTTCCAAAGACAAGTCATACTCCAGAAGTACTAGGGCAATTTCTGTGTTAAAACCAGAGCAGAAAAGGATCTAGGCAATCAGTTTTATCCTAAATCTCCAACATATTTGCTCTTACTTTCTCCTTTGCTAAAAAGAACAAAAATGGATATGGTCCAGCCTGCTTCTAAATACCTGTTTGTTAAAAGATGACCCAGTAGTTCATCATTATGTTTAAATGATGGTCCATTTCCTGGCAAGGCTGAGCTATACTGATGACCATACAGATATTACAGATAAAATTGGGATAGATTCTAGAGGTGAGAGAATACAAAATGGAAATGCATAAAAATGAAGCAGCTTGCAGCACCCTTTTAAAAATAATCTTGCACAACTTCATGTGAAAATTTTGCATATAAAATGTGCTTAATAAGTTTATTAAAATATATAGATTTGCTTATGTGGTAAACATATAATGCTTAATTTTTCTTAATATGGTTGATGCTGAAAAGTTTTGATTCATGATGTATCTAGGTTAATTGTTAGAACTAAAATATCACACATGTGATGGAATGTGAGGGTGACCTTGGGGAACAGAGAGAAGAGATGCTGCCTAGGGAATGATCAGATAAAAGGAAAGGAAGTCCAAGAGAGGGTAACGGTCTAAAGAAGACACTTAGGAAGGATCAGCCCTAACTTATCAGGCTGTAAAAAGAGACAGTGGGAGATTTATACCTTCAGACTTGCAAGATTCTGTTAATGTAGCCTTACAATAAAGTAGAATTAGTTAATCTAGTCGTGTTTCCTGTCTAGTTTACCTGGAAGGGCTGACACATAATACAGATGAAGTTGTACTAAAAATTTTCTAAATCAATTTATATCTAGTGGGGCCAAGATGCACATTCACTCAAGATGCATATTCTGATTTATGTCAAAAGCAAATTCATTCCCTTCTAGGCTTCCCCCGTACCTGAAAGACATGCTCAACTGGTATTAATGGTCACAACTCTACTCATAGAACACAACCCGATCTTCCTTAGACTACTGCAATACACTGAAAAACAGTTCATCAGCAGGACTGTATCCTGAACATTTTCAACAGAGTTTTTTCTACATGCAAAAAAACACACTCTTATTTTTTTATATTCTTAATTATAGCAGTATCATTGAATAGATACCCAGCAAGTCAATACAGAATACATGGTTAATAATTGTTGAAAATTTCACTTGTACATAGACTTACATGAATAATATATTGATAATTTCCTTGCCTAACTCTGCTCCTCTCAAAGATTCCGTAATCAAAAATGCACATAAGAAATAATCATACAAAAGAGAAAACAAATTTTTTACAACCACAGATGTGTTCCTAATATAGAAATAAATTATAAAATGCAATAATAAAACAATTTTATCTGCCATTCTTTTTCACTTCCAGATGAATTTACAACATTCCAGCCACATATAACTGATTTAATATTCTGATTAACATCTACCCTTATTATTATAAATTAATCATACTGCCCTTAAAGTAGAACTTTAAAGTTATATAAATAACATTTGAAGAATAATTAAATGCTGAATTCGTATCTGTTTTATCGGGATGTACCAACTGCATCTTTCATCTACAATTTTCCTATTATATAGCTATAAAATATATCACATTTGTCAGCACACAGAAATATTTTAAAAAGAGCTTGTTTGGGAGTAGCAGTTTCTGTGTGTGGACAGAGCATTTAGGGAATTCTAATTTCTAGTGGTCAAAATGGAAATGAGATGCATATTTTTGCTTAGACACAGTGATGACACCTCTTCCTCCCCATCTTTATTTGTGAATATGCAGTATTAAAATAAAAATTGTTTTAAAGTCTTCACAGAAATAATAACTCTCATTAACTGGAAGCACAAACACAGTACAAATGTGGAGTTTTTTTACAAATGAAATTTGCTAACGGTAAGTTAGACTTACCTTCTTGTAGGCACACGGGTTTATCACTTGGCTTCCAGCTTAGGGAGCCATTAAAATGTCTCTCACAAAGCTTTTTGGATGGACCCTTAAGCCTGTATCCTTCTTGGCAATGAAACCGGACAACTGAACTTTCAAAGAAAACACCTGTGCTGGGCATTTTATATCCATATTCGGGGAATCCAGGATCAGAACAAGCATGGAGTTCATCAAAACCTACATCAACAAAGATGTAAAATATTTATGTTCAGTCAGATAGTTATACACTATTCTTCCTTATCTCTAATATCTGCCAAACTGAGCTGGGATACAGACTCTAAAACATAATTTGTGTCATTATTTCAGAAACTAATAGGTAGAACCAATAACAAGATATTTCAGTTGATTCCCAAGCTTGTGTTTAGTTTGCATGTTGCGCAGGTACCACCTCACTCTGCCATTTTAATTCTATGTTCAACATAACATTTATATGTGTACATTAAACCTTTATAGCAGCAAATAGTGCTCAACATTATAAGCATTTTTTAAAATGTGAATCCATCCAGTTTCTAGGCAATATTTTCGGAAGTGATTTGCGTCACCTTCTTCTTAGGGCTGAGAGCATCTGGCCTCAAATCACCCATTGGCTTCTATTCTAAAGCAGGACTATGATTCAGGTCTCCCTGTTCCTAGTCCGGCATCTTAACCACTAGACTGAACTGGTTTCCAGCAATAAAATACAAAATAGCAAATCAAAAACTTAGCAAACAGAGACAGTATAATCAATAAATAAAATCAATAAATATAAAACCAGTAAGTTGAACAAAGTGCAATGCTTTTTACACTAACCATGGCAATTTAGTTCATCATGATAATTTAGCCATTTCTGAGTTGAGCTTGACTCCTGGTAACTTCATGGAGACGTCTATTTAGTTTTCTTAACCCAGCTAGTTCGCCATTTTCTTCTCCTGGAATGCTTTTTCTATTTCCACCTGAGACAACTTCCCTAGTATTCCCCGATGGCCTCCCATCCAAATAGTAATCAGGTCTGATTCTGTCAAGCTTTTTGAGGTTAGCCAAGGAAAGCTACAACCTGCAATCTAGGTGGACAATCAATCAAAGGTCTGTTTTAAAAAATATTTTGGCCACAGGTCACTAGAGAACAGGTTAAATGGCTTTCCATTTGCAGCAAGAAAGCCACTAAATTCAAATAATTTTTTGTTGTTGTTTATTCGTTCAGTCACTTCCGACTCTTTGTGACTTCATGGACCAGCCCACGCCAGAGCTTCCTGTCGGCTGTCACCATCCCCAGCTCCCCCACGGTCGAGTCCGTCACCTCCAGAATATCATCCATCCATCTTGCCCTTGGTCGGCCCCTCTTCCTTTTGCCTTCCACTTTCCCTAGCATCAGCATCTTCTCCAGGGTATCCTGTCTTCTCATTATGTGGCCAAAGTACTTCAGTTTTGCCTTTAATATCATTCCCTCAAGTGAGCAGTCTGGCTTGATTTCCTGGAGTATGGACTGGTTTGATCTTCTTGCAGTCCAAGGCACTCTCAGAATTTTCCTCCAACACCACAGTTCAAAAGCATCTATCTTCCTTTGCTCAGCCTTCCTTATGGTCCAGCTCTTGCAGCCATAGGTTACTACAGGGAATACCATTGCTTTAACTATGTGGACCTTTGTTGTCAGTGTGATGTCTCTGCTCTTAACTATTTTATCAAGATTTGCCATTGCTCTCCTCCCAAGAAGTAGACGTCTTCTGATTTCCTGGCTGCAGTCAGCGTCTGCAGTAATCTTTGCGCCTAGAAATACAAAGTCTGTCACTGCCTCCACTTTTTCTCCCTCTATTTGCCAGTTATCAATCAAGCTGCTTGCTATAATCTTGGTGGTTTTTTCTGAGGTTTAACTGCAACCCAGCGTTTGCACTTCCTTCTTTCACCTTCGTCAGAAGGCTCCTCAGCTTCTCCTCCCTTTCAGCCATCAAAGTGGTATCATCTGCATATCTGAGATTGTTAATGTTTCTTCCAGCGATTTTAACTCCAGCCTTGGATTCATCAAGCCCAACGTGTCGCATGATGTGTTCTGCGTACAGGTTGAATAGGTAGGGTGAGAGTATACAACCCTGCCGTACTCCTTTCCCAATCTTAAACCAATCCGTTGTTCCGTGGTCTGTTCTTACCATTGCTACTTGGTCGTTATACAGATTCCTCAGGAGGCAGACAAGATGACTTGGTATCCCCATACCTCCAAGAACTTGCCACAATTTGTTATGATCCACACAGTCAAAGGCTTTAGAATAGTCAATAAAACAGAAATAGAAGTTTTTCTGAAACTCCCTGGCTTTCTCCATTATCCAACGGATAATGGCAATTTGGTCTCTAGTTCCTCTGCCTTTTCTAAACCCAGCATGTACATCTGGCAATTCTCGCTCCATGAATTGCTGGAGTCTACCTTGCAGGATCTTGAGCATTACCTTACTGGCATTTGCTGGAGATAAATAAATTTTAGATTTAGATAAAAAAAAGCACCTCTCCTGAAGCCTGAAGCCTGAACCCTGAAACTTTGTTAGGTACCTGTAGAATGCCATTTTAAGACAGATAAAAGTATTTTCAGAGTTATAATTCTGTTCATGACAAAGAGTACTCAGTAAATAATATGCTAAAGGGTTGTTCCCTTTCCTAGAGTGAGCACCACTAGTTCATTAAGAATTCTAATCTTTATTATATGCAACAGTGAAATACAAAGATCTAGAAGAAAGTTAGAAAAAGTTAGAAAAAGTTGAAAGAAAGAAAGAAGAGAGAGAGAGAGAGAGAGAGAGAGAGAGAGAGAGAGAGAGAGAGAGAGAGAGAACTGCTTTTTGAAGAGGTTGATCTCAGTCACTATCAACCCAGGGACTAGTTCATCCCTCAGCCCCAAGATCTCGTACAAACATATATAAACCAAAACAAATTTATACAGCTTAGATCTCAATCCATGAAATAAAACAGAATATATACTGCAACTAGCTTCCTGTCCAGATCCACTAAATATGGTCTTATTGCTGCTGGGTGAGGTTTTCCCCCTTAAACTGCTTTCAGCTAGCCTTGGAGGGAAAAAAAAATACAACCCCCAAAAGACAAAAGCAAAATGGCGACTACCCTTTCCTCTTGTTGTTCAGTCGTTTAGTCGTGTCTGACTCTTTGTGACCTCATGGGCCATAGCACGCCAGGCCTTCCTGTCCTCCACTGTCTCCCGGAGTTTACTCAAATTCATGTTCATTACATTGGTGATGCTATCTAACCATTTCATCCTCTGCTGTCCCCTTCTCCTTTTGCCTTCAGTCTTTCCCAGCATCAGGGTCTTTTCCAGTGAGTCCTCTCTTCGCATTAGGTAGCCAAAGTATTTGAGCTTCAGCTTCAGTATCTGTCCTTCCAATGAGCAGTCAGGGTTGATTTCCTTTAGGATTGACTGATTTGACCTCCTTGCAGTCCAAGGGACTCTTAAGAGTCTTCTCCAGCACCACATTTCTCCTGGCAATCTTAACTCCGGCTTGTGATTCATCCAGTCCGGCATTTCTCATGAACTTTCCTCTTATACCCTTTCCTCTTATACAAGCCTATTTGATTGGTCCCTAGCATTTGATTTTTTCCAGGCTTCAGTTGTTTCCACCCAATACCTGGATGGACAGGTCATCTAATAGCCTTTCAATATCTGGACCTTTTGAAGAGAAATTTCCCCACATACGTTATGGTGGTCTAGTCTCATTTTATCTGAGTTAATGATTGTGCTGTTTCAGCTTTATTAGAGGTATGTCAGCCAAGGCCTAATTTTAAAAAATTGATTTAATTCAAATCATTACTCTGATTAATTGTTTATTCATAAAGAGTATGTGCAAAAATTCACCAAATCACTGAATCAATTTGAAAACAATTTGATTCAAAGGGGAGATTTTATTGTATTGCATTTGAATCAAATCTTCACACAGCCCTAGGCTTTACATACTGTATATTCCATGCATGCTTTATTCAAATGCTATATCTATTCACAACCATCTAGTGATCACAGAGTTAAGACAACTATGTCATGGGGCACAGTCATGGAACGCAGGCAAGATATCACTTCCCTACAGTATGAAAAAGAGAGATTGGGGAAGTATCTTCCAAACTGAGTCAATTATAGTAAGGTCAATGCCAGGTTTCATTTTCATTGCATTTATAAAATTATTTATTTAGCAATTATATTTTTTTGAAACTTGTTAAAGTACATATAGTGCTGTTTACAAAGAAGCTTAATGCAAAATGAAAATAAACAACTTTCCAGAAAATAAAAATCGTGTTTGTGAAAGAACGTTCCTGAGAGTGGGAACCTGGACTAAGCAAAATGTTTATTTAAGGAAACACATGGAAGGGATTGGCAAAGCCAAGCACCTAGCTAGCCATATGCTATCAGGTGGAAAACCAGTAGCAAAAACACTCTGCCAATGTGAGCCTAGGAATAAAGTCAGGAAGAAGACCAGATTGCCAATTTCATAGACAAAGGGCAGGCAAAATGAAAGGCAGAGAGAACACAGAGTCAGTCCCTAACTACCTACATATACCCCACCTGAAGGAAGGACAGACCTTGCCTATAAAAGTAGTAAAGTTAACAAAACCAATAATTATACATAACCATACATTGGGGAAGATAACCAATCAAAAAAGGATTATAACCATCAGACTAGGTTAAAAAAAGGTAAAGGTTCCCCCCGCACATTTGTGCAGTTGTGTCTGACTCTAGGGGCTGGTGCTCATCTCCGTTTGTTAGCCAAAGAGCCAGCGTTGTCCAAAGACACTTCCACTTTCATGTGGCTGGCATGATGCACGCGGAACGCTGTTACCCACCCACCGAAGTGGTACGTACCTATTAATCTACTTGCATTTGCATGCTTTCGAATTGCTAGGTTGACAAGAGCTGGGGCGAATGCAGGAGCTCACTCCGTCACGCGGGGGCTAGGGATTCGAACCTCCGAACTAACAATGAACTTGGTAACAGTAACTTGGTAATGAACTTGGTAAATCACTACACCGTATCTGAGGACCTGCTGGAAGAGCTAAGTTTCCACAGCTTTACAAAAGCTCAGCAGGGTTGGGAGTGTATGAGCCTCCCACAAGCCTTTACAGCTAGGGAATGGAGTACACCTACTCTTTCAGATCTTAAAGGTTGGGCAGAAGCCACAAGAGGAAGACAATCTCAAAGGTACCCAGGTCCTAAGCCATGTAGGAACCCACACCTTGAACTGCCCCTGGAATCCCACTGGTAATCATGCATCTCATAGAGGAGATATGTTACATGGACAGTTATAGTCTGCATTCTGGACTTAATAAGGGTATTAGCCAAACAGGAGGTGACTAGGGTAAGAGTCACTATGAAAGGGGCCTCCCAATCCAGAAAAGTAAGCAATTAGCACACCAGATAGATTGGACCCCCAAATTTCTTATCAGTTCTACCTGGTGTAATCCTGTCCTTAAGTCGTTCCATTTGTTTCTCAACCCACATAAGGACCCAAGATGCCTTAAAAACGGTTGCCATCCTAACCCTAACCCTAGCCCATAAAATTCACGCCTGCCTAATATTAAGTTAAGCTAAATAATAGACAAAGTCAGCTGTTTACAGTATATACGAAGACTTGAGGCATCTTCCCTGAAATAGCCAAAGGCAATACATGAAGCTGCAGAACAGTCTCTGATCCTGAAATGACTTTTTTAAAGCTGGCATTGCATCTCAATGGCCTGCACTTTAAAGTCTTATTTCTTTAAAAGCTAGGAGAAAAAGCTCAGCCAGTTCAACATCAGCTATTCAATTTTACTCTATATTGTTTAAAACAGTTCTCCACTCTGATGCTATGAATCTGCAGATATCTTCTGAGTTTAATTCTGTGAAGATCCCTCTTGGGTTCCATCTCCTCCTCTTCTCGAGGAGTAATCCTCCAAGAGAGGGAAGTCAGCATGAGTATAAGATAAATATTTTTTACAGATAACATCTGAAAGACAGCTACCTGATCTTTTAAGATTTTTCTATAATGTATATTCTTTCAAGGAAATCACGGCAGGTCTTTCTCTACATGCAAGCAGTCCTTCGTCATATCTCAATGAGTTCATATGGATAAATGTGAACAAAGATGCACAGGGATGCAAAAATCCCAACCTAAAAACATACAATTGGCTTCAGATACAGTAATGATGAGTGACAGAAGAACCAAGTGAACTACCTCTTACTGTTCAGTAAAACACGCTTTGAGAACTTCAGATTCTCAACAGGGTTTGGAAAAGTAAATGTAGAAGGGCAGAAAAGAAAAAGAAACAGCAGCAGTTATTTTCCTCCTCTTCCTTTACCCTCCCTTTATTTTTTTTAACTTTTTTGAAGAGGCCTAGAAGCAGTGGTGTTCCCTGAACAAGAGTGGCATCTCTCTGAATCATGCAAAGTAGGTATGTAAGATTGTGCAAGGTGTGTTATCTGGAGAAAAATATGTATAGCCATCAAATCATTTAAACAAAAAAGATAACTGCTTTTCACATTACAAACAATATACAAACAGAAATGTGTATTTTCTGCAGTCAAAATTAATTTCTTCATACACTGTCCCAAAATGAATAAAATGTACAATACTATACAGGTAATCATGGTTATCCAAAGTCTTGTTACCCAGCTTCACATTTCTGCCCTTGCTAAATAAGCTTCACAACAAAGCTTTTGGGGTATCTGCAATTTTGATCTGTTTTTTTACTTATTTAAACATGGGGGAAATGGTGGGCAGATCTTTGGGTAAAGGCTTTTTTCCAAGTCTCATTTTTAAAATCTCATTCTCTTTGGACAACCCATGGATAACATGAACTATCTGTATATAGTACAATAACAGTATAATAATGCAGTTGAAACAAGGTTCTTAAACAAAATTCAAACTGCTGAACATTTAACTCTTTATTTTCTCATTCTGTTTTGGAATTAGAGTACCTGGGCAATCTTGCCTGAGCTCGGAAGCTAAGCAGGATTGAGCCTGGTTAGTACTTAGATGGGAGACCTCCATGGAATAACACAGCTATAGGTTAGATTGGAACTCTTTTAAAAAGCTGGCATTATTTGTTTCCTTGTCTTGTTTTGTTTTTAGTTAAATACGTTTTCTAAATAACAATCTAAATTTTGGGAAGGGAATCAAAGCCTAATCACATTCAGATAAATAGATACATAATGACTTAAAATGAGAAGAACAGCCACAATCAGTGTATAGATCTACTACTTTTGGTTCATTATTCTGACAAATCAAATTGGCTGATAAAATATACTAGTTGATTACCAACAGCAGGGAAAATGCATACAAATGCTTGGAGAATTATTTTGGAGTGAGATTGGGGTAGAAAGACTACTGATGTTGTATACAAAGGCAACTGTAACTATTTCCACTTGTAAGGCTTCTTTTCTCTCCTATCACCCCCACTTCACACTCATCCCCCAAATCTGCTCCATGTGTCTCCCAATCTTCCAGCGCACATCAGAATCCATACCGCTGGTGCGTACCACTCTGCCAGCACAACTGCACATTTGCAGTTCTGATTTGGAGGATGGTGACAGAAGCAGTCAGGAGGCAAGACTATTCCTTATACTGAAAAGTTTTATTGTGAAGGTTAGAATAAGTCCTCTAACCCCAAATTGAAGTTCCACCCTCAGTTGTAAAGTTTTGTTTTACATTTTTCTGTTTTATCTTAAGACTATCTGCCTTGGCAGCTTCCGGTGGGGGATTGGCAACTTGAGACATGTTTCCGCGATCTCAGCAGTAGACTGGGCAGCGGGGACCTTTTTTTCAGCTCAGGCAGATCTCCTGAGAGCCCAGAAGCGTTCTCCAGATTAAGGAGAACCCCAGGAATCGCCCTATCTGTTCTCTGGATGGCTGGATGCAGCCAGAAGACCGCAAAACAGCATTTCGCAATTGACTGGTAAGCTAGCAGCCGGGAGGCGGGGTTGCCATCTTTTCCTGCTGAAGCCTCAAACGGACTCAAAAGCTGCCCACCCCATTTCTAAAACACCTTTTTTTTTCTTGTTATTTGTTATTAAGGAGAGGCTTTTTGCAACAAAGAAATGCAGAACCTCTTGGTGATTTTCATTACTTTTGGAAGTTAATTATTTGTTAATTTGGCTCGTATGTGTGTGTGTGTGTGTACTGTATGTGTATATATGTATGTGTATGTATGTATGTATTGTATGTATGTGTGTGTGTGTGTGTGTGTGTGTGTGTGTGTGTGTATATTTCAATCTCTTTTCTTTTTAAATCTTATTGTTGGATTTAAAGGCTTTCGCCTGTTTACTGTTATTTTTTCAAAGTTTGAAGGATTACAAAAGAATTACCCACTTCGCTGAATTTGCAGAGCTGAGCTTTGATCTATCTGCTTTCCTTCCTTCCGAGAGAACGGCTTTGTTTATTCTTACTCTTCCACCTTCGCTTTCATCAACATAGCCTTCTGCCTAATATCCTGAGGCACTAAGGGCTCCACAACGTTCTATGGAGGGATATGGAAGATTTTAAAGATATCTTTAAGGAGTTGTACCTTAAGGTTACTCATACTCTGGACCACCTTTTAGAACTTGTGGAAACTAAAGGCAAAGTGTAACATTTGAGATATGTGTGTGTGTAACATTGAGATATGTAAATGCCTTAGTTTATTTTGAAGTGGGTTAACTGCTTTATTGTGTTTATCTATCTATCTATCTATCTATCTATCTATCTATCTATCTATCCCTACCTACCTACCTACCTACCTACCTACCTACCTCTGCCACTACCAGCAAGGAAGGCGGAGAGATAGAGATGATAGAGATAGAGATTTCTTATCAACACCCAGGCAAGTTTGACAGCTAACTGTCAACATGCCAGGAAATTTGTACTGGCTACCATTGGGTAACTGAGACACGATCTTTAACCTGGTACATCTGGTGATGCCTTTCAGTTCTAACTTGGCCCTAAGCACCAGGCACTATTTTGCCAGAACTGGTCCTGCCTGTTTGGTAGGAGCAAATGGAGAGGGCCTGCCAAGAGCACAATCTCAGCACTAAGTGCGTGTGACTAGGTGGCAGGTATTGTCTGTTGTGGCCTCCATGCCATGAAGCACCCTCCCTCTCAGTATTCTGCATAACGGTTTCCACTGTGCTTTTAACCCTGGTTATGCTTACGGGCATTCATCTTGGGGGTGATTGATTAGCGCAGAGCTTTCCAAACTGTGTGTCGCGACACGTTAGTGTGTCGGCTGCAGTGCCTGGGTGTGTCGCGGCTGCGAGCCCTGCCAGGATTCCACGCAGGTCCTAGGGCCTGCCTTGTGCCCTGCTGTAAGAGTGTGTCGCGAAATGATGCCCTGCTGTAAGAGTGTGTCGCGAAATGCTGCATGTCTAAAAAGTGTGTCACCAACATGAAAAGTTTGGAAAGCTCTGGTTAGTGCATTTCATGTTTCTACTTTGTTGAACAAGTCTCTGGATTGGGGCGGGTTACAAAAATTCTAAACAAATAAACAAATAAATAACCATCTTTGGCCACAAATACAGGTCTGCATCCCTATCTGGAGGAACTCTTCACCAGCTGGATGCCTGTTTCTAAGAGGCCTAACACCTTCCTTCCATTTACCCTTGCTGGGGCTGTTCCATCCACCCTGAAGACTCAGAAGGGTAGAGTAAAATACTGGTATATTCACTAAACCACTTTCAATAGGTATATTTTGTGACCTTGTAGATAACTTGTTTTAATCTAACAAAATACATTACTTGGCCAGAAGAATAGAAGATATGCTTAAGGCTTTGCCTCTGAAGCCTAAGGCAAGCTAGGGCCACCCATTCTCTTTCTGGCTATTTGCATGCTGGGGTCATCCTTCAGAACATTATAGCACACAATTCAGTGTCCTCCCCTTTACAGTGTTTCAGGATTTTGATGACCCAAGAAACCATACTTCCTTACAATTTAGGGGAAGATTTTGTACAGTTGGGATAGCTGCTGCTGTACCATCTCAATTCTTCCCAGTGGGCCTCTCTATCTACTCTCTCTTAAGATGATCTCTCCTTTCTATTTCCCATCACAACGTATCCCCTTCTGCCCTCCTCCTGCTTCTCCCTTTCCTTTCTTTCTTTTCCTTCCGCTGTGCCAGAACATTTCCTTCATCAGGTTAGCTCAAATCTCAGGGCCCGTTCCTTGAGCTTTGCCCTCTGGAAGCTCAACTGGGTCTCTCTCTGCACCTATCAGAGGTTTCCGCAGTTCCTTCTCCATCCTAGGTTTCTGTACAGATGTCTGAATACATGGATAGTAATCAGGAATGAAGACACACCCCATTTGTTGTACAATTCATGGCTTGCTAGATCCAAACCCTTCTTTTTATGTGCATGATCATCCAGCTTTTTCATTCAAAGTAATAAGCCCCACACTGGAGCCAACCACTGCGACCACCATTTCACTGTAGGTCTGATTTGGGGTGATGACAGAACCAGTCAGGAGGCAGCATGAGTTCTTATATTGAAAGATTTTGTTCTCTTTTGTATTTTTGTTGAGCATCCTTTGATATCAAAACGATCTATTTTGTTCCCTCCAAATGCAGCATTCCCAGAGGTTTGAAAGCTGCCAATAATTAAAAGAAATCCATATATGTCTACACACGTCTTCCACTGATTAAAGGGAATTGCTCCCATTAAGCCATCCAGAGGATTCTGGATGAAACGGATTATCTGGACCCCCTTCAGTCAGGTTTCAGGCCGGGTCATGGGACGGAAACTGCATTGGTCGTGCTTATGGATGATCTTTGGCGGGAGCGAGATGGAGGCAGTGCATCCATTCTCGCTCTTCTTGACCTCTCAGCGGCGTTCGATACCGTCGACCATGGTATCCTTCTGGGACAGCTCAGGGAGTTGGGGGTGGGCGGTGTGGTTTTGCGCTGGTAAGACAGGCCCCCTCACTCCTGGATTTCAGGAAAAAAATAAAAACCTGGCTCTGTGATCTTGCCTGGGGCCAAAAGGAAAGTGGTCAAGCCTGGGGATGGCTGATTCCCTAGGTAAAGGTAAAGGTTCCCCCCGCACATTTGTGCAGTCGTGTCCGACTCTAGGGGCCGGTGCTCATCTCCGTTTGTTAGCCGAAGAGCCAGCGTTGTCCAAAGACGCTTCCACGGTCATGTGGCCGCATGACGCACGTGGAACGCTGTTACCTACCCACCGAAGTGGTACCTATTCATCTACTTGCATTTGCATGCTTTCGAATTGCTAGGTTGGCAAGAGCTGGGGCGAGTGCGGGAGCTCACTCCGCACGCAGGGCTAGGGATTCGAACCTCCGAACTTGCAATCTTCTGATCGACAAGCCTGGCGTCTTACCCGCTGAGCCACCACGCCCCTTCCCTAGAGCCGCCTTAAATATCTAAAATATTTTAAATATATTCAACGTCACTGTAAGAACCACCTACCACTTGGATTCTATTGTATTTTTATTGTATTTATATTTTTATTATTGTTTTTATTGTATTTTATTGATATTATGCTGTGAACCGCCCAGAGTCCCTCCTTGAGGGGGAGATGGACGGTTATAGAAATTCAATAAATAAATAAATATTTGCAAACCCAAGTGTGCATGACCAGCCAGCTAATCCATCAGGGTCTGTGAACTGACCAGTCTAAAATTTTAGAAGGAAAAATGACCCAATCCTGAATCATTTATACCCAATGAGACATCAATTTATTTGAGTACCACATGGGCACAACTTATTTTATTTTTTGTTTTGCACACTATCAGCCGTCCTCCATAGATGGCTGTTATACTATTTCTTATTAGCTTTAAATATTGATCCATTTTTTTTTCTGTTTATGTTGAGAACAGCCTCAGAACAAATAAGTTATTTAGATTAATTGTTCTGAATCCTAAACCGACCTTGATTTGGGGCACCAGATGCCTTGTCTTGCCTTGCCTTTTCTTTTCTTGGTACTTATCTTTGAATCTCTCCAGAGCAAATCAGGATATTTTAGATCACCAAATTAGGGTTGAAACCAAATGGTATGATTAGTGCCCAGAACAATTTTTGTGTACATTTCTGGGGAGTTTCTTTTAACTTATTCATTATTCTTAAATTTTGTCTTATGAACAGCAGTCAAAATGTTTAAAATTATTAAAAATGCACATCATCATTGAAAGACAACCAGGGACACAAGAAAAGAAAATCTGTTGCAAGGAATAGTTTTAAGAATATTGTGGATTATAACTATTTTGAGTATTTGTGGTTATAGTAATTACCTAGAAAACTATTCCCAATTCCTAAGCATCAGCAACATTTAAGACAGACTGATGAGCATGCTTTAGAACAGGTAGAAAAGGAAACAAGGTAAGACAATAGTCTGTTTAGATTTGTATTTTGTTAACTGCTTAAACCTAAAACAGACTTTATGTAAAGGCAACATGGCACCTATTTGCTCCCAAATTAACGGTAGCTGTTTGGCTAACAAAAGTTTATCTGTATCCTTTCTTGACATTCTCAAGAGTTCTATGAAGCAAAAAAATCATATCAATTTCTTTGACATGTAAGCTGCAAATATGCAAAGCTAGCAGATTTCCCAGTTAAGCCTTCTTGTACCTCATATTCCTCCTGCTATAAGTCATTTGCACTCAATAGTGGCACTTTTGTATAATGTCAGTGTGAATCAACACTTTGCAGTTAGAATATAGGATTGAAAAGATGGATCACTAACTTTAATCAGGCACATTCAAGAGAGAGCATGTTCTAACACAGCTTGCTTACAAATGGTCTGCAAAAGCTTTTGTTGGTAATGTAGTGGTCCACATAAAGGGAACAGTACATAACAGTTGTAGGCAGAACAAAGTCACCAACTGAGGAAGTCTTAATATTGCCCTAGCAACCATATTTTATGATGAACAACATACATCTTGAAACACTGGTCTAAGACAGGGCTTTCCAAAGTTTTCCTGCGGCGACACACCAACTGCCGTTGGTGTGTCGCCGCAGGAAAACCCGGAAGTGCTGCCGTTGCGGCAGCGCGAAAAAACCCGGAAGCGCTGCTGCCGCTTTCGGATTTTTGCGCGCCGCGGTTGGTGTGTCGCCGCGGTAAAACCCGGAAGCGCTGATGATCCGGGTTGTCTGGCGACACACCAGACTGTGTGTGGCGACACACTTTTGTGTCGCGACACACAGTTTGGAAAGCTCTGGTCTAAGAGATGCTGGATTATACTGTATATTTTTTCACACATATTAGCAAACACTGGCTAAACATTTCGAGCTTTTCAAAAAAGTAGTTCATTTATTTATTTATTAATTTATTATTCCTAACTTATATCACCGCCCATCTCCCCCCACAAGGGGACTCTGGGCGGTTCATCATGAGGACATTAAAAAGATTCCCCTAGATTCTAGCTTGTTATGTAGCAAATCATTCTATTTCCAACATCAGATCATTATACTTCAAAAACTTGAAGAATTATCAAGTACCACCAGAGGCAGCCTTTTTTTAAGGAGAGGGGGGAAATTTGTCACACAGTGACTTGATTGCCACAACAGTACCAGTGAAAAAGCATATTTCTTCAAGGCCATTTGATACAAAGTAGAAACATAGCATATTAAAGACTAATGAATTTATTATCATATAAAGTTCATTATTTTCTTTGAAGTTCTTAGAAGAAGAATATATACACACACAGTATGGCAGGAGAAGGAATAATAATCACTGCAGACAAAGAAAAATGAAATGCAGAAGGTAGAGATAGTGATAATTAACATTTTAACAGCAATCATTTACAAAGAAATGCTAGATAAGATACGCATTCTTACACTGGTGAAGTTATTTATTTATTTATTATTCAAATGTTTTATCACCGCCCACCTACCCCCAAGGAGGGACTCTGGGCAGTTTACAATAAGAATAAAATTTAAAATTCAATGCAAACTATAAATAATACAACTGCAACTAAAAGATTAAAATTTAAAATGCAATACAATCCAGATGGCAGCAAGGTTTTACTTCAGTCCGTGAATATATAAGGGGCGTTCTAAGGTGCCAGTCATCCCCAAGAATGACTATTCCCCTCCCCGCCCCAGGCACAATGGCAAAACCAGGTCTTCAGTTTTTTACGGAAGTCCAGGAGAGAGGGGACTTCCCTCACCTCTGGGGGGAAAATGTTCCAGAGGGCGGGAGCCACTGCAGAGAAGGCCCGCTTCCTGGACCCCACCAGATGGAATTCTCTTACAGACAGGGTCCATAACATGCCCTCTCTGCATGACCGGATGGGGCGGGTTGATGTAATGGGGATGAGACAGTCCCTCAAGTAACCTGGACCCATGCCATGTAGGGCTTTAAAGGTGATAACCAACACCTTGAATTGGACCTGGAAACAAACTGGGACACAATGCAGCTCGCACAGCAAAGGTGTTACATGTGCCGATCTTGGAGCACCTAGAATTGCCCACATAGCCGCATTCTGGACCAGTTGAAGCTTCCAGATACTTTTCAAGGGTAGCCCCATTACAATAGTCTATATGGGAGATGACCAGGGCACGAGTAACCGTTCGAAGGGCCTCTCGGTCCAGGAAAGGGCATAACTGGTGCACAACACAAAGTTGAGCAAAGGCCCTCCTGGCCACGACTACCACCTATTCTTTGAGCAGGAGTCGTGAGTCCAGAAGGACCCCCAGATTCCGCACCGGGTCTGTCTGTGGCAGTGTGACCCCATCCAGAACTAAAGATGACAAATTCCCGGATACCGAGGGGCCATTAACCTACAGCCACTCTGTCTTACCAGGGTTCAGCTGAAGCCTGTTGTTCCCCATCCAGACCCCCACAGCCCCCAGGCACCTAGAGAGGGTGGACATCACTTACTTCACCCGGGGAGGAGATGTATAATTGAGTATCATCAGCATATTGATGATACCTCATCCTGTGGTGACGGATGATCTCACCCAACGGTTTCATGTAGATGTTAAAAAGGAGCTGAGAGAGTACCAAACCCTGCAGCACCCCACAAAGGAGGGACCGCGGGCCAGATCTCTCACTCCCTATCAACACCGATTGGGACTGGCCCCAGAGGAAGGAGGTGAACCAGCGCAGAACCACGCCGCCCACCCCCAACTCCCTGAGTCGCCCCAAAAGGATACCATGGTTGCCCCAAAAGGATACCATGATTAACACATGATCATAATTCTTTGTCCCTAATTCAGGAAACGGCTGAATATTTTCTTGAATTCTATATTTTAAAAATTTGTTGCTCAATAATCAGTGTGTTTATAACAATAGATGCTGCTGTTATGTGCTTAGAAAGGCATAAGTGCAACATATCACCACATAAGAATGAATTATTGCTGGAGCATATTACATAAACTGTATAGGACATTATCATACTTCTCAATGAATTTCCTGGCCAGTGCAGCCATTTTGGAAACGGTAATCCTGACACATTTTATTTGTTTGTTATAGCATTTAAATAGCGACCTACTCCAAATAGGCAGTATGTTTGGAAGACACCAAGTTGGGGAAAAAAATTAGCTAACACTTTGTTAGGCCTATCCATCATATTCTGCACACCATACCAGACATTAGTCTAAAACCCATGTAGTCACCTCACAACAGGAATGAGATATACTAAGTAAACACCTGTTTCCTGTATTCTGCAACCAAGCCTATAACCATGCGTGTGTGCGTGTGCGTGTGTGTGTGTGAGAGAGAGAGAGAGGGAGAGAGAGAGAGAGAGATATACAATCACATATTATTTCCCTGTTTTTTTCTCCTTTATGCTTGTCACTGATGGAGTTATCTCATAATTCAAAAGCACAGTGAGTTCACATCTCAAAGGAAATGGATAATCCCACTGAAGAAGTAGCAAACAAATCAAGAAAGCAACTTCTCAGACCTAGATCCTGGAATCAGTAATACAGACTGCTAGAATGAGGAGTCAAATCCTATAATTTGTTGCATATAACATCAGACTGATTAAAAGCTAAAAGCTCCAATGGAGTTCTAGGAGTGTAACACTGCTATGCTCTTTTCATTAAGACTTGTACAGTACATAGATGCAAGAATCAATATCTCATTTAAGAAAAAGATAATTTAAAATAGGAAACCAGAGTGGGGGATGGGAGTGAGGTTATTTTGTAATTCTTTCCTAAACTCCGTATGATGTACATAAGTAAATGTCAGTTTGCATATTATATACACTATCTGATTAAACTTGGAAACAAGCTCCATATGAACCCTATTCCCCTGAAACTGGCCTTATTTGAGCTTTTGAGCCCAACACTCTGCCTTCCTACCTGGTCCATGACATACAGTATCTTCTACAGCAGGGCTTTCCAAACTTTTCCCATTGGTGACACACCAACGGAAGCGCACGAGAAAACCTGGAAGCGCCGCCACTGTGGCAGCACGCAAAAACCTGGAAGCACCGCAGTGGTTTCACAAAAACCCGGAAGTGCCGTCGCCGCCATGCTTTCGGGTTTTTGCGTGCCGTGGCAGCAGTGTCCTGGTGTGCCGTGCGAAAACCCGGAAGCACTGATGGCCCACCAGCGGCGCGCCATCAGCGCTTCCAGGTTTTGACACGACACACCTGGGCCCCACAGGCGACAGAGTATTGTGTCGCGACACAGAGTTTGGAAAGCTATGTTCTACTACAGAGATAAACCTGAAGGGCAACTCCTGATGGTTACTGATAAATACTATCCTTCCAGCCTTCCTATTATGCTAATCTAGCATTGACACAAACAAATCAAAAGGAATGCTAGCATATTTAAACAGCAGCAGTAGCAGCAACAAATTATCAGCCAAGGATTACAGTATTACTTTATTTTAATGTCTTGCCCTTTATTGTTGCTAACACATGATATAAATTAAAAAAGAATATAATAATTGTATTTAAAATGTAATGCAGCAATAGTAAAACAAAAAGAGAAGTCAATTGAGCGGAAACTCAAGCTCAGAACAGTAGCTGGGGTTATCTTTGAGGGGCTGCATAGCAGAAGAGGGGGAGGAAAATCCCAAGAATGCTAAGGTATGTTTACTGCCCCTGGCCCTCATTAGAATGAATGGGGTACCAACTCTGATATGCTGGATTTACCCATTCATGATACAGATGAATTTGGATCCAGAAATCAATTAAATTATCATACTTGGAGGGAATGATATGAATAGATGTTCTGTTCACTACTATAGCAGTGGCCACCTTATGTTCAAAGAATTGCGGGATGTCTACTACTGTTAGAACACAACATCAAGTCACTTAGAATGCAAGGATGATCCAGCGTTCCTGGATCGCGATGCCCTCTGGACAGTCACTCATGCTCTCGTCATCTCCCATGTAGATTATTGCAATGCGCTCTACATGGGGCTACCCTTGAAGACTATCCGGAAGCTACAGCTGGTGCAGAATGTGGCCGCGCGAGCAATTTTGGGTGCACCAAGATCTGCACATGTAACACCACTGCTCCGTGAGCTACATTGGGTGCCAGTTTGCTTCCGGGTACAATTCAAGGTGTTGGTTATCACCTTTAAAGCCCTACATGGCATGGGGCCAGAATACCTGAGGGACCGTCTTATCCCCATATTATCGACCCGCCCCACCCAATCATTCAGGGAGGGCCTGCTACGAGCCCCATCAATTAAGGAGTGTCACCTGATGGGGTCTAGGAGACGGGCCTTCTCTGTAGTTGCTCCTACACTGTGGAACACCTTGCCCCCGGAGTTGAGACAGATCTCCTCCCTCCCGACCTTTAGGAAAGATCTGAAGACCTGGTTCTGCCGCCTGGCATGGGAAGGAGGAAGGGATAGTTCCTCATGGGGGTGGCTTGTCCCTTAATCCTAAAAAGTCCTCACTTTATTACTCTTTCGTCCATCTGGATTTTATTTTTTATAATTATTTATATTAATTGTATGAATTGATGTTTTATATTGTATGCTCTATTTTAATTCTTTTTTGTTGTAAACCGCCCAGAGTTCCCCATTGGGGGGAGATGGGCGGTCATATAAATTAAATAAATAATAATAATAATAATAATAATAATAATAATAATAATAATAATATCATGGAAGAAAAACTCAAGCAATAACAGAGTCCCAGATGCCCCTGTGCCATGTGTGACATTTAAACGTTGATGCATAGTTGATCTGTAGCTTGAATCATGTCAACTGGATTTCTATTTTCTTAATGGAAACGTTTCGCTCCTTATCCAAGGGGCTTCTTCAGTCTGAGCAAAGTTGGTAAGGGAATCCTAAATATGTTCCTAGGTAGCTGTGTGACCTTACACCTGGGGCTAGATCATGGTTATATTGAGATGTAATTTTTAAGTCCTTTTATCATCTAATGGAGGGTCGTTAAAAACACCATGCTGCTGTTGAGCTTCTGAAATGGTCTTAATCTTCCTAGGCACAGAAGACAACACGGGGAGGAAGATGGGGGAGAGTTTGTGCCTGAGGCCCCCACCTCTATTCAAGGAAGGATTTTCCAAGTTGGCATAAATGGATTCCTTGACCCCTCTCTCAAACCACCTATCTTCTCTGTCTAAAATGTGAACATTAATGTCCTCAAATGAGTGTCCTTTTTCTTTTAGATGAAGATAAACTGCTGACTCTGGTCCTGTGGTGTTATTTCTCCTGTGTTGTGCCATCCTCCTGTACATAGGTTGTTTGGTTTCTCCAATGTAGAGTTCAGAGCACTCCTCACTGCACTGGATTGCATAAACTACATTGCTTTTCTTATGTTTTGGAGTTTGATCTTTGGGGTGTACAAGCCTCTGTCTCAGTGTGTTGGTGGGTTTGAAATATACAGGTATGTGGTGTTTGCCAAATATCCGTTTTATCTTTTCAGACACGCCAGCCATGTAGGGAATGACCAGGTTCTTTCGTTTACTCTGAGTCTCAGCCCTATCTGTCGCTGTTTTAGGTCTGGTAGATTTAGATTTGGTGAAGGCCCAATTTGGATATCCACAGGCCTTCAGGGCTGTTCTCAGGTGCTGATTTTCATTCTTTTTGGAATCCATGGAGGTGGGGATGGTTTCTGCTCTGTGTGACAATGTCCTGATGACTCCTAGTTTGTGCTGCAGTGGATGGTGGGAGTCAAACATCAGATATTGATCTGTGTGTGTGGGTTTCCTGTAGATCCCTATTTCTAGCTTGCCACCGGTCCCAATGAGGACTTCACAGTCTAGGAATGCCAGTCTGTTGTCCTTGGTGTCTTCTCTGGTGAAGCTAATGTTGGCATCTATAGTGTTTATATGGTCCGTGAAGGCCTGTACTTCCTGGGCCTTGATTTTGACCCAGGTGTCATCCACATACCTAAACCAGTGGGTGGGCACCGTTCCCTGGAATGTGTTGAGTGCTTTCTTCTCCACTTCTTCCATGTATAAATTGGCCACAATGGGTGACACAGGAGAACCCATGGCACAGCCGTGTTTTTGTCTGTAAAAGTCACCTCTGTATGTGAAATAAGTGGTGTTAAGACACAGGTCCAGAAGATGGCAGATCTGGTTTGGGTTGAGATGGCTTCTCCTTTCCAGGGTGCTGTCCTCTTCTAGTCTCTTCCTGACAGCGGATAGAGCATGAGTGGTGGGGATGCTGGTGAAAAGGGAGGACACATCAAAGGAGACCATAGTTTCATCTGTATCCAGTTTCAGGATCTTTGCTTTGGAAACAAATTCTTCCGAATTATGGATGTGGTGTTCAGAGTGTCCAACTAGAGGTGCTAGTATGGTAGAGAGGTGTTTGGCAATGTTGTATGTTACCGAATTGATGCTGCTGACTATGGGTCGGAGGGGTGTTCCTTCCTTGTGGATCTTAGGAAGTCCGTAGATGCAGGGGATGGCTTCTCCAGGATACAGACGGTGGTAGGTAATCCTATCGATGGAGCCATCATGTTCCAATTGTTTCAAACTGTCTATTGCCTTTTTTCTTGTAATTGTTGGTGGGGTCTCTTTTCAGTTTTTCATATGTATGGTGATCCTCCAAAAGTGAGGTAATTTTATTGTGGTAGTCTGCAGTGTTTAGAACCACTGTACATCTTCCTTTGTCAGCAGGTAAAATGGTGATGGTTTCATCTTTGCTGAGGGCTGTCAGGGCTCTCCTCTCTTGGACGGTAAGGTTGGGGGGAGGAGGTTGAGCACTGGACAGAGCTGCAGATATTTTAAGCCGGAGTTGTTCTGCTTCTTCAAAAGGTAGGTGGTTGTTGTGGATGGCAGATTCTGTGGCTGTAATGAGCTCCACAACCGGAACTTGCTTGGGAGTGATGGCAAAATTAAGACCTTTGGCTAGGACATCTCTCTCTGGTTGGGTAAGTTCTCTGTCTGAGAGATTTTTCACCCACATGTTCTTTTTGTCCTCTGTGGTCCTGTTGTTGTTGTTCCTCCCAGTGGTTTCTCCAGTTCTGGAGAAACCACTGGGAGGAACAACAACAACAGGACCACAGAGGACAAAAAGAACATGTGGGTGAAAAATCTCTCAGACAGAGAACTTACCCAACCAGAGAGAGATGTCCTAGCCAAAGGTCTTAATTTTGCCATCACTCCCAAGCAAGTTCCGGTTGTGGAGCTCATTACAGCCACAGAATCTGCCATCCACAACAACCACCTACCTTTTGAAGAAGCAGAACAACTCCGGCTTAAAATATCTGCAGCTCTGTCCAGTGCTCAACCTCCTCCCCCCAACCTTACCGTCCAAGAGAGGAGAGCCCTGACAGCCCTCAGCAAAGATGAAACCATCACCATTTTACCTGCTGACAAAGGAAGATGTACAGTGGTTCTAAACACTGCAGACTACCACAATAAAATTACCTCACTTTTGGAGGATCACCATACATATGAAAAACTGAAAAGAGACCCCACCAACAATTACAAGAAAAAGGCAATAGACAGTTTGAAACAATTGGAACATGATGGCTCCATCGATAGGATTACCTACCACCGTCTGTATCCTGGAGAAGCCATCCCCTGCATCTACGGACTTCCTAAGATCCACAAGGAAGGAACACCCCTCCGACCCATAGTCAGCAGCATCAATTCGGTAACATACAACATTGCCAAACACCTCTCTACCATACTAGCACCTCTAGTTGGACACTCTGAACACCACATCCATAATTCGGAAGAATTTGTTTCCAAAGCAAAGATCCTGAAACTGGATACAGATGAAACTATGGTCTCCTTTGATGTGTCCTCCCTTTTCACCAGCATCCCCACCACTCATGCTCTATCCGCTGTCAGGAAGAGACTAGAAGAGGACAGCACCCTGGAAAGGAGAAGCCATCTCAACCCAAACCAGATCTGCCATCTTCTGGACCTGTGTCTTAACACCACTTATTTCACATACAGAGGTGACTTTTACAGACAAAAACACGGCTGTGCCATGGGTTCTCCTGTGTCACCCATTGTGGCCAATTTATACATGGAAGAAGTGGAGAAGAAAGCACTCAACACATTCCAGGGAACGGTGCCCACCCACTGGTTTAGGTATGTGGATGACACCTGGGTCAAAATCAAGGCCCAGGAAGTACAGGCCTTCACGGACCATATAAACACTATAGATGCCAACATTAGCTTCACCAGAGAAGACACCAAGGACAACAGACTGGCATTCCTAGACTGTGAAGTCCTCATTGGGACCGGTGGCAAGCTAGAAATAGGGATCTACAGGAAACCCACACACACAGATCAATATCTGATGTTTGACTCCCACCATCCACTGCAGCACAAACTAGGAGTCATCAGGACATTGTCACACAGAGCAGAAACCATCCCCACCTCCATGGATTCCAAAAAGAATGAAAATCAGCACCTGAGAACAGCCCTGAAGGCCTGTGGATATCCAAATTGGGCCTTCACCAAATCTAAATCTACCAGACCTAAAACAGCGACAGATAGGGCTGAGACTCAGAGTAAACGAAAGAACCTGGTCATTCCCTACATGGCTGGCGTGTCTGAAAAGATAAAACGGATATTTGGCAAACACCACATACCTGTATATTTCAAACCCACCAACACACTGAGACAGAGGCTTGTACACCCCAAAGATCAAACTCCAAAACATAAGAAAAGCAATGTAGTTTATGCAATCCAGTGCAGTGAGGAGTGCTCTGAACTCTACATTGGAGAAACCAAACAACCTATGTACAGGAGGATGGCACAACACAGGAGAAATAACACCACAGGACCAGAGTCAGCAGTTTATCTTCATCTAAAAGAAAAAGGACACTCATTTGAGGACATTAATGTTCACATTTTAGACAGAGAAGATAGGTGGTTTGAGAGAGGGGTCAAGGAATCCATTTATGCCAACTTGGAAAATCCTTCCTTGAATAGAGGTGGGGGCCTCAGGCACAAACTCTCCCCCATCTTCCTCCCCGTGTTGTCTTCTGTGCCTAGGAAGATTAAGACCATTTCAGAAGCTCAACAGCAGCATGGTGTTTTTAACGACCCTCCATTAGATGATAAAAGGACTTAAAAATTACATCTCAATATAACCATGATCTAGCCCCAGGTGTAAGGTCACACAGCTACCTAGGAACATATTTAGGATTCCCTTACCAACTTTGCTCAGACTGAAGAAGCCCCTTGGATAAGGAGCGAAACGTTTCCATTAAGAAAATAGAAATCCAGTTGACATGATTCAAGCTACAGAAAATTCCACCTGGATGACTGAGAACCTTCATAGACATATGCATAGTTGATGTTTCAGAAGAAAGTGAAATATAGTACAAAGATATTGCGCCAAGCTCCTCCTTTCTGGACTATGAAGGCGGCTGTCATCTACATGGGGAAATATTTAGATTCCTCATAATTTATGCATTTCTATTTTATCTAGTTTTGTATTGTGTGCTTTAGCCTATTGTTCCCTACCCCTAATCTGTCAGAATTGGGATGGGCTATAAATACCGGGAATTAATTAATTAATTAATTAATCAATCAATCAATCTGTGAGGCCAGCACCAGTTGCTGGCCTTGCTGCTGATGCAGAACAAGGCTCAGCAGTGAGGGCAATGCAAAGTATGCAAGCATATGTCTTGTGGACTGGAAAAAAGGCATTAATGCAGCTGTGAGGAACAGCCTTCAAACTGGATGCTCTTTAAACAGGATGCAGCTGATGGTTGGTACACTCCAGTTCAGTGCTATGGCCTGGATTCAGCACCTCCACATCCTAGATTGTTAATTATTAAAATCCAACTGGTTCCTCCTCCTTCATACTAGAACACTGATTTCCTGCTTAGAATCAAAGTCATGCAGATCTTGGAAAGCTTTAGACAGAACTGATGATACCAAGTAAAGGGGCCAAATAGCCTGAGCTAGTGCAAGGAATTTCCTATGTTCCAATCAATCTTGTTAAGGGAAGGGATGTGGGAACTGCCCACACATTTTTATTTTGAGCAGCCTCTTTAACAGCCTAAAATATATAGTACATTATTCCCTCTCCTGCAAATTAAGATTGTTAAATTTTATTTTAGGGCTTTTCCAATAGGAACCACTTAAATATATTTCAATTTCAGTTTTCCAAACTGACTCCAAACACAACTGGAAGGCAGAAAAGGTATCTCACACCTCACCTCTAGTTGCAATTGCATAGGATTAGCTTTAATGCCAGTGTTCCTCAAAAGTTCAGAAAATAAACTTACTAAGACAGAAGTAATGAAGAGCAAACATCAGGTTAGTTTTGCACTGTGAGAATTAAAAACCAGATGGTCATATTGACATATTGCATACTGCAGCTACTGTACATAAAATCCTGTATCCTACGTGTCCTCTGCGTAATATGCAAAGCAGAGAAAGTGAATGTTAATTCTGGTGATGCAAGTACAAAACTGGATGCTTTCCTAACAGTACTCTGTCCTCTATCATTGCTCCATATATTAAGTAATCCATAGTTCCCATTACTATATGGTGCAATCAGTGTGAATTATGGGTACAACATAAATCTGAACGGTTGTGCAATCAGATAATGTTCTGATCCACCTGCAGAGAAATAACTCTAGTTCTACTCCTACAGTGGTGTTTATACATAACTCTCAAGAGGTAAGAACAATAAAAACATACAGTGAGACAGCAAAGAACACCCACAGATGGCACATTTAGCTGCTGACTCACTGCACTTCTTCATAATAGGCAGGCTTCTCCACTGCAGAGGAAGCTTTAAAAATAGTATGGTTATGGTTGAACCTCTTCAACTTTTCTGCTAGTGCCGACGCACATGAATCTTTCATTTTTTGTTCCTCGTGTAAAAGGTGAGTTTTATAGATACTGTCTAATCCAGGGTTTCTCAACCAGCGTTCTGTGGAACCCTCGGGTTCCACGAGAGGTCACTAGGGGTTCCCTGGGAGATCATGATTTATTTTAAAAAATATTTCAAATTCAGGCAACTTCACATTGAGGAGGTAAGTTTCACTTTTCATTTTTACTTTAGGAACACTGTTAATGTATATACAGGCCTACACATGAAACTAATAATTTTGTAACTTCTGGCCTATATTTGAGCCTGAATGTGCAGGGGTTCCCCAAAGCCTGAAATATATTTCAAGGGTTCCTCCAGGGTCAAAAATTTGAGAAAGGCTGGTCTAATCAATAATGAGGGGGGATAGAAATGATTCAGTATTTTTAACCATCAAAAACTACTTGTCCAAAAAAAAAAAAAAAAAAACTGCACCTCTCTGTCCAAATTGTTAAAAGACTTATCCTTTCAAGAGGGGTGGCTATATCTGTATAATCTAATTTGGTTCCCCAAATAACAAGATTACCTGTACTTATTCACTTGACAAAATCAGAGTTGAAAGGTACTTAACTCCAACATTCCTAGAGACATTTCTCTGTAATTGGACAGGCTTCATTTTCTCAGAAGTGTCTACCATGATTGCACTTTCTTTGTGTTCTGCTAAAAAAAATTATGCAAATCAATGCACAGCACAAATATCACTTCAGAACTTGGTCCCAAAAAGAATGAGACAGGCTCTGATTTAATCAGAATCAAACCAGAGTATTTCCCAAAGTGCCAAGTACAATCTGAACTAAATCTTGTGATTGGCACACCTTTAGTTGACAGCAGTAAAATACAGGAACTAAATTATCCATCAGTAATAACAACTACTGCATTGCTTAGAAACAAAATTAGTTCGTATAGCTAGGACAAGAAGAATGATGAATAGTTTTTACAGAAAAAAAACTTTCAATAATTCATTTATAAAATATGTATTTATTGAAATGTATAATCAATATAAAACCAACGTAAGAAGCCAACGATTATAACACAGAATTACATTAAGACCCCCAAATGTTGGAATAGCTAGGGTATTTGGTACAAAATGAAGCCAAAACTAGCATCAGTTTGGCAACCCAGGGGGTAGGTCTTTCATGATCAGGGTGCCACAGCCAAGAATCCTCTTGCATGTGTCTCTACATAATGTACTGTACCTCTTCCAACAGTGGAACCCAGAGGAGAATGGAACAAGCAGATGTATACATGAAGGTGATACTCTCTAAAATACTGACATCCCAAATCCTTTAGAATTTTCAAAAGTCATCATTAACACCCTGAAGTTGGCTGGAAGCACATTGACAATAAGTACAATTCTTTCAGAACCAGTGAAATGTGTTTCAAGAACTATGCTCCCAACATCAACTAGCTGCAAGGTAAATGTCTTCTTCACAGGAGTAACATGTAGAGGACCAGGGCATAAACCACTATAGCCACTTCATTTCTATTCAGAAAGGTTAACCAAGGGTAGCCACAGGCACTCTGGGTTACTAAGACTAGATAAAGTACAGTGTCCCTCTTTTCAAATAGATCAGAATTTCACTGTCCAGTGAAGTTTCCCATTTTAATGAAGCTACTGAACTGGAGTTAGTCAGCAAATGTAACACACAGATTGCTATTCCAATATAGCCAAGCAATGCACAGCGAGTAACAGGAAAAAAAAACTGTCTCAGTATTTGTTTATAGTATTGATCTTGTTGTGCCTGACCATCATGGATGCCAGCTACTGTTAGCAATGAGTCAGTTAACCCAACTGGATTATATTCATGTGACTGGACTTTATATCTATTGGTCCTCTCCCTGGTATCCCAAGACATCTATGGGCAAGCAGCTTTTTTCAGCTTGGGCCACACATTATTTATTTATTTATTTATTGCCTCTAAGGGTTACAGAGGTAGCAGTGACGGGAGGGAAAATAATTTGTTTATTAAACAAAAAATGCCTCCTGACCAGGTTTATTTATATCTTAGCCTATCAAGGAATAAATAGTATTTTATAGTTTTGTTTTAGTTGCCAGTGCTCATCAAATGAATTACTTGATTTACATGTGACAGTCTAGTGATATTTTGAAGACGTACTGGACAGGCAGATTTACAAGTGGAGAGATCATAATTAGGTAAGTGCTACGTATCTATTTCTATATAAAAATACTGTTAAATTTTAAGCTCTTTAAAAATCTACCCAAATTTGTTGGTCTCTCCTTTAAGACCACTGTTTCACACATTTTACTTTTCTATAAAGAAACTTATTAGTGAAGGGATAAAGTTGTGTCAAATGCTATCTTGTGTTGTAACTGTAGAATACAAGATTCCCATGGGAAAAAATCCAGGAAAAAAATGAATTTCACCCCTGAAATGTGGTGCAGAAAAATAAAATACTGATGGTCTCAGAGCAGGGAAATACATCTTGTATAAGGAGCAAAGGTAGCCAAGAAGCTTAGACTTATCTTGGCAGCAGGAAAAAAACATGCATTGACTTTTGAATGTCTATACACACCCAATGTAAAAGGGCCGTGGTGGATCAGTGGGTAAGACACCAGGCTTGTCGATCGGAAGATCGCAAGTTCGGAGGTTCGAATCCCTAGCCCCGCGTGACGGAGTGAGCTCCCACACTCGCCCCAGCTCTTGCCAACGTAGCAATTCGAAAGCATGTAAATGCAAATAGATTAATAGGTACCACTTCGGTGGGTAGGTAACAGCGTTCCGCGCGCGTCATGCCAGCCACATGACCGCGGAAGCGTCTTCGGACAACACTGGCTCTTCGGCTAACAAACGGAGATGAGCACCGGCCCCTAGAGTCGGACACGACTGCACAAATGTGCGGGGGGGACCTTTACCTTTACACACCCAATGTGTCAGATAGTTATACTGCAGGACAGTCAGTTCCAGTCACTAGAATATGATACACGTTGCTCCAGGAAGTATCTGGCCAAGTAGAATGCTTCAACTCACCATCTGCAAGACATGCTGAAGATTGGATTATCAATAAGGCAGCATGGGCAGCAGCTTCCTTGCACAAAACTATACTTCAACAAAACGCTTCTAGATTTCAATTGCTCTATGTTTATTTGTCCATATCTTGCCCTGAACTTGGAGTCTAGAGCAGCTGATAGACTCTGAGAACTTAATGTTTAGGTTGGATAGGTTTGTTTGTGGTTGAATTACTGTATGATAGGTGGAGGTGGTGCTTGTTTTTAGATCTGTTTGGGGTGCATGGATGGGAAGGGATCTGTATACATGAAGAAAGATGGACATTGAAAGTTCCTGGAGAATGGTGAGGTACTACACAGGCTTTTTTAGGAAACAGAAGGTCATGAAGGTAGTACCCGTTTCTGTACTGGATCTGGTTACCAGTCAAGGAGAAACATCTCAGCAATTCTTCTCTTGCCTCTGTCTTCGTGTTAAATGAAAGACCAATAGCAAATAAGCTTGAGTTCCTGGAGGTTTGCTCCAGGATCAAAAAGCTGACCTTGTATGTATGACAGAGATTTCATTGGGTGAATTGGGTGATGTCATCTGGTTCTTCTGTCAGATTTCCAAGTTCAAGAGCAGAGAAGTGAAGGAGTTTGCACAAGGGGTTGCCATCATCACAAGGGATTCAATTTCCTTCACTATACCCAAATAAGGGTTCCAAGTATGTTTACCTGGAGCTGGATGAGCATGAGAAAATGGGGATCCTGTTGATGTAGCCTGCTGTCCCACAGCCTCCCTGCCTGAGCTGGTGGGGCTGATCTAGGAAGTGATGTTAGATGTTGCAAGGCTGCTAGTTGTCATGGGGGGCTCGGAGTCCGAGTTGGAGGACGAGGAAGGGCAGCTGGGCCCTGGGACAGCCTCGGAGGGTCAGCAGGCAGTGCCAGGGGCGCTGGACGAACGGCCGCCTGGGCAGGCAGAGGAGGAGGGGCTGGCCAATGAGCAGCAGGATCAGGTGCCACTGCTCAGCGAGGATGAGGAAGCGGGGTTGCAACCACTCCCAGCCCGAGAGCAAGGAGAGTGGAAAGGAGAGAGGAACAGCGGAGGTCGGCGAGGCTACACACGAGAAAGCAGCCCTGTCCTCCTAAATAAGCTCTACCTGGGTCTGCCCTATTTAAAGGGAGCTGCAAGCCCAGACTGGTTGTTGGAAACAACCATCTGCTTATCCAGACTTCATGTGCCTTGACTCTTGATTGGAAACCTTGTGATTTGACTCTGAACTGGCTGACAAACCTCCTACAGCATCTGGGCCCTTGGACTTTGCTTGACTAATCTTGTTTTGACCTCGTAACTCTTTTAAGGCAAGTTCGCTGGACTTTTGGGGGCTTGTCTCTGTGGTTTGGGTGCGTTTTGCGCTCACACTTCCTGGCTGCCTGTTTGTTTGCCTCACAAGTTCCTCAATAAAGTTTACAACTGCCTCCCTGGTGTATTGCTTGTGACTGGACTGGGACAGGACACTAGTATTCAGAGTCTTTGACATTCACGCGAAGACCACACTCTTAGAGCACAGAAGCTATGACTGCCATGACCACCATGGGCCTGTTGCAGGTATCATCTGCCCCCACGTATCAAGGACACATACTAGACCTTTCCAAAGTGCCGCCGCTGGCAACACACCAGTGGTGGTGGTGGCGGCGGCGGCGGCAGCGCGGCAGCAGCGTGCATGCGCACGGCGGTGGCACGCGCGTGCACGGCGGCGGCACGGGGGGGCGTGCGGTGGCACGCGCGTGCATGGTGACGGCGGCAGCCTCCGCTAAAACACGGAAGCACTGATCCCGCGCCGCTGCCGCTGCCGCCGTGCACGCGTGCGCCACCACTTCCTGGTGGTGTGGCGACACACCACGCTGTGTGTGGCGACACACTTTTGTGTCGCGACACACAGTTTGGAAAGCTCTGTCATAGATGGATCATCACTGCTGTAGTTGTAATAGGTAGGCTCTATTCCTACATCAGTTTTGAAGGCCCATTCCTGGCAGCTTCAGATCCTAACCAATTCCAAAATTCATTAGTGGGGAGGTTTGGTGATGCACAAAATCTTTTGGTTGAGCACTGGCAGCAGATTGGAATGATCATTCAAAGATTGGTTTTGAATTGGTCATTCAAAGATTGGTTCCTAAGCACCTCCTGCCTGCTTTGTGAACTCTCAGGTCTCCTTGGTTTATGATGATGATGCAGATGATGAAGCAAACAGCCATTTCCAGTGGCAGAAACAAAAAAAAGCTATTATGACCAAACACAGCTTAGATCATAAAGGAAAGTTTATATTGCAGTTGCAAGAGAGGAAAACAAGTTTTTCCTCCCCCCCCCCCCCCCCCGTTCTACAGCAAACTGCCTGAGGAAACTGTTCCAGGTGGAATAGTCAGCCGCATAGTCTGAAAGGGTTGGGAAGGCTGCCTAGTGCCCTCAATAGCAAACTCTGAAGACTTTTTGGAATTTTTCTCAGATAAAATGCTCATATCTGCCAGCAGATTAACAGTATCATTAATGGAGATACTAGGGAAGTTGGTCACCTGCTTGTCCAATTTTACTGATCACTTTATTCTGTGCACCTCGGGGATGTGGACAGGATGCCTGGATATGTTTGGGCCATTATCTTATGTTTGATCATTAATATCTCCCTCAATCAGGGGATGGTGCTACCTGCCTTGAAGGAGGTGGTAGTGGCACATCCTCTGAATAATAATAATAATAATAATAATAATAATAATAATAATGGTTAAGGCAATGGGCAAGGAACCAGGAGACTGTGAGTCCTAGTCCCGCCTTAGGCATGAAAGCCGGCTGGGTGACTTTGGGCCAGTCCCTGTCTCTCAGCCCAACTCACCTCATAGGGTGGTTGCTGTGGGGAAAATAGGAGGAAGGAGTATTAGGTATGTTCGCCGCCTTGAGTTATTTATAAAAATAATAAAGGTGGGATAAAAATTAAATAAATAATAGATCAAACAAACTGACTATAAACAATGACATAACACAGTCAACAAAATGATTCACTGGAACATCTGTAAAAATTATAATTTGCCGGTAATGAAAAATTGGTGGGAACATATAGTTGAAAAAGTAGTCGAAAATGAGAAGATTAAAATATTGTGGGATTTCCAAATACAAACTGATAAAGTCTTGCTGCATAACACACCAGATTTAACTGTGGTTGAAAAGAAGAAAGTGTGGATAATTGATGTGGCAATACCAGGGGACAGTAGAATAGAAGATAATGAATTGAAGAAGATCCCAAAGTATCAGGATCTGAAAATCGAAGTTGAAAGATTATGGCATAAACCAGCAGCGGTAGTCCCAGTGGTTATCGGCACACTGGGGGCCATACCAAAAAGCCTTGGATGGCACTTAGAAAATCTGCACATTGACAAAATTTCCATCTGTCAATTACAAAAGGCCACACTGCTTGGATCCACACATACTGTATACTATACCAATACATTACAACATCCTAGGTTTTTTGGGAAGAACACGATGCAAATGAAGGTCAACACCAGTAAAGAACTGGCAGTTGTTATTTTTAATGTTGTGTATAATAATGTTATAGTAGTTGTTATTATTTAAACATGTATGAAGGAACCACTCTTAGATTCTTCCCTTTTTTGTAACTATAGGTTAGTTTAGAATTTACCATTCCTGGCCAAGGTGGTAGAGTGGATTATGGCTGAATGATTCAAGTGCTTCTGAATGAAACTGACTTACTAGGTCCATTTCAATCCAGTTTTGGACTGGAACATCATGGAGAGATGGCATTGGTCACCTGGATGATCTGCTGAAGGAGCATGATGAGGAAGTTGTGCCCTTGTTTGTGCTCTTAGGTATCTTGGTAGCTTTTGATACCATCAACCATGGTATCCAGCTGGACTTGTTTAGGGAACAGGAGGCATAGCTTTAATGTGATTCTGTCCCTACCACAAGTACAGATTCCAAACAGTAGTTGGGGGGGGATTACTGTTCTACCCTGATATCCCAAGGTTCCATTATGTCTCCAATGCTTTTTAACAATGTATATGATGTGGCTGGGAATGACCGTTAGGGAGAGGAAAGCTGGATGCCATCTACATATGGATAGCACTCATGTCTGCTTCTCCTTATTACCATCATCAGGTGTGTTGGGATTCTGCTTGGACCAGACTGTAGACTATCATCTAAAACTAAATCCAGACAACACAGAGGGCTTGACGATTGGTGGTGACTCTCTCTGTATGGCAAAAACCGTATCAGCAATCAGCGTGGTCACACTGTCCTCAAAGGAGCAGATACACAGCTCAATGGTGCTCATTGACCCTACATTGTCCTTGAGTGCTCAGGTCAGTATGGTGGTGAAAAAGTGTATATCCTGCTGCATATGCATGATCAACTACTTTCCTCTTTGGAGAGGGCTAATTTGGATGCTATTATCCATGTGCTGCTTACCTCTGGAATAGATTACTTATCTTTTTTTTTGGTGCTTATGACACCAAGCAAAATCACATGATAGTCCATAGCTTTCCAAACTTGTGTCGCAACACTTTAGTGTGTCGCGACAAAACCCGGAAGTGCTGATGGTGCGTTGCCACTGCTGGTGCATACTAAGCGCTTCCGGGTTTTAGAGTGAAACACGAGACCGCTGCCGCATGCGCCACCGCGCCACCGCCGTGCACGCCCCCATGCCGCCGCCGTTGGTGTGTCGCCAACGGCAGGACTTTGGAAAGCACTGTGATAGTCCATGCTAAGCTTACACACACACACACACAACTTTCTTAGCACAATATATAAACTAGCCACTGTGTAACTATGGGAAGCAGAACAGAGGAAATCAATCAGTCCTTATCTGCAAGAAGGCTGACTATGCAACAGGAGGTTTCTTATTTCTTGCTTTACTTCATTTTCAGATCTACCTTATTCATTTCCAACTCTTCTTCTAACAGAAAGGCAGGGTGTAAATTTAATAATAAAACAATAAAATAATATTCACTTTTTATTATTGTGGAATTCTAATAGTGTAATGCTAGCCAGACTTTCAGTTTCAAGTATTTGTGCAAGTTATTTTCCCCTTGTTTTATACTGAAAGTAATTCCCACAGAGAACTTTCACTGATCTCCTGGGAACTTCATGGTGCCCAGATGTTATTTTCAATCAAACTTTTCCCTACAAGGAAGTTCAGCCTGACTACTCCAATTCATTGTGTAAATAATTGTTTTCACTGGAGAAATTCTTTCCACTTAAACTCATTAAATGTTTCAAACCAGCACAGCTGTACAACACTGACCACAAAATGTTCTCATCAAGAGAGAACCCAACTCTGCTTTTTGTGTACACACCAACTACAGCTGTCTATTAACAACATATGTTACAACTACTGGTATTATTTTATCTCACTTGTGCTTCTATCCCTAGACTACAGTAGTTCAGGTTAATAAAGCAATTTGTCCCAATGATACTGTTTGTAAAGGGCATTCATACTTTAATTTATATTACAAAAAAACCAATTACTACATTATTTGTCTTTTCAAATGGACTGATTTCATTTAGTTCTATGGTTTTAAAATTACAGCAACATTGTGTGATGCGATATAGGTGAAAACGTCTGTTCCTTATGAGTACTTACTCTGTTTGAATACTAATTATTAGTGTTACAAAAGTGTAATACGGGGGTTCTAATGTGATGATGATATCATCTAGACAGGTAATGAAATGTCTGCAAGCAAACAACCAAACTCAGAGAGCACCAAGGACTCCACAGTTCAACCCTGAGCTACATACACATATTATCTTCTATTGGAATTTGATTTCTTTTCATTTCTTTTTTTACCCCTTTTCATAAGATTCATCCAAGCTTTAACAAACCTCTTTTGTAAATCCAATATAAAAGAACTATCCAGGTCACTCTCTTGGTTTATTATTTGTAATTCCCTTTTTATTTTTAAAGCATCAACCGATTTCTTTTGTATGCCCAATGAAACATCTTGTTCCATATGATTCTTGTAGCCTGTCATTTGTAGATCCACTTTCAGTGCCAACTCAGTCTCTGTCTTGTCAGATAAAACTTGTTCCTCTTTTGCTATTTCTTCCAAAACATCTTTTGGACACAGTCTATCCACAGAAGCAAACATCGCTATTGACACTGTTGTTATTAATTTCTGATTCCATTTTTCAAAAATATCCTTCAGTATTTTCAATGTTATAATAATATTTTGCATCATTCTGTAGCTGTTAATCAGGCTTATGTATTCTTCTCCTTTAACTGAAACCTTTAGTTCCCTCTAGTATTCAATTTTTAAAAAATTGTTTCATCTCTTTTATGTCATAGAAAAAATTCAAAACAAATCAACTTTTCCACGGGAAGGATTCTTTATAATTAATTCCAAAATCTTATTCCAAATTTATCTGGACCCTTAATCTGTTTATAACTTTCTAAAATCAAAGTGTTAAATAGCTTTTTGCTGTTTATTTCAATTTTTTTTAAGTTCTTAAGTTTGTAGTTAAAGTTTTTAATATGTATGTATGTATGTATGTATGTATGTATAGGAAGGAAGGAAGGAAGGAAGGAAGGAAGGAAGGAAGGAAGGAAGGAAGGAAGGAAGGAAGGAAGGCAGACTCACCCAGTATTTTCAGACTTGTCAATCCAAAGGTTTCTAATACCTGAAAAGTAGTTAATAAGCAATTTCCGAATGTGATTAGAAATGGAAGTATGCGAACTTAGTGTCCTTTTAAAGGCAGCAACAGCAGTTTGAGCAAGATGGCTATTCTCTCATCTCCCAGTGCCGAAACCCACCAGAGACTGCTGTCTTGTGGTCTACTTGTGAGGAGCAACTGTCTGGAGCTCTTGTGGGCAATCTCCCATCCTCTCTTTGTCCAGAGAGGTTCGAACAGCCGGTCTCCTCACCAGCTCTTCATTCTTTGCCGCGGTCGTTGGCTCCGCTTTTCACGGGGCTGTCTTCAGTCTGCCATTTCTTCCTCCGGAAGCCCTGTATCTGTGTCTTTCTGAAACTGAGATAACCCAAGGATAGCTTGAGGTGCGACAGTGTGGATGTGATGTTTTCCTTAATTTTCCGCCTTTGCAGAACAGGAAACATAGGGTGTGTTGATACACATCAGGGAGGTATCTTGTGGCTCCAAGTAGTTCTGCCAGTTTCCTGTGGGATCACCCTCTTCAGTCTGGTCCCTGCCCCTCAGTCTCTTTTGGCTGCAAGGGAAACAGGATATCTTGCTTCTGCAGCCATTTTTTTTTAATGGATTGGTCAACCTAGACCAGGGGTGGGGAACCTTTTTTTCTGCCAAGGGCCATTTGGGTATTTATAACCAGGGACCAGGGGTGGGTGGGGGGCGGGGTTTCTGGGATTTCCGCAGACCGGGGGCCGGAGTTTGCGGGCGGGAGCCAATCACGTGGAAGGGGTGGGGTTTGCGGGCAGGAGCCCCACGGGCCTTATACGGCCCGCGGGACTGATGTTGCCCACCCCTGACCTAGAGAGTGCAAAGCCTAGAAACTGACCAGCCTGTGCCTATAACTGAATTGTAATTAAAAGTGTAATTTTAAAAATTCAGCTCTTGTACTTCTGTAGGCTGCCTGGCAGGGAATTCCGTTCCCAGGGGAGCCCTGGCTCCTTGCTTCCTCTCCTTGTGTTATGTTGTTAGGATAATTTACAGCCCCACAGCTAAACCCCTTTTTCCATCTCTAACCCTTCAGCAGCACTTATCCACTGGCTGCATCTTGCCTGCACAAATCTGGAGGACCACTAGAAGTCAGCCAAGAGACAAGCCAAACATTCAGCTGATTGACCCATAGTTTCAAGGAATAACAACAAACAGTTAAGTCAGTTGGCAGTACAATGGAAAGGAAAAAAGGTACAGTGCATGGAATGACCAGAGCATTGTGCATGACAACTGGAGGTTTTTCACATGTTGGATGATGTAGAGCATGGCTGGAATTTCAGTTGAGAGAACCATCAACCACAGCCTTTAAAATGTTACACATTAAAGCTACATGGACAGCAATATAGCACAGACCCATTCAGAGGATAAAGTAAGGGTACCCTTTGGGGCGGCAAGATGTAGGTGACATAATTTCCTGCTGACTCCAGAATGGGAGGGGAGCATACAAACCAGCTGCATAGATGTGGCCAGAGTACAAAGCTAAGTGTCTCATTTCATAACAAAATTTTATTTGAAAAACAAATGCCAGAGAAAATAATCAGTTGCTACTTTGAGACACAACTTTTGTACATTTTGTAAAAATGTACAAAACGGATTCCTTTACAGTCTATTGCACTCCTTTATCAAATCTGTAGCCAGGAATATTACCACACTGTGACATATTCTAAAATACAACCAATAATCCACAGTAAAAACAGTCTCTAACAGTTCTCAAATACAGTTCCCCCATAGAAATCCCAACATTAAGCTACTCTTTCAAAGATTGTCACACTGCTAAGTCTCTAAAGAAAGTAGGTTACTGGATAACCAAATGTGAAGCACATTGTTCACAACAGCCAGGAATGTTGTGCAGCAGGGGTCCCCAGCCTTTTTGGCACCAGGGACTGGTTTCAAAAGACCATTTTTCCGCGGACCGGGGGGCGGGTTTTCTGGGATTTCTGCGGACCGGGGGGTGGGGTTTGCAGGCGGGAGCCAATCGCACGCACCGGGGGCGGGGTTCGTGGGTGGGAGCCAATCATGAGGAAGGGGGCAGGGTTTGCAGGCGGGATCCCCGCGGCCCAGTTCCTAACCAGCTGCGGCCCACTAGTTGGCCTTGGCCCACAGGTTGGGGACCCCTGTTGTGGAGCACATTTACTGCTGTATTAGCACTAAAACTAAGAACTGGCACAAAGGGGGTGATGAAGAAGAGCTACAAAAAGGTCTGTGGAATATTTTCCACATGCACAGATTGATAGATTGATAGATGTAAAGAGGAAAACTGGTGCCTACTAAGAACTTACTTACATTTTGAAAGTATGTTTTTCAACTGTAGCTTGAATCATGTCAACTGGATTTCTATTTTCTCAGTGGAAACGTTTCGCTCCTTATCCAAGGAGCTTCTTCAGTCTGAGCAAAGTTGGTAAGGGAATCCTAAATATGTTTCTAGGTAGCTGTGTGACCTTACACCTGGGGCTAGGTCATGGTTATATTGAGATGTTATTTTTAAGTCCTTTTATCATCTAAAGGAGGATCGTTAAGATCACCATGCTGCTGTTGAGCTTGTGAAATGGTCTTAATCTTCCTAGGCACAGAAGACAAAACAGGGAGGAAGATGGGGGAGAGGTTCAATGATTCAGGGAGAGGTTCATGATTCAAGCTACAGACAATTCCACCTGGATGACTGAGAACCTTCATAGACATATGTTTTTCAACATTTTAAAATGCTGATAACTCTGAAATCTTTCCAAAACATTCTGAGCATAGTGTATGCACACACAATTGCAAAAGTGTTTTATTTATCATTAGGCTGACCATACGTCCCGTTTTGAACAGGACAGTCCCGTTTTTTAAGAAGAAAAATCCATTTTGTCCCATTTTTTAAAGTTCCCACGGCGAAGCACGCCCGCGCCCACACGCACCCACTTTGTCTGGCAAGCCATGGGTAGGTTAGGGTCCCGTTTCCCTCCCAAGGAAATATGGTCAGCCTATTTATCATGGAAAATCACTGCCTGAGTACATACATGTTTGGTTTTGTTGATAAATCATAGTTCATGGGGTTAGCATTTATGAAGGTAAAAGGTATACTTTACCTTTTACTTTACCTATCAATGCAGCACTAAGTCAGAACAAACTATGGTTTAACCTGAGTGAAATTGCTTTGATGCAAAGTAGTACATTAGAGAAATTTGTTTCCATCCTATGAAGGTTCTCAGTCATCCAGGTGGAATTGTCTGTAGCTTGAATCATGTCAACTGGATTTCTATTTTCTCAGTGGAAACGTTTCGCTCCTTATCCAAGGAGCTTCTTCAGTCTGAGCAAAGTTAGTAAGGGAAGTGAAGTTAGTAAGAAGCTCCTTGGATAAGGAGCGAAACGTTTCCACTGAGAAAATAGTAATCCAGTTGACATGATTCAAGCTACAGTTGTTTCCATCCTGTATTCTCCATAATCATTTTGCATCCTATCAAATATCTAGAATATTTAAGAGAAATTACATTTTCCTGCATATACTGTAGCAGAGAAAGAATTCAGACATTATCACTATAAATAGTGACAAAATTCCATTGATAAAACGTTCAGTACTTTTTTGTTGTTCTTCTTCTAGAGTTCATCTTTAGTTGCAGGTCTGCTTGCTCTTATGCTGTGCTTGCCTGGTTCTTACAGCAAAACGTAGCAATCCACGATGCCATGAGGGGTTTTGCTTTTCAGCCAGCTTATCCCAGAGCCTGACTCTGGTGAGGGGTGAGATGGGATGGCTAGCGCAAGGTCACCCAGCTGGCTTCTGGGTCTAAGGGAGAACTCGAACCCGGGGCTCCCCACTCCTGGTCCAGCCCTTTAATCACTACGCGATACTGGTTCTCATTTAGGACTTTCTATATTGTATAGTATTCTTCCAGCCTGGATGACGGCACAATTCCTGGAAAAAATTGGAATAAAAGCAGGTACGTCTTTGTGTGTGTGTGTGTGTGTGTGTGTGTGTGTGTATATATATATATATATATATATGTGTGTGTGTGTGTGTGTGTGCATGTACATACACACTTACACAGACACCATTATATTCAAAGAACTCCCAGGACCGACTGACTTACTTTATTTATTGATGCACAGTACTGCACTGTGCACAGGATGAATAGTGGCAAAAGATCTGTTTTTAAAACTGGGATAAGAAATATATGCCTAATATCTCAGCCAGTTTTTCCAGGGAGATGAAAGAAATAAGATTTCACTCCCAATTAGATGATTTTATTCCTTCAAACACTGAACTCTATCCCAATGTACAGGTAGTCCTCGACTTGTGATCACAATTGGGACTGGAACTTCCGTTGTTAAGTGAGGCGGTTATGTGAGTCACGCCTGATTTTACGACCTTTTTTTCCGCAGTTGTTAAGTGAATCACCACAGTCATTAAGCGGATCCGGCTTCCCACAGGGACGCTACGACAGTTGTAAGTGCAAGGACCGGACCCAGCATCTCCAGGGATGCTGCGATGGTTGTAAGTGTGAGGACCTGTTGTAAGACACTTTATTTAGCGTCATCAATACTTCAAACGGTCGCTAAACGAATGGTCGTAGAGGACTACCTGTACTGACAGCTTTATAAGCAAATGGGGCATAGAAAACCAATAAGGAAATTTCTGCCTGATTGGATGAATCCTGAACACACATACACACACACACTTTTAAAGTGCCTCAAGATCAGCACATATAACACCTTTGCTCCGCGAGCTGCATTGGGTGCTAGTTTGCTTCTGGAGTCAATTCAAGGTGTTGGTTATCACCTTTCAAGCCATACATGGCATGGGTCCAGGTTACCTGAGGGACCGTCTCATCCCCGTTACATCAACCCGTCCTACCCGGTCATGCAGAGAGGGCACGCTACGAACCCCGTCTGTAAGAGAATTCCATCTGACGGGGTCCAGGAGGCGGGCCTTCTCTGCAGTAGCTCCCGCCCTTTGGAACTTTCTTCCCCCAGAAGTGAGGTTGGCCCCCTCACTCCTGGACTTCAGAAAAAAACTGAAGACCTGGTTCTGTCACCAGGCTTGGAGTGGGGAGGGGAATGGTCATTCTTGGGGTTGGCTGGTTCCTTAGACCTGCCCTGGACCGACCTTACCTGCTCATGGGATGAAGTAGGACTGCCATTACTTGGATTTGATTGTATTTTATATTTTTATTGATGATTGGTATTTATTTATGACTTTTATTGAATTCTAAATTGTTTTATTGTGAACCGCCCAGGGTCCCTCCTTGTGGGGGAGATGGGTGGTGATATAAATGTGATGAATAAAATAAAAATAAATAAAATAAAGTCAGACCCCCCACCCCAGATGTATAAATGCATCTATACAGAAACAGTTTGGTATGAGCTTATATGTGCTATTTAAATTCACTTCTGGTGATAGTTTTCTTTAGCCACTCTTCAGAAATTGGTCTTTTAAAATCTAAATTAAAGTGGAATTCTTCATTATAAAGTAAGGGACAAGAAAAGGAAAAAAGGTTTATATGTGTTTTATTGATCTCAAGAACAGGCCCATGCATCAATATAGCCTTCCAAACAGGTATAAAAGTGTTTTTTTTTAAATTTTATATTTATATGAATACTCAAATAATTCATTGCAGAACTACAAATTAAAGGAGTAAGGCACTCCGTTATGTGCCTGCTTTTAATTCTTTTGAGCATTTCAGAGTAAAGGCATACGTAATTTTTCAACACAGTGCTTTACTTATTTTCTTTTTTTTAATGTGAACTTTATTAGTTTTCAAGGTATAATTAAAATACAAAATATGGAATATAGAAAAGCTAGAGCACAGAAGAAAAAAGAAAAGTGCAAGCAGATAGAAAAAAGAAATAGAAAGTGACTTCCGACTGTCTCCAATACAGATATGATTAAATTTACAAATATAATCTCTTACCATTGATTAAACTTTAATAACATTATTTCTATCAAAACAAACCATTTAATCACTAAAACCCAAAATCAAAACTTCATTTTTTTCTAACACAAGCAAGTAGTCTAAAAGTGGTTGCCAAGTAGAAATAAATCCAGAAACAGGGTTTTCTCTTATTAACACTGTTAATTTAGCCATTTGAGCCAAATCCATTAGTTTAATAATCCAATCTTCCACTAGGTATTTGTGAATCTTTCCATCGTTGTGCATATAAAAGTCTCGCTGCTGTAATCATATATAAAAGCAAAGTCCCATATTGTTTAGTGCTTTACTTATTTTCAAAACAATAAGCCTAACTTTATTTTCTGTATCTGTAATACCTTATACAGATTATTCTTGCTCTATTGGGCATTTTTATTTGCTCTTTGGAGGAAGAAAACATTTTATAATTAGTTCCTGCTGTTAAATGACTCTTGCAAATGGTTTTAAAATATGCTTTTTATTGACTTCACCATACATTTTTCTTATTTTCTTTTTTCACAATAGACTATGGCAAAGCAAAGCAAATAAAAATATAAACCAGTGAACTGAAACAGTTTTGATAAATTCTCTGTTCCTCATGTTCAAGTTGCATTACCTATACTTTATATCTATCTATCTATCTATCTATCTATCTATCTATCTATCTATCTATCATTATTATTATTATTATTATTATTATTATTATTATTATTATTATCCTCCATTCTGTTTCTCCTAGAGATCTGTTCTAAGTTAAGTACTTTCAGGGTCCATTTATTTCACTAGGACAGTGGTTCTCAAAATGTGGTCTGGGGACCTTCTGGGTCCCCAAGTCCCTTTCAGGGGGTCTGCAAAGTCAAATAAATAAATATTTTTAATGGCTGTTGTGGGTCTTCCGGGCTGTGTGGCCGTGTTCTGGAAGTTGTGGTTCCTAACGTTTCGCCAGCAGTTGTGGTTCCTAACATTTCGCCACCAGGACATGGGAATACTTCTCACAATGAACATGCTAATCACGCTCATCAGCCACTCGTTAACATTTCAACACAACAAAAAACCCCACCTAATCTCCTATAATTTAGCTCTATAAATAGAACATTGCCACTCTACCTGGGCACAGAGATTTTGCTTCTATCTGTGCTCCTGCCCTCTGAAGATGCTGGCCACAGATGCTGGCGAAACGTTAGGAACCACAACTTCCAGAACACGGCCACACAGCCCGGAAGACCCACAACAGCCATTGAACTCCGGCCGTGAAAGCCTTCGACAATACAAATATTTTTAAAATTCTCTGTTTTGATTTCTAATATAATAAATATAAAATGATGTAACCCAGATAAACCAAAGCTCTTTGGGGTCCTCAATCATTTTTAAGAATGCAAAGAGGTCCTGAGACCAAAACTTTTGAGAACCGCTGCACTAGGTCAAAGTTCAGCACTGACTTTCCAATGTCATTAAGTCCTAAGTACTAGATAAAGTACTTGATAAAAATGATGATCCATAATCAGATTATCATAAACGTAAAAGACATAAAAACAAGGACCTCTGATCCCAACCACCACTACAGAACCAGTGAAGTTAAGTTAACTTTTTACCTTTTTGTTGTTTTTACACTGGAAGTCCAGCTGCTATTTGCATAATGATGGGGGAAAGTAGCAAATTTCTATATTTAACTTACAGTATAAGAAGCAAAGACAGAGCCAATTATCATTGGAAAAACTATGCAATGAAAAACAGTTAACACAACCCCCAGCACCATTACTTCCAAGCACAGTTGATCACCAGTCCACTCCAAGTTGCTAACGTTTTAATGATCTTAATCCACATTAAGATTCACATCCACATTTTGACATGCTGAGCAGTAGTCTTCTCAGAAAAATACCTTTTTATGGTTATGCAGGTGACAAGATTCTGAACTATATCAAACTTCTGTTCTGTAGTTTCCCTTAGTTGATTTTTTTTATATCTGATGATAAAAAAATCTGAAGAGGCAGCAAATAATAGATAATGCATATAACTAGCATTTTGAACATACTTACAAAAATAAAGGACACTAGAAACTATTGCTTTGATGCAACCACTTTCCCTTTTAGTTAAAGCAAGTTTGTTAAACAATGTAAACAAACAATATAATTCTACACAATACCTCTGTACCTTTATTTAGTCTTAGAAATTAGTATTATGAAAAACATTTCAAATCTGAACCATTTCAAGCTTAAAAGACCCTATTTTAAGCTCCGAACTATCTTTTTTAAGTTTGAGAGAATTCTTTATGGCTTATCATGCATATTTCAATGTGCCTTTGTTGTTTTTTAAACAAAAAACAGCTCTCTTTCAAACTCAAAATATCTGTTAAGAATGCATAGCAAGGCCATTCTGAATAGACAATACAGTACTGAAACAGTTCTAGTAAGGGTTTTTTCAAGTTTAAAACAAATCTCAAAATGTTTTTCATACCTCTGTTAGAAATGTAATCATTAAGTGACAGTTTCTATCAGTAGGATATGTTTTAATTCAATCTGAAGGTCAAAGATAATTTACCTATGATATTTAATACAAAATCAGCAATTTATAACAGCTAAAACTATCAAAAAGTTTGTTCTACAATATATTAACATAGTAAAATGCTAGTCCCCCAATACCATTTAAACTAGTTTATAATATCTAAATATTGTATTGTTTAATTTAAAACAGGGGTCCCCAACCTGTGGGCCACGGCCCACTAGTGGGCCGCGGCCTGTTAGGAACTGGGCCGCCGGGCTCCCGCCTGCAAACCCCACCCCCAGTGCTTGTGATTGGCTCCCGCCTGCAAACCCCGCCCCCCCCGGTGCGCGCGATTGGCTCCGGTCCGTGGAAATCCTGGAAACCCCGCCCTCTGGTCCACGGAAAAATCGTCTTTTGAAACCGGTCCCTGGTGCCAAAAAGATTGGGGACCCCTGATTTAAAAAATCACACTGCATTCAAATATTATCTTTAAAAAGATAGTAATAAATATTTCTTGAAGCACTCATCTTTGAACTTTTCCACTTTTCAAAATAATCACATACATAAGTTAAGTTCAACTAGATTTCAATAGAATTCAATTCCAGGAAAAAAAATTAACACTAACACCTCAACTAATTAAAACTGCAACCTGGCAGCTATACCAATGCTTTCAATGCAAGAGATGCTCTAAACACATGCTCCATCTCACTACGGCACCCTCTGCATTTACATGCAACTGGTTGGTCCAAAGAAAACCAAACTATATGGTAACTAAGCTCACAGTACTGGGATATGCTAATACATCCTAACTTCGTTTATCTATAGGCTGAAATGCTTACAAATTTTTCATGTTTATTTCATTGGATCTGCTGCTGAAATATCCAAACAGCTTCTGAGGATAGTTTGCATCATAACTCAGCAGACTTTACAGAGTTTAAACCCACTTAATTCGACTTTAAGTTCAGGCCTTATTTCCTTGTGATTTTATCAAGAAACTTACAAAAGCTCTAACTGAAACAAAAAATTATAAATGAACAATGGGCTCATCTTTTTGACTACCAAACTTTCAGGTTGCTGCTAAACAAAAGGCAGACTATTTGATTCTAACTTGAAAAAAAGGCATCCGTGTTAACCCACATCACATGAGAAATCTACACAACTCCTTTAACTAACAGGGTTTTTCAGAGAGAGGTTCAACACGATCCAATTAGAAAATAGTTTATGGTAAGAATGTTCAAAGCATTTCATTGGGGTAAAACTAAAGAGGTTTTCTTTCCTCACAGTCTATTTCAAATTAAGGAATACATTTCACTTTAGTTTTAAAAATGAACATAGGAAGAGCTGTGTGCACATACTGTTTCCCCTCTAAGTAGCTCACAAGAACACAGGCAACAGCTAACATTCAGAGAAATGAAGTTTAAAATATTTCCAGGTGCTCCAAAAAAAAAAGGAGCCTGCAAATAATAATAAAATACAACAAACAGTAGGTAGTTTTCCAAGTACCTTAACTCTAACATATTTTAAAGTTTCTAGTATTTATCTTCAAAAATTATTGTAGACAGAAGTCCTCCAAAAGTGGCTGCCAACAAATCATGAAATTAAAAATGCATAGGAATTACAAGCCAACGTTGATCAATTTAACCCAAATATTAAAAATCAACACTACAGTTAATAACCAGAACAGCTTAATAAAACCCTCTCAGGGAAAGGCCAGAAAGAACAGGTACAATATTTAGGGCCTGCACTGATTGGGCGTGTGAAGTGACCATGGTAACCCATTCCAAAAGTGTGGGATCACTGAGGAGAGGACCCTCTTCTGGTCAGCTAAGCAGCTCTCAAAGATGGACAAGTAAGAACAGCCTCAGTTATTGAAGTTAATAAGCAGGTAGGTCGGTAAAAGTAAAAGTGGTCCTTGAAAGTGACTGTATTACAAACACTTGGACAGATGTACTCTCTAACACAGAGCTTTCCAAACTCTGTGTCGGGATACATTAGTGTGTCGGCTGATGTGTCTGAGTGTGTCGCGGCTGCTGCTGCCTCTGAACCCTGCCAGGATTCTGCGCAGGTCCTAGTGCCTGCCTTGTGCCTTGCTGCCTCCAAACCTGCCCTGCCAGGATTCTGCGCAGGTCCTAGTGCCTGCCTTGTGCCTTGCTGCCTCCAAACCTGCTGTGATTCCGCGCAGGTCCTAGTGCCTGCCTTGTGCCCTGCTGTAAGAGTGTGTCGCGAAATGATGCATGTCTAAAAAGTGTGTCACCAACATGAAAAGTTTGGAAAGCTCTGCTCTAACAGCTGAAATTTCCTAATTGCCTTCAATGTGGCCCCACGTAGAATGCATTGTAGTAGTACATAGGCTATCTCTAGAGTATGGATAGCTGAGACAAGGTTCATCCTTACAGCTGGGACACTAGCCAAGACCATTTTAAAAGACTAAAACATTCCCAGATGAGTATTTTCTCTTTAAAAACACTTGGAACCCAGGACAGCATGGTTAAACAAAATGAGGGCAGTGGGTAGAGTCTCTTTTTCATCTTATAAAGTGGGATCACTCCACTTCTTATAAAGTTAGGGTCACCTAACATGCAAAGGAAGCCCAAGAGGTACAACTTCTACTTATTTCTGTCTGCCCAAATACAAGAGACTGCTGGGTAACCACCACTAATTCCTAACTTCTCTCTACATAAATGGGTGCCTTTATGTAGCCTGTTCCTTTGGAGATAGACAGTGTACCACTATATTAAAGTCTGGTTTTAAAAGCAACCCAATTTTTAGGGACTCTTTATGCATCAGTGTATCCCAAACATAGCTTTCACACTGTGGGGGGAAGTCTCACAATTACTGGAAGATTTATTAATGTGGATTGGAAGGTAACTTTTCTGCAGCAAATATAGGGACCTTTTTAATATGCACTTAGGAGAGCAAGGAGAGAAGAATTATTCCAGGGAGGACAGGTGGATATCTTTTTTTTTTTTTGTAAAGTAGAAACAGAATAATTACATTGTTTCTTACTTTTTAGTGTAGAATAGAAGCATAACAGAAGAAAATGAAGATGTACTTTCCTAGCCATATTTTTAGTATATTCGAGGGGTAAGAAATCTTTTGCACCTTTCTACATGAAGTATCTTCTTCTGCAGGATTATATTATTATTATTATTATTATTATTATTATTATTATTATTATTTTAGGAGGACCCCTTTTAACTTACCTTGGCAGGAAGTAGTCATTTAAGAGGTCGCTCCTCTAATGGTTTGGAATAGGAGGGAAACACTGTTTTACCTTCAGCCTTTCTCTTTTCACAATCCACTGACTTGAGAGGCAGCAAGGCAGGCAAGGCTGTGGGAGGATGTTTTCCCGTTTCAGCATTTTGTGCATATGAGATCAATAGCCAGGGGCTGCCTCCTCCGGCGTGAAGGAGGACCTGCCTGTCAGAAGCAGCCTGAGCTCCCTCCCCCCTCCTCCCTCCCCATAGCTGGGCGCTCTTCGCTACCGCTTGTCACACGAACCAGCCACTCACTCACTCACCGCCTGTGATCTGTGCAGGGCCAAAGCACAGCGCCAATTGGAACCACAAGACCACCAGGGAGAGTTTAGACTGGGAACGCTGAAACAGCGGTGGAGGCGGCGGCGGCGGCGGCGGCTGCTCTAGGAACGGATCCCCGCTGTTCGGGTTCATTCCATGATACATCTTTCATCCGCAAAGGGCACCCGGATTGAAATGGTCTGCAAACAGAGCAGGCAATCTGCTTTAGCGGGGGGAAGGGGGGCAATTTCCTCCGCACACTCCCCCTCGTCCGATCTACACAGGGGCAAGACTTTCTTGGCTTCTTGCACGCAGACGAAACCGAAGCCATCACCCAGCCCAGCTACCCATTCATCCCTTCTGCGCTCCCTGTTGGCAGGATGGGAGCACTGCGGTACAAAAAATCGGTCTCCTAAACAATTCTTCCCCCGCTTTTCGGGTCTCCGGATGTGTGACGGATCCACCTCGGCAAACGCAACCCTTTCCCAGCGCAGAAAAGCCCTGCGCTAATGGACACGCCGTCCTGTCCATGTCCCTGGCTGGCGCTCCGCTAGACGACAACACGACACAGTTTTTCTCCACTGAACCCCGCCCCCCACCTCCGGTTCCTCAGAAGATAAGCTTGGTCATTTGCAAAAGAGCATGCCTGAGTACCTCCTCCTGACGAAATGTTCGCTTTTGATCGCAAAAAATGGGGTGGGGGAGGGACACTATAAAGTTATTTCCCCTCACGTCGCACCTTCTCCTGCCACAACCCTTCCTTCGCCACAAGCCCCTGGATTCGCCCGCCTTTTTCGCCTTACCTCCCCGCCCCCCGCCCCCCGCCCCGTCAGCCGTACAGAGTCCTTAGAGAGAGTCCTTACCTGAGGGCGGGCTGCCTGCCTGCATGGAGCCTCCTTCGTTTTCCCAGTGGGGCACACCGCGACTCTTGGCTGCTGCTCCGGCCGCCTCCGCCGCACTGTCCTCGGCTGCTAGCGGAGGAGGACCGGGAGACACTCGCGGCGCGCGCCACTGCTCGCGCTCATCCTACCTGGCTGCAGGGGTGGGAGGGGAAAAGAGCCGAACACCCGCGAGGCTCCGGCGCCGGCTGCAGCAGCTGCTGCCAATGAGAACGCGGAGCGTGCACCTGCTTGTGCGCGAGCTGCTTTCCACGCTGCTCCCGGGAGGCCCGGGTCTCTCTGTCAGTCTGGCAGGCAGAGCGCAGCAGCCGCGCCGCGTTTCCCGGCGATAAATGAGCGGCGGCGATGGCAGCAGCAGCAGCGGCGTAAAAATCTCCCTTACCCCAAAGCATGGACATTTGTGACAGCTACAATATCTGGGCTGTAAAGATCCAGCCATTAGATGCTAGAAAATAGTACTCTTTGCTGCACTTTAGCGGTCGTCCGGATAACGCAACCCCAGATATGGTGGTCCGAATTACGGATAGCGTCTCTTCGTCTCTGGAGCTGAACTATTAAAGGGTTGCATCGCGCATTTTTGGAATGCGCCGCAGGATCCAGATGTGCTCCACTGAGTAAAAATCACGCTTGCCTGGATGATCACAGTAGAATAAATGGACCCAACTTGAAAATGGAAGTGACGGCCATTTTCCAAAATTGCTCCGCGCGTGAAAGACAAAAATTAAATACGGTGGTTTTTAAAAACTTGATTAAATAGTAAGCGAGTTGAAACTAACCTCCATCTTCAGTATTCCCGAAAAGGCCGCTAAGAGTGCTGTGTCCACCTTTCCCCAATTTAGTAGGCTGATGCACAGGGTTGGAAGTTCTGTACTTTCAGGGTGCTGTGATGTACATAACGTTTTTGTGTAACTAGTGTTCGGTTAAGCATCAAAAAAGCCTCAAGGCAAAATGACTTCATAATCAGAACGGCACCCTTGGCGGGGGTAGGCAAACGTGATCACTTTTGTAAACAAATCTCCTTGATTCCTAATTCCCCAAATTAAAGAAGAAAAGGTAGGTGGTGATTAAATACATAAATCTCAGCTCTTGACCCCTTCAGTTTTACTCTCTTTCCATCTTCTAAAAAGAGTAGCTGAGGAGGCGAATTAAAGGTTACAGGCCTAGAAGACTGTAATCAGGTGGCTGAAAAGCTGCTGTCCCCATGATTTGAAGTATGACTGGTATAGTATTTATGGAAGTTAGACTGAAATGTAGTATTTTGGCTTCTAAAAATACACTGGCAGAAAACCATTTCCCTTTTGAGTAGCTTATAATGTTTATTGCATATTAATCATATGTATACACTATTCATTTTGAAGTGCTTGCTTTCTGTGATAAGTTTGTTAATTTTGTTTTCTTTACAAGCTGAGGTTTACAATTAGAATGTGTGGTTATAATGAGTACTGTAATGATTATCCATGTAATGGTAATAGCATTCCAGCTATGTGGACAGAATACATGATTTGCTAGGGTATGAAAGAAAAAAAACCCCTTCAAAATCTCACAAAATCAAATCGTAGTTATCCAAGTTGAGATTCCGGAGATGAACAGTTGCAGTCCAAACTCTACCATCTCTTATCTGGAGATGCCAGGAACTGACCTTAGGACCTTCATGCAGAACATCTGTTCTCCGTATCCCCAGCTGTGATCTCTACCTGTTTCCAGTTGTTCTCATCCCCCACCTCAAATATATACAGCTTGTCTTTAATGACTATGAGATTTCAAAACCATGAGCAATTTTAACATTACTTTTGTCACAGAAAAACTGAAAGTGGACATTGCAAAACTCAGAACTGCAGCTCAGGGACCGGATGCCTGAAGAGGCAGAGGAGAAGCAATTTAAAAAGTGTGGCACAAAAGTAGTGAGCACTTTGGGGAATGCTGGAATTCTTGATATTAAGGAAAAGCAAAACTAAATGCTGTCAAAGGCATACTTTGGACGTTGGAGCAATATAAGTAGTAGCAGTAAGATTCCATAATAGGAGAAGCTGGTGGGAAAAGGACTCCAAGTTGGACAGGAGTTCCTAAAAAAGATACTAAGAGCACAGTAAAAAAAAATAGTTTTATTGTGCTTTGAATGTTGATTCCTGACTTTGATGTAGTTATTGACAAGGTATGGTTTTAGCTTCAAAAATGTACTATGTATCCATCTGTTTTAATCCCAAATTATAGATTTGGAGAGTTGTATACCATTCAGGAATGGTTGACTGGAGCAGCCGGTTCAATAAATAAACAAACATATTCTAATGAACAAAATAAATTTGAATATAGCAGATGGAGCCAATGTGATTACACCAACTTCTGAAAATCATAAATAACATACACAGAAATTGGGAAAATGGATAGGCCTCTTTCTAAACAATATATCACGGGTATAGTGTTCTCAACCAGCTGAAGTTTCTAAATACTTGGAGCATGACCAGTTGGCCCCCAGGGTGAATGCAGTTTATAAAATTTTCATTTTTAACTAGCCCAGGAGGGGTAAAGAAGAATGGGGATTCACTAGTAAAAAGGTAAAGGTTCCCCCCGCACATTTGTGCAGTCGTGTCTGACTCTAGGGGCCGGTGCTCATCTCCGTTTGTTAGCTGAAGAGCCAGTGTTGTCCGAAGACGCTTCCACAGTCATGTGGCCACATGATGCGCGCAGAACGCTGTTACCTACCCACTGAAGTGGTACCTATTCATCTACTTGCATTTGCATGCTTTCGAATTGCTAGGTTGGCAAGAGCTGGAGCTAGTGCGGGAGCTCACTCTGCACGCAGGCTAGGGATTCGAACCTCCGAACTTGCGATCTAAAAGCCTGGCGTCTTACCCGCTGAGCCACCATGCCCCTTATTCACTAGTAGGGCCATGGTAACGTCACCTGCACAGAACATCAACAAATCACCATGGCCAAACTGGAGGAAGGGCTTGAAATTTGGAAAGGGATTTCTTAAACTGTCTTCATTCCAATAACACACAGGAGTTAACAGCTTAAGGCTGCAGTAGAGAAAAACCCTGAGTCAGTAACCTTTTCTTTAGGACAGATTCAACTTGGTACAGGCACTCACACGTCCTGGGTGCACAAACAGATGACATTGTCTTCCTCCTGCTCCTAGCCCATTACCGATGTACACCATGCCCTTGTTTTCCAGGTTTGATTCAGAACTCCTGTTTTCTGACCCAAGTTAAGAAATCTTGTTCATTACAGGAGAATCTCTACAAATCTAGGCAGGCAAACCACTAACCAATAGGATCTTTATCTTGCCTGAATTGGATTTCAGTTTATTATTCAGTACATCCAATCAGTTATAGTACCTAGACATTGGTTTATAATGATCTGGCCTCTTTAGTTTCCGGACATTTCATAAATTTGGTTTGTTTGGATTTGATAGCTTTATCGCAATTTTATGAGGCTTCATTCTTTGAAAGCTGTCATAAGTTTAGAGAAAAGATAGAATAAAACGGGATAAAGAAATATAATTCTGCAGAAAAATGCTTTCAGCAGTGCTATCTCTGACTGAAGATAATATCATTTTGATGATAGTATTATTTTGATACTGGATATATTTTCTCCCTTGTCAAATGAAAGCAATGTAATAAAAAGATATCTGGAAGCAAATTTTATAGACAAGGATGTAGTAACAGCAGAGATACGAGCTATATGGGTGGGGAAAATCCTATCTATCATTTTATTAGTTGCTGCTAATCAAGCATTATTTAAAAAGCTTCATAGGAAAGATTGTAAATTAATCCATACCTTCCTTTGGTTAACATGATATCTATAAATGCTTATTTGACTTTCAAAAGCTTGTTTTAAATATGGTGGTGTCAGATCAGCTCCAGAAAACCTAAAAACATTATTTTTGCCTGTTTCAAACATTATACAATATCACATTTAAGAATAGTTTCCCCAATACGTAGTCCCAGAGGAAAAAAAACAGCCATCCTTGAACAGTAATTAAGTTGCCTAGTATTCAACTAACTGGGTTTAAAAGTTCCCATAACACAACTGTCTAGGTAGAATTTAACCCCTGAAAGTTAGACTGGGTCCTGTTTTGGTGTTTCCATAATACACCTTCTTAAGTGTGATTTTGTAATAGGCCCTATATCAATTTTAAATGCCAAACAAAACAAGAAATACAGCAGTACATTTTATCACATGTAGTGGACATGTAAAAACACCCAAAAGTACTGGAAAGACATACATAGTACAGTGCAGAAAAATTTGGAATTTAACTTTGAAATTAAACGATAACTTTTTTACTAGTATAAACTCAGAAAAAATCAACAAGGAACATCATAATTTAATGAGATATATGCTCACAGCAGAGAGAATAAATTTGGCTCAATACTGGAAGAAACATACAATTCGACAATATCTGATTGAGAACTTAAACTTGGAGAATACACAGCAATGGCAAAACTAACAGTATATATACACAATAGAAGTTTTTGATATTTTAATTTCCTTTGATATGGTCAGTTGACTAATCAATAAAGTATACTGTTAGTAAAGGTAAAGGTTCCCCCAGCACATCTGTGCCGTCGTGTCCAACTCTAGGGGCCGGTGCGCATCTCCGTTTGTTAGCCAAAGATCCAGCGTTGTCCGAAGACGCTTCCACGGTCATGTGGCCGCATGACGCGCGCGGAACGCTGTTACCTACCCACCGAAGTGGTACCTATTCATCTACTTGCATTTGCATGCTTTCGAATTGCTAGGTTGGCAAGAGCTGCGGCGAGTGCGGGAGCTCACTCCGTCACGCGGGGCTAGGGATTTGAACCTTCAAACTTGCGATCTTCCAATCAACAAGCCTGGCATCTTACCCGCTGAGCCACCACGCCCCTCAAAAGTATACTGTTACTGGTATTTTAATTCTTGTTAAATTTGCTTCATTTATCTATTTTTTCCTTTAAAAAATTCCCTTCTCACTTTCCATGTTGTGGGGAGGCAGGTTATTGGCCGGTAGTTGGATGGTGCTGTTCCCTTGTTGGGGTCTTTCATGATCAGCACTGTCCTACCTTGTGTTAGCCCAGAGCTTTCCAAACTGTGTGTCGCTACACAAAAGTGTGTCGCCACACACAGCGTGGTGTGTCGCCACACCACCCGGAAGTGGCGGCGCGCGCATGCACGGCGGCCGCCATGCATGCCCGCGCCGCCGCACGCCCCTCCCGCGTGCCGCCGTGTGCGCGCGCCGCCGCACGCCCCCTGCGCCGCCGCCGTGCGCGCGCGCGCGCCGCCACACGCTCCCCCGTGCCGCCGCCGTGCGCGCGCGCCGCCGCACGCCCCCCCGCGCCGCCGCCGTGCGCGCGCGTGTCGCCGCCGCTGCCGCCGCCGCCGAGTGTGTCGCCAGCGGCGGCACTTTGGAAAGCCCTGTGTTAGCCAGTCTGAGAGGGAGCCTGCTGCTAGCAGCTGGTTCATCTGTGCTGCTAGGCATTCATGCACTGCTGTTAGTTTGTTTATCCAGTAGGTGTGGATCACGTCTGGGCCAGGTGCTGTCCAGCTCTTCATGTTCTTGACCCGCTGTTGGATGTCTGCTACTGTGATAGTGACTGTGTTCTGGGAGATTGCTGTGGTCTGCTCTCAGGTCCTGCAGCCACTTTGCACTGGTGTTATGTGTCTTCTTTTTCTCCCATAAGTTCTTCCAGCACTGTTCAGTTTCTGCTGTTGGTGGCTCTGCTGTTCCTGTGTTGTTGCACTGCAATTGGGAGTACACCTTGGATGGTTCTTTGGAAACAGGGCATTTATCTTTTTGGCTTCTGCTTCTGTAGTTCCACCAGCTGGATAACTTCTCTCTGAGTTGCCTTGATCTTTACCTCCAACCTCATTTTCCAGGGGGGGGGTATGTACTGCTGTTCTTGATTGTGTAGCCAAGCATCTCCGATTACAGCGGCTGTAGCGTATACCAGTTCATTGGTTTGAGTTATGGTGGTAGTATGGATTGCCATGAGGGCTCTATTGGCATCTTCTAGCATACTATCAGATGGTACTTCTCCACTGAGCCTTGGTAATCAGTCTTAGGGGTTGACTGTAGCTAGTTTATCTATGATCTTATGCATCATATCTGCTGCTGTGCTCTGTAATGGACGGGGTGGCAGTGAAGTTCCAGCTTCAGGTGTTGGCTGCACATCCAGATGTTCTTCTGGGTCTTCTTGAGTCCGGGATGTAATGTGTAGTTGGTCTATCTCAAGTTGCTCTCACAACTTGAGATATATAGCAGCTGGATAGCTTAGTGGTTAGAGCGCTGCCCTTTGACGCAGGAGACTGGGATTTGAGTCCTGGCTGATATCTACCTTAACAGTAGGGGTCCTTGGGCAAAGACCCCCTAACGCTTCACCTGCTTACCTCAAATATGAGAGTGACATGAACTAAGAGAGTCATGCTGGCTCAGACATCGCCCAATGTTGGGGAACCAGGCACAAGGTCTGTGCCAGATGTTGGGGAAACAGGACAATCTGATGATAAGTGGACTACTGGAACAAACCATACATGGATGAAACAAGAGAACCTGGAATTTTATTTGTGTGTGTGTGTGTGTGTGTGTGTGTGTGTGTGTAGTAACAATACAATGGAGACTTTAATACTAAGTGATCAGCTCAAGATCAAAACCTTTATCATACAACAAATATTTTGATGCAATTTGCCTTTTCTTTTTTCAATGCTATACTCAATTTTGGATGAAAAAGTCAAATAATTTTATGCTTGTAATATCGACATCCTAAATTGTAATTAATATTGATAGAAAACTTTTTTTCTCTTCTTTAATTCCTACATTCTAAGTTTTCTAAATAATGGAATGTCAATAATCTTCAACTACTATTGAATAAACATCACTGTATTGAAACATACAATATATCAAGATTTATAACAACATAATAAAAAGGGTTGGGGGACAAACACAGCATTTATCAAATTTATGAGAATACTACAATTGTGCAATACTTTGAGATTCAAAGGGGAAAAACTACTTGGAGCATGCAGGGATGCTGGTGTAGCACCTATCAGCCACCCCTTAAAACAGCTGCATCTTTTTCTACATCTGCAACACAACCCCAGGAAAGACACATCTGATTTAAGGAGTTGCCAACAGGTGCTACGAGTGTTCCCATGCACACTCCAAACAACTTCTCTTTGAATCCTAAGTGTTGCACAGCTCTGGAGAATAATGCAAAAATCAGAAGCCATATAAACCAGAAGGGATTTTAAATTTCTGATGATAAGATGCAGAGTGCCTGTCTTCCAGGCACAGATGCTTTGTGTAAATAATGATGAGGATGGTGATGAGGATGATAATGATTGATCAGTAATGTAGATTAAATGTATACAGCTGAGCATTAGCAAATACACAAATACATTAGCAAATACAGCTTCTAGTGCAAAAAGCACACTCAAAATATAGGGCCAAATAATTGGAAACAAAAAACTATATAAAAGTGTCTTTTTATAACAACAAGTAAGACAGCTAAGATCTCAAACTGAAATGCTGCACTAGAACAGTGATATCTCAAGGTTTACTAAAAACACAAGTTTGTGTAAAAGGAGGAACAAAATCTCTTCCTTCCTGCCTTCCTTCCTTTCTTATAAAACAATGCTGTTCCAGAAGGGCTGAGCTCATGGTATGACAATGGGAGGTCTCAACCCTTCTCTCCCAGATGTCCTCTTGGTCTTACATACCCAAGGCTTGACTTCCTCTTTTGGTGTAGCTCCTTGGTAGTTACCACTGCCACCACCTATGTTCTAAGGGAATGCCTTTGCCTAATGGCCTCTGCTTTAATCACAGAAAGTGAGATAGAGACCGCGCAGCCTAGACCTTTAGTGTAGGCTGACCATATTTCCTTGAGACAAAAACGGAACATTGGGATGGAAAAAATGGGACAGGGGTCCCTGCCCCCCGGGCCCACGTGATTGGCTCCTGCCTGCAAACCCACCCCCGATCCGCGTGATTGGCTCCCGCCTGCAAACTCTGCCCCCTACTCCGTGCAATTGGCTCCCGCCTGCAAACTCCGCCCCCTGGTCCGTGCGATTGGCTCCCACCTGCAAACCCCGTCCCCTGGTCCACGTGATTGGCTCCTGCCTGCAAACCCACCCCCGATACGCGTGATTGGCTCCCGCCTGCAAACTCCGCCCCCTAGTCCGTGCGATTGGCTCCCACCTGCAAACCCCGCCCCCCCAGTCTGTGGAAAAATTGTCTTCCATGAAACTGGTCCCTCGTGCCAAAAAGTTTGGGTACCCCTACTTAAACAGATTACTGTTTATATAAAAAGACTTGTGATCACCCACAAGGTCTGGGTCAAGGTTCCCTTTTGCAATAGGGTGAGACTGGAAATATATATATTGACTGTCAAAGGGAACCTTGACCCAGACCTTGCCCTGCTGCCAATTGGTCATATATTTCTAGTCTTGCCATATTGTCAAAGTTTGACAATACGGCAAGACTAGAAATATAGGACAAGGTCTAACTAAGGCACACTGGAGTTTGATATTCTAAGATGTTATGGACTGCAGATCTCATCAGATGCGTCTATTCAGGCGGGAAGGGGCGCCCAGCCCACCGTGGCCCCAACGGTAGACTGTGCCTGTCCAGGGGGGTTCTCCCGCCAGCACCAGCTCCAGCACCGCAGACGCGAACATCGCCTCCCCCGCGCCTGTTCCGAAGGGACAGAACAGGATGTAGCCAGCCCCACCGCCATCCTGCGTACCTCCAGCGAGGGCTGGCATCACCAGCAGCAGCAGCAGCTCCAGGAGGCGGAGGCAGCTCCATACCCAGAGGGGCTGCATCCCACCGCGTAGCTCGACGGTGCCCTGGCCAACCGGTTCCCTGGCTTGCTCTGGCTGGGGCGGCTCCTCCTGCCCGGCGTGGACAGGTGGTGAGAGCGCTCTCCTCCCATCCCGGGGCCCGCTGCTGCTACCGGGGTGGAGGAGCTCAGAGCGCCACGCCGGGAGGCTTCCTGCCGTGCCTCGCTCAGTCCTCCCAGGGACCCGGGACAGCTCGGCTCACCAGTGCTGCTGAAAGAGGAACTTCTCTGCCTGGCCGGAAGTTTGGAAAGGGTGTGTGAGCACACGTAAGCTAGGCTGGCTGCCGGGGCGGAGGGACTGGGGGCCGTGAGGCTCGGCTCGGCTGCAAGAGCGGTGGCGAGGTGAGGCGGCAAGACTGGAGTGCACGAATTGGGCAAAAGCGGCAAAGAGCCCAGCGGATTCCAGGGGGGAAGGCTGAGTGGGCGTTTGGACGCTGGCTTCTTGGCAGCGAGGCAAGGCTTGGCAGCGGAACTCCCGGCAGAGAGGCGGGGATGGGATTCAGGGACCGGATCTTTGGTCAGGAGGCAAGGGTCAGGGTCAGGACTCACCACTGCAGGGCTTCGGAGCATGCGGCACCGGCAGGATCAGGTAAGGAGGCAGGAATGGGGTGGACTGTGGTGCTAGTTCTGGTGATGGGCTCGCACATGGCGAAACAACCGGGCTTCCAGGGCAGCGTAGAAGACCGGTGTAGACGGGTGTCTCCGGCAGCGCAGCCCCTTTTATTATTCGCATTTTGCGCCGTTTGTGCATCTTGGCCAATCGGGCCTCGCACTGTTCGGCCCGCCTCTCCACCCTCCTTTGCTGCGCGCTGATAGGCGGGAGGGCTTCATTTTCCAGGCTGTCTCCCAGAACGGGACAATACTGAGATTTTTGACAAAAAGACGGTACGGTTCAAAAATGCTAAAATAACGGGACTGTCCCGTTCAAAACGGGACGTATGGTCACCCTACTTTACTGGCACAGAGCAGAAAAATAAAGCAGATAAAAATTAAATAAATTCTATAGCCCCACCTCCTAGACCAGCGGTGTGAAGCATGTGACTAAGAAAATCAGCCCCCCATTCTTTTGGTGTTAGATCAAAATCCTAAGATATAAATAAAATCATTTTATTAAGGAAAAAGAGAATGTAAAAATTCCTTTTGTGGCTTTAAGTCCTTACATGCAAAACAGTAACAATAAACATGTAGTGCTACTAAAATCACAGCATCTTCAAAGAATCTCCCATCAAAATGCTACACAGGAAAAGATTAGTTTGGGGCAGATCACAGAGTGGAATGGTTCTTCTAGTAATATAGGAAACTGCTACACAGAGATCCAAGAAGCTTCAAACATACAATACTGAACTTGCATAAATAAGATAAACATCAGAAACAATAAAAATCTTGACTAGCACAGAGAAAATAAAGAATTACCTTAGTGCAGTGCTAACTTTGAAGTACTTTGGCCACATAATGAGAAGACAGGATACCCTGGAGAAGATGCTGATGCTAGGGAAAGTGGAAGGGAAAAGGAAGAGGGGCCGACCAAGGGCAAGATGGATGGATGATATTCTGGAGGTGACGGACTCAACCATGGGGGAGCTGGGGATGGTGACGGCCGACAGGAAGCTCTGGCGTGGGCTGGTCCATGAAGTCACGAAGAGTCGGAAGCGACTGAACGAATAAACAAACAAACAAACAAAAAAGTGCTAACTAAATATTTATCTATGTCTATCCAAGTCACAGTTCTTTTGAATCAGAAGTTGTTTTTTTTTCTGATTCAATTCTAACCTTACTTTGGTTTTCTGGAAATTCTGAAGGCTGAAGATTGGTAGCTTCAACTTTCCCTTCTTTCCATCTTGGCACACTTTCATCCTTACTCCCCTTCCACTTCAGATCTCCCTCAGTTTCAAGCAGACAAAAGCTCTTTTACCTGGACAAGGAGAAATTGGGGGGAATTGCTTCCTCTCTAGGTGAGTAGAAGTACCTCTCGCTCAGGCAGACCCCAGTTTGGGACAGCAGCGATGTGTCTTGGCCATCGGCAGTGAGGCTGGGAGAGGGCTACCCTCACACCAGATGCCCTGAAAGTCTCCCTGGAGGGAATGTTCCATACCTGGGTTGCTGCCAGCAAAAAGGGCATCTCCTTTTTTCTCACTGATCTCACTCCATGTGGGAAGGGGTCATACAGAGCAAGACTAAAGTCATAAGGGAATGCAGGCCAGTGGGAAATGGCCTGGTCCAAACTTGTAAACATATTGTGTTTTTGAAAGCATTGCTGAAATACTAAAACCCCAGTGGAGGCAAAGTTAGGCTTTCAACTTGCAAGTATAAGAATTGATCTATAGTGACAGCAGGTCATATTTCATTTCTGGCATGTGATGAAGTCAAAACATCTGAGAGATTAATATCACCCCCACTTTTTTCCTCTGGATGTTGTTCAGAGATACACTCTGGAGATTGTATTAACCTGACACATGTGCATTGAACATTTGGGGCTGCAGGCTGGGGGAAAACATTCAGATGGTTTTCATAATCATAACAACTTACTTTGTTTATTCCTTTCATTTATTTAAAATATTTACTGTATATACCACTTATTTTAAGAAAAATCTCAGTGGTTTACAATAAAAATGAGAAATGCAAGTTAAAATCCCTATGTCAGGGTGAGTGTAAATTGATAAGATTACTTATTGTTCATCTGTCCCTCATCAGATGTTGTGTGTATTATGCAGAGATTCAGAATATATATAGAAAGGAGGAGCCTAAACCTTAGTACTCCTGCCCTAATTAGCTACCCAGGCATTGAGATTGCCCCACCATTTTCACTGCCTAAAGCCCTGGAAGCAGTTTGAAGGCAATCTGTGATTGCTTTCACTTTTGCTGATCTGAAATGCTGAAAACCAAGGCCCTGACCCCAAGCTGCTCTAGGCTGTGCAGCCACAAAGTTCCCCTCCACCCCACACCATTGTTGTATTTTTTATATTGTGATCTGGAAGAATCTGGGTTACAAGTCTCAGTTTAAAGCAGAGCTTTCCAAACTGTGTGTCAGGACACATTAGTGTGTCAGCTGCAGCATCTGGTGTGTCGCAGCTGCTGCTGCCTCCGAGCCCTGCCAGGATTCCACGCAGGTCCTAGTGCCTGCCTCATGCCCTGCTGCCTCCAAACCTGCTATGATTCCGCGCAGGTCCTAGTGCCTGCCTTGTGCCTTGCTGCCTCCAAACCTGCTGTGATTCTGCACAGGTCCTAGTGCCTGCCTTGTGCCTTGCTGCCTCCAAACCTGCCCTGCCAGGATTCCGCGCAGGTCCTAGTGCCTGCCTTGTGCCTTGCTGCCTCCAAACCTGCTCTGATTCCGCACAGGTCCTAGTGCCTGCCTTGTGCCTTGCTGCCTCCAAACCTGCCCTGCCAGGATTCCGCACAGGTCCTAGTGCCTGCCTTGTGCCTTGCTGCCTCCAAACCTGCCCTGCCAGGATTCCGCACAGGTCCTAGTGCCTGCCTTGTGCCTTGCTGCCTCCAAACCTGCCCTGCCAGGATTCCGCACAGGTCCTAGTGCCTGCCTTGTGCCCTGCTGTAAGAGTGTGTTGCGAAATGATGCATGTCTAAGAAGTGTGTCACCAACATGAAAAGTTTGGAAAGCTCTGGTTTAAAGGGACAAGCTGAGCTAATTTTTTTTCCTCTTACCTTTGGCACCAGAAGGACTCCAAAGCATTAACATTCCATTTACCATATAAGGCTTATCTTTGTGTGAGGTATATATATATATATACATACACATACACCATGTGAGGTATGCTTGCTTCAGCTTGGCTGAGCTGGGGCAGTCACATGCTGCTGGGTTGCTATGGTAAATGATTGTTTACATTCAAGAAGTTGAGTTGTATAAAAAGGTGATCCATTGTTAAGCCTGAAGACTGCTTATCTCTATCTATTCAAATGTAAGTTGTTTTTTGCCTGCCTGTGCCTCTCTGGAGGTGAGATTGTAAATATGTTCTTTTGTTTTGAATAAATGCAACTACATTTTTTACTGCAAAAGTTTATTTTTTGATCTCTCTATGCTAGCTTCTAAAACTCTGGACTTAAAAATAAATATTAAACAACCATGTAAAAGAAAAAGAAGACATTGACAAAACATAGCTACTGTTTAGCCTGGGTCACGAAGGGTACCTGCAAAGCAGTCAAACTAGCATTACAGGACCTGAAACTCAGGAACGGGGAAGAAGAGTGAGGCTGGGGTTCCCTCCATTGGAAAACCCCAGCCAGATTCCTCCCTGCTTTTCAGAAGATTCTGCAACCGCCACACTTGCAATCGAATGATGCAAGTATTGAGAACTGTCCACCTCTTTTCTGCATGCAGATGCAGTCAGAAGTGGTAGTAGCGTATAATTCCCCACCCTCAGGACCTGGAAATGCTTAAGGACCAAAACATGGGATTGAAACTGTCTAATAAATTAATAAAAAAGAAAAAGGTGCCAATATAGCGATGGAAGGCAGAAGGATGCTTGTGGGGAGAATAGCAGTAAAGCTCTGAAATTGTTTTTGAAGCAGGATCTGATGCTCAGATCATCTTCTTCATCCTAGCGTTTATCCCGCTTTTCTGCAGGGTCCACTTTTTTCCGGATCAACCAGAAGTTGGTAATTGGTTGATCCGTTTAGTTGCGACGGGGGCTAACCGACTGGCTTGTCGCTAGAGCCTGACGTCGGAAGCTAGCGCTAGCTGACAGGAACTCACCCCGTCACGCGGCATCCGCACACAGGCTTCGAACCACCGACCTTAAGATCTTCCTGTCTCAGCGACGTGAGCCACCGCGGCCCCCTGATGCTCAGATCTCAGACCTAAAATGAAGATAATGTTGGACCGAAAATTGGTCCTGTGTCCAAGCACGTTTAACTTGGTACGAAGAACCCAAAATAAATTCACACCAAGACGAGAAATAGAATAACCCTTTTAATCGAGCTCAAGTAATAGGGGGCGGCTTCCTCTGAAAAGGAGCGCCCCGAACAAAAGAGACATTTGTATTTATACATTTCTGATCCCTTGAGCAAGGGTTTTCAGGAGGCAAAGATACGACAAGGAAATTAAGGAAATTTTGACGGCTACCACAAGTAATTTATGAACATCCTGGATTTTGTGCCTGTTAAGGGAAATAGGATAAGTGGGAAGGATCTGGTTTTTAATTAATGGTTATCAGGATCTCACAGGGTTTTTGTGAGTAAACAACTGTTGTTGTTTGCAAGAGATGAACCATCTATTTAGTTTAGAACTTCCTGTGACACTCACAGTTTATACATTCTGCCGAGCACGTACATGTTCCATAGGGTGGGGGATTTAGAAAGATAGATTCCAACAATAATAATATTTCATCATGCCTTATCCAAGGAATAATTGTGAATAATAATCAACCACAAGCTTCTACTGAACTCCTAAGCATTAAACCAGATCTTTCTAATATATTTCCTCAGATAATACTTGGTTTTTAGATGTCTCTTTTTTCCTTTTCCTTTTTTTCTTTTAAATCATACTTTTCTAATAGAAAAGGCTACCTTTCTCATAGTAGCTGAAATGCATTATACTGTTGCAAAGAAGAAGTGTCTCTTCCTTTGGTGTTAATTATCCCTTTTTATTAAAGACTCTTTGTTGTCTTTTGCAATTAGTATTCTGGTCTGAATATTTATATTACATTGAAAATGGAATCTCATTTTAAATGAAAGAATTCAATCACAGAAGAAGGAAGTAATATTAAGCCAATTTTTTATTTCCCTCTTTATTTGCATAGGGCTGCATGCCTGTGTGTTTGGAAATAAAAACAGTTTATTTTCTTTGATAAAGATGAATCAGATCCTAGAGGTATGACATACTCTTCACACTGTATAGTAATCAGGTAACTCCTGGAAGCTAACATAAACTCTGGGATAAATTTTTGGCCTAGGTGTTGATCTTTATTCTTTTTTCCTGACCTACATATTTGGTTTCATAGAAGGGGTGTCTGCAGAGAGGGCATCAAAAAGGCATTGTACAAAAAAGGGGGCTTCTATTGTGCAGTTGTGTCTGTCAGACACAATAGAAGCCCCCTTTTTTACATATGTGATGCATGTAAAAAGGGGGCAGGGCTTCAATCACATCATCACAGTTACCTCATGACACCCCCACCCCCATCCTCCTGCAGATGCCACTCTCATGCACCACACAGCTGGCAAATTCAAGAAGCGAGGCACCTTTAATGCTAGTCAGGGTAAAAACATGTTCTTGGAAGCTGTAAAATTAAGCTCCTTGCTGTTAGATACAGGTCCTTAAGGACACTTTGCATTAGCAGCAGGCATTTGAGAAGACAGTCTTGGGCCTCCTTTCAGTTATTCTAAAATGAAGGAATATGCACATTGGGTGTCAGAGTACACAGCACTGGGGCTGCCAATGTTCCTTCTAGACCTCAGAGCAATACGTTCTATTGAGTAAGCAGACACTCACAAGAGATTAGATAAAATAATCTATTTACTCTATATACATACGTATCACAATACAGTCCAATATCATCCAACACAGATACAGATGAGAAGATAGTAACGAGAAGAATGAACACCAGAACTTCTCTACTTTTATACAAATATCAACCAATCACGTTATAGGTCAAACAAATTATCTGCCACACCCAGCTTAAACTATATCAGCTGCAGTATGTGTCACCACTTACTTCAACAATGGCTGCTAATTGAATGACTTGCAGAAAGTATTACCTCTCACCTATTTACCTCTCCTGTCTAATTAATCTATCTGTAAATTCTGGGTATTTATTCAAACCCCAACATTGGGTAATGACCTAGGTTTAGGCTCCAAGCTGCTAGAATCCCCACATTGAGGAAAAACTAGCTACATCTTGCTACAGGTATGTGCATAATGATACTACCTCATGTACAACCCCCAAAAGAATACAATGTTTTTTAATAAGCATAGTCTGGCTCTGAGCTTGGTGGCCTCCTTTTTACTTACTTTTGAGAAACCCACTGGACCTGACTAAGGTCTCCTTTAGAAATCTTTTCTTCAAAGAGATCTAGTGGCTAGCTTTGCTATGCGGATAGAGGGGAAATACTCCATGACAGTGATTTATTTAGATAAACATGGGATGGAAGAACACAAGATTGAAAACACAGAGAATTATGAATTATGTGAAACAGCAGCTGTCCTCCAAATCCCCTCTTCCCACAGAGCAATGTTACTGTAGGTTCATTCTCACATCTGTGATTAGCAGAACCCTCTTTGTGTATCTCTAAGGAGAGCCAGAGGACTCCCTGAAGATTAGCTATGGTTTTATATGATGGAAAGAATCATGAAGGTCAAAAAAGGTCTCAGTTTCTGTGCCATATATGAATGCCATCTTGCTGTTGCAAGATATTAGCATTTATAAAACAGCTGGTTCCTCAGCATCTCGCAAACACCATGCAACCATTAGCTCAAGGTGTTAGTGCTACTTTCTATTTTACAAATTACAATCAGGCACAAAGCTAGCTGCTTCTATTCCCATTGAAAGGCTGTTCTTAAATACATGGCAGTAGTGACCAGGAGTAAGAACGTTTGACACATGGGTGTAACACACACACGTGTGTGCACATTTGTAAAACAGTTCTGATGCTGCTGCAGCCTTTGTGGGGACTCTGAAACCCAACAAAATCGTGCCAATCTGCTCTGCCATCTCTTTTCATGTCCCCTACTCATCTGTGCCTCAGTTATCAAAGTTTATATTTGTATATCTTTCAGATATATTAGGTATATTTTTCTTGATATGGAAAGCAGTATATTAATAGAGTGAGTACATAAATAAAGGCATGCTACTAGTTTTAGTCCAGAGAACTCATTATACACAGGAGTTGCTCATTCACTCAGCCACACAAACACAGACACAAACATAGAGAACTTCAACCTTTAAGAAACATCAAGCCTTTATTTTCAAGCTTAATAGAAGTTTGAAGAAGTTTGGCTTAGGGTCTTTAAAATTCTGGTTGTCACAAAGACTTTTTCAAATAATAGGATGGGCTTCTCAGCCCCTGTTCTCAGTGCCAGCTTGGAATGTCTATTGGATGCACTCATGAAAATAGGCACCTGAACGCTTTCCCACATAAGACCTCTTGGTCCCCATTTTGAGTATCTGTTACCAGAAATGGAAAACACATGAAACATATACAGTACATATTTTGTTAATTTATACCTGTTCTAACGTTAATTATAGTAGAAGTTTTATCTAAGAAATATCTTGAATGCATAGTTGCTAGGTTTAGGAATTAGGGGAACTGTGTGTTCTGAATAGGTTTGTGCTCTCCGTGAAGGAATATAGCCATGGTTTGCAGGTACTCCTGGATCCATAATTAGAAACCCAGATTACCTACATGGATAGAAGCATCTATTACCATATTATGTTAGTACACCAGCAACACCCTTTTTGGACAGGAATAATCACAGGCACATGGCATTCATTGATAACCTCACGTTGTTATTATTCTGCATTCGATGAGGCTACTCATGAGATCAAAATCTACCATTTGTGCAGAATGCAGAGGTTTAAGCTACTGATTAGAATGTCTTCATGCATAACTGCTGAAAGATCTGTACTGTCTGCCAGTCTGCTACCAAGCAACATTCAAAATGTAATTCTAAAGAAAGAGTGTCATGCACAAGCAATCTTAGAATTCCTGCTTTTAGGATCATACAATAGAGGTAAACTGCTAGATTACCTCTGCAACATTGCCCACAAAGAACTTTTCATGTACCATGAAATATAAAATAAAATTTCTTAATTTATTTACTTATTTTTATGTATTGCTTGCTTACTTCTTATCAACTGCAGAGATTATGCTAAACATTTGACTAGTGCAATGGCATTAGGAAATGTTTTATTTTTCTCTCCTGTCCAAAAAAAATATATTATTCCCCTTCTCCAGTATCTGACCAAAGTTCATATATATGCAGATTACTTCAAAATAAGAATCAAAATATTCAGTTGTGATTTTCTGTGGCTTTATGTAGTTTGGTACTAAAGAAAGTTTACCCTGGAATATGCTATATTAACAGCATTTATTAACTCCTGCCAACCTAGCAGTTCCAAAGCATGCAAATGCAAGTAGATAAATAGGTACCACATTCTTCGGTGGGAAAAATCACAGGGACATGAAAGGAGCCTCCTCGGGCATCCCCCCCCCCCACCAGCAAATCCTTTCACTACAAAAGTGCCTTGGTGCTTCTGACACACACACACACACACACACACACACACACACACACACAGCATTTATTAAAAGCTATATGCTATATTAATAGCATTTTCTACAAATGATCCCAAATTGAATAGAAGAATGGACAAAATCAGGCCCATCCCCTCAACAATGAAATACTCTTTGGACTGAAAATCAACACAAAGGCGGCGGCTGCTGATGCTGATGCTGATGCTGATGCTGATGCTGATGCTGATGCTGATGCTGCTGTTGCTGCTGCTGCTGCTGATGATGATGATGATGATGATGATGGTGATGATTTGCAACAACTTTAAACCCATGAAATGGCACCATTTGCAGCACAGCCCCAGCAGGTTGCTTCTGCAGGACGTCATGCACCAAAGACCTTACTCCATTCCTAAGCCTCTGGTTGTCTAGTGGCAGAGAGTTGCTGACACCAACCACATCCTGTCCCAGAAGATAGGCTCTCTTTTGGCCTGTTCAGGAAGAGAATCACTTTTCCTCCACTCCTATATCTTCTCTTGTTCCAGAGAAGCAAGCAGATCCAGCCACCCAGTTATCTTTTGGCAGAGTTGTTTGTCAGCAGGAGAAGAATATATTGGGTTCTTCACATTGCTAAAGCACCTGACACTTCCTAGCACTAGTAGTGAGAGGCCAGATGGCTGATTTTGATTAATTGTCACTCTTAGTTTCACTTGCAATCAAGCTATTAATCAATTCATTCATTTTGTTTTATTTTCAGAGGTTTCTTTTTTAATCCAGCTTTTTCTATAATCCCATGTCCAAAGCCATATCTGCAACTGAAGAAATGTTACTTATTTATCCTATTTCTTTTCTTACCTTTTCATTAGACTTTTTCCAATGATGGTGAAACTAGCTTACAGGGAGCCAGATGCAGGTCTGGAGAATAAAAGCAGTACAAACAGAAAATGTTAACCTAGCCAGATATATAAGAATAAAAGTATAGCTGTGCTGAATCAGGCCAAAGCTGATCACAGAATTTGTTTCTCGTAGCAGCCAACCAAATACCAAATATTCTACTGGGTATTCTACTCACAAGCAGAAAATGGAGCGATACCTTTCTCGCACCATTGTTTCCCTGTGCCTGATACACAGAGCCATGCTGGTAACATTGAGTCTTCAAGACCAACAGCCTCTGACAGAACTATCCTCTATGCATGTAAAAAGGGTAAAGGTTCCCCCCGCACAGTTGTGCAGTTGTGTCCGACTCCAGGGGCCGGTGCTCATCTCCGTTTGTTAGCCGAAGAGCCAGCGTTGTCCGAAGATGCTTCCACGGTTATGTGGCTGGCATGACACGCGTGGAATGCTGTTACCTACCCACCGAAGTGGTACCTATTCATCTACTTGCATTTGCATTTGCATGCTTTCGAATTGCTAGGTTGGCAAGAGCTGGGGCGAGTGCGGGAGCTCACTCCGTCACGCGGGAGTAGGGATTCGAACCTCCGAACTTGCAATCTTCCGATTGACAAGCCTGGTGTCTTACTCGCTGAGCCACCACCCAATCCCATTTTAAAGCCATCCAAGGTGCTGGCTATCACTATGTCTTCTTAAGCACTATGTGAAGCCCACTAGGTGAGGTCTGTTCTAAATCTCCTTCTTTCATTGGATGACCGTGATCCTGATGTTTTAAGACAAGGAGGCTTATCCTCTCCAGTCCCCTTTCTTCATACCATACCTTATTTTATATACCTTGATCATATCCCCATGCCTCATTTGAAACTAAAGAGTCCTAAGTGTGCAGATGAGCCCCCTGATCGTTTTGGTTGGCTTCTCTTCTTCTGTACTTTTTGCACTTTTATTATATTTTTCAAATGTGGTGATCAGAACTGTATATAGCTTTCCAGATGTGTATGTGCCATAGATCTGACTAAATGCATGACGATAATGGCAGCTTTATTTTCAGCCCCTTTCAGAAAGATCCCTAGCATGGAATTTGCATTTTTCACTGAGCTCTCCACTGTGATCCCAAGATCTTTTTCTTGGTTACTTCCAAACAACCAAGTCTCCACCAGTGTATATGTGAAGTTTGGGAGGTTTGTCCTAATGTGTATCAGTTTATACTTACTGGGACCCCAGAGATTCGAAATCAAGTTCTTGTTTATCTGTAAAATTGCACAAGAATGCCTTAAGCAATGCTTAAAATCAGGAGTCTGGTAGGACCTTTTCTGACCTACATGTTTTATTAAAAGGCATACGTTTTTGTGAACTGCAGCTTACTTTATCAGATGCATAGAGTAAGTAGACTGGTGTAGGATTTAAATTGGGATGAGACAGGGAGGGGGAAAAAGGGAAAGACGGGTAGGTTATGCAGAGAAGAGACAGGTTACAAGTACCTTATCAATTTAACAGTTGTAATACGTTAAAAAACCATTGTATTTGTTGAGACCTTCTGAGGTTACCTGAAACCTTTTGATGCATAAGGGTTCAGCAACCTCTCACTCAATGGTGGAGTTAAAGTTCCTTTAACCAGACCATGCAACCAACTCAGATGTCTACACCAACAGCACCATCACAAGCCTCAACCAGTACACACACAAGATCAGAGGCACCTTCACATGCTCTTCCCCTAATGTGATGTATGCCATCATTTACCAGCAATGCCTCTCTGGATTCTATGTAGGACAAATGGGACAAACTTTGCTCAAAAGAATAAATAGACACAAATTTAACATCAGAACTCAAAATAAGGACAAAGTAGAGCATTTCAGTCTTGCGGGACACTCTATAGCAGACCTCAAGGTGACTGTTTTGGAAAAATGGGACTTTAACTCCATCAGCGAGAGGGAGGTTGCTGAACTCACACACATCAAAAGATTTCAGTCAATCTCAGATGTTTCAACAAGCACAGTGGGTTTTTAAATATTACAATTGTTAATTGATAAGGTACTGCTAATCTGTTTCATATGTAGCCTGCATCTGCATAACCAATCTGTCTTCCCCTCGCTTCCTGCCCCCGCCCCCCCATCCCACCCTAATTTAAATCCTATATCAGTCTAGCCACTCTATGCATCTGATGAAGTGAGCTGCAGCTCACAAAGTCTCATGCCTTTTAACAGAATTTGTTAGAAAAAATGCTACCAGACTCCTGCTTTTTCGCCACCATTGACTAACACAGCATTCCTCCTACAAAGTTAAGTAGTGCTTAAGCAATTGACTTCAAATGGCTGCGATGGGATAATAGAACATCAAATAGTCTAACAAAGAATACACTAGAAAAACAGTTTGGGGTACTGGGAATCAACTACAAAATATAAACATAAAAGCTAGGAACTCCGTGTTTTACACAGTAATATAGAAGAATTAATGTTTTATGACCCATTTATCCACGGAATGCTTATATTATGGGACAATCAGAGTTTAAAAATAACATATACATCTGTTTGGCAGATCAACTGGGCCTCTCACAACATTATTACTTTGGATCAACTCCATTTCAAGGAAGTTGTTTTTAAACTATTCCAAAATTAAAAAGCAACTTTGTTACACCTGATAGGACGTCTTGGCCATTTATTCCATTTAAGTATTTATTATTTAGTTTATTTAGGCCAAATAATATTGCTGCATCAGAAGTTCCAGAGAGGTTGGAGGTTTCGAAATAATTAACTGTGTCTCATAATATTTTTTTTGTAGAAAGTTGAAGGAACAGATATTATATGACCTCTAGATAATGAGCCTAAATACTCTTTCCTGCTAACCCGATGGAGGGTCACCTTAAATACAATGAAATTAATTTCCTAGAAAGAATAATGTTTCACTTACATCAACATTTTTGTCAAACTTTGCCTGCCTATCTTCCTTGCAAAAGAAGGCATAAAAAACCTACTGAATATATTTTTGTCTTCTCCCAGTTGGATAAGGTTTTTTTTATAATGCTACAGCAGTTTGTAAATCAGAAGGAGGTCATCACCGAGACTACCAGACTGCTTACTAAATCTGAGCTTTTCCTGTTAAGAAAAATTATTCTCAAGGCTATAATACTGCATCTATCAATGCCTGTGACATTTATGTAACTATATTCTAAGCAGCAATAACAGTGCTTATAAAATACCACTAAGGGAAGAACAGCATTTTCCCAAGGACAAAATGTAACCGTGAGTGCCAGGAAAACACGATTTTGCTGCATCAAGTTTTTACTGAGGAAAATTTCCTAAATTGTGGATAATATATGAGTAACTATAGTACATGTTGAACATTACAAATGGCTAGGAGGGAAGAAGCCATAGCTAAAGGTAGGACATAAGTTTTCCTTACAGAATATGCCAGTTTACTCCCTAGCGCATGTCCGGTCTTCAGATGATAAAGTGAAGGATCAGATGATGGTATAAAAGGCCCTTCCGACAATATTGAGCTACATGAATAGCTATTTTGGCCTGATTTAGCGTACCTTTTTTTGTTCTTAGAAGAAGGCTTAACACAGGTGAAATACTATACAGGAAAACATGGATTTCAAGTCATTTTAGAGATTTTATTTCATAGATGTTATTGTAGAGCTGGAAACCATATAAAAAATTCAGTGAACATAATCAAGGCGTTGGAGGAAAGGTTACAGCGTTTGCTTAGGAAAAAAGAGACGGAAGATGAGAAACATATTAGAGATGTACAGAAGCACACATGGTATGAAGAAAATGAGAAGAGGATTTTCTTCTTCTTGGGTCATCCAATGAAGGTAAAACAGTGGGGGGAAATCCTTTTTTTGTACAGCACTTTCCTTAATGTATCCCATATCAAGACTGTAAGAAGAACACCACTTGCTGGCCTCATTACTGGGACAGGATAGGGCTTGGCCAGTGGAGCAGTAAATTTTATACTGGCAGTACTTCTCTGCCAACTCAAGGAATAGTGGATTGCAATTTAATGCACTAGTCTGACTGTGCCCTGAGGAGACCCAGTTTTTAATGTATTTATTATTACATGTATGTACTTCCGTTCCTGTAGAACAGAGCTTTCCAAACTTTTCATGTTGGTGACACACTTTATAGACATGCATCATTTCGCGACACACTCTTACAGCAGGGCATCATTTCGCGACACACTCTTACAGCAGGGCACAAGGCAGGCACTAGGACCTATGCAGAATCACAGCAGGTTTGGAGGCAGCAAGGCACAAGGCAGGCACTAGGACCTGCGTGGAATCCTGGCAGGGCTCAGAGGCAGCAGCAGCCACAACACACCCAGACACTGCGGCCAACATACTAACGTGTCCCGACACACAGTTTGGAAAGCTCTGCTGTAGAAGCTGCATACATCTGTATGCAGATGTCTTTCTTCATTTTACCTTCAAAACTACCCCAAGATAGTGGTTAGCCCAAAGCCACGCAGTGAATTCCATGGTTGACTGGGAACTTTCACAAATGAGTCTCCCTGTCTAACACATTAATCACAATTTACCCTGAGCTTGGGGTGACTTTGGGTCAATAATTATGGCTGCATTCACTCATCATGTTAACCCAGGATATTTTAGCCATATTTTGGAAAAAGCCATTATGGCCTGGTTTGCACACAATGCCATTATGGGTGCATTTACACATCATATTATGGCTTAGTGCAATGTATGAACCCTGTCCATCTCTCCTACTATAGAGATTGGTTGCAAAGATGCCATTGCAAAGAGGAGTGCACTGCTTTGTCTCCTGGAGGAAAGATGGGTTATGAATGCAACAACAACAAATAAAATAAATAAAAATAGCCATGGAAGACAATTCCAAGTTAAGCATTAAGCAAGGATAATCCATGGTTCTGGGTTCCATGTAAGAGTAGATCCACACTGAAGTGAGCTGGTGTGCTTTCCATTAAACGAGCCATTTTTGCATTCTGCCTGCCTGCTTCCTTCACAGTAGGCTGAGGTGATTACATTTATCATTGCTTTGTCACCAGAAATGAGAAATGAGCAAGAAGAGAGAGCCGAATGAGGAAGAAAAGCAGGTGAGAAGAGTTATACTCCCCCCCCCAAAAAAAAATTTCAGAAACAAACTGATTATTTAGAGAAATCAGGCATCACAACTGCCTGGCAGCTTGCAATGAAGAAGCAGATATTGTTGCAACCTTTTTTTTTTTTTTTTTAAAGCATAATTATAAACCAGGAATTTGGAGAGAATACTTAGCAGAAAGATTTTGGAAATGTATTCTTTATTATACAATGAAGATAAAGTACAATAAAATGAAAACTAAAGAACCGTTGAGCAGAGAAGAACAAGGTGGTGAGTTTCCTACTTGAGGTCTAAAGATAGACTACCATTTGCCCCAAGGTATCTTGTGTCAGCCTTCTCCACCCAGGTACATCCAGATGTGTTGGGGCTACAATACCCAGAATTCCGAAGTACTGGCTGGGATTCTTCAGCCTTCCTGTAGGGAAGGAGCTGCAATCACAGCCCATCTGTAGGCCGTTAGGTTGAGAAAGGCTCCATAATCTGCACGTAGGTCTCATACCCTAACTGGACATACACAGTATCATTACCACTTATAAAAGAGTGTCTCTGTGTTCTTTTTTTCCCCCTTGCTTCAAGAGGAGAGATTTATCAAGAGTCTCCTGCAGTGTTTGTCAGAATAATGAACTACAAGCAGACGTACCTAGTGATGCAGAAGAGTGTGACACTCTTGACAAGGCTGATATTTCATCCCTGGAAGAGTATGTGTTTGTCACACTGCCTGCCATTCTCTGTGCCAGGGAGCTCAAGCTGAGTATCTGGGACTGATTCTGCTTTGACAGTGATTAGCCCAGTGAACGGTGTGACTGAAGAGAGTAGGATCCAAACCTCTTCAGTTAATGCTTGGTACTCTGGCCAGTTCCACACGCTGGCTGGGCTCACACATCAGATTAAGCGATGGCTCATTATAATCACAATTTGTTGAATAAATCATAATTAGATGAGTTCACACACAGCTCATGAAACCAAAATCAAACAAACCATGTTATAAGTTAGCTTGATTGCCCATTGTAAGTGTTTGAAGCATTGCTTCCTGCTGATCTGGTTGAGGCAGATTCAGGGGGCATGTAAGGAAGCCAGCTCTCTAGAAAATGGGCTTGCTGAGTGACAGAGCAAGCAGGGAGAGCAAACGAGAGTTTTGTGTGGGACTTTGATAGGGAAGTGTGGAGCAGAGCCTCCTAATAAACTCTGAGCAATATGGACTGCGAAGGAAGCTTAGTGACAATCTGCAAGGTATGGGCAATGTTTGTCCTCCTCCCTTAAAAGAACTCAGATTACACCTGCTGGGAGTGCAAGCTTCTCTCCTCATTGGAGAAAGCAAAGGGGCTTGAGGAAAGAGTTTCTACAATGAAATACACCAGGGAAGAGACCTTTCTGGAAAGGACAGGTAAAACTAAGGAGGGGCAGAGGAGGGAAGTGAATGCCAGAGAAGAGGAAGAGGAAGGGGAAAGAAGTGGAAGCACATAACTCAGAGGATCAAAAGGCACTCAGTGCAGATAAGTTCAGCACTGGGTTCCTTGACCATGGACTGCACTACTACATGAGGGACTCCTGGTAAGAGATGGGGCTACATTTCACAAATATTGGGAAGAATGTATTTGGCTTGTGCCTCACCAATCTCATCAGGATGGTGTTGAAGTAGAGCAAAAGGTAGGAAAAGCCTAGAAGCAAATATACTACCAACCCCTAGTAAAGGGTAAAGGTTCCCCCCGCACATTTGTGCAGTCGTGTCCGACTCTAGGGGCTGGTGCTCATCTCCATTTGTTAGCCGAAGAGCCAGCGTTGTCAGAAGACGCTTCCACGGTCATGTGGCCGGCATGACGCGCGCGGAACGCTGTTACCTACCCACCGAAGTGGTACCTATTCATCTACTTGCATTTGCATGCTTTCAAATTGCTAGGTTGGCAAGAGCTGGGGCGAGTGCGGGAGCTCACTCCAACACGCAGGGCTAGGGATTCGAACCTCCGAACTTGCAATCTTCCGATCGACAAGCCTGGCGTCTTACCCGCTGAGCCACCACGCCCCCACCAACCCCTAACACAGGATAAATATGATGTCATGGCATCAGTGTAATGTAGTGGGAGGACACATATGATTGGACCATAGCCATGGAATGATACAACTCATTCAAAAGGAACAGACTCTACAGGAGGGCAGGGAGTGTTGGGCTGTACATAAAGAAAGCGTATACCAGCATAGAAATTCACCAGTTCATGAAGCCCTGTTGAGAGTATTTGGATTAGAATAAAAGGAAAGAGAAACTTGTGGGAGTTTATTATAATCTGTCTGGACAGGCAGAAGATATGGATGAGGTTTCTATGTCAGGTGACCAAACTTTCAAAGAGGCATTCAAGAGTGACACTGGGAGATTTCAGCTATTCTGACATTCAGGGGTGTCCACAGTGTATGGTAAAAGATGGCGCACATGATGGTGTGATTAAAGCTCCACCCATTTTTTATGTGCATGATACATGCAACACACATTAAAAATAGGCAGAGCTTCAATTGCACCATTGTGTCCACCATCTTGACTTTTCTATTACACGTTGTGGACGCCCCTGCTGACATCTGCTAGAAATCCCTATCTTGCAAGAGTCAGAGGTCCAACATATTCCTTTTCTGTCTTGCTGACAATATAATTTGCCAGGAAGTGGAAGAGAAATAAGGGGATTGGTAAGGACCTAATCCTTACCAGAGAGGAATTGGGTGAAGAAGTTAAGATAAGTGGAGCATTGTGAGAAAGTGATTTTGTTATTCTTGACTTTCTGATATTAAAGAGAATAGTGAAGAGTCAGACTTATATAATGAATTTCAGAAGAGCAGATTTTGATGAACTTAGATAGAAGGTACTGTAGGTCAGATCCAGTGGCTTTAAAATCTGAAAGAGAAAAGTATCAGGAAGGATGAGAGATTCTGTGACATAACATACCGAAGATACAATTACAAACAATTCTTACTAGAAGGAAAAATGGGAAACATTTAAAGAGACTACTATGGATATACACAGAGCTTTCTAAAATGTTGAAAATAAAAATAGATATGTATAAGAAATGAAAGGAGGGGTGTATAATGAAAGGAGGATACAAAGCAATATCCAGAAACTGTAGGGATTGTGTCAGAAAGGCTAAACCTCAGAATGAGTTGTGGCTTGCATGAAATGCCCAAAATAAAACAAAAAAATTCTAACTGGCCATCGATGTGGCACTAGTAGAAGGAAGGAGCTGCAGCTCAGGATCAGACAGGGAGAAGGTAAAAGAACCATTGATTTAAATGAATTGAGTTCTCCAGGGCCAGATGAATGACATCCTAGGAGTTCTTAAAAAAACTAGCAAAGGGGATCTCAAAACCACTACCTGTAATCTTTGAGAACTCCTGGAGAACCGGTGATGTACCAGAAGACTGAATAAGATAAAATGTTGCCGCTAGCTTTAAAAAGGGGGGGAAATAGGACCCAGAAAGTTACAGACCTGTGAGCTTGTCATTTGTACTGGGCAAGGTCCTCAAGCAGATTATTAAACAGCATTGTTCATGAGCACTTGGATCGGAATGCAAAAATTAACAAGAGCCAGCATGGATTTGTCACAAACATGTTATGCCAGACTAATCCTCTCTCCTTTGTTGACAGATTTACTAGCTTAAGAGCGTGGGGGATGCCATGGACACAGTGTACCTAGACCTCAGCAGAGCATTGATAAAATCTCTCATGATACCCATATTAATAAAGTAGTAAAATATGAGCTAGATGATAAAACTAGCTCCATAATTGGCTGAATGACTGCACCCAAGGAGTATTTCTCAATGGCTCCACATCAGCTTGGCAAGTAGGATCAAGGGAAATGCCACGGGGCTCTGTCCTGGTTCCTGTGCTGTTAACTTTTTTATTAATGATGTGAATGTAGGAATTGAAGGGTGATGATCAAAATTTCAGATGACACAAAACTAGGAGGAGTTGTTAACTTTTTAAAAAAGGGAAAAGATTTTAAAAGATCTAGATAAGCTTGAACAGTAGGCTGAAACAAACTGGATAAAATTTAACAGGGAGAAATGCAAAGTCAGAGAGAGAGGGAGGGAGGAGGGGGAGAGAGAGAGAGGTTTAGGAAGGGGGAGATATGGCTTGACAATAGTACATGTGAAAAAGACCTGGGTGTTTGGGTATATCACCAGGTGAACATGAGCCAACAGTCTGATGCAGCTGCTAAAAAGGCAAATCCTTTGGGGGGATGTATTAACAGGATCATGGAGTCCAGATCACAAGACGTAAGGGTCTTACTCTACTCTGCCTTGATTGGGCCTTACTTGCAAACTGGCCACTGCAGTTTATAAATGAAATTGATAAAACTTGAGTGAGTTTAAGGAAGCTACTCGGATGTTAAGGTGACTGGAAAATAAATTATATGAGGAACAATTAAAGGTTCTGTTTATGCTGCAGAAGAGAAGATTGAGGGGAGATGTGACATCAGCCTTCACTTGTCTAAAGGATGGTCATGCGGAGGAGCGAGTGGGCCTTTGCTCTGTTGTTCCACAAGGCAGGACCAGAACTAATGGACTGAAACTACTAGACACCGATTCAGATTAGATATTAGGAGAAATTTGCTGATGATAAGAGCTGTCACCTCGTGGAATAGGTTGCCTAAGGAGGTGGTGGGTTCCCCTTCCCTGGAGGTTTTCACACAGAGGCTAAATAACTGCTTGTCCAAAATCTTTCATAGAATCTGCAGTGGGCAAGGCTGTTGTGACCTTTAAGGTCATTTCCAATTCTATGTTTCTATAATTCCATAATATATGGAATTTTGGCCAGTTTGGTCTAGTTTAGCCAGTTTGGTCTAGCGGTTAAGGCAACAGGCTAGAAACCAGGAGACTGTGAGTTCTAGTCCCTCCTTAGGCATGAAAGCCGGCTGGGTGACCTTGGGCCAGTCACTCTCTCTCAGCCCAACTCACCTCACAGGGTTGTTGTTGTAGGGAAAAGAGGAGGAGGAAGGAGTATTAGGTATGTTCGCTGCCTTGAGTTATTTATAAAAATAATAAAGGCAGGATAGAAAATAAATAAGTATACATAAATAAATAAATTTCACTGTGTCACTTAAATGACAAAACTCTGTTTCTCAAGTTGCCTGATTCTCTTTGCAGCAGCAATCATTCCATACTATCTAGGACTGGCCAAAAATATTCTGCTGCCTGAAGCACAGCAACCAGTAATATACCTGAGGGTGACAGAAACCCCCACAATTGCCTCTTTCCTTTCCTGGCAGTAAAAATACAATAATAGCTAAAGAGCAAACAATTTCCTGAAGTTGTATGATATCCTATAACAGTTGTCTCTTCACTCTGCCTAATGTTCAAATCTTCTTGTAAAGGGGACTAAGGTCTTTTCAATAATGTAAGGTTTTTCTAACCTTCCATGAAAGGCACATATAAGGTTAGGGTTCATGCAGATGTACTGATGAACCCATGAGCCAACACATAGTTACAGAGAGTAGGCCACAGCTGGTATTTACAAGCCCCTAAACTCCTGCCCTGAAATCAAAAATCAATTTTGGGGGAATCCCACTTCCTCTTGTTATGTTGCTGTCCTACAATTATGTCTCTAGCAGTTCTCAAGCCCTTTCTGGCCACAAAAGCTTTGTCCACTGTTGCCGTAGGCCCTCGCACCGATGCACCATATCATGGCTCAGAAATCCCTGAACACAACGGGTCATTACAGGACTGAGCAATGTTGCTCAATTTTGTTTCTATGATTGGAAGGAACCACCTCAGTCTCTCATAGATTTTTACTTCACACTTTCAATGCTGGAAATATTTTTCAGTCTCCATAAAGCTCCAGTGAGCTAATGGTGTTGAATCAAAATGCTTCTGAACTCCAACCAGCAGGAATCTTATTAATACAGGCCTCCACTGTAGATTAGCTTTCCCTTGGCAATGGTTGACAGGAATGACAAAATGAATGTGGAGATATTTTTTGCATTCAAGATGCTTCCACATGTTGCCAAGGCCAGAAAAGAAGATAATAGGCCAGACTGGACATTTCAGTAATTTTGCAGCACATAGAAGCAAGGCTAATTTGATGGATGTCAAATTTGACTGGTTCACGTCATAACTGATGGAAAAACATTTTAATGAGACAGGATGGCTAATTTCAAAATGTCAGAACATGCTGGTATTTCTGGTCGCTACCATTGGCTTGATCTCTGGAGGTCATAATATCCTGAACCAAGTGTGGCGTGGTGGCTCAGCGGGTAAGACGCCAGGCTTGTCGATCGGAAGATTGCAGGTTCGGAGGTTCGAATCCCTAGCCCTGCGTGTGGAGTGAGCTCCTGCACTCGCCCCAGCTCTTGCCAACCTAGCAATTCGAAAGCATGCAAATGCAAGTAGATTAATAGGTACCACTTTGGTGGGTAGGTAACAGCGTTCCGCGTGTGTCATGCGACCACATGACCGTGGAAGCATCTTCGGACAACGCTGGCTCTTCGGCTAACAAACGGAGATGAGCACCGGCCCCTAGAGTCGGACACGACTGCACAAATGTGCGGGGGGAACCTTTACCTTTTTTTGTTTTACTGCACACTGATATTTGTCTACCTGCAGAAACAAGGTTACGTAGTTATGTCTCAGAATAGGCGAGTGCATGGGTATGCTGCCTGTTAGTCCAGATTAGTGTTTCTCAACCTTGGCAACTTTAAGATGTGTGGACTTCAACTCCCAGAATTCCTTAGCCAGCCTTGCTGGCTGGGGAATTCTGGGAGTTGAAGTCCACACATCTTAACGTTGCCAAGGTTGAGAAACACTGGTCCAGATAGTATATTTATATGCTTAAAGAAGCTGCAACGAATAATTAACATACTAATGTGGAAGAATACGTTTCATCTGTATCTGCATATATTCAGAAGTGTATGGAGGATGTTAGTATTATTAAGAACATTATTATACGGGCAAATCAGAAATCTTGGATGACTCATGAAGTATATGTGATGTTGAAAGCGAGGAATGCTGCTTTTAAATCTGGTGATATAGCGGCACTCAGAACAGCACAAGCTGATCTGAATCGGACGATAAGAGCAGCAAAGCGGGCTTATAGTCAGAAAGTCTAGAATTTTTTTCATGATCCTACAAATACCAGGTGCTTGTGGCAGGGTATTCAGACTATCACAGATTACAAAGCTACTCCGACACTGTGTGAGAAGAAGACAGATTTTCTTAATGAACTTAATACATTCTTTGGTAGGTTTGGAGCACTTAACAATATCCCTGCGAAGAAAGCTGTTCCCCATCCTGATGAACAGGCACTTATCCCTAATATGGTCAATGTCCGGAGGACCCTGAGAAGAATTAATATGCGGAAAGCAGCGGGCCCAAATAATATTTATAATAATATTGTATGTTTGTAAACCTCCCAGAGTCCCCTGTGGGGGAGATGGCGCGGTGATAAAAGTCTAATAAATAAATAAATAAATAAATAAATAAATAAATATTCCAGGGCGGGTACTCAGGGACTGTGCTGATCAGTTGGCCAGCGTTCTCACAGACATCTTTAATATCTCATTGCATCAGGCTGTGGTCCTGGCATGTTTTAAGACTGCAACCGTTATACCTGTGCCTAAAAAATCTACGATCACATGTCTTAATGATTATCGCCCGATAGCACTCACTCCCATTATGATGAAATGTTTTGAGAGGCTAATAAAGGACTATATTGTCTCCAGACTTCCTCCATCGTTCGATCCACTTCAGTTTGCTTACCGGCGAAATCACTCCATAGAGGATGCAATCTCCTCTGTTCTTCATTTGAGCTTGGCACACTTAGAGGAGAAGAACAGCTATCTGCAATTGCTGTTTGTTGATTTTAGTTCAGCATTTAATACGATCGTTCCTCAGCATTTGGTAGACAAATTGGGCTCTTTGGGTTTTAGTACTCATTTGTGTAACTGGCTACTTGACTTCCTCACTGATAGGTCTCAGTCGGTGCGAGTTGGAAATAATATCTCCAACCCTATTTCCTTGAGCATCAGTTCCCCTCAGGGCTGTGTCCTAAGCCCATTGCTGTTTACCCTGATGACTCATGACTGTTGTGCCAGGTTTACCACCAACTCCGTTGTGAAGTATTAGGGTGTTAGGGATGACAATGATTGGACTTACTGTATAGAGAGGAGGTGAAGGGTTTGGTGGATTGGTGTAATATAAATAGCTAGGTTCTGAATGCTGAAAAAACCAAGGAGATTATCATTGATTTTAGAAAGAGCCGGCCTAGCCACACACCACTCTTTATTAATGACATAGCTGTGGAGTCAATAACATCAGGTTCCTGGGGGTGCAGATAATGAATAGTTTGACTTGGTCTCTCAATACTGCATCCCTGGTAAAATGGGCACAGCAGCGTTTGCATTTTCTGTGCTGGATGAGGAAAGCATACTGTATCTTCCTCCTCCCATCCTCCTTACTTTCTATAGAGGCACTATAGAGAGTGTATTGACCAACTGTATTTCCATTTGGTTTGGAAGCTGTAGTGCCTTGGATAGGAAGTCTGTGCAGAGGGTGGCGAGGGTAGCAGAGAGGATAATTGGGATTTCCTGGATCGGGAGTCCCTCCATACAGTCACTCATGCCCTGGTCATCTCCCATATAGACTACTGCAATGCGCTTTACATGGGGCTACCCTTGAAGAGTATCCGGAAGCTTCAACTGGTCCAGAATGCGGCTGCGCGCGCAGTTATTGGTGCCCCTAGATCGGCTCATGTGACACCTCTGCTGCGCCAGCTGCACTGGGTGCCGGTATGCTTCCGGGTGCAATTCAAGGTGTTGGTTATGACCTTTAAAGCCCTACATGGCATGGGACCAGGCTACCTGAGGGACCGTCTCATCCCCATAACTTCAAACCGTCCCACTCAATTATGCAGAGAGGGCATGCTTCGTACCCCGTCGTTAAGGGAGTTTCACTTGGCGGGGTCCAGAAGGCGGGCCTTCTCGGCAGTGGCACCTGCCCTTTGGAACATTCTGCCCCCGGAGATGAGGCAGGCCCCGTTGCTCCTGTCCTTCCAGAAGAATTTAAAGACCTGGTTTTGCCGCCTCGCTTGGGATGGGAACGGGAATAGTTCTTCTTGGAGATGGCTGGTGCCATAGAGCCCTTTTAAAATTCCATCTTATCGCCTATTGGATTTTATATTTAACTTATTAGTAATTGTAATGCTTATTGAATTGTATGTTTTTATATTTAGTTATATTTATAAATTTTAATTGTTGTATTTGTAAACCGCCCAGAGTCCCCTTTGTGGGAGATGGTGCGGTGATAGAAGTTGAAAAAATAAATAAAATAAATAAATTTCACTTCCTCTCATTCAGGATATAGCGTACACACGCTGTTTGTCTAGAGCCCGAAATATTGTCGGTGACCCCTCTCACCCTCATCGTAGCTTGTTCTCCTTGTTACCCTCTGGGAAAAGGTTCCGCTGCATTTGATGTAGAACAACTAGATTAGGTAACAGTTTTGTCCCCTGGGCTATTAGACTCCTAAATTCCTAATGATCCCTTTTACTTTAGGGGAGTACATGCTGTATGTAGGATTGTGATATTTATCAGGGATAATGGTTAGGGGAGGGAAATGGGTAAAGAATATATATATTATATATTACAGTAATTATTTGTCCGTGAGCCAATTGCAATGAAATTTCATTTTAATGTGCACCTTGGTGTACAGTGGAATGACAATAAAAGTTTATTCTGTTCTATTATATTTCTATTCTATACAGTATCAGGCAGAGGGATGCAACTCCTTAAACGGGAAATGCTGGGAAGTGAGAAGCATTTAAAGCTCTTTAAAGGCAGAGTTCTATGGGTTGTGTAATGGTTGCAGCCATGGACGGTATCCTCAGAGCAGATGACTTGAGACAGCCTGCTTCAAGAGTTTGTCTTACTTCTTTTATCTCCTTCGCTATGAAAAAACAGTTGCAGTACATGGAGCTTTTTAGGAAGACATATAATTAATTATTAGAGACAGGACCTTTTCAATTGTGGTAGCCCAATTTTGGAGTTTCTTTCTCCCAAAGCTCTCATATCACTATCTTTATTTTCTTTAGATACTAAGTAAAAAAAATTAGAAATCCACAGACATTTCAGTTCTTTATTTCACTTAATTGCTTTGTTCTTTCATGCAGGGCTTTGATCTGAGTATGATTGCATGATTGCACCTTTATGTAAGCTGCTTTTCTAAGCCACAGAAAACAGCCTCATATTATTCACATTAAATACTTAAATTTGGTTGGGCTCAGAGAATGCAGGCTTCCCCTCTGCAATTCCTGATGGATTCTCATTCATTATCTTGCATTCCATGAAGTGTGCAAATCCTACAGTCCATCCCCACCAATGTTTACTGCAAAATAATTGATTTCAGTGGGATTTACAGTACTTCTTCAGATATTCAAAATACTTGAAGATTTTTGTTGTTCAGTCGTTCAGTCGTGTCCGACTCTTCGTGACCTCATGGACCATAGCACACCAGGCCTTCCTGTCATCCACTGTCTCCTGGAGTTTACTCAAATTCATATTCGTTACATCGGTGATGCTATCTAACCATCTCATCCTCTGCCGTCCCCTTCTCCTTCTGCCTTCAGTCTTTCCCAGCATCATACCTGTCTCCAAATGAGAAAAATATTTAAATACTGAATACAAAGGGATGGGCAAAGGATGCGATTCCATATTGCTTTGTCCAATGTCTCCCTGGCATGTGCTTTAGAGCTGGATTTATCTGGCCCAAAGCCTCAAGACAGAGATTTCACGCATCATCTCAACAGCAACAAGCACAATATTTAAACACACACTGGCGGTAATCAGCTGAGCCGGGAATTTTTGCAGGAGATGATTGTTAATTAGTGGTAAGTAAACTAGCAGGACTCTGACCACTCAGATTGAAGATAATTAGCTGCTTTTAGAATGTTTTTCAAACTTTTGGGAGGAGGGTCACCATTTAATAAGTGCTGAGCTTCCTAGAGGACCACTTAATAAACTTAATTTTTGTTCTCCAAGCCAAAAGTCCAGAGTTCTTCTGGACCGAAGCAGCATGTAAGCAGAAGGGGGGCAGGGATGGAGGGAGACATGATAGTACTCTTCCAATACAAGCTGTAGATTTATTCTCCTTAACACCTGAGGGTAAGACAAGAACCAGTGGGTGGAAGCTTTACAAAGTGATCCAAACTTAAAATAAGGAGGAATTTTCTGACTGTGAGAGCTGTTAAGCAGTGGAACAGCCTGGCTAGTGAAGTTGTGGGTGCTCCATCAGTGGAAACATTCAAGAAAAGAATGTCTAGGACAGAGCTTTCTAAACTGTGTGTCGGGACACGTTAGTGTGCCGGCTGCAGTGTCTGGGTGTGTCGCGGCTGCTGCTGCTGCCTCCGAGCCCTGCCAGGATTCCGCGCAGGTCCTAGTGCCTGCCTTGTGCCCTGCTGTAAGAGTGTGTCACGAAATGATGCATGTCTAAAAGGTGTGTCACCAACATGAAAAGTTTGGAAAGCTCTGGTCTAGAGAATTCCTACCCTGGGCAGGGGGCTGGGCTAGATCACATCTGAGGTACCTTCAACACTATTATTCTATGAGGAAGGGAGGGAGGGAGGGAGGAAGGAAGGAAGGGCTGACCTCAGAAAAGCTAAGCAGAAATGGAACTAGCTACTACTTGGATGGGAGACCACTTGGCAAACTAAGGCTGTAGGCTAGATTCAACATTCGCAAAAAAGACAGTGGCAAAGTAATTTATATTGTTGCCAAGCAAACTAAATGGATGTATCCATTTAGTTACTGCAAGTTGAGTTTGACTTGAAAGAAATTGCTATTATCATTTTTCAGTTCTGCTACCATGGTCAACACCAGCAGCAGAATGTTGACGATTGGGGTCTTCCTTGGCCAAGGCATTGTTATCGGTACTTGATCAAAGCCTGTTTCCAGAAAGTAACGTAAATGCAGATCAAGGGTACATATTGTCAAATGTTTTAAAATCCTTCCACACAAGGGAACAAGAGATAGAATAGAAATAGAGAGCCTTACCTAGAAACCATTGAATACTATGAGAATTAGTATTCATGAGTGGGCTAGATAAATGCCATTAATGCTCCAACAGTCTTAAAAAGCACGTCCTTGCCCTTCAAATGCAGGCTGTCTGCTCATGGGAAAATATTTGTGGTAGAGACAGGTTGCCTTCAACGTGACGTATTCTCCTCCCACTTTTTTCTTTGTCTCACCACAAGCATTGCACAAAAGGTTCAAGAGTGTTGCGGTTGTTACTGATTTTTTTCAACCCATCACCTGTGTTTGAAAGCTATGCAGAATCACATTTATTTGTGAACAAACAGCAAGGTAAAACACCGCATTTCTCCAGGTACCATAAGAACAGAGCTAAAGGGGAGGTAGAAACAGGCATTACATCTGATTGTTGCAGCATTTGTATAACATCAAAATTTCTCACAGGAGTTTTCTTGTTGTTGTTGTTTTCCACTGACCCCACCCTTTTCGTTTTTGTGTCTCTCACAAATGTCCAGGGAGGTCAAAAAAGTCAAGTACCTAAGGGACCGTCTTATCCCGACCACATCTACCCGCCCCACCCGATCATGCAGGGAGGGCATGCTTCGGACCCCATCAATAAAAGAATTCCATCTAGCGGGGTCCAGGAGGCGTGCCTTCTCTGCGATAGCACCCGCCCTGTGGGATATCTTGCCCCCAGAGGTGAGACGGGTGCCCTCGCTCCTGGCCTTCAGGAAGTCTTTAAAGACCTGGTTCTGCCGCCTAGCTTGGAACGAAGGAAATAATAGTTCCTCCTGGGGGTGGTTGGCTTAGTAGTACCCTCCTTTTAAGAACTTACCATCTTTGGATTTTTCTATTTATTATTATAGTGGATTTTAGATGTATAGGTTTTAATTGTTTTTATGATATTGTTGTAAACCGCCCAGAGTCTACTGTTGTAGAGATGGGCAGTGATAAATTCGAATAATAAATAAATAAAGATGGTAACACAATCATACAATCAAGGCCCCAATCCATTTTTATGTCCATTCCATCACATGTAAAAAAACAGGCAGGGTTTTAATTGGTGTTTTGTCTTTTATGATTGTAAATTGAGACAGGGACTGTCTCTTTCATAATGGGCAAGCCACTCCAGGAGCTTTTTTGGCTGAAATGTCATGTTCTGAACCAACGAAGCAAGCAATTTTTTCTCAGCTTGGCCTCTCCAATTGTGTTGGTCTCAACCACAACTCTCATTACCCCCTGTCATCCTGGGTAGGAATAATGAGAGTTATGGTCCAACACAATTCCCAAACCCCAAACCACGAGGTTGGGGAAAGTGACACTATACAGGCAAATTTACACAGGTAAATGAAAGCAGATAACAAATTCTGGAAATTATACTGTTTACAAAGAGGGCACAATCTACATATATCAGCTGTTTGGCAGTGCTTGGCTTTACTTCTGAGGCGGTGCCATTCATCTGCTGTCGGTTTTCCAGCCACACAGCAGCAGCAGCCACAGACTGGTGGTGTTGGTGGCAATGGTGGCAGAAACAATGGCGGCCACGCTTGTGCCATCAGTTGGATTTCTAGGCTGCGGAGCAAGGAAGCTGGTGGTCACATGAGATGTGACTCTGACTCGTTGGTAGACACTGAGGTTTGGGGATTGGTCTGGAGTGGCAGCAGGAGTGGGCTGGTGGTCTTGAAAAGGACCACCCTGCATCCTGCCGTCGGACTGATGATGCGGGGCAACCTGGGCTACCGTACCTTGCAGGACTACTTTGTTCTCACTCTTCCCCCCTCCCCCCAGTGAGAGCAGGGTGGTTAGGGGGTGGTGTGGTGTGGTGCAAGTCAGAAGGATCCCCAAAGCTAGCCCCAGTTGTCAGGTGGTGCGGCTGGCGGTTTGGGTGGTTGGATGGATGTCAGCCCTTCAAGGTAGTCCAGACCAGGAAACCAAAATCATGAATACTAATACTTCTTTTATTGTAAGGTTACAGTAATTTTGCAAGTCTGAAAGTGCTTCCCCCCTCCCTGCCTTTACGTGCCAGAGAACTAGGGAGGGCCGATTCTGAGATGCTTCCTCAAATTATATTTCTGGCTTGGACTCAGATTTTGTTGATCAGACCATTGTCTAGGCTGAGGCTGTTCCTTCTGTCTCACGGTTATTCTCACAGCCCATTGCAGTGGGGCAGTTAGTCTAGAAGGGGAAACACATGAGGTCAGGGGAGGTTGGGGTGACCAAGGAGGAGAAGCCGGGTGAGGGCATTATAGTGGTGACAGGCAAAGGGAGATATGGTGGGAGTCAGGGTGGGCCACTTGTCCTGAATTCGAGTGAAGGAACACGCTGAGACTTGGTGTACAGGCTCTAGTGTTTTATTGTTCTACTCTGCTAGACAGAATCCAGCTAAACTAAAATGAACTAGTGATGCTCAGAGAAAGGGCCCAAGAAATTAGGGTGGTGCCATCTTCAGCCTCTTACGATGAAAGCAAAGCGATTCAGTACTGCGCATGCGTTTATCCCCCTGGAGGGAACCCCCTCCTTCTTCGCCAGTTATCTCCCTGACACCACTTGTGGAGAAAGTGACCTTGGTGTTCAGTATCAGTATCACCTTCCAGGCCTGTTTCTACCCCAAGACCTAGTTTCTGGCTGCTGCTATTTAATGTACTTTAATCAGTCTGTAATAAAGCTTCTCTCCTCCATGTCTTAATCATGGATGATTGACCATGTCTTAATCCATGTCTTAATCATGGATGATTGATCCATGTCTTAATCCATGTCTTAATCATGGATGGTTGACTGACCTTGCTTGCATTATCAAAGCATGGAGGGTGGGTGGGTGGGAGTACTCTCTTGGAGAACTTCATGTGTGGCACAAGTCACAAACCCAGGGTTGGGGTGGGAGGATATCCATTATCATCCAAGAAACTCTGATGACTTCCAGGGTTGCTGTTCCTCAGTCATGAGGCCCTCTTTGTGAAATCGGTTTATAGGGATCAGAGTGGGTTGTGTACCAGCCCTTCTGCTGCACAGCAGTCTCCCTACCTCAGCTGCTTGCATCCATGGCTATGTTCCCAGGGAACTTTAATCTGCCATCCCTGGGTGTGGCCTCAGAGGCAGCTCAGGAGTTCATGGCCAGCAGGGCAACCATGGCCTTGATCCAAGTTATTTCTGGCCCAACTAGTGGGGAGCGAGGTCACACACTAGACCTAGCTTTTCTCTCAGAACAATGGCAGCATGATCCGGAGTTGGGAGATATTGCCATCAGTCCCTTGTCGTGGACATTTCACTCTCTGATGACTTTGGAATTCTCTGAGGCTGCACCCCACTGCAGGAAGGTAGGACCTATTTGATTTGTGGCCCAGGCACCTGATGGACCCTATTGGGTTTCAGAGGGAGCTTGGGGTTATTCCTGGGGCTCTGCTACTAGGTTTGACCAAGACCTTAGTCACTACTTGGAATGAGAGGGCGACCATGGCCTTGGATCAGATCATGTCTGTGTGGATTCTCTGAGTGCATGAATCCCAGAGGGCCCCAGGTTTTCAGAGGATCTCCAGGTGATAAAGCAGAATAACAGATGCCTAGAGCACTGCTGGAGGGGAAAAAAGAGTGAACCAGCCAAGCAGAGGTAAGAGCTTTCTTAGGCGTTATCTCATGGTGATAAGGGAAGCAAAACATACTTACTTTTCCCTCAGTATTGCATCAAAAGAGAGATGGCCAGCAGCCCTCTTTAAGGTGATCCAATCCTTCCTGGTTCACTTGCAGGGCCACTATGAGGACCATTCTAAGCATCTTTCAGATAAAGTTGTTTGGATTTGCTCTGAGTTGGACTCTAGCTCAACAGATCCTATGGAGGTACCTCAGGCATGGCCTTGCTTGCTTAGCTGGGAAAGGTTTGAACCTGTTAGTCTTGATGAAGTGGACAGGAAGCGTGAGTTTGGCTAACTGTGTTTTAGGTGTACCCTTTCCAGTCAGGATTCACTGGTTATACCACTAAGATGGCATTGATCACATTTGTCAGTAACCTCTGCCAGGCTTGAGATGGGGGTAGTGCATTCATCCTTGTCCTCCTTGATTCTCAGCAGCTTTTAATACCATTGATCATGGTATCCTTCTGGGCAGGTTCAAAGGGTGGGGAGTGGAAGGCACAGTGATGTGGTAGTTTCCTTCCTTTCTCCATGGCCAGCTCAGTTGGTGTTGATGGGGGGGAGAGAGAGAGATTGAGCCCAAGGCCCTGCTTTGTGGGGTCCCCCAGGTCTCTACCCTGTCCCTGCTCCTGTTTAACATCAACATGAAGCTGCCGGAGGAGGTCATTCATTGATAAAAGGCAAGGTATCATATGCTGATAATACCCAATTACACATCTTTGCCTTGGGCTGACCAAGTGATCCCATCAAAGTTCTTTCCCAGTGTCTGGAGGCTGTGGGGGTCTGGATGGAGAAGAACAGGCTTCAGTTCAACCCTGCCAAGACCAAGTGCCTGTGGGTTTTGAGGTCCACCAGGATCCAGAGCCCTTCCATCTTTGTCTCTGAATGGGGCTGCACTCCCCAGACAGAGTGGTGTGTAATTTGGGCGGCCTCCTGGACTCACAGCTCCTGCTTGAAGAGCAGGTGGCAGTATGACTAGGAGGGCTTTTGCACAGGTTTGCCTTGAGTGACAATAGTACCCATTTCTGGATTGAGAGACCCTACTCACAGTGACCCATACCATAGTCACCTCCTGGTTAGATTACTGTACTGTGCTCTACATGGGGCTGCCCTTGAAGAGATTCAGTAGCTGCAACTGGTCCAAAATACAGCAGCACAGGCAATTTTGGATGTTTCATGATACACTTATATAACACCTCTGCTCCACAAGTTGCACTGGCTTCCAGTAGACTTTCAGGTGCAATTCAAACTGCTGGTATCACTTATAAAGCTCTACATGGTGCATGGCCAGGTTATTTGTGGAGCTGTCTGCCTCTGACTGGCTCTGCTTGCCCCACCAGAACCAGCAGGGTTGGCATTTCCAGGTTCCTTCTATTAGGTAGTACAGGTAGTCCTCACTTAACAACCACAATTGAGACCAGAATTTCAGTTGTTAAGTGAAGCGGTCATTAAGCGAACCCGATCCGATTTTACAACCCTTTTTGCAGCGGTGATTAAGTGAATCGCTGCGGGTGTTAAGTGAACCACTTGGTCATTAAGCGAATCATGCGGTTCCCCAGATTTTTCTTGCCAGAAACTGGCCGGGAAGGTCGAAAATGTTGATCATGTGACCACAGGATGCTGCAATGGTCATAAATGCAAACCGTTTGCCATGCACCCAAATCGTGATCAAGTGACCGTGGGGACGCTGCAACGGTTCTAAGTGTGAGGACCGGTCATACGTTGGTTTTTTTCAGCACCGTTGTAAGTCTGAACCATCACTAAATGAATGGTTGTTAAGCGAGGACTACTGTATCATCTTGTGCGACCTAGGAGTGGTGCCTTCTCTGTCGGGCACCTGCCCTATGGAGCAGCATCTCCCTAGAGATCCAGATGGCCTCAACCCTGTTGGCCTTTTGCAAGGCATTAAAGTTGTGGCTCTTCCCCCAGGCTTTTGAGCTGGAAAGTTAAGTGAGCCCTGTTCAGCTGGATTTTTTAGTTCCAGTCTCTGGATTAGAAGTGGGATAATTTTTAGACCGCACACCTATGTTACAATATTTGGTTCTGAATGTTATTTTTCATGTTGTGTTGTTGGTTTCGGTTTTAACACTCGGTTTGCCACCTACAATCACTGCTGTGAGATAGGCAGATATATAAATTGTTTAAATAAATAAATAATTTTAAAGTCTCTTTTCATTTCAAAGTGCATATCCAAGCACATCAATCATCAATTTAAAGTGCTTAACTTGGAATGACTCATTCACAGACTGTGCATATAAAGTAGGCTTTGGGGAAGGGCTGAAAAAAGTGAGAGGAATTAAAGCATGGAAAGGGTTTTCAGGTATATCGGATAGTAAGAATAAAATAGGCAGCACTGACATAATTTCTGTTAAGAACATTCTAATTTGAGACCATTGTAATGCAATGTAATACATGCTGTATGTGCATTATGATTTTTTAAAAACTTTCTTAATATGACTGTGTTTGACATGTCTATTGTTTTTATACTTTTTTGCTGTATGCTGCCCAGAGTCACTTCTTGTGAGATGGGCGGCCATAGGAATTTGATAAAGAAATAAATAAATCTCCAAAGAGACAAGCACCACTAGGTCCAGCTCCTATATAAGTAAGGTAAGCTATTTTGGCCATAAGCCTCATGAATCATGCAGACACACCCCCCCCCCGTTTTTTTTTGCAGACCCCAGCATGCAATTGAAATTGGGTAATAAACTACAGATAATACCAACATATTGGTATGGGTAGGGGGCATGCAGAATAAAAAGTAAAATGTTAGGCCTTTGATAAGATGACTACATTTCTATCATCTATCATCTATCATCTATCATCTATCATCTATCATCTATCATCTATCATCTATCATCTATATATTTTAAGAAACAAAAATCAAAGTGCAGCCCTCCACCACAGAAAGGTTGCCCACCCCATTATAAATAACGGCAGTCTTATTCAGACAATATCTGTATACTCCTAAAACTGGAGTATAAATAATAGAGTCAGATTTTCACTGCTGAAGTATAAACTAGGTTCTCACAACATGCTGGATTAGGATGAAACAATGTAATGTATTTTGTGATTTAGCATGTTGCAGGAACCCAGCCTCTCCCTTCCCTTCCCTTCCCTTCCCTTCCCTTCCCTTCCCTTCCCTTCCCTTCCCTTCCCTTCCCTTCCCTTCCCTTCCGTAAACTGCCCCAATCTGTACACTCTGGATGGTGTACAACAGAGTGGGAAGTAGAAGAATATTCTAAGAAAGCAATGAAGACTAAAACCATATTAAAGGAGGAAAAAAAAACAACTACCACCATCCCAAGATGAGCACTACCACACAATTAGCTCAGAGTGAAAGTAGGGTAGAACAGGATTGCTTTAATTGTCCTAGAGAATGCTAGGAGGAAGGCAGCTGTGCAAATCTCCAGGAGTAAGGAGTTCTACAACATGGGGAACACAACCAAAAGAGTTGCCTTCTCATCAAAATCCCTTTCATCTCCTATGGGTGAGGGGAACTTGGAGCATTCTCCCTTGGGATGTCCTTACCAGGTAGGCAGATTCAATCTTGGCAAAGAAGTGTCTGATGTAAGTCAGTGCTATGCCATAGAGGCCTTGGCAGGTGATAACCATCCCTTGGATTTAGGCCCAGAATTGGACCTATTGATAATCAGTGCAGGGCCTTCAACAATGGTGTCACTGTACACTGGCCGGGCTGACCCACCAGCAGTCTTGCCACTGCATTCTAGACCACTGTAGTTCCCAGGGTGTCTTCAAAAACTGCCTACCTAAAGCATGTTAGGATAATCCAACCAACTGGCAACCAGTCGCCAAAGCATTCTAGTCCAGAACTTATCAAAGTTCCCCTGGCTACAGCCTCCAGCTACTGTTTAGGCTGCAAGTCCAGGTCATCACATTGCAGCATGTTATTTGAATATGACAAATATGATTTTTTAAATCTAGCGTTAGGGTTTAACACGCTATGGAAATCCAGCCAAACTATTTGTGGATTTTTCATCTTCTGGAAATGACCAATATTCCAGTTAGGTATTACATTCTCACAAACTGGTTCAAAGGTTTCTCGGTTCCAAAGAAACATTTGGAGAGAAATCCCTGCACCAAGTGAACTGCACCCTGAAAGAGCAGCTAAAGATGTTCACTGAATAGCTTTAAGTTGCCCTACATTTCTCAATTCATTACATAACTCTGAGACGTCAACAGTGTTCCTTCCTTCCTTCCAGGCACAATGTCTCCTTTCTATCACTTGAGCCTTTTATTTTAAGATCAAGCCTGTAGGGTACGAAAAATAAGCCCGCCTGCCTGCCTGGAACTGGGTATCCAGCTGTGGAATCCAGATTTTCCACTATGCAGCAGTAAAGATCTTTGTCCCCACTAGGGCAAACTCTTAGGACTTGTTTTTAATGTCATGAACTAATGCACTAGATCTAAAAAAAACCACAGTATGCTGATAAAACGCTAAAGTGTAATATATATTCTTTCTCATATTTATGAGATGATGGCTCAGTAAGAAAAGAAGAGGCTGATTACCTTGTCCTATTTCTGAGCTTTCTGAAGACATTGCTGGGCTTTATTCAAGAAAGCTGGACCAGAAGACCCTTGATCTTGTCCAGCAAACCTGTTCCTTTATACTGTATTATTTCTCAGCTGCTATTAGCTACATGGAGTTTCCATAGTCTGGAGCCCTATACACCTGGCACTAAAGATAAGAAACAGGAAAGACGGACTTCCGGTGGGAATATGGCAGACTGAGCAGCTGTGCCCGCGAGCTCCGCAGGCAGAACTGGCATCGTGGCTTTTTTTTCGGGCTCAGGCTGGTTTCTCCTGTAGCCCAGAGCTTTTTTCCAGATCAAGGAAAATGATGGGAATCAACCCATTCGTCCTCTGGATGGTGAGTTGCAGCCAGGAGATCGTGGACAGCGTGTGCGATCAACGGGTAAGACTTCACTGGGAGGCTGGGATTTCACCATTTCCGAGCCGCGCTGCAGCCCTTAAAGAGACAGTAAGTCCAGCCACCCCATTTCTAAACCACCAAATGTATTTTTCTTTTTAAGTTTTGTACCTTAAGAGAGGCTTTCCATAAGAAGAAGCGGACTCTCTTGGTGCTTATCATTATTTCTGGATTAAATTTTTAAAATCTTTTTAAGTTTTGGCTTGTTTCCCCGTTGGATTAAGGAGAACTGAAAATAAATAATTGCCTCTCTGCTATTATTTTTGTACTGAATTTGAAGGATTTAATATTTTCCTACACGTTGAATTTGCTGTTTTGAATCTCTAGCCCTCTGTTTACTTTCTCTGAGAGCTGCTTGTTAGTACACTTTCTCCTGTTTCAATTTCACTTGAAGATCTTTCATTAACTCATTAACTTCTATCTGCACAAGTCAAGTATTTAGGGGGCACCATAATCTACTGCCTGAAGCATGGAAGATTTCAAGGAGATTCTCTCAGAATTCCATGGTGAGCTTCGCTCTGATTTTAAACAGATCTTTCATGATACCCGTCAAGCTATTTCTACAGAATATTCAGGACATTGGGGAAGATGTTATTTCTAAAGTGTGTCATCTAGCTGAAGATGTGATGGAAGAAGATGGAGATTTTGACAGGGATGGAGATGTTTCTGTTGACGGCAAAATTGGAGCAATGCCAGACGAAGACTATATTTTGGTGTCGAAGGGGTTAAAGCAACAGTCTGAACTGCAGATTACAAGGATTATGGCTTTCTGAGAAAATGTTTTGGGAGAGAAAAGAACCTGTTTTGTGGGGGGGGGGTTTTGCTGAGAAGTCTGAGTTTTTAAGGGGGGCAGTTGGGCTGTTTGATTTCTGCAAGAAAAATGCCTTGGGTGTAATAGGGAGATATGTAAAAGTCCTGGTTTATTTTTAAGTGGGGTAAAAATTTAAGAATGTGCAATTGGATGGATAATGAGGTTATTATGATTTCATTTCTTTTTAATGATTTGGATTAAGATTTACTGGATTTTTGTTAAATTCTGTTTGATTCATAAGATTTACAAGATATCTATAAGATACAATAATAATTCCTTGGTTTTTTAGGTTTAATAGGGTTAAGATTGTAGAAGTATTATTAATTATAAAAGCAGACAATTTATATGTTTTTATAATTTGATTTTTATTATAGTGGACAGAAATATATAGAATAGTGGCAGGAAGGAAATAATTAAATAAATGTTGTCTTATGGGGGAGGGAAGCTGATTTAGAAACTCATATATATAGTGTGTGTACATACATACATGAATACATACATATATATCTTTTTATATATACTGTATATAAGGGGAAGGAGCAAATTAGTGATTTGTATATGTGCTAATGGATGGATTTATAGAAATAATGTGATCTTGGTTTGATTTAGAGTAAGGGATTGATTATGGAAATTGCTGTATATTCTTGCTGTTGAAATTCTTTTTTCTTGTGTTTTACACTTTTTCCTTTTTTCCTTTTTGTAGTTTTTTCCTTTTTTGTAGTTTTTATCTTTGTCTCAAACTTAATAAAATTCTTATTAAAAAGAAAAAGAAACAGGAAAGACCACTTTTGCACCCCATGTCTAAGACATTTGACTAGAGCCCATAACGGAATAGGATGCTGGATTGGATAAGGGTTGGTCTCATCCACCAAAGTAATTCTTATACTTAAAATACATATGAATAGGAGAAAACCAATACTTTCTGGGTGCTTGTGACTTTGATCTCCAGATTATTATTCCTGTTGTAGTTATTCGTGGCTGCTGGTGCACTTATTAATTTCCCCCACATAGCTGCTAATGTCGCTCGTCTCTAAAATCTCCTTTTGGCCAGCATCTGTTTGCACTGACTTAATTGTAGGGTTTTAGATTACAGACTGAAACATGACATCTATAATAATTAGTATACCATTTCACAGAGATAAGGAACCTTTTCTAACTTCATGGCATTTGATTGTCTCAGAAAGCTAAACCAGCTTCAGGTTGGAGGCAACCCTAATGACCCTCCTTCTCTGCTGATAAATTCTGCCAGCCTTATGTAGCAGCTGGGACCTGCTATTCTCATTTCCCAGGAAATTAAAAGAGTGGCTGTAAAGGCAGCTGGCTCATGCTTCTTGAAAAACCTTAGCGGAACCAAGAAACCCTAACAAAGTTTTTACCTCTATCATATTGCCATTGCCAAAGAATCTACAACTAGATCTATCCTTTCTCACACTAGTACCTCATCTGCCTCATAAAATATTGCACAGAAGCAGAACCATGCACCATTCCAGACATGAAAACTGGGTTGACCGGTACTCCTTTTTCCCCACTGAATCCTCATAATTATATATATATATTTCTTTAGAAGAGGCTAGTAAACACAGAATACACTCTCCTTGGCCAAGTATAGTCTCTGAGTTGTTGGAGGCAAGCTTTGAAAGTTTAAATCGGGGTTTTAAAAAAGCAACTTTAAATAATAAGCAGCAATTATGTAGGCTAGTGAGCCAAGGTCCTCGAGTGGTGTGGAAGGGACTTGCAGGGAATTTGCCCTCTGAGCCACTACAAAAATGAAAACAATTTTTCCAAATGGCCAGTACTGTACATCACAACATTGTCATATCTTGCCAGACTGTGCATTCTCATTCAAAATCTCATGAGCTTTGGCAACCTCACAAGATTTTTGGTGTCATTAAGTAAGTAAAGTAAATAAGTAACTTTAAAGTAAGTAAACAATCGTTTTACATTTTAATTTATGGTTCTGCAGACACCTTCTAGAGCAGGGTTCCTCAACCTCAGCCGTTTTAAGATGTGTGGACTTCAACTCCCAGAATACTCCAGCCAGCAATGCTGGCTGGAGTATTCTGGGAGTTGAAGTCCACACATCTTAAAACGGCTGAGGTTGAGGAAACCTGTTCTAGAGGATGTCACCTGTGTCACAACATCCACAAGCACTGGTTTCTATGCTGGCCCACAAATATTTTACATGACCATGCAATGGTTTGTATAATAGGAAAAAATGGTATTACTAGTATGAAACAACGAGTTGCTTGCAATTAGTCAGACCACAAACCTCAATAATGTCTACACCAACTTTATCCTGACATGAGATGCTGTAGTCTCATACACTGAGGGTCGAGGATGATGAGAATAGAATACCAATATATTTGGGGGGGGGGCACTCAGGTTGGGAAAGCTTGATCTATACTAGCTGGCAGTGAGAGCTGTGGACCAGAAGCCAGGTATATCCACATGTGACTGTTAGGAATATTTAACTTCCATCTTGCCAAACTGCAACGAATCAAAATATTCAACACAAAACATAGAATGTGCATCCTATTTATGAGGGGAAAACCGATCTACAAACTTGAAATAGTTCACCTTTATTTTATTTTTCCAGGTATAAAGGCTCAGCCTGGATTTAGAATTGTTTAGTTAAGTACTCAGGCCTGCCAAATTTGACAAACGATTATGGGATTGGTATAACTTAGTCTGATTATTAAATTTACACATGTAAAAAGTATATTATTTAAATATGAATGTAAATGTTTTGACCTCCTCCTCGTTTTGGGTCCCTGACTAATGATGGCAATAATTGTTGCCTGATTATTAATGAAAACAAACAGGTTTTGTAACTTTTATGGCCAGACTGAGCCACCTGCATTGAGGGCAGAAGAATGAAACCCAGTCTCTCATCTGGGTCTACTGGGTCAGAAACCAGAAGTCCTCAGAAGTTGAAATAACAACCAGCCTTTTTCTGGTGGGGGATTTTTAAGTATGTATTTCAGCAACCAAGAACTGTAGGAAGTATAGCAAGACCTTGAACCACCTGGACCTTCTGAGGACCTTCTGGGTGTACACCTTCGGCTCTGTACATCACTCGCCTGTCATCAGAAGTTGTTGTTGCCTGGCTCCCTATCCTGCTGACCTTTCATATCTTTAGCTGCTGCTTTGGAACTTGACTTCTTGATTTGGATTATGCCACCCACTCCTGTCCCTTCATCTCTTTAACAGCTGTCTATTGGACTACCCAAGGCCACGTTTCTCTTCTGAAATCCAGCTTTCCCCAGCCAGAAGCCAGACAGCAGATATCCCTTTCAGCTGGGAGCATTACCATTAGCATCTCCAGTTTTTAAAAAATGAAATGTAATTTCCCTGTTAGCCCTTGTTTCAAATACAGCCCTTTTTTCATGTAAAAGCAGATTTCAATTCAGTACAGATTTCCAGGGAAAAATGATTCTCCCCTTTAGAATGCAAAAGCAGAGCACAGCAAAGTCATAAAGAGCAGCAGCTGATGTCATTCAAGCGTTGTTCTCTGAAGATTTAAAATATTATAAGGGCTCTTATGAGAGAAAGCCACTTTAGTACTGTTGGCATCTCCTCCACTCCTACAAACAATATAGTTCGAAGGTGGGTGGGGAAATAGAAAAAAAATAATGAATCTGTGATCATCATCTAAAGCAGTGTTTTTCAACCTTGGCAACTTTAAAATGTGTGGACTTCAACTCCCAGAATTCCCCAGCCAGCAAACTGGCTGGGGAATTCTGGGAGTTGAAGTCCACACATCTTAAAGTTGCCAAGGTTGAGAAACACTTATCTAAAGCATCCTAGGATTCACCCACTTCACTCAAATGTTTAGCATGGCAATACATAGCTGTGAATAATGTGTTGCAGTGTTATTTTCATGTTGCAACTTGCTGTCTCACGGAGAAGGAAAAGATGCAAAGAAAGGGGAGTCAGGCAGTTGTGTCATGGCCTCATCTGAAGAGGACAGGCCAGGAGATTCCCACTGAGCATAGGATTCAGATGAGAAACAGCCCTCACTAACATGGGACCCTCTCCCCTAAGAAAGGTGGAAAGACACCAAAGCAGTCACTTACAAAAAAGAAAGCTTTTGTGTGGAACTAAAGATACACTCTAAATTGCTGGTTGGCCTTGCAGCCTCAGGAGCACAACTGAATTAAAATAAGGAAACTTGTTTGCAAGCCTGTCCAGCCAGCTTTGATAATTTTGTGTTGAATTTATGAGCATCTGGACACCCGTTTTTGTCTCTGGAACCTTGACTAGGGTTAAGACTAATCTGAGAGGGAGCAAGAAGCCCGTCTGACCTGGGCCTCAAGTTCAAAAGGAGCCCCATGTTTACAGACTTGCCATTCTTTTAATTTAAAAAATGTTCAAAATTGATCTCATTTGCTCTGTATGCACATCTTACTTTATCTTCAGATGTTTTAGTTGCTACTATGATTAGGGAATTAGTAGGGGCATGGGGGAGGACAAAAAAGTCAAGATGGCAGTTACTATGGTGTGATTGAAGCCCCACCTTTTGAGTGTGTGTTGTATATAAGGTAAAGGATCCCCCCGCACAGTTGTGCAGTCGTGTCTGACTCTAGAGACTGGTGCTCATCTCTGTTTGTTAGCCGAAGAGCCAGCGTTGTCCGAAGACGCTTCCATGGTCATGTGGCCGCATGACGTGCGCGGAACACTGTTACCTACCCACCGAAGTGGTACCTATTCATCTACTTGCATTTGCATGCTTTCGAATTGCTAGGTTGGCAAGAGCTGGAGCGAGTGCGGGAGCTCACTCCGCACGCAGGGCTAGGGATTCGAACCTCCAAACTTGCGATCTTCCGATCGACAAGCCTAGTGTCTTACCCGCTGAGCCACCACGCCCCTTGTTGTGTATATGATGCACCTGAAAAAGGGGTGGGGCTTTGATTGCACAGTCATGGCCACCATCCGTGGACTCTGGGAGACCCCCTTGACTTTAAATTTCAGATTGACTCACTTTTGCCTCTTCTATGGCTCAGAGCTGTGAGTAAGTTTTTGGGAATTAGACTTCAGCCTACACAAGCACGTTTTTGTTTTTCACAGTCCCTAACTCTGATATGAGACAGGACGGATTTTCGCCAAGACATCCAATTTCTGCGTGAACAAACACATGATCATGGCTCAAAATGTATTTTTATTTAGTCAAGCATTTGGTTAGGTTAGTTGGAGACTGGTAGCAATTGTTTTAATCACTTGTAAATGTATACAGAAACATTACTGCAAGATAATTTTTATTGCATGCCAACTGGAAGGGACATAAACCAGGCAGGACAAAAATTAGACAAACAAAAACAGTTATTAAATAAAATACCTCCTGCTGTCCTACCTGACATGATGATCCAAATTTTTAAGAAATCAACCTGACCTAATCTTACTAGGAGCTTCTATAATTAATTTTTAAATGGCTTATTTAATGGAATTGTAAATGATCAGGGTTGTGTTATCTTACTTGACGACAGGTCCATTAATTTTATGCTGCCTGAGGGGGTGATTCAGAAAAGGCTGTAGTTAAATTGCAGCCCTGTGTACTCCATGGGTAATGTATTAATTGTCTCTTCACATTCTATAGCCAGCTTTTGGGCTTACTTGATTTCAAGCACATAGAGCAATAAAAACAAAAAACAAAAACAAACAGAACTCTTGGTGATGAAAGGTCAGCACACTGTTACTCATTCCCAGCTGGGTACAGTATTAATCAGGATTTAATTTCAACAGCCACTGTTTAATACAAAGCATAAACTCCCATTGGGGGAGTTGGGCAGTCATATAAATTTAAATAATAAATAAATAAACAGTGTTGGTCCTTCTTCTATTACCAAGCCATGTATGCCACATAACATTATGTTCCAAGCAATGCAAATTGCCTGGGAAGGTTGCTCTTTGAATTATTATTAGTATCAGAAACAACAGCAGCAAAACCTGCTAGGATTAGAAAAGGAGACAAATTAGAGGAAGTTAAATGTAACAGCTGTATGTTCTAATTGGTTTGTTTTTAAGTGGGAAGGACAATTTGTTGTTATAACATTGCATTTGGTGGATTGATCAAGGTGATCTCATTGTTCCTGCAAATTTTGGTGGAAAATGTTGACCCTAAGATTTCAGTAAATTTTTATACCAGTATTGACATCCTTTTTAAAAATCTATATACTACTAAAACTCTCATTAAGTTTATCTGTTTGTCTGTTTGTACCCTCAAGTTAGCCCAAACGCTGAATTATACCGCAACAATTTTTGAATCAAAGTACCTAAAATCTGCTAACTTAAAGAATGCGTAAAAAATCCAGGACCCATTACTCCTGTGGAATTGAAATTTCTACAAAGTTCACACCAGCTTTATTCACAAAGTTGTGGTCATTGCAGCGTTCCCACAGTCACATGATCGTGATTTCCGATGCTCCCTGCCAGCTTCCCACAAGCAAAGTCAATGGGGAAGCTGGCAGGAAGTCAGAAGTCGCTCCTGCTCCTACTGCTTTTTGGCCCACCCATGGTGATTCTGTTTATCTGTTTTGGTAAGTAAATATTGACTTATTATTGAAGTTCATTTGCCACTGCAATTATTTTTCTATTTATGATATATACTCTTCTTAGATGATCATGGGACCATCCAGCATTGGGGTAAAAAAAATATGGTCAGCCTAAAATTTAATGTTCATTCTGGCCACATCAGACTGCACTATCTTTGTCTCAAAGGATGACCCAACAGGCCACATGGTTGTCTAGTAAAAAATAAAATGAAATGGTTGGTATCCTAAGGCAGGTCAAAG